>CM059785.1:40032593-40637016 GCA_030435695.1 Brachymystax lenok tsinlingensis | reverse complement strand
ATAGAGCTGCCCCGGTCAACTATAAGTACTGTTATTGTGAAGTGGAAACGCCTAGGAGCAACAACGGCTCAGCCGCGAAGTGGTAGGCCAGTCAAGCTCACAGAAAAGGACTGCCAAGTGCTGTCCTTGGTTGCAACACTACTGAGTTCCAAACGGCCTCTGGAAGCAACGTCAGCAGAATAACTGTTTGTCTGGAGCTTCATGAAATGGGTTTCCATGGCTGAGCAGCCACACACAAGCCTGGAGTGGTGTAAAGCTCGCCACCATTGGACTCTGGAGCAGTGAAAATGTGTTCTCTGGAGTGATGAATTGCACTTCACCATCTGGCAGTCTGACGGACGAATCAGGGTTTGGTGGATACCAGGAGAATGCTACCTGTCTGAATGCACAGTGCCAACTGTAAAGTTTGGTAGAGGAGGAATAATGATCTGGGTCTGTTTTTCATGGTTCAGGCTAGGCCCCCTAGTTCCAGTGAAGGGAAATCTTAACAATACAGCATACAATTACATTCTGGACGATTCTGTGCCCCCAACTTTGTGGCAACAGTTTGGGTAAGGCCCTTTCCTGTTTCAGCATGAAAAGGTTCCCATGCACAAAGCGAGGCCCTACAGTATACAGAAATGGTTTGGCAAGATCGGTGTGGAAGAACTTGACTGGCATGCACAAAGCCCTGACCTCAATCCCATCAAACACCTTTGGGATGAATTGGAACACCGACTGCAAGCCAGGCCTAATTGCCCAAAATCATTGCCCAACCTCACTAATGCGCGTGGCTGAATGAAAGCAAGTCCCTGCAGCAATGTTCCAACATCTAGTGGAAAGCCTTCCCAGAAGAGTGGAGGCTGTTATATCAGAAAAGGGGGGACCAACTCCATATTAATGCCCATGATTTTGGCATGAGATGTTCGCCAAGCAGGTGTCCACATACTTTTGGTCATGTAGTGCATATTATCCATGTCCTTGTTCATCCACGACTCAGAGAAACATAGGATATTACAATTCTTCAGGTCCCGAGGATCGTCTCTAACAGAGCGCTTCCAGTTTGTTCCCCAGTAATTGTAGGTTTGCCTATAAAACGGAGGGCAGAGACGGTGTATTTACTCACCGAAGTAGTTTCGTCAGGCTGCCCACACGTCAGCCTCTTACATTGTCTCTTCTTTTTCCGAGTCTCTGGGAATAGGGTTTGGTCTGGGGTGAGCAGTATGTCCTGCGCCGTAAACTCGTTGAAATAGAAATCTTCATCCAAATCGAGTTGGGTGATCGCTGTTCTGATGTCCAGAATCGGAAACATGTAAAAAAAAATGTTTATAGATGGTTATCCCAACACAGTTGTAATGGCTGCCAAAGGTGCTTCCACTTAAGGGATAATCATCTAGGGCTATGCGTTTTATGGAAAATAATGAACGACTTGGAAGGTGTGTTCCACGACGCGCTAGCTTCCACTGACATTCGGAGTTGCATTATTTTCCAGAGAATGCATAGAGCCCCGAGTTGATTATCAGTTTATACCATGGCTATAATTTAACACATTTGTTTCGCTAGAAATGTGTTCATTTGCAGGTAGATCAATATGTGTTCAACATCCACTGAAGTAGCCAGCAAATGTACTAGATAACTACAGTAGTTGCCTTGGTAATACTGTGTTACGTTGTGCCTTAGCCGTTGTATATTGGCCATATACCACACCCCCTCGGGCCTTATTGCTTAATTAACTCGGGGTTGGAGACTTAACCAATTATGAAATTTCAGTTTTGGTGTTTTTTACATAATTTTTCACAATAAAAAAATCTCCTTAAGTGTGGAGTATGGTGTAAATAAGTGGGGGAAAAATCCTTATTTAATCGCATGAAATTCTGAGGCACGGACACAACAAAATGTGAAAAAAGTTAAAGGGAGTGTCAACTTTTTCTATAGGCACTGGATGTGTTCCGTAAGCATGAGGGAAAAGGCATCCACGTCCAGTTTTGTAGTCTGTGCGATTACTTTTCCTCAGCTCACAGTTCATGATTTTTTCCATTCCCGAGTCTTTGCTTTCCTATAAAGATGCAGCCTATTTGATTAAAAGCATTTTGTGCGTCATCACAGTTAAACTGCAATTTCAAAAGGAAAAGACGTGGCACACTGAGAAGCAATAAACTCCTTGTTTTCTTTCTACAGAGGACACTTGCCTGTCCATGCCCCTCACATGATAGTGACAAAGTGTTTCATTAGTTGAATTGACATGCTTCCCTCTCATTAGGTGTCTGTAATGTTATTCGAGGGCATGTTTCCACTGAGGCCAAATTCGTATTATATACCCTCAACCAAAGGATTGGTTTGCTCTCTGGAATTTATTTTGTCAAACCCTGGTCTGTGATCATTAACAAAACCAGCATATTATTTCTCTGCCTGTCCCACAAGCACCATTAAGGTGAGGGCCCTAGCTTTATTTGCCTGGCTTTTTTTTCTTAATCTTTAGCTATCACCCTAAAGCTGTTTGCTAACCAGAGGAGTTCAGGGGATTCAATTTGCTGAAATTACTCGCTAAAAGTGATGAGCTGTGTTTTGGCATGATAATGTTTTCCAGAGCTTGTTTACAGAGCAAGGTGATCTGGCCCCACCCGTCTGCAACCCACCCCAGAGGGAGTGTGTGTGGGGTGCTGCTGATCACAGAGAGCCAGCATGGCAGGCTTAATGGAGCCAGATGTACTGTACCAAGGTCTCCCTAAGGACCTGCAGCTCTCAGGCCTGCCTCTGGAAAGCCACAGTCCAGAGAGACCCCAGCTATCTTTAAATCACCTTTAGGGAAAAGCAATTAAAGTGTTTCTAATAAGACATGCAGTCATGAATTGAACCAAGTGGTTAGGCTCGAAGAGCAGAATAACCTACATAGCAAGTCAACAGAACCAGGTTGTAGCGTTCTCAGGACCAGGCATCAACTGGCCAAGAACCCAAAGAACTGGCCATCCTTAGCATTAGGGATATGCTAGGGTCACAATTCTCATGGCTTCTAGTACTCTGAAGGATATTTGGGGTGGATAAAGATTCAGCCCCCTGATTTATCCCCAAATGAGCTCCTCATGGATTGTTATCTCCATTGTTTGCTACACCATTAGCACCCATTTTCAAACCTCTGGTTGCCTCCAGGTATTTTTTCTTTTCTGGATCAAAAAGGGGCTTAGGTGGTGGGCGTGGCAATGTGTGTGGCAAATTATTACTAACCCAAACCCAGTGGGGAACAATGGGCCTTCTACGTAAGGGTCTTCTAGGGCTAAGAATTTTTAAATAGTGATTATAATAATTATTATTTTCAATTATCCAGTTGTACGTTCTTCCTCCTACCCCCATAATATCAAGCTTGATTAACAACCCCTCCTTCCACATCATATCATATGCCATCTCCACATAAAGATAACAGCTACAACAGTCTCAACAGTACAACAGCTACAACAGTACAATTTAATCTCTTCAGGATTAACACTGAAGAGAAAAAAAGATCCACTAAGGATCTTTATTTGCTGGTGCCTGGGAAGATGAATCTAGCTATCTATGTCAGCCATTGGCTAGGCCATCAGAAGGTAGATAAAGGCATCTGCCATTCAACTGTATTAGGGCAACATTTTGGAGGGACAGTGGAATCAAGCAATAACATTTTGACTTAATAGGTGGGACCGTTTTTACAAAAACGTATGGAAACTTCTGCCTTGAAGGCCAACAGGTCACTGCGCAATAGCGAGCAGTAGTTTTTCCATGATCTAGCTAGCTCGCTTTTGTTTTCAGCTAGTTTACAGCGGCTGCAGAAGGTGTTATCAAACAGGGTGTTGCTAATTTGTTAGCTTCTCCCTTTTCAACAATAAGTTTCAAATGATCATCATGTGGTGAGTGGAACTGTGTTTTTTATTGCAGCGCGCTTGCTGTTTGAAAATAACTTGTGTGTGAAACATTTTTGCAATTAAATTGGAACTGACAGCATTTTAGTAACATGAAATCGTATACAAATTGGTTCATATACACCCCCAGGAAGAATGACACAAAAATTCTGACAACCGACCACTTAGATATGGTCATTTTCACATTTTCATAAATTCGTATACTAAGGCATTTGTGACAATTCAAGGCATTTGTCATTTGTGACATTTGTGACAATTCTAAAGCAAATAGAGTGGGAAAGCGGCTGTGCGTTTGGACATGGCAGCTCTGCTTCTAGCTCCTAAGCAACTTTGCAGCATTTCGTTTTTTTGTGTTATTTCTTACATTATTAGCCCAGAAAGTTTTTTGTGTTATTACATACAGCCGGAAATAACTTTTGGATATAAGAGCGGAGGTAACTCGCCAGCATTACGACCATGAATATAACTTTCCCGAATTGGATCCTTTGTTCATACCCCCCAGGGCAATTGAACTTATCCCAGAGGCTGCTCCAAGACGGCGCCGGCGGAGAAGAGGTATTCGGAGTGGACTTCTAGTCTGACTCAGGACACGTGCACACCATCCATCACTTCCGCGTATATTACTCGCTAATTTTCAGTCTCTGGACAAAAAAGTAGACGAGCTCTTGGCGAAGATCTCCTTCCAAAGAGACATCAGGGACTGTAACATACTCTGTTTCACGGAATCGTGGCTTTCTCGGGATATACACATTTATTGTCAACCTATGTGTATTGAACACTATTTCTTAGAAAAAACAATAATGCATGTATGTTTTGGAATCTGATAACTCTGAGGACGTTGGGAAAAAATATCTTGGGTATTGAGTAGACTGATACCCCATTTCATTGATCCCCAATCCATAGGTAAAGCTGTACAGTGCAATATGAATGTAAATACACACAATAGGCTGACTGGGGAGGTGATGTCACATGGTCACAGTCCCGTGTTAAGAGCTACAATGCTAATATTTGCGTAAACTCTTCACAGTTTTGTTCTGTGGGTGTCGGTAAACTGATACCCCATTTCATTGCTTCACATTCCAACCTTGTTTAACATGATCTAGTCTAAATATGGCATGATTCCACCAATTGTAACCTTCTGCATCACTTTTAAATAGGCACTTTTATTTTGAAGGCAAACCGTAAATTCCACTATTGTGCCTAATCCTTATTGTGGCTAACTTCACAACACATAACCTGGTCCGGTCGAGCTTTACTAGCCAGATGAAGCTAGCTGGCTGCTTATAACGTTAGCTTTGTGCAACAGGGTTAAGTAGTTGGCCAGCTATTTATTTTCGTTATCTGAAGTTAAATTTAAATAGGCAAACAACAAGTGGCTACCTAGCTAATACTTACTCCAAGGATTGCTAAATCATTGCTAAGAATAATGAAAATGACTGCAGTTTCTACTGATCATTGTTTTCAGGCTGGTTGTTTTGGTGCTAGCTAGGTACCAAGCTAAAGCTAGCTAGCTAGCTACACGAGAAGTTGCGGTCAAACAAATAATTATTTATTACAAATGCGTTATTGTAAACACATCGTTCGTGGCCGGCGTTTTCTTGTTTGTAGAATTTTCTACAGCTTTGACAGTGCTACTGATAGTAGTGGTGGTGCTTGGCTTGCACGTGTAAATTCAGAACACACAGCATTTTATAATAGAACTGTGTTATTTGACGTGTCAAATTAAAAGCTTATTTAACAGGTCAAATAGTGGTATTGTCAAATAGTTATTTGACGGGTATCTTTTTTTGACAAAGACCCAATAGGCGTTCTATAGTATATCGTGAAGCTAATAGCAGTGACGCTATTACTGTGTAACTCCGGTAGGGCAACATCTGAAAAATAGCGCACTTGGTAGCGAAAGCCAACATCACCCACGACAGAGAACGGATGATTGTCAAGGGCAATGAATTCCATTATCTTGCCGTTTAATGGATTTCGCATTTGAGTTGTCTCGCTGAAATGTTCTAATTCTTTCCAGTGACTGCTTGACTTGTTGACTGCTCGATCCACACAGCAGACATGTGGGCTAGGTTATGAATGCTGTGTTGCACGTGTAGCAACATTTTACGTGTTGTCATTATGTCATGTACCTACGTTATATAGGTATGCACGTCAGCTTTGACATCGGTTTTGCACATCGGCATTTAACTAGACATCGGGCCGATACCGATGTTGGCATTTTTAGCTAATATCGTCCGATTCTGATATGTTCACAGATATATCGTGGCTGGGGCACGGGAAACTGACAGACCGGCTGAGGCAGTGGAGCCTGGCGATCCGGCTGAGTCATGAGAGCCTGTAGCGGCTCCCGGACCCGACCCAATGACACAAAAAACAAAAAACTAGTAAACTAGTAAATAGTAGCCTACAGCAAAGTCTTTAAATAATTTCTAACTTGTTAACACTTTCTGCTAGTTTTTGCTACCATGTGGGTTTTAGCTTGCTTCAGCCTGCTAACTGAGTGTTAATTCACCTGTTTCCGTACATGTTTCATTTTAAAACATTTATCTTACAAAGGAGTTGTTTAATCTAACTGCTTAACTATTTATCTGTACATGGAATTCTATTTGGATTTACAGGAAAATGCTACTGGCACTATCTGATGTGTGGAGACATTTCACTGCAGCTAATGTAGATGGAAAAGCTGTGTACATTTGCAAATACTGTGCCGTCATATGTGAAGAATGCATTCAATTTGCAGAATCATCTGGCCAAGTGCATAAAATTCCCCAGCGCTCACAGCAAGCAACCTCTGACAAAAGTCCCTCTACTTCTATTCGAGGTGAAAATGATGAATCAGACACCTTATTGATAGCAACAGCTCATGGTCCTCCTGGAATCAGAAGTTTTTTTGACTCAATGGAGGAACGTAGTCAGAGAAATGCTGATGAATGTCTTGCTCGAGCTGTGTATGCAACTTGTTCACCTCTGATGCTCATAGGCAATGTGTATTGGAAGAGATTTCTGAATGTTCTTCGCCCAGCATACACCCCTCCAACCAGACATGCTTTTTCTACTCATTTGCTGGATGCAGAGTTCAACAGAGTTCAAGTGAAGGTCAAACAAATCATAGAGAAAGCAGACAGTATTGCAATCATCTCTGATTGGTGGTCAAATGTTGTGGGCAAGGAATAACTAAATCATCTCCACCCCTCAACCAGTATTCTACAAGAGCACATACACAAGGGACAACAGACACACTGGTCTCTACATTGCAGATGAGCTGAAGGCAGTCATCATTGACCTTGGACCACAGAAGGTATTTGCACAGAAGGTATTTGTACTGGTGACAGACAATGCTGCGAACATGAAGGCTGCTTGGTCTAAAGTGGAGGAGTCCTACCCTCACATCACACCCATTGCTCATGCATTGAATCTGCTCCTCAAGGACATCATGGCACTGAAAACAATGGATACACTCTACAAGAGAGCCAAGGAAATGGTTAGGTATATGAAGGGTCATCAAGTTATAGTAGTACCCGTTGGGGTGGTGTTGTCATCATGTTTGACAGTCTCCTGGAGGGGAAGGAGTCTCTCCAATAAATGGTGGTAAGCAGCCTGAAACTCCTGAAACGTATAGCAGTAGCCATTGCACAGATTAAGGGAGACAATGCCATCCTGTCTGATGTTCAGACTCTGCTTGCAGATGTAAGAGAAGAAATTAAGACTTTTGCCTGAAGCCCATACACGCCGCAGCGTACATGTTGGACCCCAAGTATGCTGGCAAGAGCATCCTGTCTGGTGCAGAGATCAACAAGGCTTATGGTGTCATCACTACCGTGTCTCGCCAACTTGGCCTGGATGAGGGCAAGGTTCTTGGCAGTCTGGCGAAGTACACTTCCAAGCAAGGGCTTTGGGATGGAGATGCAATATGGCAGTCGTGCCAACACATCTCATCAGCCAACTGGTGGAAGGGACTTTGTGGATCTGAGGCTCTTTCCCCTGTTGCCTCCATCATCCTCCAAATCCCACCAACATCAGTCGCCTCAGAGCGCAACTGGTCCTTGTTTGGGAACACACACACCAAAGCATGCAACAGGCTGACCAATCATTTTACAGATGTACTTATGTTGAAAAAGTTTTTGGGAGATGCGATGTAGCATTGGGGATCATTTCAATATTCCCTTTCTTTTGTTGTTCAGTGAAGAGTCAACTCATTTAATTAATGTTCAATTCGTAACAATTGTTTTTATTTTTATTTCTATTGGAAGGATTTAATCATTTGTAATTATGTCAACCTATGATAAGGCAAAAGGTTTATGTTTCTTTCTCCGTATGATATGGTACATTTAAATGTAATTAATATTAATTTGCATATATTTCCGTTATTTCCCATATATTCCCGTTAATTCTCATATATTCCCGTTAATTCCCATGTATTCCCGTTAATTCCCATGGAAAGTTTCCACCTCTGAATATTCCTCAAAATGTCCAACCCTAGCTGCAGGTTTAGCCTATAGGTGGCGCTACACTCTTAAATTATGCTTGGATCAAATGGCACTACAATTGTTCAGTTTGACAAATTATACCTGGGTGGCAAGTTTCATGTGTCTATACCACAGTGGTACCATTTTATTTGAGCTTTCTGTCTGTCACGTAATTAGGGGGGTTGGCATATCGAAATGTTATTGGAATGTCTGCACTCCAGTTTAAATACATTTTTTGTACCACCGTGAACTTTGGATTTAATCAGCCATTATCACGTAATCTGTATTATGGTTAAATGCAATAACTACTGCACACCCGCACCCACAAAAGGAAAGCCTAATGGGGTTACTTAGAATGACTTACATCCTGTCTTGTAGTCTGTTTCATTTATATCCATGGTAAATTGATTTGGAAAAATATTATTAAACCTACTGAACCGTCATTGGACTAATAATCATAGAGCAACCTCAACATTTATATTACCCTCCCAATTACCCTCCTTATTCTGGCACCCAAAAACCTTTGAGCCTCCCTCTCATCTCTGTGTAGCTGCATACCTGGAATGTTAAACTCATGAAGAATAGTCTATTTCTGATGACTTTACAGCTATTCACCCAGAGCATTCTGTTCTTTTCCCTGGCTTCTCTTTATACAAAATGAACATGAGTTTGAAGTACACCTCCTGGAATATGCAGTATTAATGCTGGAATGTGTCAAAGTTAACAGCGACATATATGTTGATGCTTGCCCAAATCCACTTAAGGTGTTAATATTTTACTTTCTGTGGTAATGAGCAATTATTTCATAAATGCAGCGAGAGATAAAATACATCAAATAGCTTTTAAAACATTTCAACACTTTGAATATTTAATCCTATGTTTGAGTTGCCTGTTAAAGTTTAGGACAAAGTTGTAAATAAATGCGTTTTATCCCTGCATTGTCTGTGTTGGTTGGTTGTTTGATGTCAACAATATAGAGTATTGCTATAATGACGACAAAAGGCACTGGGGTAGAGGAGTCACATGCATGTCCAGTTGTAGCAGCACTCCAGGTCCAGTAGCCGGCATCAGATTCCCTGAACAGGTTAATGGGCCTAATCTCTCTTGTTTTAGCAGAAACACACACCAGGCTGCCATGCTGATAATAACAGATATGGCTTTGAGGTTTCGCCCTGTAATTCTATGTGATGGACACTAATGACGCTGAGACCATCAGTGTTATCTCACTCTTATTTGTATGGATCCCGTCTGCATGTGTCGCCATTACCGCAGCCGCTGCTGTCATCATTATTGCCACCGCCATGGAGACGGAGGGTGGACAAGGTCTCATCCAAACCCATCAGCCACTGGGAATTATTCAGCCCTGGCCTGGCTTTCTCTCCTTCTCTGGACATGCCAGGCTCACTGGCCCAGTGTTCATACTAGGGGAAGGGCGCGGGGGCACGACATCATCCTGCGTTAGACACTAGTTTAGAAAATCAATGGATCTACTAGGTAGTGAGGAACACAGGGCAGTGGGAAAGTGAAAGAGTGAGGAGGGAGCGGACTTCCTGTGTGTGTCCAGCAGGTTAAAGAGCAGCCTCATGTTTATGGAGATATGTTGGAGAAGCCAGGCTGGGAGTCAGGCAGGCCACCATGTAGACTGAGATTGTCTAGGGTCCCCCCAGCAGGGCTCCGGTGCACCAAGATTAGCTGTGCTGAGGGCCAGCATCATATTGGGCTTCATGGTTCATCAGGCAACCCCGGTGGAAGTGAGCTTGGATGTGTGTGACATGCTGGGATCAACCTGAACTCTGTTGCTCTCATCAAAAGGAAGCAGCTTTAAAGCTTGCGGTTTTACTGAAAACACCTGCCTCTCCACTTCCAGTCTCAAACCAGGAGGATGAAGTGCAGCACTGTGACACCAAGCAGTCATTTCATTACTATAGGATGAGTTAAAAGGCACTGTGTGTACAGTATGTACTATACAGCCAACACACATCTAAAATGGTGCAAAGAAAGGTAAAGAATTTATTCTTCAAATGTGATGTATCCCCCCCCGCAAAAATGGTGCAGTTTCAGTATAGATGGAAGACATTCAAATGATTCTGTTAACTATACAGTAGGCAGTATAATATATGTAAAGGATCGGAGAATGTCCTATTGGTACCATCTGGGATTGACATGAAAAGTTGATTTGCTGATCTGTGTTTTTTTCTCTCCTGAAGAACCTATAGTCTGTTCATTAAGTTTACTGTGACACTCTGTAGCATCCTTCATCTCACAAGCATTTCGCTACGCTGGCCTTCACTTTACACTCGTCGCCATATCCACTGGCTCCTGGTCATTTACAAGTCCCTGCTAGGTAAAGTCCCACCTTATCTCAGCTCGCTGGTCACCTTAGCAGCACCAACCCGTAGCACACGCTCCAGCAGGTATATCTCACTGGTCACCCCCAAAGCCAATTCCTCCTTTGGCCGACTCTCCTTCCAGTTCTCTGCTGCCAATGACTGGAACGAACTTCAAAAATCTCTGAAACTGGAGACACTTATCTCCCTCAACAGCTTTAAGCACCAGCTGTCAGAGCAGTGTACAGACCACTGTACCTGTTTATAGCCCATCTGTAAATAGCCCAACCAACTACCTCATCCCCTACCGTATTTATTTATTTATCTTGTTCCTTTGCACCCCAGTTTTTCTACATTGCACATTCATCTACTGCACAGTTTTGTTTTACCATTCCAGTGTTAAATTGCTATATTGTAATTACTCTGCCACCATAGCCTATTTATTGTCTTACCTTCCTTATCCTACCTCATTTGCACTCTTTGTATATAGATTTCTTTTTTCCTACTGTATTATTGACTGTATGTTTGTTTTATTCCATGTGTAACTCTGTGTTGTTGTGTGTCGAACTGCTTTGCTTTATCTTGGCCAGGTCGCAGTTGTAAATGAGAACTTGTTCTCAACTTGCCTACCTGGTTAAATAAAGGTGAAATAAATAAAATAAAATAAACACCCACAATTACATCTGCTAAATATGTGTATGCGACCAATACAATTTGATTTGATCAACAAAAGCAATTTTATTTTCCTTGTTCCATTGCCGGGTTCCTCCCAGGTGAGGACAGAGCCAGCGGGCCTGTACAGCCGAGATGGCAGACTGAATGGATATTATTGGTATCTCTGGGGTTGTTGCATCTCATCCACTGTGATCCCACTCTTTCATTTTAAAGATAGGCCAGTATATTATGGACTAAATTGACATCTGGGAAAAAACCCAAACTCTTCTCAAACTCCCCCAGAATCTACAAGAATCTCCAGTCCATCTGCCTGTTGACAAAAGGGTTCCAGCTACATTTGGATTAAGGAAAAATATCGAAGTAGCCTTTAGTTAGGATTTATCCATGTTTCATATGCTGTACTATAAATGGAAGAACCCAGTTTACTGTACAGTGTTTTAATAGTTATTGGCTATTCTGGTCATACATCTGCATTCATTTTTGTTGTTGGACAGAATTTGGCACTATGACAGATTTTCATTGACAAGGTGTAACATGTTTACTTTACTGACTTTATTGTCCCAGTGGAAAACAGTTGTTGCAGTATCATGTACATGTTTAAAATGGTGGTAAAAAAGAACAATGCAGTACACAGCAAATTCACAATAAAAATGTATAAGTGCTATACCATATTAGTATATACAGTTCTGTTCTATACCTGCACCCAGAGGGGTATAGTTTGAAGTCCAGGTATGGCGGGTAGCTTGGGTCTAAATGATTCTATGAGCCTTGCAGAGGACCCTAACCCCTAGTCTGTCTGATCAGTCTCAGCATTTTTTTCTGACTGACATTGGCATTACCAAACCAACAAACAATGCAGAAAGTTTTTTTTTAATGCTATTAGACTTCCCCTGAAGGTAAGGATTTGCACCTTGGTCCTATAGCAAACTTAGTCCTGGGGACCCCAAGGAGTGCACATTTGGTTGTTGCCCTAGGACTACACAACCACTTCAAATAATACATTCTTCAAGCTTTGATTATTTTGAATCAGCTATGTAGTTCTAGGGCAAAAAAATAAACGTGCACCACAGGATAGGGTTTGGGAGAAGCTGCACTATACTTTATATGCTGAGCCGAATACTTTTCAGAGCCAGAACGACCCATAGGACAGGAGCCTATCTCCTGTTTCTGTAACATGAGGCAGCTTGATGTACAAGTACACACCCTAACAGGACGCTTGAGGGAAGGTAGAAATAGGTCCTCTTTCTCTGCGGGCCTACAATAAAATGAGTATTTACTGCAATGCTTCTATTTTACCCATTGCCCTGTGGTACTGTAATTGACTGTAAACAACACAACATTCCTCAGCCCGGCTTGTTCCAGTATTATCTTCAGATATTGCATTAGAACTTATTAACCAGTTCTACATTTTCCAATACTGTAGCTAGGAAAGGGTGACTGCTTAATCAATACCCTGCTGAAAAAGAGATCCTAGCTCTATACCTTTATCTAAAATATAGTTAAACATTAAATGATTTTGCAATCACTCTAATGCATATATGAAAGAAGTAATTTTGTGACTAATTTGCATTAGAAATGGCTGGGCTAGCTGTTTCAATATACTTCTAGTCATTTGAGCCAACGACTATCCATTTCAAAGCGCTGTTCTGTGAAAGAAGTAGTACACAGCGTTGTACAAGATCTTCAGTTTCTTGGCAATTTCTCGCATGGAATAGCATTAATTTCTCAGAACAAGAATAGACTGACGAGTTTCAGAAGAAAGGTCTTTGTTTCTGGCCATTTTGAGCCTGTAATCGAACCCACAAATGCTGATGCTCCAGATACTCAACTAACCTAAAGAGGCGCGTTTTATTGCTTCTTTAATCAGAACAACAGTTTATAACTGTGCTAACATAATTGCAAAAGGGTTTCCTAATGATCAATTAGCCTTTTAAAATTATAAACTTGGATTAGCTAACACAACGCGCGCCTATGTAGATATTCCATAAAAAAACAGCTGTTTCCAGCTACAATAGTCATTTACAACATGAACAATGTCTACACTGTATTTCTGATCAATTTGATGTTATTTTAATGGACAAAAAAATTGCTTTTCTTTCAAAAACAAAGACATTTCTAAGTGACCCCAAACTTTTGAATGGTAATGTATGCTGAGCACTTGATGGCTGCTATTCCTTCACTCTGCGGTCCAACTCATCCCAAACCATTTCAATTGGGTTGAGGTCGGGTTATTGTGGAGGCCAGTTAATCTGATTCAGCAATCCACTTCTTGGTCAAATAGCCCTTACACAGCCTGGAGGTGTGTTGGGTCATTGTCCTGTTGAAAAATAAATTATAGCCCCACTAAGCCCAAACCAGATGGGATGGCATATTGCTGCAGAATGCTGTGACAGCCATGCTGGTTAAGTGTGCCTTGAAATCTAAATATATCACTGACACTGTCACCAGCAAAACACCCCCACACCATAACACCTCTTCCTCCATGTTTTACGGTGGGAAATACACATGCAGAGATCATCCGTTCCACCTGTCTAAATGCCCATTTTGTTTCTTGGCCCAAGCAAGTCTCTTCTTCTTATTGGTGTCCTTTAGTAGTGGTTTCTTTGCAGCAATTCGACCGTGAAGGCCTGATTCACACAGTCTCCTTTGAACAGTTGATGTTGAGATGTGTCTGTTACTTGAACTCTGTGAAGCATTTATTTGGGCTGCAATTTCTGATGCTGGTAACTCTAATGAACTTATCCTCTACAGCAGGTAACTCTGGGTCTTACATTCCTGTGGCGGTCCTCATGAGAGACAGTTTTATCATAGCGCTTGATGGTTTTTGCAACTGCACTTGAAGAAACTTTCAAAGTTCTTGAAATGTTCCATATTGACTGACCTTCATGTCTTAAAATAATGATGGACTGTCGTTTCTCTGTGCTCACTTGAGCTGTTCTTGCTATTATATGGACTTGGTCTTTTACCAAATAGGGCTATCTTCTGTATACCGCCATACCTTGTCACAACACAACTGATTGGCTCAAACGCATTAAGAAGGAAAGAAATTCCACAAATTAACAAGGAACACTTGTTAATTGAAATGCATTCCAGGTGACTTCCTCATGAAGCTGGTTGAGAGAATGCCAAGCGTGTGCAAAGCTGTCATCAAGGCAAAGGGTGGCTACTTTGAAGAATCTCAACTATAACATATACAGTGAGGGGAAAAAAGTATTTGATCCCCTGCTGATTTTGTACGTTTGCCCACTGACAAAGAAATTATCAGTCTATCATTTTAATGGTAGGTTTATTTGAACAGTGAGAGACAGAATAACAACAAAAAAATCCAGAAAAACGCATGTGAAAAATGTTATAAATTGATTTGCATTTTAATGAGGGAAATAAGTATTTGACCCCTCTGAAAAACATGACTCAGTACTTGGTGGAAAAACCCTAGTTGGCAATCACAGAGGTCAGACGTTTCTTGTAGTTGGCCACCAGGTTTGCACACATCTCAGGAGGGATTTTGTCCCACTCCTCTTTGCAGATCTTCTCTCCAAGTCATTAAGGTTTCGAGGCTGACGTTTGGCAACTCGAATCTTCAGCTCCCTCCACAGATTTTCTATGGGATTAAGGTCTGGAGACTGGCTAGGCCACTCCAGGACCTTAAAACCTCTTAGCGCACGGATCCCTTTAGCGGGATCGTTTTCAGAGCAAACATAACGCGCCAAATTCAAAATACATATTTGTAATACATATTCGTAATATTTAACTTCGATATACAAGTGTTGCATAGTGTTGCATAGCCATCAAAAGCTCTGCTTCTTGGCAATATCACTGCGTTGTCAGATTTTAAAAAGGCTTTACAGCGAAAGCACTACATTTGATTGTTTGAGGCTAGTACCTCACATATTTTCCACATTAGCATAAATTCATATCCAGCTCGGTTCTCAAAATGTCCATATCACAGCTAATATAAATCGCTTACCTTTCAAATAACTTCTTCTGAGGTCTTCCCAAGTGTCCAAACAAGATAATCCATGGTTCTTTTGTTAGAAAAAGTAAATAATTATATCCATAAATATCGCGTTCAAATTATACCTCTCATCTTTTCACAAACAAATCAAATATCATTAATAATGCATCCTTATGTATTCTTTTATGAATAATAGCGATCATATTTTACAAGAACAGTAAGTGAAACGTTAAAAGACGAAAAGAAAGTTGGTCGGCTGGCGCGTTCACGTTCGTGAGCGTGCACGTTTGTTTACCTTTTTCCCTACCGGTAGTAATTCTCTCTCTCTAAGGATCTGGTCAGAGCTTTTTCCTCCAGACCCTTTCCAGAGACTGTTGACATCTAGTGGAAGCCATAAGTACTGCAACCTCGGTCCTATTCCCCATAGAAAAATATTACATGGGCTTCAAAATGAGAGGAGAGCAACAGAAAAATAAATTCCGGACAGAAATTTCTCTGGTTTTTGCCTGCTAAATCTGTTCTGGAATAGCCACAGACTATATCTTAATGGTTTTATAAACTTCAGAGTGTTTCCTATCCAATAGTACTAAATATGTAAATATCCTAGTTTCTGGCCATGAGTGGTAGGCATTTAACTTTGGGCACGTCAGACAGGCGAAAATTCGGAAAATGGGACCCTAGCTGGAAGAGGTTTTAATGTGCTTCTTCTTGAGCCACTCCTTTGTTGCCTTGGCCATGTGTTTTGAGTCATTGTCATGCTGGAATACCCATCCACGACCCATTTTCAATGCCCTGGCTGAGGGAAGGAGGTTCTCACCCAAAATTTGACGGTACATGGCCCCGTCCATCGTCCCTTTGATGTGGTGAAGTTGTCCTGTCCCCTTAGCAGAAAAACACCCCCAAAGCATAATGTTTCCACCTCCATGTTTGGCGGTGGGGATGGTGTTCTTGGGGTCATAGGCAGCATTCCTCCTCGTCCAAACACGGCGAGTTGAGTTGATGCCAAAGAGCTCCATTTTGGTCTCATCTGACCACAACACTTTCACTCAGTTGTCTTCTGAATCATTCAGATGTTCATTGGCAAACTTCAGACGGGCATGTATATATGCTTTCTTGAGCAGGGGGACCTTGCGGGCGCTGCAGGATTTCAGTCCTTCACGGCGTAGTATGTTACCAATTGTTTTCTTGGTGACTATGGTCCCAGCTGCCTTGAGATCCTTGACAAGATCCTCCTGTGTAGTTCTGGGCTGATTCCTCACCGTTCTCATGATCATTGCAACTCCACGAGGTGAGATCTTGCATGGAGCCCCAGGCCGAGGGAGACTGACAGTTCTTTTGTGTTTCTTCCATTTGCGAATAATCGCACCAACTGTTGTCACCTTCTCACCAAGCTGCTTGGCGATGGTCTTGTAGCCCATTCCAGCCTTGTGTAGGTCTACAATCTTGTCCCTGACATCCTTGGAGAGCTCTTTGGTCTTGGCCATGGTGGAGAGTTTGGAATCTGATTGATTTATTGCTTCTGTGGACAGGTGTCTTTTATACAGGTAACAAACTGAGATTTGGAGCACTCCCTTTAAGAGTGTGCTCCTAATCTCAGCTCGCTACCTGTATAAAAGACACCTGGGTGCCAGAAATCTTTCTGATTGAGAGGGGGTCAAATACTTATTTCCCTCATTAAAATGCAAAACAATTTATAACATTTTTCACATGCGTTTTTCTGGATTTTTTTGTTGTTATTCTGTCTCTCACTGTTCAAATAAACCTACCATTAAAATGATAGACTGATCATTTCTTTGTCAGTGGGCCAATGTACAAAATCAGCAGGGGATCAAATGCTTTTTTCCCTCACTGTACATATTCTGACAATCTCTGAAACTCACTTAGATAATACCTTTGGTGATACAGTGGTTGTACAATACATGGTTATAAGATCTACAGAAAAGACAAAATTGCCAAAGGTGGAGGTGTGGCTCATGTTAAATACTGTTGAAGTAATGTGGCTACAGGTTTATCTGCCTCACCTAAAACTCATTCTGGTGGGAAGCTGCTATAGACCACCAAGTGCTAACAGTCAGTATCTGGATAACGTGTGAAATGCTTGATAATTTCTGTGATATCAATAGAGAGATATTTTCTGGGTGATTTAAAGATTAACTGGCTTTCATCAGGCTGCCCACTCAAGAGAAAGCTTCAAACTGTAACTTGTGCCTGAAACCTGGTTAAGGTTATCATTCAACCTACCAGGGTAGTTGCAAACAGCACAGCAATGAAATAATCAACATGTATTCATCACATATTTACTAATGCCGCAGAAATTTGTTTGAAAGCAGTATCCAAATCCATCGGATGTAGTGATCACAATATAGTAGCCATATCTAGGAAAACCAAAGTTCCAAAGGCTGGGCCTAATATAGTGTATAAGAGGTCATACAATAAGTTTTGTAGTGATTCTTATGTTGTTGATGTAAAGAATATTTGTTGGTCCGTGGTGTGTAATGAGGAGCAACCAGATGCTGCACTTGACACATTTATGAAATTGCTTATCCCAGTTACTAATAAGCATGCACCCATTTAAGAAAATGACTGTAAAAACTGTTAAATCCCTGTGGATTGATGATGAATTGAAAAACTGTATAGTTGAGCGGGATGAGGCAAAATAAATGGCAAACGTACTGCAAATTGAGAAATCATGTGACTAAACTGAATAAAAAGAAGAAACTACACTATGAAACAAAAATAGATGAAATAAAGAATGATAGTAATGTCACACCTGCTCTTCCCGCGCCAAGCTCCCCAGCATTGCGCAATCCTGCCATCATCATTACGCACACTGC
This sequence comes from Brachymystax lenok tsinlingensis, assembly GCA_030435695.1. Lineage (NCBI taxonomy): Eukaryota > Metazoa > Chordata > Actinopteri > Salmoniformes > Salmonidae > Brachymystax > Brachymystax lenok. Next base: position 40,618,887 of record CM059785.1, on the reverse strand, counting down.
ACATCACGCGCATCAGCGATTATTGGAGTCACCTGGACTCAATCACCTCTGTCATTCCCTTCCCTATATCTGTCTGGTTCCCCGCTCTGTTCCCTGCTTCTGCATGGATTGTCATATGTGACCCAATTCAGGAAACTAGGCGTATGTCGCAAGTCACAACTTCACTGGAGAGCCTTTTGAACTGAATTTTTTTTAAATCAAAATGCATCAAAATGAACTTTCATGTGCCTAATATCAAACTTGAATGCCATCTGTAAATACAAATACAATTGTTAAATTACGAGCGTAGTTGGTTTAGCCAGAGAAAAAAGTCAGCAACCTTCCCGCTAGCCATGATTGGCTGAGTCTGCGGTGTTGCAACTTGTGTCTATAAAATGAGCAGCTCGTAATGCCTAGATAGTCTTTTCTACTTCAGTTTTTTTTAAAGATATACCTTTAGCCATGGAGAACTGCAAATATGTACAATACAATTCTGCCTTGAATTTATCAGGCGCTATCGACAACGGTCAGTGGGAAAAAGTTGTGATGATGGACTACTTTCTGGACGACGATCGTGCCATGCAATGCTGACTCTCTCTCACTCTGAAAATAACATGTTTTGAAATCAGTGGAACACAACAGGCCAAACAAGCTGTGCAAACTAAACAGAAACAACACAGGATATCTCATAAAAGGGGTTGCAGTCTGCCGTGAAGCTTTCATCCATGGATACAGGTAAGAATCTAGCTACAGATTCAGATATTGTAAGTTTCTAATTTTGTCAGAAAGTTGTTTTCATTGCAAGCTAAAGCTTGCTGTTAGCAAGCCAGCTGTAGTCCAATGGCTGGCTTGCTAACTAACAATGAAGTTAGTTAACAATGAACTTTAGCTTGCTATGACAATAATTTTGTATTGCTAGTAACGTAATTTCATATTTAGCTAGCTAGCTAATGTTAACGTGACATGTCTAAACAAAAGACCACAAGTTAAAGCTTGCTGTTAGCTAGCTAATATCAGCTGAGGTTTCGTGGCTGGCTTGCCTGCTACCTAACATTAACTTATGTGTATGAAATGTGTGTAACGTTAGAGTCGTTTTCTCAGAATGCCATTTCGCATAGCTAGTTATTGCCTAATGTTAACTAGCTAACATTTAACCTATTGGTTAACTTTAGATAGCGATGATAATCTGTTTGTATTGCTAGTTAAATCTTTCTGTTAGCTAGCCAGCTGACGTTAGACAGCAGCGCAGTCCTCAACTACATGCACCCTTTCCTCAACCACGGAGTTGGGAAAACACGTGTGGACCTGAATTGTGATAACTGCAGTGGCCAAAACAAGAACAGGCTTGTGCTCTGGTATGCATAAGCTCCACCACAATCTGGACCTTCACTTCCTGATCACAGGCCACACCAAGTTTGCCCCTGACTGGTGCTTTGGCCTCATCAAGCAGCGCTTCAGAAAGACCAGAGTGAACACTTTGTCTGAGATTACTGGTGTTGTGAAGGACAGCACTGTGACGGGACAACATCCCACAGTTGGTTGGACTGGAGGATGGTACAGTGCTGGTGGAAAGCTATGGCTGGCAACAACACCTGACTCCATACTTTAGGCCGCTGCCACAGATCAAGCAGTACCAGCACTTCAGGTAAAAAATAATTTTCATTGTGTGAGGTTATTTTTATCTAAACTTGGGAGGTGAATTTATGTTGTGCAGGGTTGTAATGTCTTCAGATTTTTTTGTTATTCCCTGTTTTACAGCTTCGATGCTCTGAAGCCTGGTGTTGTCACCAAGGTGTGTTCGGACTGTCGGGACCAAGTTTCAGCATCCTTCTTCCCATAGATGGTCTGCCTGTAAAAGCACCACCTGGACTGGACACAGCTAGACAACATCAGGGAGTTTTGCGACGAAGAGGCTATGGACATCACATGCCCTGCACTAAAGTCAAGTGCAGGACAAACAGGCTCTCCAAATATAGATTCCCTTGATCATGTGTGGTTTGGACAGACCAGTCATCAGCACTTTCTGCAGTGCATCTAGTCACATGACTCTCTCCTAACACACACGCCATACGTTGCCGCTCCAATTTTTTTTATCCTGCTGCTCAGCTACTTTACCTCTGATTGTATGCATGTAGCTACCTCGTCTATCACTATTGTTATTGATAATGTTCTTATACATACTGTAATGTTATTTATATTGACACTATCTATTTCTGATATTGCTACTATGCAGGTAACTATTTGGCTGAGACCATCCACTTATCAAAATATTGATATATAATGAATATTGATGTGTGGTCGTAACATGATTTTGTGACATACCACAACAATATCATGTGGCTGTATTTAAAAAACATTTTTTTACCTTTATTTAACTAGGCAAGTCAGTTAAGAACAAATTCTTATTTTCAATGACGGCCTAGGAACAGTGGGTTGTTCAGGGGCAAAACAGATTTTTACCTTGTCAGCTCAGGGATTCAATCTTGCAACCTTTCGGTTATAAGTCCAACGCTCTAACCACTAGGCTACCTGCCTAGTGTCCACCACGTAAATATATGGTACATACATCTGTTAATGTACTGTACATGTGCACATCACTCAGGTTTCAACTCAGGTTGCATGGACTTAACATGTGTGGAATACTATGTGTAACTGTATATAAAGTATGCTAATGTACTGGTGTGAAGGCATTTGGGCAGTGGTGTAAAGTACTTAAGTAGAAATACTTGTACATTACTTTACTATTTTAGGCTACTTTTACTTCACTACATTCGTAAAGAAAATATTGTCCTTTTTACACAACACATTTTCCTTGACACCCAAAAGTACTTGTTACATTTTGACAGGAAAATTGTCCAATTCACACACTTATCAAGAGAACATCCCTGATCATCCCAACTGCCTCTGATCTGACCGACTCACTAAACACAAATTCTTTGTTTGTAAATTATGTCTGAGTGTGTCCCTGGCTATCGTCAACACAAAAAAAGAACAAAAAAGTATAATTCTGCCTTCTGGTTTATAAGGAATTTGAAATTATTTATACTTTTACTCTATGACAATCTAGTACTTTTTCCACCACTGGATGTGGCTGAGGGTTATAGCATTTATTTCACATGACCCATCAATTTAGCCAAGTGTGTCTGTGTCACGATCTTCAATGACGGACCAAGGTGCAGCGTGCCGGGTTGAGAAAAAACATGTTTATTCGTCTAACTCACCGAAACAAAAACAATGACCGAAGATCATACGGTGTAGCACCAACAGCACATACACACAAAACAAAGTCAACTTCCCACAAAGACAGGAGGGAAAAAGAGCTACTTAAGTATGGTTCTCAATCAGAGACAACGATAGACAGCTGTCCCTGATTGAGAGCCCTACCGGCCAAAAACAAAGAAATACAAAAAGGAACATAGAATGCCCACCCCAACTCACACCCTGACCAAACCAAAATGAGACATAAACAGGCTCATACAGGTCAGGGCGTGACAGTCTGGGTAAGTGTCTAATATTTTTTATTATCTGGACACTATGTTTACCTGGAATTGTTCCTTATTGTAGGCTACTAGTCAGGTAGTCAGGTAGTCAGGTGCCACAAAGAGGGATTTAGGAAAATTACAGTATACTAGTATATTTTGTCTTGTAAAAATATTTACCTTGTGATGGTTTGAACTGTTATCCTTAGGCCTTTTCACACTGCATTGTTCTTAGCCCCGGACTACCTTATCCTGTGTTCACACAAGCATGTGTTAACCCTGGGCTAATCCCTGGGCTGAGAATTCACACTTGTATTCCAAAGCAATTAAGCAATAAGCAATAAAGCATTAATTAACACATTATTTCCTCTTGCTTCTAGACTTGCATTTTATTCCCAACATTGATGGTTTGTATAAACCTTGCTGTCTGCCTGTCCGACCTCGGAAACAATGTTTAACTTTTGACATGCGAATGCTGTGCACGGACGAGAAAAACGTTTCTGATCCAAGCAAAATCATGCAACAATATTATAATGGATAGCTATAGCCAATTAAATGTCAATAAAAATCTTTAAAAACAAATTAACATTTTGCGGCTGTAGAGTTAGTGACTTCAGTCAGCCAGCCTGCATAGCAACCGTTTTTGTTAGCCATAACAACCAATGTTTTTTATTTGTTTGTTTTGTTTGTCAGGTTTTTGTCCTCAGATGGGAGAATGAAATAATATACAGTTTGATTTTTAAAATACCCTGCAGAATGCATCACAGGCATCACAAGCATATGCAAATGCAGGCTAGTGCAGCTTTTGTGTTTGGACAGTGAAAATTCTATGCGTTGTGTTTGACCCCGTTTCACACTGGCTATTTTGGCACAGTGTTTCTGGGGCTAGCCCCGAAAAGCCGGTGCTATATAGCCCTGGGCTAAGGTTTGTGCTAGCCCGCTTTAGAATGTACAAGTGTGAACACCTGCTTAGCCCTGGGCTAAAATCTCCCTTAGCCTAGAACTAAAGTGGGCTAAAGTGAAGTGTGAACGAGCCTCTTATTAGGCTTTGAATAGAAAAAGTTTTGTTGACTAACAAACAGACAAACTCAATGTAATTTGCTAAATTGATCTGGATTTCGCCTGTCGGTTAGGATTAAATGCATAGAAATAGAATGAAAAGAACGGGAGTCCCGATTCAAGTACATTTTGGAGATATTTCTTCCACAAGTGACTTTCACTTTGTTGCCATCTGTGTCATGATGATTTAAAAACTCTGCTTGTGCATAGGTATGATTGACTACAATCAAAGCATCTCCACATAAAGTGGCAACTGAATTATATGAATCTATATTGTAAATTGTATTTACTTCGCTACTATGGCCTATTTATTGCCTTACCTCCTTACTCCATTTGCACACACTGTATATATATTTTTCAATTGTTATTGACTGTACTTTTGTTTATCCCATGTGTTGTTTTTTGTCGCACTGCTTTGCTTTACCTTGCCAGGTCGCAGTTGTAAATGAGAACTGGCCTACCTGGTTAAATAAAGGTGAAATAAAAAAATATAGTCTGCTTCACCTTCGTAATTTGATTGTTGTCCATCAAGAAGTACTGAAACACTTTAAAAGGCAATGGATTTAAAAGCTGTTAGTCTGCCCCACCCCTACATAACCCCTCCCTCAGATTGGTCCCACAGCTTCATCCATCAGCAGTGTGGTCACCATGCTGACAGGGAGCATCTTGGGTCTTGCATCAGGTTCCAATAATGGTCCTGCGGTGTGCCCTGACCCCTGTCACCTTGACACCTGTCACTGGCCTCCCGTAATCACCACCTTATTTACAGTCATCTCTCGTCTAGCAGCCTCTGATTGATGGCAGGCTTCTCATTAAACCCATACCAGCCAGAGCCACAGCCAGAGCCATACAGCCCAACCCAGCCGGCAGCTCAAATTCGCATCTTATCTTTAGGCCAAGCCTCCCTACCTCAATTAAATAACCACCGGAAAGAAAATGTAAATAGCACTAACCCTACTGTAGCTCCCTATTTGGAAGTTATAATTTTAGAAAGGGGGAGTGTATAAGAAAGGGAGAATGTGAGTGTTGAGGAGGTGGTGGGTGGATGTGAATGATTTATTAGTGCAGCTGGACACTTAATAATTACTTAACACACACACATAGATCACCTTTACAGTATTTCTGTCACGTGGTGGCGCAGGAATGGAAATGACGTGTGATTGATGCCAGGAAGAACAGGCCCGGCCCAGGAGGAACGCAGTGCAAGGTCTTACTTATAAAAACATCGATCAGAGAGCGTGCCCTCCCTGTGAAACGTGGCTGTGAAACACCCGAGATACCCCTCGCCTCACACCGCAATGCACTGTGCACCATAGAGCACTGCCTGCCTGTCTGAGGGAGGGGGGCTTCCTTCTCTTGCTTAATGAAGACACTGACACCAATATCTACAGTACATAGGCTACAGCACAAACAGTTATCGTTTTAATAATCCAAATATATTATAATACAGCTGGCTTGGTTTGTGGGGGTCCCATTGATTTTGTAGCTGGCTGCTAGTAGCTATTAGGGATGCCTCACGTTATTTCATGTCCACATACACTGTAGTAAGGACAATGCGCAATATTGACGGTAGTAGGTGTTCGTGTTCAGGTCTTGTGGTTAGAAGGTAGGGTTAAAGGGCTGGCCAGGCAGGCTCATTTGGTATTTTTGGTATTGTATTTAATTTCATTAGGTGTTGCAAAAGCAGCAGCTACTTTTCCTTATTGCCTTACCTCCTTACTCCATTTGCACACACTGTATATATATTTTTCAATTGTTATTGAATGTACAGCTACTTTTCGCTTTCTTTCTTTCGTTCTCTTCTTTCTTTCCTTCTTCTTTCTTTCTTTCTTTCTTTCTTTCTTCTTTCTTTCTTTCTTTCTTTCTTTCTTTCTTTCTTTCTTTCTTTCTTTCTTTCTTTCCCTTCCTTCCTTCCTTCCTCCCTTATTTTGATAATAAATTATAATGGTTTTGGTTGTTGAGTCATGCAGTAATATATCTCAGACGACCATGCTGCCTAAACCAGGGCTTTACTTGCTGTCTCGCTGGTGATCACGAACAGTGGAAAATGAATCGTACATTATAGTAAGGCTGACAAATGTACCCTGGGTACTAGGGTGCTGATAGTCTCTCCTGCCCTACCCATCTAAACTTTGTTTACAGGAAGAAAAATACACCCAGGGAGGCTCTAGATTACTTAGCTCTGAACGCATCTGCAAATATACCATGATTGGAATATTGTGCATTTTTTTATTGGGTTACAATATTGTAATTTACACACATAGCATAAACCTAATGTCAGGGTCTACTGTACTAAGTAGAAATGGTCTCGTAAGTTAAATGTTTCCGAGAGGCCTCACCTCATTGGTTTCTCTGAGATATTGGACTATTTTGTAACACAAAGAATATTTGAGTGAGTAAAATTCATGAACCCAGAAATATTCAAGGCATTGTGAATACCAGCGAGCTTCATTAATTCTCTGAATTTACACATGTGGTCATGGTTCATCAAAAGAGAAAAGCAGGCTTTTATGGAACCTCCAGGTGTCTTTTTTAAGTACAAATGTGCCTCATTAGTCAAATAAATAATCTTACCTGCTGAACGCACAATTATTTTGACATTTTAATTTCGTGTTTTTCTTCCAGTAGATTGGTGTTGGTATTAACTCTGCAGCACTGGAAATGTTGAAAAGAACATTTCAGTTTTTCCATTACCATCATATTATGATACAGGTGACGTGCGGTGGCAGGGGCAATGGGGGAAGGTTTGCAAATGAACATTGTTTTAATTAACTAAGTTAATGAATTAAGTTAAAATGGCGTGACATTTTTTATGATTATTTCCAAATGAAATATGCCTAATTAGGATATAAGGACTGTGAGTAAACTATTTGATAACCATAATTTATTTAAAAGCTGTAAATCACCTGTGTTGGATTTCAAGTGAGGAACTAATTTTGGTGTAAGAAACCGAAAGCTGAATTTATGAAGAAAGGCATTTCCAATGCACCTCTATTTATGTGGTAAAGAATTGTGCTACCAAGTACCACATTGTAGGTGTATGGGGTATTCATGTCAAATCAATACATTTTTTATTGGTCACATACACGTGATTATCAGATGTTATTGCGGGTGTAGCGAAGTGACTGTGCTTCTAGCTCTGACAGTGCAGTAATATCTAACAAGTAACATCTAACAAATTCCACAACATATACCCAATACACACAAATCTAAGTAGGAATGAATTAAGACCGTATACATATGGATGAGCGATGTCAGAGCGGAACGGACTAAGATACAGTAGAATAGTATAGAATACAGTATATACATATGAGATGAGTAATGCAAGATATGTAAACATTATTAAGTGAATGTGCTCGTGGGACGTGGGTGAGGTGGGAAGTCATAAGTCCGACATGATTGTGTTCAATCATCAATCTTATGAGGTTGGACCAAAGCTAGATAAGATGGCTAGCGTAGCTAATAATAAAGTTAGCTAGCTTGCTTAACATTGGCAATATGGCAATCTACATTAGCCACGTTAATAAGTTTGTCATTGTCAAAAACATATTTGTTGCATTCTATTGGTTGAAAGGTATGAAAGGTCAGTGGTGAAACGTCACAACTCAGGTAACAACATTTTGTCTGAGTTTCCTACTCGTAATTACGTCTTGGAGTGTCGTTCAAGTTAAACTTCCCAGTCAGAACTTCGAACTTCCGGTAACTCCGACAGCAAGTGAACGCCCCATAAGCTTGGCCCCTACTTGTTTGTTTAGTTTAACATCTACTTTAGTCATAAATAGTGCTTTTTTTTTAGTTCTGTTCTTTTCTGAACCCAACACACAATTTCGCCAGAGAGAAATCAAATCATTCAGGAGAGAGTGGGACGCTGGGCCTAAGTGGGACGCTCGGCTGTAGTTTTCATTAAACAAATTTTCAGCCAAGTTCAGCGCAGAATTCTGGTAATTAACTACAATGACCATAATCCATTGCGCCTGCTTTTTCCGTCTTGGACAGAGATGGATACACTTTTACACCTGCTACAGTACATTATGTTACATACACATAGACCGCATTAGAGAGGACAGCTCTGCAGCATGCTTAGGCAGGCTAGCCAAGCAATTTTTTTAAACCTTTATTTAACTAGGCAAGTCAGCTAAATAGGATGACTGAAGACAGTACAGTATGGGGAGCAGAGAGAATGTTGTTTGGCTGCTACTGCCTGAGCGGAGATGAGAAATAGCAAAGCAATCAAATAAAAACGAAGTAATACACAACTGAAATATTAGATTATTTCATAGTAATTTTCTATTGTCTACCCAATGTGGACCTGACAGAGACAATGGAATATTTTCAATATTTTAGCAAGTGAATGTTCACTATTTTTAGCTTAAATAAAGAATTTAAGTAAAAAAACTTGATCATTTTTTTTACAATCTAACCGAAACCACACCGACCTCAAAAAGCACTAATCGCTCACTGTGGCACAGCCTCAGAGGCTATTTGTGTGGCAAGAAAAACATGCACTCACTTGATAGGATGTAATTGAAGTTCACAACACTCTTGAAACCCTCGAGACAAAATAGACATTTATGTCTTAATGAAGGTTCACAGGAAGAACGATCTTGCTTTTTAGACGGTATAACACTTATGGCGGCGGTTCTAAACAACTATTTCATTTTCCCATCAATGCGGTGCAGCAGAACAGATTGAGGGGCTGCTGGTGGTGACTGAGAGGAATCTGACACAGCCTGATGAATGGGTCTGTCAAATCAAGGACAATTTGGTCATGTTCATTGGCTTTTCTTTTAATCTTACTGATTGCATCATGAGTAACGATGCATGCATAGACTATGCTTAGGCATTAACATTTGGAGTGGCACATTCTGACAGGCATTTCTTCTGTGGTGATACATTTTTCACGGATTTGCTGAAAACTTGACGTCTTTTGGCATCGACGCAATACCAATTTACTGCTCTTATGGATTTCATGTCTCAGACATACTGAAATGAAATGTTAAGATATCCAAAATTAAAATGTGACCAGTATAGTGCTTGAGTTCCCTAAGTGTGGAACAGCAAATTTCACTTAATGTTTATGCCAAGTATGCAATTATTTCCCAATGCAGTTTACATTGTGTTGTTGTTGCCCTTTTCACTGTTTGTGTTAAAAAAGTATACTGATGACCCAGAAACATTGGCCATAGAAGTCATTGGAGCAACATGAATCTCTGTCTCCCATTTGATCCTCTGCCATGGCGGATCACAACGTATAATAAACCACCTCATCCTGGACACTGTCCAAAGCAATTAGATTCCTCCCAACAAATTACTTTTTGTGGCCAGGTGTGCAATTCAATACCACACAGTTTGGAGGTTACAAAATTCCATACTTTGAAGCTTTATTCAAAGGCAAAATGCTTTTTTTGCTGTTTCAGTTCAGTAATTGTTTGTGTTCCTCTGAGGCACAGCATCATTTAAAGTCTTCCGTGAGTTCTGTCCATGCACAGATACTAGTTTACTGGTACAAATGCTACAGTGTACAACATGCTTCATATACGTTGATATGGCTTTGTATTCAGGTTGTACACATGTTCTCCATTATTTCACAATGCCATTCAAAATGTATTGTTGATAAAAGCGAGCCCTGGATCTTTTTACATTGATATCCGAGTAGAGCCGAGATGTAATCGCTTCCCCATCCTTGCCCTCTCACCAAATAGTCATTAGTCCTCACCACATTGTTGCTGCCAGTGTTTTAAGAAGCTGTTATCGAGGAGAGAATTAATCAAATAAACCTCTGTTCAGATCCAGAAGGACACTGTGAAGTGTACTTAGCTGGAGCCCAAAATGACAGCTTGCACTCATGTTCTCAAGTACTGTTCAACTGAACCCATTTCTGCCTTTAGCAGAATGAATGTTGCCTTTGTGAGGACCTACATGGGGAGAGTGTTTGGCAGAGTGTATGTCCAGTATATAATCTCAATCATCAATATCTTCATATGTAGGGACCGATTATACCCATCTAAACCTACAGAAAATATAAAATAAATGATGGACATTATCGATGTGGAGAATGCGCAATATTCCTCCCTTGGCTCCATTATCCCATAACCCCTGCTATCTTTCAAGTTTGTTTTGTCATTTTTTTAATACATTTTATACATATGCAAGAGGTTGATGGACAGACAACCAGTAGAATTACAGGACTATTTCACAGTGTCCTCTCTACAAACTGCCTTTGCTTTTGTTGAGATTGAAATGCCACTTGTTCCCTCATCTCCTCATCTGTTAAGCTTCACACTCTGCAACAATAACAGTTCGAATACATAGCTTTTTTTTTACTCTTCTTTTGAGGGTGTTTGTTGATTACATAAAACTCGTCCTTTGGTTATACTGCAATTAGTGACTCGCTCTGCCCATTGATGAGGGTGTAGACTGGGGTGTAGACTGTTTTCATACTTCCAGTCATTCTCTCCTGCTGCTTCTGTTCCACTTCTGTTCTATACACAAACTACAAAACACTAGAGTTGAGGCAACCCACTGCAACAGGAACATTTGACTGCTCCAGCTGAGTCTCAAAGGACATCTCAATGTATTCAATGCTTTTAAATATGCAGAATAGACATGTGTCTGGTAGAATGAAATACAGCTTGGTTACAGTCATATGTAATTAGTGGGACCCAAAGAAGTTTACAATGGCGAATCTGAATTGACACGATTGGATGAAATAATCATTCTAGTGGTAAGGGAATATTGCCTTGCTTGGACTGCTTTGCATTTTTAATTGCATGCCAGATTTGTCCCTTTTTCTCTTGTGCTAGTGATTTAAATGATTTGACAAAAATGCACTAGAGACATGTAGGCCTAAATACTTTATTATCTTCAAATATCCAGCTAAATTAACTGTGAAATTCAGATTATGGCACTTTTGACGAAGGCAAAATAAAGTTGTTGTTCATAGGGCTCAAGTTTTATTTTTGTTATTGCAAATGCGATGTAGAAAATCAATGTTTCCATTTTATGATTATTTTGTTCAGTTTGGGCGTACCCTTACATATCACCAAATACTTTGCTCACTCCTTCAGTTGAATTGGTGTAAAACCAAAAATCTGAATGTTTTTTTTAGGCTTGTCAGTTAAACTTGTTAGGGAGTGGAAGCTGAGGGGTCGGTTTTGGAGAGTCTGGTGTGCCCAAAGTAAAATGCTTGCCACTCAGGCTCAGAAAATGGGATATGCACATAATTAGTACTATTGGATAGGAAACACTCTGAGGTTTCCAAAAGTGTTATCATTTTGTCTGTGAGTGTAACAGAAGTCATTTGGCAGGCAAAAACCAGAGAATTTTCCATCCGGAAATCTCATTCCTTGTGGCTTATAGCTCACTTTGAGACAGTGCCTTTAGAAAAGTCTTTATACCAGGACACTGAATGTAGTACCTATTGCTTCCACTGGATGTCAGCAGTGTATAGGTAAAGTTTAATGGAAATCGGAACTAATGTGTTCTATTGGGAGAAGTTTTAGTCGAGGGAGCTCTTTTTCAGTTGCACGTTTTGGGCACGTTTGGCTGAGCGGTCCACTTTATTTGACTTATATAACGTTTAGGTGACCATCCAAGTGAAAGATTATCACTTTTATTCATAAAAGATAAGCTAAGGAAGCATTTTAATTGGTTTTTGTTTTGTTGAGGGAAAGTTTATAAGTATAGTTGAACGCGTTCTCGTCACATTGGATTTTCTGAACACAAGGTGCCAACCAAACGGAGATTTAAGGATATAATAAATTACTTTTTCTTACAAAATACCCATGGATTGTCTTCGTTGGACACTTAGGAAGCCCTCTGCAGAAGTTCTACAAAAGGTAAGGCACAGGTTTTCCCTGTGAAATGCATTTTCTATCGACCGCGCTGGCTAAAGATTTCATGGTTATGGAAAATATGTGAGGTGCTAGCCTCAAACAATCAAATGTAGTGCTTTCGCCGTAAAGCCTTTTTGAAATCTGACAACGCTGTGATATTGCCAAGAAGCAGAGCTTTTGATGAGTATGAAACACTTGTATATTGGTGCATTTTTAATAATTCAATTTTGGAATTTTGTCTTGCATTTCACCTGGTAGTGTCGGGAGTGGGGCGCTAGCGCCCCGGCACTCCCTGAGAAGTTAATCATGGGCTATGTTGCTGCCGGCCGCAACCAGGAGACCCATGACGCGACGCAACAATTGGCCCAGCTTCGTCCAGGTTAGGGAGGGTTTGGCCGGCAGGGATGACCTTGTCCCATCGTGCTCTAGCGACTCCTGTGGCGGGCCGGGCGCATGCACGCTGACACAGTCGCCAGTTGTACGGTGTTTCCTCTGACACATTGGTGTGTCTGGCTTCCGGGTTAAGCAAGCAGAGTGTCAAGAAGCAGTGCAGCTTGCCAGTGTCGTGTTTCGCATGGCTCTCGAACCTTCGCCTCTCCCGAGTCCGTACGGGGGCCCTACAGGGGTGCGTGCTGAGTCCCCTCCTGTACTCCCTGTTCGCCCAAGACTGCGAGGCCAAGCACACCTCCAACTCAATCATCAAGTTTGCAGATGACACAACAGTTGTAGGCTTGATTACCAACAATGACGAGACAGCCAACAGGGAGGAGGTGAGGGCTCTGGGAGTGTGGTGCCAGGAAAATAACCTCTCACACAATGTCAACAAAACAAAGGAGATGATTGTGGACTTCAGGAAAAAGCAGAGGGAGCACCCTCCTATCCACATCGACGGGACCGCAGTGGAGAAGGTGGAATGCTTCAAGTTCCTCTGTGTACACATCACTGACAAACTGAAATGGTCCAATCACACAGACAGTGTGGTGAAGAAGGCACAACAGCGCCTCTTCAACAGAAGGTGAGGTCAGTACAGGTGTGTCAAAGCTGGGACCCGAGAGACTGAAAAACAGCTTCTTGCTCAAGGCCATCAGACTGTTAAATAGCCATCACAAGCACATTAGAGGCTGCTGCCTATATACATAGACTTGAAATCACTGGCCACTTTAATTAATGGGACATTAGTCACTTTAATAACGTCTACATATCTTGCATTACCCATCTCATATGTATATACTGTACGGTATCCTATACTATTCTACTGTATCTTATTCTATGCCGCTCTGACATTGCTCGTCCATATATGTTTATATTCTTAATTCCATTCCTTTACCAGATTTGTTTGTATTGGGTATATGTTCTATAATTGTTAGATATTACTTGTTAGATATTACTGCAAAGCATTTCGCTACTCCCGCAATAACATCTGCTAAACACGTGTATGTGACCAATACCATTTTATTTTATTTGAGTTGCAGCGATGGGACAAGACTGTAAATACCAATTGGATATCATGAAATTGGGGCAAAAATGGGTAAACAAAAGTTAAAGAAAGTGTGCTTTATTAATTTACCTGATTTTGCTAACCCTTTGGACAATTTCGCCCCAATACATCTGTTTCTTGTTATGCTTTTTGTGTTCAAAAAATCGTAAAATACAGCTGAATTAGAGCAAATTCAGAATTTGTGATTAATCGTGATTAATCGCAGCAAATCCTGTGATTAACTCAATTAAATGTTTTTATCGTTTGACAGCCCTAATTTTGTAAGGAAAAGGTATAACAAAAAAATATTGTATTTCCAAATATACAGTCAGGTCCAAAACTATTAGCACCCTTGATGAGCAAAAAATACTATAAAATAAATAATACAAATACTGATCTATAATGTATGCTGACATTTTTCTGATAACTATTTCATACTAATACAATTGCTCAGAGATTTTGTTTAACAAGTAATACTTTTTTTCTCAAAGATTAAGGGTCAAAATTATTGTTACCCCTGTTTTCAATACCTTTTTATACCTCACTTTGCAGGGATAACGGCACTGAACCTTTTTCTCAAATGTTTTATGAGATTAGAGAGAGAGGGATCTTAGACCATTCCTTCATGCAGAATCTTTCCAGATCCTTGAAATCCTTTGTCTGTGCTTATGGACTGCACTCTTCAATTAAAACCACAGGTTTTCAATAGCGTTAAATCAAACCAAATCAAATCTAATTTTATTTGTCACATACACATGGTTAGAAGATGTTAATGCGAGTGTAGTGAAATGCTTGTGCTTCTAGTTCCGACCATGCAGTAGTATCTAACAAGTAATCTAACAAATTCACAACAACTACCTTATAACCACAAGAGTAAAGGGAATGAATATGAGTATGTACATATACATATATGGATGAGCGATGGCCGACCGGCGTAGGCAAGATGCAGTAGATGGTATGGAGTACAGTATATACATATGAGATGAGTAATGTAGGATATGCAAACATTATATAAATGGCATCGTTTAAAGTGGCTAGTGATACTTTTATTCCATCCAATAACAATTATTTAAAGTGGCTAGAGATTTGAGTCGATGGCCAAACGGTATAGGCAAGATTCAGTAGATGGTTTAGAGTACAGTGTATACATTTGATATGAGTGATGTCGGATATGTAAACATTATACACAGAATTGCTTAAAGTGGCTAGTGATACATTTGTTACATCCAATTCCTATTTTTAAAGTGGCTAGAGATTTAAGTCAGTATGTTGGCAGCAGCCACTCAATGTTAGTGATGGCTGTTTAACAGTCTGATGGCCTTGAGATGTTTTTCAGTCTCTAGGTCCCAGCTTTGATGCACATGTACTGACCTCGCCTTCTGGATGATAGCGGGGTGAACAGGCAGTGGCTCGGGTGGTTGTTGTCCTTGATGATCTTTTGGCCTTCCTGTGACATCGGGTGGTGTAGGTGTCCTGGAGGGCAGGTAGTTTATCCCCGGTGATGCGTTGTTCAGTCCTCACTACCCTCTGGAGAGCCTTGTGGGCGTACCAGGTTGCCGTACCAGGCGGTGATAAAGCCCGACAGGATGCTCTCGATTGTGCATCTGTAGAAGTTTGTGAGTGTTTTTGGTGACAAGCCGAATTTCTTCAGCCTCCTGAGGTTGAAGAGGTGCTGTTGCGCCTTCTTCACCACGCAATCTGTATGGGTGGACCATTTCAGTTTGTCCGTGATGTGTACGCCGAGGAACTTAAAACTTTACACCTTCTCCACTACTGTCCTGTCGATGTGGATAGGGGGGTGCTCTTTCTCCTGTTTCCTGAAGTCTACAATCAGCTCCTTAGTTTTGTTGACGTTGAGTGAGAGGTTATTTTCCTGACACCACACTCCGAGGGCCCTCACCTCCTCCCTGTAGGCCGTCTCGTCGTTGTTGGTAATCAAGCCTACCACTGTAGTGTCGTCAGCAAACTTGATGATTGAGTTGGATGCGTGCTTTGCCATGCAGTCATGGGTAAACAGGGAGTACAGGAGAGGGCTGAGAACGCACCCTTGTGGGGAGGATTGAGGATCAGCGGGGTGGAGATGTTGTTTCCTACCCTCACCACCTGGGGCCGGCCCGTCAGGAAGTCCAGGACCCAGTTGCACAGGGCTGGGTCGAGACCTACGGTCTCGAGCTTAATGATGAGCTTGGAGGGTACTATGGTGTTAAATGCTGAGCTGTAGTCGATGAACAGCATTCTTACATAGGTATTCCTCTTGTCCAGATGGGTTAGGGCAGTATGCAGTGTGATTGCGATTAAGGCTGCCTGTGGACCTATTGGGACGGTAAGCAAATTGGAGTGGGTCCAGGGTGTCTGGCAGGATGGAGGTGATATGATCCTTGACTAGTCTCTCAAAGCACTTCATGATGACGGAAGTGAGTGCTACGGGGCGATAGTCATTTAGCTCAGTTACCTTAGCTTTCTTGGGAACAGGAACAATAGTGGCCCTCTTGAAGCATGTGGGAACAGCAGACTGGGATAGGGACTGATTGAATATGTCCGTAAACACACCAGCCAGCTGGTCTGCGCATGCTCTGAGGACAGGGATGCCATCTGGGCCAGCAGCCTTGCGAGGGTTAACACATTTAAATGTTTTACTCACGTTGGCTGCGGTGAATGTGAGCCCGCAGGTTTTGGTAGTGGGCCGTGTCGGTGGCACTGTATTGTCCTCAAAGCGAGCAAAGAAGTTGTTTAGTTTGTCTGGGAGCAGGACGTCATGGTCCGCGACAGGGCTGGTTTTCTTTTTGTAGTCCGTGATTGACTGTAGACCCTGCCACATTCCTCTCGTGTCTGAGCGGTTGAATTGTGACTCTACTTTGTCTCTATATTGGTTAAAAGCAGTGGTTCGCGCTTTCAGTTTTGCACAAATGCTGCCATAAATCCACGGTTTCAGGTTGGGGAAGGTTTTAATAGTTGCTATGGGTACAACATAACCAATGCACTTGCTAATAAACTCGCTCACCGAATCAGCAAATCGCTCACCGATGCTATCCGGAACATATCCCAGTCCACGTGCTCGAAGCAATCTTGCAACGTGGAATCAGATTGGTCGGACCAGCGTTGAACAGACCTGAGCACGGGCGTTTCCTGTTTTAGTTTCTGTCTGTAGGCTGGGAGCAACAAAATGGAGTCATGGTCAGACTTGCCGAAAGGAGGGCGGACAATAGCCTATTATGCATCACGGAAGTTAGAATAACAATGATCAAGGATTTTACCAGCCCGGGTGGCACATTCGATATGCTGATAAAATTTAGGGAGCCTTGTTTTCAAATAAGCCTCATTAAAATCCCCAGCCACAATAAATGCAGCCTCAGGATATGTGGTTTCCAGTTTACATAGAGTCCAATGAATTTCTTTCAGTGCCGCCAGCTTGAGGGGGGATGTACACGGCTGTGATTATAATCGAATTCTCTTGGTAGATAATGCGGTTCGGCATTTGATTGTAAGGAATTCTATGTCAGGTGAACAAAAGGACTTGAGTTCCTGTATATTGTTATGATCACACCACGTCTCGTTAATCATAAGACACACACACCCCAGTCCTTCTTCTTACCAGATAGATGTTTGTTTCTGTCGGCGCGATGCGTGGAGAAACCAGGTGGCTGTACCGACTCAGATAGCATGTCCTGAGTGAGTCCAGAGACTGAGATGGCCATTGCATAAATGTTGATTTTCAGGTCAATTAAGCAGCGGGTCGGAGTCAGAAGCCAAGCCTTCTCTGGTCTCTACTCCTCCCGTTACGGGGTCTGAGACGCCGAAGCCTCCCACCATTAGCTATGACAAATTGAAAACTCTAGTCATTGGCGACTCCATTACCCGCAGTACTAGACTTAAAACAAATCATCCAGCAATCATACACTGTTTACCAGGGGGCAGGGCTACCGACGTTAAGGCTAATCTGAAGATGGTGCTGGCTAAAGCTAAAACTGGCGAGTGTAGAGAGTATAGGGATATTGTTATCCACGTCGGCACCAACGATGTTAGGATGAAACAGTCAGAGGTCACCAAGCGCAACATAGCTTCAGCGTGTAAAACAGCTAGAAAGATGTGTCGGCATCGAGTGATTGTCTCTGGCCTCCTCCCAGTTAGGGGGAGTGATGAGCTCTACAGCAGAGTCTCACAACTCAATCGTTGCCCCACCCAAAAGATAGAATTTGTAGATAACTGGCCCTCTTTCTGGGACTCACCCACAAACAGGACCAAACCTGGCCTGTTGAGGAGTGACGGACTCCATCCTAGCTGGAGGGGTGCTCTCATCTTATCTACGAACATAGACAGGGCTCTAACTCCCCTAGCTCCACAATGAGATAGGGTGCAGGCAGCAGGCTGTTAACCAGCCTGCCAGCTTAGTGGAGTCTGCCACTAGCACAGTCAGTGTAGTCAGCTCAGCTATCCCCATTGAGACCGTGTCTGTGCCTCAACCTAGGTTGGGCAAAACTAAACATGACGGTGTTCGCCTTAGCAATCTCACTAGAATAAAGACCTCCTCCATTCCTGCCATTATTAAAAGAGATTAAAAGATTAAAAGAGAATTCTCGGACAACCCAAAGATTCCTAGATGCCCTTCCAGAATCCCTCCGCTTACCCAAGGACGTCAGAGTACAAAAATCAGTTAACCACCTAACTGAGGAACTCAATGTAACCTTGCGTAATACCCTAGACGCAGTCGCACCCCTAAAAACAAAAAACATTTGCAATAAAAAACTAGCTCCCTGGTATACAGAAAATACCCGAACTCTGAAGCAAGCTTCCAGAAAATTGGAACGGAAATGGCGCTACACCAAACTGGAAATCTTCTGACTAGATTGGAAAGACAGTACCGTGCAGTATCGAAGAGCCCTCTGCTGCTCGATCATCCTATTTTTCCAAGTTAATTGAGGAAAATAAGAACATTCCAACATTTATTTTTGATACTGTCGCAAAGCTAACTTAAAAGCAGAATTCCCCAAGAGGGGATGGCTTTCACTTCAGCAGTGATAAATTCATGAACTTCTTTGAGGAAAAGATCATGATCATTAGAAAGCAAATTACGGACTCCTCTTTAAATCTGCGTATTTTTCCAAAGCTCAGTTGTCCTGAGTCTGCACAGCTTTGCCAGGACATAGAATCAAGGGAGACACTAAAGTTTTTTAGTACCATATCTCTTGACACATTGATGAAAATAATCATGGCCTCTAAACCTTCAAGCTGCATTCTGGACCCTATTCCAACTAAACTACTGAAAGAGCTGCTTCCTGTGCTTGGCCCTCCTATGTTGAACAGAACAAATGTCTCTATATCCACCGAGATGTGTACCAAACTCACTAAAAGTGGCAGTAATAAAGCCTCTCTTGAAAAAGCCAAACCTTGACCCAGAAAATATAAAACACTATCGGCCTATATCGAATCTTCCATTCCTCTATATTTTTTTTTGAAAAAGCTGTGAACTTGTGAAGGTTGTAAATTACTTTTTAATGGCGTCAGACCGAGGCTCTGCAACTGTCTTTGTGCTCCTAGACCTTAGTGCTGCTTTTGATACCATCGATCACCACATTCTTTTGGAGAGATTGGAAACCCAAATTGGTCGACACGGACAAGTTCTGGCCTGATCTGTTGGAAAGATATCAGTTTGTCTCTGTGGATGGATTGTCCACTGACAAATTAACTGTAAATTTTGGTGTTCCTCAAGGCTCTGTTTTAGGACCACTATTGTTTTCACTATGTATTTTACCACTTGGTGATGTCATGCGGAAACATAATGTTAACTTTCATTGCTATGCGGATGACACACAGTTGTACAGTTCGATGAAACATGGTGAAGCCCCAAAATTGCCCTCCCTGGAAGCCTGAGTTTCAGACATAAGGAAGTGGATGTCGGCAATTGTTCTACTTTTAAACTCTGACAAAACAGAGATGCTTGTTCTAGGTCCCAAGAAACAAAGAGATCTTCTATTGAATCTGACAATTCATCTTGATGGTTGTACAGTCGTCTCAAATAAAACTGTGAAGGACCTCGGCGTTACTCTGGACCCTGATCTCTCTTTTGCGTCGCTTGAGTGGGTTGAGTCACTGACGTGATCTTCCTGTCCGGGTTGGACGTGATCTTCCTGTCCGGGAACATTTTAAAGTCTTGTCCATGTTCTGTTATAATCTGCACCCGGCACAGCCAGAAGAGGACTGGCCACCCCTCACAGCCTGGTTCCTCTCTAGGTTTCTTCCTAGGTTCTGGCCTTTCTAGGGAGTTTTTCCTAACACGTTGCTTTTACACATGCATTGCTTGCTGTTTGAGGTTTTAGGCTGGGTTTCTGTACAGCACTCTGACATCAGCTGATGTAAGAAGGGCTTTATAAATACATTTGATTTGATAATGCTGTTGATTGTGGCCTGTAGAATGTTGTCCCACTTTTCAATTGCTGTGCGAAGTTGCGGGAACTGGAACACGTTGTTGTACACATCGATCCAGAGCATCCTAAACATGCTCAATGTTTGACATGTCTGGTGAGTATGCAGGCCATGGAAGAATTGGGACATTTTCAGCTTCCAGGAATTGTGTACAGATCCTTGCGACATGAGATTTTGCATTATCATATTGAAACATGAGGTGATGGCGATGTATGAATGGCACAACAATGGGCCTCAGGATCTCCTCACGGTATCTCTGTGCATTCAAATTGTCATTGATAAAATGCAATTTTGTTTGTTGTCCGTAGCTTATGCCTGACCATACCATAACCCCACGGCCACCATGGGGCACTCTGTTCACCTACGTTAACATCAGCAAACCGCTTGCCCACGTGAAGCCGTACACGCTGTCTGCCATCTGCCCAGTACAGTTTAAAACCAGGATTCATCTGTGAAGAGCACACTTCTCCAGCGTTCCAGTGGTCATTGAAGGTGAGCATTTGCCCATTGAAGTCGATTACAACGCTGAACTCCAGTCAGGTCAAGGCCCTGGTGAGCACAACGAGCACACAGATGAGCTTCCTTGAGACGGGTTCTGACAGTTTGTGCAGAAATTCTTTGGTTGTGCAAACCCACAGTTTCATCAGCTGGCCGGGTGGCTGGTCTCAGACGATCCCGCAGTTGAAGAAGCTGGATGTGGTCCTGGGCTGGCGTTGGTCTGCAGTTGTGAGGCCGGTTTAACGTACTGCCATATTCTCTTAAACAACATTGAGACATCTGGCATTGTGGTTGGAGACCAGATGCTGAAGTGATGTTTTGAGGGCCAGTGGGAGGCACTATTTCCTCTGGTCTAAAAAAATATCTGAATGCCCCAGGGCAGTGTTTGGGGACATTGCCATGTGTAGGGTGCCGTCTTTTGGATGGGATGTGAAACGGGTGTCTTGACTCCCTGTGGTCACTAAAAGATCCCATGTTACTTATTGTAAGAGTATGGGTGTTAATCCCGGTGACCTAGCTAAATTCCCAATCTGGCCCTCATTCCATAATGGCCACCTAATCACCCCTGCTTCCAAATTACTAATTCACCCCCTCTCCCTGTAACTATTCCCCAAGTCGGTGCTGTACATGAGAATGTGATCTCAGTCAAAAAAGAATTGACAGAAGTTTTCAAGTCTTTCCATAGATGTTCAACCCGATTTAAGTCCAAACTGTAACTATGCCACTCAGGAACATACAATGACGTCTTTGTAAGCAACTCCAGTGTATCTTTGGCCTTGTGTTTTCGGTTATTGTCCTGCTGAGGTGAATTTGTCTCCCAGTGTCTGTTGGAAAGCAGACTTAATCAGCTTGTGCATAGCTCTATTCCATTTATTTTTATCCCCAAAAAACTCCCTAGTCCTTGCCAATGACAAGCATACAGTACCCATAACATGATGCAGCCACCACCATGCTTGAAAATATGAAGAGCGGTACTTAGTGATGTGTTGTGTTGGATTTGCTCCAAACATAACGCTTTGTAGTCAGGACATAAAGTTTACTTTGCTGCCAATTTCTTTGTAGTTTTACTTTAGTGCCTTGTTGCAAACTGGATGCATGTTTTGGAATATTTTTATTCTGTTGAGGCTTCCTTTTCACTCTGTCAAGGTTAGCATTGTGGAGTAACTACAATGTTGTTAATCCATTCTCAGCCATTAAACTCTTAACTGTTTTAAAGTCACCATCGGCCTCATGGTGAAATCCCTGAGCCGATTTCCTTCCTCTCTGGCAACTGAGTTAGGAAGGATGCCTGAATCTTTGTAGTGACTGGGTATAATGATGCAATATCCAAAGTGTAATTAATAACTTCACTGTGCTCCATGTAAAAGGGATGTTCAGTGTCTGCTTTTATTTATGCCCATCTAACAGCAGGTGACTTTCTTAACAAGGCATTGGAAAACCTCTTTGGTCTTTGTGGTTGAATCTGTATTTAAAATTCCCTGCTCGACTCTGTGTGGGTTACAGAGATGGGGTAGTCATTCAAAAATCATGTTATACACTATTTTTGAACACAGTGAGTCCATGAAACTTATGTGACTTGTTAAGCAAATCTTTACTCCTGAACTTATGTTTGCCATAACAAAAGGGTTGAATACTTATTGACTCAAGACATTTCAGCTTACATTTGTATTAATAAAAACATAATTCCTCTTTGACATTATGGGGTATTGTGTCTGTATAGGCCAGGGAAAAACAATCTCAATTGAATCCATATTAAATTGTCTGTAACACAAGAAAAGGTCAAGGGTTGTGAATACTCTGAATCATTTACCAGAAATACCTAACAAGGTAGTATCCTTATACTAAGTATTTGATCTGGGGAAGGGTACCAAAACATTTCTGCAGCATTAAAGGTCCCCAAGAACACATCATTCTTAAGTGGAAGAAGTTTTGAAACCACCAGAGAGACTTGAAAATAGCTGTGCAGCGACGCTACCATCCAACCTGACAGAGCTTGAGAGGATCTGCAAAGAAGAATTGGAGAAACTCCCCAAACACAGGTGTGCCAAGCTTGTAGCGTCATACCCAAGAAGACTTGAGGCTGTAATTGCTGCCAAAGGTGCTTCAACAAAGTACTGAGTATAGGGTCTGAATACTTATGTAAATATATGTTTATACATTTGCAAACATTTCTGAAAACCTGTTTTTGATTTGTCATTATGGGGAGTTGTGTGTAGTTTGATGAGGGACATTTAATCCATTTTAGAATAAGGCTGTAACGTAACAACGTGAAAGTGAAGGGGTCTGACTGTACTGTAAATCCAAGGATCTGTATCCCTCCAAATGGCCCCTAAACAGAACGGATGCCCTCTGTGAGCCTGCTCCAGCAAACGTCTGAGGCTAATGCATCCATCCACATTCATCACAGTCACTCATGCTGCTTTCTCTACCAGCACATGTTCACCTAGCAACCTTACATGGCAACCAGACAGAGCCACCATGGAGCATGGTCTTCAAAAATACACTGTTCTTACTCTGATCAAACTGGCCACAGGCCCACTTGCACACACTGTACAGTTGGATAGGGAGAGAAAAACATCACGTCCCTCTGTACACTGTGATCCCAAGTGTTCGATGTAATCTACTTGAGCACATCTAGTGCAGAACAGAATATTGTTGCAGGCTCATCTTGTCATTTCAGTGGAGCTGTTTCCATTGCTGTCCCACTATGTTAATGATGAACAACGAAGATTTCCCTTCCTTCAACTGGCTGTGAGGCATTTCACCAGTAAAGAAGCAGTGCTAATATGAGGCACTCTGAATGTGTTGACACTGTTCTGAACAAACTGAAGCCTTTCAAGGAAAAGGTTTGTTGTCATCGCATCCCAGGCAGACCTAGATGGCCTTATCTGAGAATACAAAGATCAGGTTCGAAATGAGGAAACATTATTTTTAATAAAAGATCCAGCATCCACCGAGTTGTATTTAAGACTGTACCCAGCTGGCTTTTACACTTAAATTTGAATTTGGTCACAAGGAAACAAACAACATCCATTTAGAATTATCTTTGCTGCTCCAGACCACTTTAAAGTACCTGGAAATGGGTTTAACAGTTATTTTCCTATTTTCCTGTCTGCTATTTCTAATAATTGTTTGCAGTTATGGGTCTCTTTGTGGAATAATCGTCACTGTGTGATGCTCTGACTGTTTTCACGGCCTGCTATCACAATGGTCAGTGTCCTCAGTGTTACTGACAAAATGGGGGAATTTGACTCCACTGTAAATGGGAAGGACATTCAGAAAGATCGGGTTTATTCTCAGATTTACACATCTTTGCGAAAAGCACTGTTTTCCAATTTGTTTTCCAACAACATTTTGACTAAATCCACCAAAACTGATTATAAGCCCAGCAGCTTCTGATGTGTTGGAATCAATTCTTCCAGAAACATTGTGAGTAGAGAAATCAATTATTGTTTAAACACTAGGCCCGAGCGTCCAGGGATCAATCGATGAGATGTATTACAGCTCAGACACAATTTACTATACTGAAAAGCTTCTATTTTTTTATAGAATGAACATAAATAGTCTGGTAGTTGGTCTAATGCATGACCTGTGTTATGGGTTATATAGTTCGGGGGTCTCTGCTCTAAGATAATGTTCACAATTTGGTCAGGAGCACGTTTTCAAATCGGTCCTCATAATCATGTGCAGAGAAGGAACATCAGGCTATATGCTAATTACGAAGGTAGGGTAGGCTAACTTGACTTTGAACACCCACTCCCACATAGCCTTGCTTCTATTAATCTATTATGCACAGGTAGATTAAATACTTGTTTAATGCAAAGGTCTTGCTCGCATATTACCTGGGGCACTATTAAACACGGTATTGGTGGGATATGGCCAAATGATTTCAAATGGCCTTGAAAGACAGACAGTATTACAGGGTTGTCATTTTCTGGCATTGATCAATTGCATCTTTCATAGTGTTTGGGATTTCTGCAATGGACATGATAAGCTTTTGGCAGGCTGGCCTCAGTGATTAATTACTTTGTCTAATGTAAGTATATCAACATGCACAAACATTTGTCTTAATTTATTTGCTACAGCAACAGGACAATGTGCATCGACCAAAAGTGAATTTCTTTGTCTATTTTCACTTACTGTGATCTAAAAATACTTACTGTGATCTAAAAATACTTACTGTGAACTAAAAATATACAGAACTGTGCAAAGGTTTTAAGCAGGTGTGAAAAAGTTTTGTAAAGTAAGAATGCTTTCAAAAATAGACATGTTAATAGATTATATTTACCAATTAACTAAATGCAAAGTGAGTGAACAGAAGAAAAATCTAAATCAAATCCATATTTGGTGTGACCACCCTTTGCCTTCAAAACAGCATCAATTCTTGTAGGTACACTTGAACAAAGTCAGGGATTTTGGATGCATATTGTCAGGTGTATGATTAAACAATTATACCAAACAGGTGCTAATAATCATCAATTCAATATGTAGGGTGAAACACAATCATTAACTGAAACAGCTGTGTAGGAGGAATAAAACTCCGCTAACAAGACAGTTTCCTGTCAAAACTCATACACCATGGCAAGACTGAGCAGAGCAACAAGACACAAGGGTAGTTATACTGCATCAACAAGGTCTCTCCCACACAGAAATGTCAAGGCAGACAGGGGTTTCCAGATGTGCTGTCCAAGCTCTTTTGAAGAAGCACAAAGGAACAGGCAACGTTGAGGACGTTGAGGACCACCACTGCGTAGTGGTCGGCCAAGGAAACTTACTGCAGCAGATGAAAGACACATCATACTTACTTCTTTTCTCAATCGGATGTCCAGTAGTGCCATCAGCTCAGAATTGGCAGAAAACAGTGGGACCCTGGTACACCCATCTACTGTCCAGAGAAGTCTGGTCAGAAGTGGCATCTGATTGTCCCCAAATGTATTCTGCAGCAACGACCCCAAACATACAGCAAATGTCATTACGAACTATCTTCAGCGTAAAGAAGAACAATGAGTCCTGGAAGTGATGGTATGGCCCCCACAGAGCCCTGATCTCAACATCATCAAGTCTGTCTGGGTTTACATGAAGAGAGAGAAGCACCTGAGGCTGCCTAAATCCACAGAAGAACTGTGGTTAGTTCTCCAAGATGTTTGGCCCAACCTACCTGCCAAATTCCTTCAAAAACTGTGTGCAAGTGTACCTAGAAGAATTGATGCTGTTTTGGTTCCGGTTTAGCATGTGAATGGAGAAAAAGCTTGTGGACGAGGCTCCTACGCATTAGTTAATTTTGCCAAATTTGTACTTTGCATTCCACTTTCTTACATATAATATTTGATTGATGAGTTTGTAAGTTACCTTTTTGATTCAAATGTCACATGACCTGAGGAGCAGAAGATCTGTAACTAACATTTCAACCGCGATGGCAAACGTGAATGGTAATGGCGCTGACTCCAGTCCAACTGTTACAGAGCCTCATGTGGTCACACTCCCCACAGATCTTCAGAACCTCCGCACGGTTCTGGTCTTGGAAATTACAGATACCATTGTCACTCAGCTCAACTGCCATCAATGCTGCACTGGCCCCCTTCTCTGTCGTCCTAGATGGTCCGAGCTGCTGCGGATGAACGAGGCTGACGAATTGACGGCTTTGAACATGACCTATGCGACTACAGTGACCGGATAGTAGCACTTGAGGAAATGGTCACCCATCTGAGCTCCGAAAACCAAAAGCTGATTGACAAGACCAATGACCTGGAATCGCGTTCTCGCCGTTGCAATCTTCGTGTTGTTGGTATACCAGAGAAACATGAAGGAGGTGACTCAATTTAGTTCATGTCATAATTCTTTGCGGATGTGCTGGGTCCGGCCATCATTCCATCACCCCCGAAGCTGGATAGAGCCCACCGCATTGGCCCCTCCCCAGCGAGCGGAGACGACAACTCCAAGCCTAAAGTGTTTATCGTCCGTTTTCACTACTACGGTGACAAGGAGCGCATCCTCCAGAGGCAGGGTAGAGACCAGCTAGGTGTTCATCTTTCCTGACCTCAGCTTGAATGTCGCCAAAAAAATAGCTAAATTCCTCTATGTGAAATGCAAACTTCATGAGAGGAAAGTAAAATTCTCACTCCACTTCCCTGCTCGTCTGCACATTGAACATGCCAGGGGGAAGCTACAATTCGACTCCAACGAGGACGCCCAGCATTGGTTTGACAGTCACTTCTGAGCCGTATCTTGGATCTATGACTTACTCTTTTTCCAAGTCGAAGGTATGTTTGACTTTTACAGCATGCCATTTTTTCCCCCCTGTTGCCGTTCCCTTTATACTCAGCAGAAACACTAACGTTATTGAACTGATAAAAATTACTAATACTGTCTTGTCATTTAAGCTTCACATTTGGGAGGTCATTTTTATTTGGCTAGATTGCTAACGTAGCATTGCATGGCTACAATTCCAGGCTTTTGCAGAGCTGTCCTCTGTTATTTTCGTCTAGATACTTACTGAAAGACTTCACCACTTTATTACGCCCTATTGATCATTTGTACATGTACAGACACGCGGCCCTTTTTCCTTTTTGTAACAGGGTAACATATTGTGTGACACTTATTTGGCCATCCTTAAGACACATTGTACGTGTTGCACTGATTGAAGACTCCCTGAGTCAGGACAGTTCCGTTTCACTGTTATGGGGCGTTTGTTTTGTTGGCCTACTTTACCGTTTTGTGAATGCCTTTTCAAATGTATTTCACGACTGGTGCTATGGCGCCTCTCCGCATTATGATAGGAAGGTTTTCTGTTTTAATGCATCGAAGCTGCGCAAACTTCAAACCTGCTGTCTCCAATCGGTATTTTAGATGGCTAACAACGCTAATAATAGGTAGGCCTAATCCGATAAAGTTTTTATCTTGGAATACCAAGGCAATGAACAATCATGTCAAGAGGTCTAGGGTCTCCTCTCATTTGAGAAAGCTAAAAGCAGATGTGGTATTTTTTACAAGAGACCCATTTTACGCATTAAAGATCACTCAAGGCTACAAAACTCCAGGTTTAATCAGGTTTTCCGTTCAGACTTTAACTCCCAAGCCAGAGGGGTTGCAATTTTGGTTAGTAAAATAATACATTTCTCTACTACTAATGTTATTTCAGACAGTAACGGGGATATTTAATCATAACTGCCGCCATTTGGCATAGTATTGGTCAATTTTGATGATGTTAAATTTGCCAATGGGTTGCTGGAGAAAATCCCTTCTCTGAACACCCATCTTTTGATATTTGGCGGGGATCTGAATAGTGTTATTAGCCTGGCTTTAGACCACTCCAACCCCAGCAAAATTAAATCTGCTTGGAAACGGGAAATGGGTGTTGAATTTACACAGGAGTGATGGGATGAGGTGATTGATAAAGTACGCTTCACTACATCTTGTGCTCATTTTTCCAAATCCAGATTGTCTGACATAAACACAGCAAAATAAGAAAGGTCCCTTTTTCAGGACCCTGTCTTTCAAAGATAATTCGTAAAAATTCAAATAACTTCACAGATCTTCATTGTAAATGGTTGAAACACTGTTTCACATTCTTGTTCAATGAACCATCAACAATTAATGAACATGCACCTGTGGAACGGTCGTTAAGACACCAACAGCTTACAGATGGTAGGCAATTAAGGTCACAGTTATGAGGACACTAAAGAGGCTTTTCTACTGACTCTGAAAAACACAAAATGAAAGATTCCCAGGGTCCCTGCTCAGCTTTAGGCATGCTGCAAGGAGGCATGAGGACTGCAGATGTGGCCAGGGCAATAAATTGCAATGTCCGTACTGTGAGATGCCTAAGACAGCGCTACAGGGAGACAGGACGGACAGCTGATCGTCCTCGCAGTGGCAGACCACGTGTAACAATACCTGCACAGGATCGGTACATCCGAACATCACACCTGCGGGACAGGTACAGGATGGCAACAACAACTGCCTGAGTTACACCAGGAACGCACAATCCCTCAATCAGTGCTCAGACTGTCCACAATAGGCTGAGAGAGGCTGGACTGAGTGCTTGTAGGCCTGTTGTATGGCAGGTCCTCACCAGACATCACCGGCAACAACGTCGTCTATGGGCACAAACCCACCGTCAATGGACCAGACAGGACTGGCAAAAAGTGCTCTTCACTGACGACTTGCGGTTTTGTCTCACTAGGGGTGATGGTCGTATTTGCGTTTATTGTCGAAGGAATGAGCGTTACGCTGAGGCCTGTACTCTGGAGCAGGATCGATTTGGAGATGGAGGGTCCGTCATGGTCTGAGGCGGTGTGTCACATCATCATCGGACTTAGTTTGTTGTCATTGCAGGCAATCTCAACGCTGTGCGTTACAGGGGAAGACATCCTCCTCCCTCATGTGGTACCCTTCCTGTAGACTCATCTTGAAATGACCCTCCAGCATGACAATGCCACCAGCCATACTGCTCGTTCTGTGCGTGATTTCCTGCAAGACAGGAATGTCAGTGTTCTGCCATGGCCAGCGAAGAGCCCGGATCTCAATCCCATTGAGCACGTCTGGGACCTGTTGGATCAGAGGGTGAGGGCTAGGGCCATTCCCCCCAGAAATGTCCGGGAACTTGCAGGTGCCTTGGTGGAAGAGTGGGGTAACATCTCTCAGCAAGAACTGGCAAATCTGGTGCAGTCCATGAGGAGGAAATGCACTGCAGTACTTAATGCAGCTGGTGGCCACACCAGATACTGACTGTTACTTTTGATTTTGACCCCCCCCCTTTGTTCAGGGACACATTATTCAATTTCTGTTAGTCACATGTCTGTGGCACTTGTTCAGTTAATGTCTCAGTTGTTGAATCTTATGTTCATACAAATATTTACACATGTTAATTGTGCTGAATATAAAATGCAGTTGACAGTGAGAGGAAGTTTCTTTTTTTGCTGAGTTTATATCCAAATGTAAATGATGAGTGTGATAGATGTCATGTCTCACCGTGTGACCTTAGTCACATGTTCATTCAATACTCTGAACCACAAAAATAAAACTTAATCTAAGGTGCTTGAAATTAGCCTGCAGCCTTGTCCCTTGATAGCTGATTTTGGTATTCCAGAAGACTTGTTCTCCTTGGACCCCAAACATGCCGATATTGTTGCTTTTACATCCTTATTAGCTTGACGTAGAATTCTTCTCCAGTGGAAGTCAGCCCCCCTCTACTTCTCAATGGCTCAACAATGTAATAATCTTCCCAAAGAAAATTAAGTATTCTCCCTTGGGGTTCAAATGATACATTTGTTAGAAAATGGCAACCACATATATCATACTTTAATGGCTTGCAGAGGCTCCCCTCTGATGAGATGATTTAAGGTTTCCCAGTAGGCATTACCAGTAGTCATAACAAAATAGGTACAGTCATCAATATAATGCTATCCAGTCCAAGCAAGTTTGTCTAAGGTTTACTGATCATTTGTTTATTTCTGTTTTTGTATTTTGAATCTGTATTGTTGTTTGTATTTACCCCTGTATTCTTGTTTAATAGTTGTGAATTCTCTGTAGAATTTTCTAGGACCGAATTGAGGGACGGTGTGGGATGGGTTGGCTATATGGGGTGATCAGGGTGGGTGGTTGAAGGGGGTTGGGGGTGGGTGGTTGGGAGGAGGGAATCGAGGTGGGTGGACTGAGGTAGGGCGGAGACGAAGGGAAGAGACTAGGTGGGTCGGCTGGATATGTTGTATGGAGGCAGGGAGGGTGGTTGGGTTATGGTAAAATCTCTGTACTTACATTGATGTACATTTTGTAAAACTTGAATAAAAAAAAAATATATATATATTGTCACGGCCCCTCCTCTGCATTGCAGGGGCGGTTCCTCCTGCAGGCAGAGGAGGGTCGTTAGTGATTGGAGCCACCTGGGTTCAGGGTATTTAAACTGCTTCACTAATCAGGTATGATCCTGTTTTGTTTGTTCCTTTGTAGTTTTATGTAAATTCCACTCAGTCATGTTCACACACACAGATTCATGCATCCCTGCATCCCTGCACTTTACATACACCTTACATTATGACATTTTCACACCTCATTACTTTTTCTTTGTTTAAAGTTAATCGTTTTTGGTTTATAATAAAGAACCTTTTTGATTGGCTTATACCTGTTGTTCGTGTCCCCTCATTTTTGCCACAGGCTATGAGCCGGCCTGTGACAATATATAAAAAAAAAAAAAATATTGATGCTGTTTTGAAGGCAAAGGGTCGTCACCAAATATTGATTTGATGTAGATTTTTCTTCTGTTCACTCACTTTACATTTTGTTAATTAATAAACAAACTAACATGTATATTTTGGAAAGCATTCTTACTTTACAGCATTTTTTCACAACTGCCCAAAACTTGTGCACAGCACTGTATATGTGCAGCAATTTTTGCTTATTTGGCTCGACAACATTTTTGCATGCTTAGCCAATTCCTATTTTTTTATGTGATCATTTAGCATTATGCTTTTTAAGACTTCATACCTTGCAGCTATAGTCACATACTGTCGCTATATCAATATGCACAAACATTGTCTTCATTTTTTGCTACTGTAAGAGGGCAATGGGCATCGACCAAAACATTTCTCTGGTCTATTTTCACTTACTATGATAAACAAATATACAGTGCCTTCATAAAGTATTCAGACCCCTTGACTTTTTCCACATTTTGTTACGTTACAGCCTTATTCTAAACTTCCACACACAATACCCAATAATAACAAAGCAAAAAATTGGGACATTCTTGCTAATTCATTAAAAAAATATATACACTACCAATCAAAAGTTTGGGGTCACTTAAAAATGTCCTTGTTTTTGAAAGATTATCTGGAGCATCAGCATTTGTGGGTTTGATTATAGGCTCAAGGAAACAAAGTACTTTCTTCTGAAACTCGTCAGTCTATTCTTGTTCTGAGAAATAAAGGCTATTCCATGCGAGAAATTGCCAAGAAACTGAAGATCTCATACAACGCTGTGTACTACTCACTTCACAGAACAGCGCAAACTGGCTCTAACCAGAATAGAAAGAGGTGTGGGAGGCCCCGGTGCCCAACTGAGCAAGAGGACAAGTACATTAGAGTGTCTAGTTTGAGAAACAGACACCTCACAAGTCCTCAACTGGCAGCTTAATTAAATAGTACCCGAGAAAACACCAGTCTCAACGTCAACAGTGAAAAGGCGACTCCGGGATGCTGGCCTTCCAGCATTTTCATGTCTCTCCAGAGATGTTCAATCGGGTTCACGTCCAGGCTCTGACTGGGCCACTCAAGGACATTCACAGACTTGTCCCGAAGCCACTCCTGTGTTGTCTTGACTGTGTTCTCAGGGTCGTTGTCCTGTTGGATGGTGAACCTTCGCCCCAGTCTGAGGTCCTGAGTGCTCTGGAGCAGGTTTTCATCAAGGATCTCTCTAGACCTTGCTCCGTTAATCTTTTCCTCAATCCTGACTAGTCTCCCAGTCCCTGCTGCTGAAAAACATCCCCACAGCATGATGCTGCAACCACCATGCTTCACCGTAGGGATGGAAGTTTCTTCCAGATGTGATGCTTGGCATTCAGGACAAAGAGTTCAATCTTGGTTTCGTCAGACCAGAGAATCTTGGTTCTCATTGTCTGGAAGTCTTTTGGGTCCTTTTGATAAACTCCAAGCGGGCTGTCATGTGCCTTTTACTGTTGAGTGGCTTCCGTCTGGCCACTCTATCATAAAGGCCTAATTGGTGAAGTGCTGCAGAGATGGTTGTCCTTCTGGAAGGTTTTACCATCTCCACAGAGGAACTCTAGAGCTCTGTCAGTGACCATCAGGTTCTTGGTCACCTCCCTGACCAAGGCCCTTCTTCCCCGATTGCTCAGTTTGGCCGGCTGGCCAGCTCTAGGAAGAGTCTTGGTGGTTCCAAACTTCTTCCATTTAAGAGTAATGGAGGCCAGTGTTCTTGGGGACTTTCAATGCTGCAGAATTATTTTGGTACCCCAAGATCTGTGCCTCGACACAATCCTGTCTCGGAGCTCTAAGGACAATTCCTTCGACCTCATGGCTTGATTTTTGCTCTGACATGCACTGTCAACTGTGGGACCTATAGATAGGTGTGTGCCTTTCCAAATCATGTCCAATCAATTGAATTTACCACAGGTGGACTCCAATCAAGTTGTAGAAACATTGCAATGATGATCAATTGAAACAAGATGCACCTGAGCTCAATTTATGTAAATATGTTTTTTTTGTGTTTTTTATATTAATACATTTGCAAAGAAAATTCATTATGGGGTATTGTGTGTAGATTGCTGAGGATTTTTTTAAAATTTAATACATTTTAGAATAAGGCTATAATGTAACAAAATATGGAAAAAGTCAAAGGGTCTGAGTACTTCCCGAAGGCACTGTATATGTGCAGCAATTTTTGTGTATTTGGCTCGACAACATTTTTGCATGGGTAGCCAATTCGTGTCTTTTCGTGTGTTCACTTCGCTTTTTTGCCATTTTAAGACTTCATACCTTGCAGCTATAGTCAGTCACCTATACATCACATTCTGTCATGAGTTTAGCTGTAAAGCAGATTTGCGGCGGCTTTACTGAAATTTTGCAATGCATTTTGTGATTTACATTTAGTTTTTATCATGTTCATTTCATATAAAACATAAATATGTGCCTAATTCTGTTAACATTTTAAGCAGAATATGTCACTATGCTGCCTGCAGCATGATCTGAGCGCTTCAAGTTCCTTGTATTGTAATGTATCCATTGTATTTAACTGCTGCAGTTACATTTTTTGTTACTTATATTTTCTATTTTTTACTTAAAAGTTATTTTTCTTAACTTCTTAAAACATTGTTGGTTAAGGGCGTGTAAGTAAGCATTTCACTGTAAGGTGTTGTATTTGGCGCATATGACAAATACAATTCGATTTTATCTATTTTCTTGCGTGCACCGACAGTATGATAGACAGTTGGTCTGAACACCTCTCTGAGTCTGGAGCCACTCTGCTGAGCCGGGTGTATCAGTCCTTCATTGTCATTGCCATCAGTTCCAGAAAATAATAATGATTTTTGAGTCGGTAAAAAGAGTTGTTGGTCTGAACACCTCTCTGAGTCTGAAGCCACTGTCACGACTTCCGCTGAGGTCGGTCCCTCTTCTTGTTCGGGCGGGGTTCGGCAGTCGACGTCACCGGTTTTCTGACCATCATCGCTCCCCTTCTCATGTGTTTTGTTAGTTTTGTCTAATTGTACACACCTGTTGTTAATTTCTTCCAATCACGCACCTGTTTATATTTCCTTCCTTCCCCTCTTCTCATTGTGCGTGATTGTTTGGTTTGTACCGTTTGACTTCGTCTTTTCCCAGTCTGTGTACCGAGGGCTATTTTATTTTGGTTCTAGTATATGCCGGATTGCTGTTTGCGCCCGTTTATGGTTGTTATTCGTGTGGGTATTTCTGTTCGCCAGAGTTTGTTGGCTTGGACTGGTGTAATTATTAAAATACCTTTTTCACACGTACTACCTCCTGCCCCTGACTCTTTCCACAACAGAACCACGGACATTACTGCCACTCTGCTGAGCCGGGTGTATCAGTCCTTCATTGTCATTGCCATCAATTCCAGAAAATAATTATTATTTTTGAGTTGGTAAAAATAGTTTGTTTGCGAATTGCACATCACTACCACAGATTTCCCTGTTATTGCTTCGGGTCACGGTGATCTGCTGCTGCTATGGTGGCTGTTGGGACATTCTTTTCACATGTATTGCTGATTCAAAGTGACTTTAGCTTTTATTTGTTGGTAGATGAGATGGATTTCTGTTCATTGCTCTGCCTGTCGTAATCTGTCATCAACCATCAGCTTCATACACTGACTGGGATAAAAAGTTTGACGTGTGGTTTGATTGGGCGTTTTTCCGTGGTAAGTGGTCGAAATTGCAAACCCTGTTTTGATTGGACCCTTTTATGCGGTAAAAGTGTGATGATTGGTCAAAATTGGAAGCTCTCGCATAATATGCATAGATTGGTTAATTTTCCATTGAATTATGCGATCGCAGAATCCTGGAGGGACTGGTAAAGGATTACGGAAAAAGCTAATGCTATTTTCAGTATTTTGCGCTCCTAATTATTTTGTTATGCTACACAACACTGCTGTTGACATTACAAAACTAGTGAGCAGCAACCTGCAATCCAAGTGTGCATCCCAATAATATAATCTCCTTCCTGAAGTGTGCACTTGTTCACTACTTACCACAAATCTAAAAGCATTGGATTGGTGGAGGTATGGGCTAGTGGGAATTTTCACCATATTCTTATACCAGCCATTTCCTTTCAAATCAGTAAAGAGAAGTGAACAAGTGCACACTTTGGGAGGAAGGAACGGTTATTGGGACATGGCCTAAGTGAGTTGTTGGTCTTGGAGGGAGGGAATCCAATATTTATACATAGATTAACTGAAAAGGGAAATCCTGCTGTATTCCTAGAAGTGTCACATGAGGAAAGGTGGATGTAGATATTCTCTGGACAGTAACCACACGGTAGACGGATGAATAATGAAATATATGGGCAATGGCCTTGTCTCTCTCTGTCAAATGTGCTTCAGCTACAGCCCACTTTCATTACTCATGTATCAGTGGGCTTCTGACAGAAACATTTTTACACTCCTTAAGACAACAATTTGATATTGACATGTTCTTTTCCCAACAGAAACGCCATGGAAACTCCTCTCGCTGGTTTCCAGGGCTTTGCTTTTACTGAGCGTGTTGGTTTGATGATAAAAATGTTTTGTAGGTTGGGGAAATGCTATTTGGAATTACATGTCTGCTACTGCAGATTTTAGCAGTCATCATTTACAAAGCCCATGAGTGTAATGAGCTTTAAACTACAGTTTTCAGCTTTCATGTATAATGCTGTACCAGCTGTGTTTACTAACTGTATGTAAAGACATGTTTTTTTACTTCAACATTTCCATTTCAACATGTTCTGTTCATACCTTAATGAAAATGATTTGCCATCAGAAGACTTATATGGAATGGTATAGGTCAGATAGCTATCGTACAACCACAATCTACACTTAATAGTATTACTTAGTCATCAATACGGCAAATATTAAGGAGCACTTTATTGAAGGGCAATGATTACAATGATAACCTACAGTTGAAGTCGGAAGTTTAGCCAAATACATTTAAACTCAGTTTTTCACAATTCCTGACATTTAATCCTAGTAATAATTCCCTGTTTAGGTCAGTTAGAAGTTTACATACACTCAATTAGTATTTGGTAGCATTGCCTTCAAATTGTTTAACTTGGGTCAAACATTTTGGGTAGCCTTCCACAGGCTTCCCACAATCAGTTGGGTGAATTTTGGTCCATTCCTCCTGACAGAGCTGGTGTAAGTGAGTCAAGTTTGAAGGCCTCCTTGCTCGCACACACTTTTTCATTTCTGCCCACAAAATTTCTATAGGATTGACGGCCGGGGCTTTGTGATGGCCACGCCAATACCTTGACTTTGTTGTCCTTAAGCCATTTTGCCACAACTTTGGAAGTATGTTTGGGGTCATTGTCCATTTGGAAGACCCATTTGCGACCAAGCTTTAACTTCCTGACTGATGTCTTGAGATGTTGCTTCAATATATCCACATAATTTTCGTTCCTCATGATGCCATCTATTTTGTGAAGTGCACCAGTCCCTCGTGCAGCAAAGCACCCCCACAACATAATGCTGCCACCCCCGTGCTTCACGGTTAGGATGGTGTTCTTCGGCTTGCAAGCCAGAGGACCAGAGGACATTTCTCCAAAAAGTATGATTTTTGTCCCGATGTGCAGTTGCAAACCGTAGTCTGGCTTTTTTATGGCGGTTTTGGAACTGTGGCTTCTTCCTTGCTGAGCGGCCTTTCAGGTTATGGCAACATAGGACTTGTTTTACTGTGGATATAGATACTTTTGTACCTGTTTCCTACAGCATTTTCACAAGGTCCTTTGCTGTTGTTCTGGGATTGATTTGCACTTTTCGCACCAAAGTACGTTCATCTCTAGGAGACAGAACGCGTCTCCTTCCTGAGCGGTATGACGGCTGCGTGGTCCCATGGTGTTTATACTTGCGTGCTATTGTTTGTACAATTGAACGTGGTTCCTTCAGGCGTTTGGAAATTTCTCCCAAGGATGAACCAGACTTGTGGTGTTCTACAAAAAATGTTCTGAGGTCTTGGCTGATTTCTTTTGATTTTACCATGATGTCAAGCAAAGAGGCACTGAGTTTGAAGGTAGGCCTTGAAATACATCCACAGGTACACCTCCAATTGACTCAAATTATGTCAATTAGCCTATCAGAAGCTTCTACAGCCATTCCATAATTTTCTGGAATTTTCCAAGCTGTTTAAAGGCACAGTCAACTTAGTGTATGTAAACTTCTGACCCACTGGAATTGTGATACAATGAATTATAAGTGAAATAATCTGCCTGTAAACAATTGTTGGAAAAATGACTTGTGTCATGCACAAAGTAGATGTCCTAACCCACTTGCCAAAACTATAGTTTGTTAACAAGAAATTTGTGGAGTGGTTGATAAAAACAAGTTTTAATGACTCCAACCTAAGTGTATGCAAACTTCCAACTTCAACTGTACATATTAAGATGCCGTACAAGTGCCTTGCTCTCTCACCTTGCTCTTAATCTTCCTGGCAACGCTGCCTGCCAATCAAATACGCCGGCATGACTGATTAGATTTGAAATGCAAGACACAGAGGACTCTCTAATGACTATAGCACTGATGAGTTCCCAGTAGTTTCCTCTCCTGCATCAACATCTTATTAGCTATTCTTGTAATGCACATCTGCACGCGGATGGACGACTGCACACAGCGAGGAGAGAACTCCCATATCCTGCTCCTCTTACTAGAATGCTTCCAGTAATCAAATGAATTACCCCGGTCCAAATTAGAGACACCACACGGGGGGTCTCCATTTCATAAGTGATGAATGAAAAGAAATGAATAAAGACAGTCTGTATGCGTCCCAAATGGCATCCTATTCCCTATATAGGGCACTACTTTTGACCAGAGCCCTATGGGTCTATAAATGTAATATGGTGCCATTTGGGACGCATCCGCTGTCTCCAGATCAAGCAATCTCATGAACAGAGCAGAGGGGGGTGGGGTGGGGGGGGGTTATTTATCAGAAACGTCTTAGGCATGACGTGAGATCCAAGCCGAACAGCAGGTGATGCAGTTAACACACTGGAAAACTGGGTTGAATCTTGAAACGGAGCAGCTGCCCTTCAGCAATTACAGTTATGAACCCATAAATCTCCACTAATAGGGCCTAAACTGTAGTTGAGTGTAAGGAGCACAGACATCAAACTCATTACATCGGTTGTGGAGTTTGATTATTGAAACACTGTTTTAGAATTAAACAGGAAGTACACATAATTGGACTTTAGTTTACAAATGCATCATTGATTCACAAATTCAAATCGAGTCAGTTTATTAGTCGTGTACACAGTTTAGCAGATGTTATGTTATAGCAGCATGTGTTACGAGCCAGCTGTCCTTGATGTTGACCACTCCACTACTGGAGGAGGTTGAGCCCAAGTGCAGAGGAATTAGGAAACAATGAGATCTCAAAAGTCTGGGTTTTATCTTTGGCTCTTTACTTCAGAGAAAAAAGTCTTAGGCCACACTTTAAATGATTGTGTCCCAGAGTAACTCCGCTTGGGAGGCAATACAAAAAGGTAATCCAAAACAGAGAGAAATCTCTCAACATGAGTCCAGAAACATCTTTCCAAAAGTCCACAAAAGGAAACAAAAAAACATAGAATCCAAGATCAAATATTAGAAGTCAGAAAAATATCAGACACAAGGAATCCTAGAGAATGACAACACCTAGACCAACATCAGGACTGAACATGAACAAAAGGGCAGTGGGGCCTTAAATAGGGTTTGTCATTAAAAGTAATACAACACAGGTGAGGCCATTACTAACAACAATTAACACAGGAGAATCAATGTTGGTTGACATAACGCCATCTAGAGGTAAAGTCAAGGGGCTTCAGACAAAACATTACAGCATGTTGTAGCTGGTGCAGTGAAATGCTTGTTACAAGCTCCTGACAGTGCAGTAAAATGTCAAACAAGTACACAAATAATACATCAAAAACTAGAAACAAGAATGTCAGAAAGAGTCCAATTAACACCCCAATTTTTTCATTGCTTCAATAAATATCTTAAAACAACCTACGCTTGGTTGTAATTTTTAGCCTTTCAGCAATGGATAGAGCGTGCAGAGAGCCCTGACAACCAGTTAGTTACCTCCTGTCCTGAATGTGATGAGCAGGTTCTGGTGCTGTTACCTGGTGGTGAAGTCTATTTCTCTAAACACCAAGCCAGCCCCCAGCTGCTGCTGGCTTAGTCTGTTGGCTTGCCTTGATCTGCTGTAGACAGGCCTCTCATCTCGTGGAGATTAGACAAGGTGGATGGTGCCCTGAGGAAAAGCCCCCAGTGCAACAGTTTGCTCCCAGGTGTCCGCTTTGCTGCGGAACACTGGTAATGGAGACAATTCCGTGCAAAGGTTAATCCTCTCAGACAAGAAGCAACAGCATCTCCACTGTGACAAGTCTCCACTGTCTGTTCGTCCACAACACACAACGCCTCTGCAACCTGGGGCTAAACTAGCTTCACCGTGGCTCTGTGTTTGTTCAAATACAGATCTCACTAGGTTCCTGGAGTGAATGGAAATGTAATATGAAGTATCGTTAAGTAATACTAACACCATATCCGTCTCGTTTTCATTACACCCATTGGCATGTTACCAGAATAGTCTGCATCTTTAAAAATGGTATGCATGTGTCCATGTTTGCTGCTTTACCTGAATGATGTAAAGCACGACATGGAACGCACAGGTCTCTTAGCTTGTAGCTGCTAAGGTACATATAGTGTGTTCAGCATTCTGTTTTTGCACACATAGTTAGATGTACACCCACTGTCATTGAGGGTGGGGCAGGCATCTTTCACCCGCATGGCCACAGGGGCATGTCAAGGGCTCATGTCATCAGTGTTCAGTAATGGGGGCTGCGGAGCAGAGTGACAGCGGGGTGATCTCTGTGATGATGATGATGCCCTATTACTTTCCATGAACACCCCGGGTGCATGCATATTTATGACCCGCTGGCTGTTCCGTTGCCTTGACGCGTGGTGGAAATATCTGTTTAACACCCTGCCTGGCTGCTTACCCAGGCAGTCCTGGCAATAAGCACCCTCTTAGTGCTAATACTTCTACCCTCGCACTGGCTGCAGAATCCTGAGAATGACTTTCATTCAAATAGTTTTATTTGCAAGTTGAAGTGAGGATGAGAGAAACGGCTCCACAGCAGGCCATGCATTGGACAGTCAACGAAAAACAGTCTATTCTATCGCCATAGAAAAAAGACCAGCCAGAGTCCCATAGAAATCGTCACTGTACTGATGTCAGCAATTCACATTGAAGGGAGCAGTTCTTGACCACCGATTGAATTCATTTGAACTAATTGGATGGACAGATTGATTTGTGACATAACACATGTATGTATTAAATATTAACAGCCATCGGTTCCCTCTGGACGGAGATAGGATTTTAAAGAGAAAGTCCTACGCAGTCATATACTTGATTAATAGCCAACAACCTTTTTCCTATTTGTCCATATTTTCTCTTTTAATGTTATTTTCATAGAAAACTACTAGCTATACCATGTGCTAAGCGATTCGTTTTCTAAAATTGAAATTATTATAAACTTTTTGTTAGGTCATTTTATTACAGGTCAGATCATGGATAATTGTACAATGGTGTTCTCATCAAACATAGTTAAAATAAGCCTACAAAATGCATTAAGGGACATGTTCCCAGACACAAATTAAGCCTAGCCCAGGAATAAAAAAGCATTTTCAATGG
Organism: Brachymystax lenok tsinlingensis; assembly: GCA_030435695.1. Taxonomy (NCBI): domain Eukaryota; kingdom Metazoa; phylum Chordata; class Actinopteri; order Salmoniformes; family Salmonidae; genus Brachymystax; species Brachymystax lenok. Next base: position 40,578,261 of record CM059785.1, on the reverse strand, counting down.
AGATTCTCCATTTGAAATAGCTTTTTGCTCCACAGAGTATAATATTATGCAATACTACAATACTGAAAAGCCTATAGACATCCACTACCCCCACTAACAACTATAAGGGGAGGGGAGAGAGAGGGAGATGTCAAAGGAGATAGGGCTGACAGATTAACATCCCACTGGGCGCAGACTGACGTCTAGTTTTGATTTACATTTGTGACCCATTTCAAGAAGCTAGGCAGGCGTATGTCGCACGTCACTACTTCACAGGAGAGGCATTTGAATGTGTTTTTTTTTTCCCATTTACGTATCTCCCATAATTTATAGTAGGGACTTTATATTTACGTTCTGATATGTTGTTTAAACAGGCAGTCTATAGTTGCTACAACCATTTATGGACTAGTAAATTAATGATATGTACCATTTATTCTTGAAGAATATAACTTATTAATGCCTCACGAGTTTAGTTGAACTGTCGTACCCCATCAGAACCCAAAATAGTTTCGGTTTTACTCCATTGATTAACCCCTTACACTCGTGGGAATTAGCCTATATAGATAGGGCTAAATGGAAATGTTTCTTACAGAAGAAATATGAAATGCATAACCATGGTATCAATTAAAAGGGAACAGTTTGGGGATTATGGGAAAATTACTAGACTAAAGGTGGGGACAGTTCATCTGACACAAGACTGAATCCCAACATTACTGTAGATTTTTTTGTGCATTTTACATTTACTGTACTTTTCGAGATACATTCAGTTAAATTATATTCCTGGAAAATGTGGGTTAGGTGCAACAAGACAAAAAAAGTGGCCACACACCTCTCCAAAGTGTGCACAGTTCCTAAGTAATTTCAATGCACTTTTATGACAAAGAAGTTTTCAACTATAAGGTGCTTTTTGAACTCTCCTTAGCTGTGCCGTTGAGGAACTAGAGCAAGAACACTTGTAGTTGTTTTGTTTGGAACGCTGCCCTGCATCCCCACCTTTACACAATTACTGTTATGGTCCGCGTCCAATTTTCTTCACAGTACAACAGGCTCATTCTGTTCAGGACAACCCAGGGTATAACACCATATCATCTTGTAACTGTACATCAAACATAGGTATCAAACATTGACACGATATATTACATGAGTTTTATGATATGGAAATGTGAAGTGCACGGGTCTTTAGCTTGCTTGTATGACATCAAAGCAGTGTTTATTATAATACTCATTGTCTCATCTTTCAAAATACATAGTCCTCGTAATTTACAGCATTTCCCTCACTCAGATGACAAAACATTAGCAAAAGTTGCCCAATTACTGGGAGGGATGGGGGCGACTTTCTGTTGCGCGCGGTGCTCAAGTTCAGAACGACTGTCAGTCAAAACCCATACAGCGCTGTGAAGTGGAGAGCCAGAGCTCTAACGCCATGTATAGCATGTTACTGTACAGCACTTATCAGTGTCCAAATCTGCCATTTTCAACCCATACAGTATACGAGTACGAGTGTAAAGGGCTACCAAAGTAAATGTAAACCAACATTACACCACCATAAATGGTTAAAACTATAATTTTGATATCATGGATGGTCAATCCTCTGTCTAATGAATTTGAGTGCTTACATTTCTCCAGTCCCATCCCTCAGCCTTTAATCGAAACAGGGGTGAGGATAGGCTTTGTTATTGTTTCATCTTCTGATTGCCCCTTTTAAAGCACCATCAACTTACTTTATTGTTAAACACTAGTTTCCCTTTGAACAACGAGGAAAATATAAGATATAGCCTTTATCCTCTGCATGTTCCAGCTGTGATTCATGATACTGGCAGAATGTTACATGATAGTCTATGACACTGTAAATCCAATGGCTCGTCTCTCTCGGCTCTGCCTGCTGAATACGTTCGTAAGTTGTATTATACCAGGCCCCTGCGGTACAGGGCTATGTAGAAATAATAAATGCGGTCTGCAGACAATGACACCCCTCCATATCGCTCTCTTCACCTTCTGCTCTCCAAGTTGATTGTCTTCTCTTTGCTCTTCCCCTCTTGTAAGCACTGCTGCTGAGATCGTGTCAGCTGCGAATGCACGTATGTTGAGAGGCATTTACTCTCAGGACGCGGGAAGAAGGGGTGGATGAAGTGGATGGCCCCTGTGATGGGGCTCAAGAAATTATCAGAGAGACTGCCGCGGGCCTGCTGCTGATGTGACAGTAACATACCCCCAGACCCAATCCAAGATCAAGCCATCCTTATACTTTAGTCTAGAACACAGGAATGTTTTCAGACAAACCCCATACAGAGCCCTGGTTGTTTTTTTGATTGAACATTTCAAATAATCTCCTGGTTAAGTGTATTGGATTTGTCAAATATTAGAATAGATTTTTGGGGTCATGCAGCCCATTCTCACAACTGGATGCAATTCATTAAATACATTAACTCCAATCTAGGCACCAGTGGGAATTAATCATTCTGCTAATTCCGCAGAAGGGGAGACTGATTATTGCACTGCATGACCAGGAACGGGTCTGGAGAATGCATCCACACATTCCCATTGATAAATGCGCAATTATTTTATCAAACATCTGCATATTTTGCCATATTAGCCATCCACTCAGAGCCCCACCGCATGTTATTTTGGCATTAATACGTGTCACAACAGTTTTCAAACAATGTAATTGAGTTAATAAAGCCACATACAAACATGGTTTGTTTTTTGCTTTCTTGAGTAAGGCAGCTCCAAAATGCAGGTGTTTCAGCCTAGCTCAGTGCTTTCTGTAGTGGTGGGGCAGCCAGCAGAAAATAAGGAGAGGAGGAGTTGGTAATGTTCTCTTTATTGTGCACTGATTGGCTCAGTGTTCTGTCACTTATGGGGACACTACATCACCGCAAAATCTACGGGGCGAGCTAGAAGAAATTCAAGCCCCTTGGGTACTGCAACAGAGTTAAATTAGATGTGGTAAGGGTAGGCAACAACACATCTGATCCTCAACACTGGGGCCCCTCAGGGGTGCGTTTTTAGTCCCCTCTTGTACTCCCTGTTCACCCACGACTGCGCTGCCAAGCACGACTCCAACACCATCATTAAGTTTGCTGACGACACAACAGTGGTAGGCCTGATCACCGACAACGATGAGACAGCCTATAGGGAAGAGGTCAGAGACCTGGCAGTGTGGTGCCAGGACAACAACCTCTCCATCAATGTCAGCAAGACAAGGAGGTTGATCGTAGACTACAGGAAAAGGAGGGCCGAACAGGCCCCCATTAACATCGACGGGGCTACAGTGGAGCGGGTCGAGGGTTTCAAGTTCCTTGGTGTCCACATCACCAACAAATTATCATGGTCCAAACACACCAAGACAGTCGTGATTTGAAGTGCCCATCCAAGAAGGCTATTGGTCATTGGCCACAGATAAAATTACGTCAAATCATGTTATATCTACCGTAGCTTTGATTGGACTGACATCATACCTTCAAAATCTTGGCTAGCAAGCCAGACAAACAGTCGTCATCATGAATCACATCGACAATCTACTGGCAAAATCCTTTTCAAGCCTTGTCACATGAAGAGAAATTATAGATAAAATGTATCGGTGCTGATCGGACATAAACATTACAGAACAAGTTGGAAATCGCAAATTCAACAATGAGTGGTTTGGAAGGAATCAGTGGCTAACTGCAAGCATTGCAAAGCAATCACTAGCCTGCTATTCAGTGGAGTGGATGGTTCAAGTCTGGGATTAAGGGTCTCTTTTCCAAGCTTAAATGGATTAACATTCAACACCATGGGCCACAACAGGTTGACTACGTTGGCCATGCTGTCAATCCAGCAGGACTTCTGCCGCGTTCAAAACAACTGGAAACTGGAGAAAAAACCCCACTTTTGAACGGTCAAACAACTTGGAATTCCAACTCGGGAACTCGGGCCTCTTTCTAGAGCTCCGACCTGAAGATCACTGATTTCATGATTTTACCTTGTTTTTTTCTGATCACAGCACAACAAGGTGAGTCCAAAAATGTATTGTATGCTGCTGCTGCATAAATGATGTAATATGCCAGGAAGATAGTATCACTTTCTTAGCTACAGTATACATAAGTGTATGTTGTGTAGTAAGCTGTTAGTAGCCCATGTGCCTCACCCTAATAATTTGGTCCCTTTCCCCCTCATAACTTAGCCTATTGTTCTGACGTGGTGGTGCACATGTAGCCTATAACCTGTTTTAGATAAATGTAATCATTGAATAATGGAAGAGCTTTCACTGTCTGCTTATATTTCCCCTTCATTTATTCTACGTTTTTGACTTGGTGTACAGGGAGAATACTGTAACAATGGCCCATGTTCTGAACTTTGTCGCTGTACATTTCAAAAGTGCTGAACATATAGATATATTGACTACGTCCGTCCTAGCTCGCTCATTGTCTTAATTGAATTTACGCATTGCCTCTTATCCGATCGTCATCCCCTTATGCCATAGTTTGTACATCTCAATTGTCAGTAGAACCACATTTGTTTAAACAAGTCAACCATATCAGCAATGTTTTTTGAAGGCAGTATATGAGGCTGAATGAACTGTTTTGCAGCCAGACAAGGGTCCGCTGATAGCCACCGTTTGTCACTGTTATAGTGCAATTAATGTATTGTTTAGTGTTGTGTTGTGTGGTGGCTTTGCTGGCATGCATCAAAATATCTTTGGGGGAGTTTGCCCCACCAAGATTTTACATGCTAAAATCGCCAAAGAATCCACTTATTTTGAACAAAAAATTATGCTTCATATTTTCATAAAAAATCTTCTACAGATTGATATAGTCTGATTCATGTTTCATATAGTTTGGATGTCCTATAGCAGTAGATCTTCATGGAGCCCCAACAGCCAGGGCTCCTGCTATGGACAGTTTTATAGAGCATTTTCCCCACTGCTTGTTGATGAGTCTTTTTATAAACTAGGGTACCAGTGAGTATTTCATACACTGGACGACTTGTTACAACTGTTGATATGTCATTGATAATAATCTGCCAATTATTTTCATGTCATTACTATAAGATATAAGATATTCAGTAAAATTCTCGAGTTGAACCTATGTTTAACCCTTTATCATGGTCTTGATGGATTTTTCCAAAGTCATGTGACATAAAACATTACTTTTCTGTCCTTGCATTTATGGCAGTGTACATTGCTGTCATATCATACATGAAGTATTAATCAGCTAAAATAGACATTGAACTTGAACCCTGTAGGAATCCTGGATCAAGCTGTCGGACAGTTTTTTGTATGGAGATCTCAGAAATGCAGGGTAACTACGGATCATTTTACGTCTCCGCATATTGTGTGGTGAAAGCAGTTCTCATGGGCACACAAATGTAATGCTTCTAACTGAAAGAGTCATCTTACCTTGATACTTAAAACCTAAATCGATACTGTCATTAACGTGGTTCTTCAATAATTATGCATGATAATTATTGGATGTACATTTTGTGTCAAGCTGTTTAATTACACCTTGACATTTTCACACATCATCCTCTGATCCAGGAAGGAATTTTCCGAATGACAGCCAAGTGAAGAACAGCTGTTGTGATAATGCATGCAAGGCAACAACAATCCAAGTGCAAGAGAAAAGGTGTTTGCGAGGAATGTCCAGAATATTTTAGTGTCTTATTTGTAACGCCAGTGAAGACAGTTGTGCTTGGATCCACGCTGGATCTAATATCCCTAGCGAATTGAGGCTGATCCTGTCGACGCTGGTGTGTATAGCTGGTGTAAAAGTCAGGCGCAGGAAAGCAGAAATGAGTGAACAACGTATTTAATCACAATATGGACAAAAAAAAAGGATAACAAATCCAACATGCCCTAAACACACGGGCGAAATAACCAGCCGTAATAAGACCGACAAAGAACAACAAACAATCACGCACAAAAAACATGGGGAAAACAGAGGGTTAAATAATGAACATGTAATTCGGGAATTGAAACCAGGTGTGTAAAACAAAGACAAAACAAATGGAACATGAAAAATGGATCAGCGATGGCTAGAAGGCCGGTGACGTCGACCGCCGAAAACCGCCCGAACAAGGAGAGGGACCGACTTCGGCGGAAGTCGTGACAGATCCTCTGTTGTCTGCTTGATTTAGAGCAGGGTCTCGTTAGATTTAACAGAGAAAGTGTCAAGGTAATGAGTATATGTTTTTGTGCCTTGGACTGGACAACAGGTCTACTGTGCGCAATTGTGTAGGATAGACTGTTGTGCAACACCCAACGCTCTTCCTATTAATTATTCTGGATATAATGACAACAAATTACATAGCCTAGTGGGTTTATTCAAAATATAATCTGTTAATGAAATAACATGACAAATGCATTTTGTTTTCCATGTTACTCAAGTACTCTAAAAAAAATCTGGGGTTCAAACAAGGGTTTTTCTAAGATCCTCAAAGTTCTTCGAAGAACTTTAGTTTTCTTGGTATTGAAAATGGCCCCCAAAAGGTTCTCCCGAGAACCCCATAGGAGGTGGGATTCATTGAGGAACCTCCTTAGTCAGTGGCGGTTATAGCTTATATGGCTCCTGGGCAAACCCCCTTCAGCGATCCCCACACCCCCCAAAAAAAGCACCATTCTGCACTAACTGTAGTTTTTATTCAGACATTTGGAACAACACAAATAAATAATCATAACATTTAAAACTATATAAATATAAAAATATATACAAAAATAAGACTAAATATATAAATATCAACAAGAAGTAACAAAGACAAATAGAAACAAATTGTAGTATACAAATTCAAATAAAGAAGAGAACCTGATTATTACACTATTGCACTTCAAACAAGAAACACACAAACTAAATTGCGCAACTGCCATCTAAACCCTGTCCTTTCTTGCCTTCCCTGATGCAAAGTCATCAATTATATCATCATAAGAAACCTGCCCAGAAATTGCATGGTTAATACTGATGACAGCAAGGCCACTGAGGCGTCCCTGTGACATGGTGGACAGGTAGGATTTGATGAGCTTCAGCTTTTAAAAGCTCCTCTCTGCTTCAGCTACAGTCACTGGAAGAGTGAGACAAATTCTGAGAAGAGTCCACAAATGTGGATACATTTCTGAAAGCTCCCTTTTGTGTATAGATATCAGCAGCTCAAGCAGGGCCATAGTCTTCGATGGCAAGTCAAGCAAGTTCTTCAGTTCCGTGCAAGCTCTCTGCCATCTAAGTCTGAGTGTCATACTAAGGGCCTCACATTGTTCTGTCAGCTCCTCATTTGAGAAACTTTGGAAGGTTGACAGCACTCCAAACTTCTCTCCCACATTTTCCATAATGCTTTTCCAAAATCTTTCCTGAAGGGTTGAGGTTTCAGCATCAACAGCATCACTCAAAGCCTCATCAAATGATTTGTATGAAAAGTGCCGCTTTGTGGACCTCAGCCTTTTTTGTTGTAGAACGGCCTCTACATTCATACCCTCACAAATATCCTTGGCTGACATTTGTGCAGTCATAAAGCCTGTTGCCCTGTAGCTGCCGAGACCTCTCTCTGCCTTTCTGAGAAGACTGACTGCAACATCCACATGCATACTGGGAGACTGCATCAGCTTGCTCACATGTTGGATCTGGCTCAAGATGTCATACCACACCACTGTACAGATGCTGAAACTGACAAGGACTGGGCCTCAATCTTTATCACAGTGTATTTGGTTTGATCCCTCAACTCAATCAGTGCCTTTCTCACCGCTGCTGCCTGATACCTCAGTGGCTCGACACTCTTAACTTTACTCTCCCACCTTGTCTCAGTCCACATCTTCAAAGTGATGTCCACGTGTTTTTTCAGGATGGCCCACTGCTGTGTGGAGTCTGAGAACAAGGTGTACAGTTTGTATAAGATGCCAAAGTGGCATCGACAGAACTTTTAGCAGCATCAGCCACAACCAGGTACAATGTGTAAGCCACACATGGCACAAATTTAGCTCTTGGATTCATTTCCAGGAGTCTGGCTTGGACACCTTTGTTTTTTCCTCCCATTATCATAAGACTGTCCTCTGCAGTTTGTATAAGATGCCAGTTTGTATAAGATGCCAAAGTGGCATCGACAGAACTTTTAGCAGCATCAGCCACAACCAGGTTCAATGAGTAAGCCACACATGGCACAAATCTAGCTCTTGGATTCATTTCCAGGAGTCTGGCTTGGACACCTTTGTTTTTTCCTCTCATGTTGGCCCCATTATCATAAGACTGTCCTCTGCAGTCCTCAAAAGGAATTTTTAGCTCTAATCTTTTGAGAATCAGGGATGCCAAATGTTGGACCGTGGACTCATCTGCTTCCAAAAACCCCATAAAATGTTGCTTTATGTGGGGCTCCTGAGGTGCAATCTAGAATGATAGATAACAATTTGCCAGCTTGATGTCACTCACCATTATTGAATTGACCTTGCTGCTCAACAAGTCAATGAATTAATTCTGTATTTGGTGGCCAAGGTAGCTGGTGGTGTGACTCGAGGTCCCTTTTTGGAAACGGTTAAGATGCTCTTTCATGACTGGATCAAATTGTGCCATCAGTTCAACCTCTTTGAGGAAATTTCCATTTGATGGAGAGTACAGTGTTTCTGTGTCCCATTAGTGCCAGATTTTTAATTGCCAAAGACTGCACAATAGCAGTCAGACGTGTCAACACCTCTCTCTATCTTATCCTCTCAGCCTCCATAAGTTCCATCTCATGCTTATCAATTGTTTCCCCTTTTTTGATCCTCATTGCCAGTTCTTTCCATGTTTTCATGCAGTTTTGGTGTTCTGGACTGCTGCCGTGTGAAGTCAGCAAAGAACTTGCATGTTTCCAGTCTGTCAGTCCTGAGCTTGCTAAATACATTTTCTTCTTAGAAAAGAGTTTGCAGCAGAAGCATAAGAGGCTGTTGTTTCTTTCAGAATACACCAACCAACTTCTAGGGATTTTTTCACCACTCACCAAGGTCTTCCTGAAATACTGGTGGTGGCAACTTCTTCCAACACTGTCATTCCTTGGGAAAACAAAGTTAGGGGTACCTCACTTGGTCCTCTGCAAACTAGTTGTGTCCGAATCAGTCAGAACTGAAGGCCAGTCAGCAGGGTCTGTAGACAGTGGGTTATCCTCAGCAGCAGGATTTGGTGGGGATGCTGCTACAGTACAGGCATTTCTAATGGAAAGCACATGGGCATTAGTTTACACACGTTATTCACAGCATTGTGGTGAAACATCCCACATACATACCCAGTAATAATGAAATCATCATTATTACCTACAATATGGAAACTTAAAACTTTGAAAAAGGGACATTTATTTATTTTGTTTATGTTATGCAGGGATGCACACACACCCACACACCTGCTGGGGAGAAGTGGAAGCAAATGGGTCTTCATCCTCAGGCTCAGACAACATTTGTGAATACACCTGTGTGGCTGAGGAGGTGGATGGCTCCTCATCCTGAGGCTCCGAGATAATTTCTGAAGAGGTCTGTGTGGCTAAGGAGGTAGATGGCTCCTCATCCCGGCCAGTGCCAGAGGGTTCTCCAAAATATTTCAGAAGTGCCCCTGAATTTGCATTGAAATACAGTATATGAGTCTGACACCCTAAATACATTTGTTGCACAATTAAATATGCATGTCATTATGCACAACTTATCAAACTTTCAGAATAGGAACCAAATGAACCATACAACCTCCTTGGCTAATTCTAGGCATAGGACAACCCAAACAACTCAAAATATCACAATAGATACAAAATATCAGCATAATGTAGACGTCTTTTAAGTTAGCCTGCAGCATTGGAAATTCCCCTTACAGAGCTCAGGACCTAATCGATACAATCACAGAAAACATTTATGATGTCACTTCAATGAAAGTTAACCAAATCAATAATGTGCTTGTTAGGTTGCAATAGTTTTGCTGCAGGCTACACACATTATCATGATGAAACTGTGTGAAATTATATCCAATGTTATGTAAGCTAGTTGGACAGAAAACAGAATATTGTCGCCCTACTGTGTAATAGAATAGCAAGCAACATGGGCTAACAAACATAAGTGTTATAATAGCCTATTTCATTACATGCATAATATTATACTCCTAAAGAGATGACATAGCTGAATACCTTTATCTTTTACACGTTTCTCCTCTTCTTCTTTCCTCTATTTCCTAAACTGGGCACCTGATGGCTTAGACCTTTTCTTATCAGTTTGTGTTGATTTGGCACTCGAGCATCAATACATCACCCATCCCCCAACGATTTCACACAAACCAGAAAAAAATGCAACAATATGTCTGTGAAACTAAATGTTCACAGTATTATGAATGAATTGTGGTTTATTTGGTAGCATTTTGTAGTGTGACTGATTTTACTAATTGCATTAGTACTCGGGCTTCCATTGGGGAGACCTGAGGTCAACCTACCCCCGGCCCCCACCCCATCTCGTACTTCTAAGTGGGAGACCTTCCCAGGCAGTAGCCTGCCTAACTCACAAACAAAATAGCATCTATGTTTTCATATTTGTTCTAATCTTTCTAAATCAGAAAATGGACACAATTCAATGGATATCAATAAACAAATAGGTAAGAATATGTAGGCTATAAGAATATGTTGAAGGCTAGCTGTATTGGGTGCAGATGACTGAACTGCTCACTTTTGTGTCTGTGTCTACAGGTATACAGACGAGGAGGCATACAAAGGTATGCCAATTGGTATTGGTATGTTATGCAGAGCACATTTACCATCCTCCTCCATTACCTCTTCTATGAAACTCCCATAGGCCTCTATATTATGGACAAGGTATGTCTATGAAAACCGTTATCAAAATACTTTTTCCATTTACATTCACCACAAAAACCAAGGCATGAAAACTGTCATGCACATTTTTTTTAATCATCTGTATAATACATTTTTTGGGGATTCACAGACTTCACCCTCCAAACGCCTCTGATGAATATAACAGGAAACCTGTTCGATCACCATGTACTGCAAAATAATTTTGGCTACGGATATTGAGAAAATCAACACATTAACATCAACACGCCAGATGATATACCAATTGGACTTGGCTCTCTGCTGGGATTTGTTTTATTTATTTAACCTTTATTTAACTAGGCAAGTCAGTTAAGAACAAATTATTATTTACAATGATGGCCTACCGGGGAACAGTGGGTTAACTGCCCTGTTCAGGAGCAAAACGACAGATTTTTACCTTGTCAGCTCTGGGATTCGATCCAGCAACCTTTCGACTGGCCCATCGCTCTAACCACTAGGCTATCTGCCTTCCCCGTTTACCTCATATTTCAATTTTTTTATTCTGCTTTGCCACTAAAATCATAATGAACACTGAGAACTAAAATATTGTGTTATTGTTATGCATATTATTATTATTATTATTATAGGGAAGGGGGGTCGTTTAAAAATGAACCCCTAAAGGTTTTCAAAAGGTTATCCGAGGATTGTTGAGGTAAACCGACGTGCAGTTATTATGAGGAGGACAACATCCAATGTTGGCTTCAACTTGGCTTCCATACAAATCCTTCCATTAAAAAAGGATCCTGTTTTTTGGTCACGTTTTCATTATAAAAAAAGCTATGGTAAGATTAATGCTACCTCTATTCATAGTTTATTATGTGAGACTACGTCGGCCACAATGTAATAATAATTTTAATATCAAGGCCCAAAAGTTTTTTATTATTCTTAGTTTTACTTTTTATTTGACACTTTTTTGTATGTTTTTGGGGGGAGGGGGAGGGGGAGGTTCTTTATTTGGACCTATATGTACAATTCTATAAATTATACAATTGTATAACATTGTATAACATTCAGGTCATTGAAGTCCCTGAAAGCCTTTGAATTTGACTTACCAATGCCTGTATGAACACTGCTTAAAGAATGTATAGTCCTGGGCATATGTTGTTGTATATGTGGAGTATGGGCCAATTAGCATATTCACTTTTAAACATCATTTTTATTTTTGTTTCAAACCATTTTGATATGTTGATCCCAATGTCGCACATTGGCCCCATTATTTATAGACAACCCTAATTTTTCACCTAGGCCATGGAGCTCTGTACGGTCAAGGGCATGGCTTGGATTCATGGCCTTTACAAGTTAAATGTCATGTTGAAATGGGGAAAAGGTTCACAGCACAGCCAAAGCTTTAAGACCATGTAAAAGTTATAGATTCTTCTCTCTAATGGAGTCCTTGGTAAGAATCACCATATTTCACATTTTGATGCTGAAATGCTTAACAAAAACCAGTTTACTGCTCTGCTGAAGAGTCACTACAATATAATGACTTTGGCAAGGACATAGAAATGACTGTCAAGGTTATTGTTGAGTAATCCACTACTTCAGAGAGGAATTGACATAAAGGCCAGAAAAGAAAATTGATGATCAAGAGTATTATTTTAAGTAGGATAAACAGCAGTTGCCTTTTGGAGAATCAGGAAATATGTTTCAATGGAAATTGTTGAATAGCAAATATCTTGGATTATACTGTTCTAGTTCTATGAGCAATGATTGTCTATCCAGATCCCCCAGAGGCAGTTTTTCTAATATGCCTTCATCGTTTTTAGAACCAAGGTTTTGCAGCCCATCCGTGGAGGGCTGTGTTGTCTCTTTGTTTATCTTTAACTGCAGTTTGTTGTTCCCTTCAGTTTGATTAGGCTACTGATTATTTGGAGCTACAGCAGTGGTGTGCTGTTTGTTTTCTGACTAAAGAGATCTGGGGTTTTAACAGACAAAGCTGCAGACACCCTTGATTTGGCTTTGGAAAAACAACACGATTTTAAGTAAGATGGCGTCTGAGTTGAGACTTGATTTATGTCTCCGCGTTGGGCACCGGGGGTGACTTTGAGTTATCATACTCGGGCACAAACAAACTTAATTTACTTCCTTCCTTATTTTGCTTGTTGTCGTGTTACCCAAGGCTATTTTGAATGGGTCTATCCAAGTCTTCTAACTGAATCTGCCATTTTATAGGCTGAGAGGTGGAGGAAAGCGAGAGCGAAGAAAGCAATAGGCACTATGCTTTGTGATTGGATGAAAAAAAGTAACCAAGGAAACCAGAGTGCTTAAAGTGTTCTAAATGGGTTTAAAGCTATTTAACTGCAATGCGAGTTGCAACATTGGTGAAGTTAACATCAATCAGTGATGACACTGTACCTATTCCTGTGTTCCCATTATCAAGTCTGTGTATCCGCAATGTTGGAAGTGGCCTGCAAGAGTATCTTATGGAAATTTGGAAAATAATGAAAATCGTTTCAAAGGTACCCTCATAAATAATGTAAATTCAACGTTAAATGTCCAAGAGCCAGTGCTGGCGCTGCAGAAAGGCTGCCCTGGGAAAGGCTGAGCTGGTCTGTCTGGTCAGGTGGATTCATTGAGGTGCCATAAATTGACAGGAATGGGAGACAGTGCAGAATAAATAGATTGGCTTGAGTGATGAACGCTCCCTATTAATAATGTGTCCAATGGGGAAATCTGATAGGGTTGAGACATGTATTAATTACCACTTCACACGAAACCTTTTCTGTTCTCCTCAAATTTGTCCAGAATACACATGATAACTAATTTATGACTTCAGAATAGATCTGTATCAATCATGTTTGATAATATTGATAAACCTGAAAACAGATGGTGATAATGGGTCGCAAATCCCTCTCAAACAAATCATTATTGATAGGAGCTCTAATAACTTGTGCTATATGTATACATTTCAACAGCAGAACTGACAAAGTATTGCCACACTATTCGTTAGCCACTGTCTGTTTGGTGTTGTACAGTAGGCTATGTACTTCAGCAAAGAGGTGCCAGTTCAGCTAAAACTAGAATATGGCAAAGTGGGTTGTGGGTTGTGGGTTGTGGGGAGGGGAGAACAAACAGCGCAACGTGAAATAGATGCATAATACACGCTATCAAGTCACAACAGGGCCGACTTCAAATGTCGACATCCATAGGCAGCGCATGAGTTTCACGTTTGGGGAAGCTATTTTTTGCACCTTTATTACAAATTGCACCTTTATTACAAGCAACTATCATTGCATTTGCAGACTAATGTAAGATGGGCTACTATTCCTAATTTGATGAGTATATTTCATAGTCATAATTTAGGCTAATACAGTGAGTACTAATACAGTACTAATACATAATTTAGGCTAATACAGTGAGTGCCTTCAGAAAATACTCACACCCCCCTGACTTTTTTCACATTGTGTTGTGTTACAACCTGAATTTAAAATGAATTGAATTTAGATTTTTGGAGACTGGCCTACACACAATACCCCACAATGTCAATGGAATTATGTTTACGAAATGTTGAAAAATTAATACAAAATGAAAAGCTGAAATGTCTTGAGTCAATAAGTATTCAACCTCTTTGTTATGGCAAGCCTAAATAAGTTCAGGAATAAAAATGACCTAAACAAGTTACATAATAAGTTGTATGGACTCACTCTGTGTGCAACAATAGTGTTTACTATTATTTTACTACCTCATCTCTCTACCCCACACATACAATTATCTGTAAGGTCCTTCAGTTGAGCAGTGTATTTCAAACACAGATTCAACCACAAACATCAAGGAAGTTTTCCAATGCCTTGCAAAGAAGGGCACCTACAGTATTGGTAGATGGGTCAAAATAAACAATGCAGACATTGAATATCCCTTTGAGCATAGTGTGACCCGAGGGCACATTTTGTACCCTGTTGTCCCCTTGGCTCATCTGCAACTCAATTGGCACAGGAGAGGCGAAGGTAGAGTCATGCGTCTTCTGAAACATGACCCGCCTAGCCGCCTACTTATTATCACACTGTTCGCTTAACCCGAATGTCACCCGCACCAATGTGTCGGAAGAAAACACCACTCGACTGACGACGTGAGTCAGCTTGCAGGAGCCCGGCCCTGTCACAAGGAGTCGCTAGAGCACGATCAGCAAAGGAAAGCCCCACCGGCCAAACCCTCCCCTCGCCCAGACAGCCCTGGGCCAATTGTGCGCCGTCCTATGGGGCTCCCGGTCACGGCCGGGCTGTAGTGGCACCTCAGCAATTACTGTTATCAAAACTGATCGGCCAAGCAAACTGTTTGGTACTGTCTTTGCTCTCTGCTTTCTTAAAGTGAGAGAAAGGCGTGCAGGCTGGCAGCTCCTCTCCGAGCGATTTTCCGCATGGTCCTTAAGCCAGCCAGCAATACGCTAAACAGCCGTTGCATTTTAATCGAGATTGGAATGATTTCAGTCTGCTTTTTTGTGGCCTACTTTTTATAGGCCACAAACGGCTGACCCCTGCTTCAGCATTAGCTTTTCAAATAAAATAAAATCAAGCTTCACCATATCAAACATCTACCAGTCACAGAGAAACCTTCTCTCTTCTTTCCTCAAAGCCTAGGCAGCAAGGGTAATGTAGGAACACTTTAACGACAGTTACCCACCATTAAAAGGAGTTCTTACTCCTGGATTTTATTAGCAAAATCCTGTTTCACACCTTTGTCTCATAACTTCTTTGGCACTAGTCACCGCTTTGTTTCTCTGTCACAGCTATTCTAGTAGCCCTTACTATGTGAAGTTGAGCTGCACTGTCAATATAGTTGTTGTTTTTTCGGACAGTTTTGTTTAAGTTTTTCACTTCTTAAAGCAACAGCTTTAGTCACTCAGGATTATACCTTGATTTAAGAAGACCCAGTAATGTCTAATTTGTTCCCCCGAGAGCAGTGCAGTGCAGAGCACCCTTCTTTTTAAGTGTTGGTTTACCCTGTGGGCCTGTGACTGATGTGTGTGATGTCTCTGGCCCAGATCTCCAGGAGTGTGTCCCCTTTGATATTCTGACTCCGGGTGTGCATAAGCGTGTTGCGCACAGAAGCCAAGGTCACTCCCACTCTGTCGCCAGCTGCACACTCATGAATATTATGATTAATCAGTCCTTTGGCTTGGAGTAATAACAAACCCAACATTGTTGTGGGAAGTGCATAATCTGTAGATTTGACGCCGGTTGTGAAGAGCCGTCTTTGTCGTAAGCCCCTTTGGCGCCGTTTTCCTTGAATGATAACAACCGTTTTCTCCCAAGGCACCTGTTTGTCTAGTTAAAATCTATTAGATGAATATTACATATTTGGAGCTATACAGAGTATTATACAGAGTTCCCACTATGAATGATATTGCTCTTTTGTATGCAGTAATTCATGTCTTTTAAAAAATGTTTATTAATATTGATTCCTCCAGACATCGGTTTCATGTTTTCACATTTCACAGGGAATCCTAGCACACTACAGTAAACAAATCGACCTCACGAAGCATGAATAAAAATTACATAATCGATCAGTCTGCCTTTTTTAATCAGTAAGTTTCATATAACATCTGCGAAGAAGTCAATCAATCAGGGCATTCAGGTATGTCGATAGCACAATACCAACAATCATTAGATTTGAAGTCAAACACAGCGATGCTTGTAGAGCAGTGAATCGTAGACATAATTTAATGTGCAATTAGTCTGAGCAAACCGAATGGAGTCTCTTTATTATGAGACACAAGACACTTTATTTCTTTATCAACTCCACGCCAGCCACTGGTGAAGAGAATATTTCACATAGCTGCTGGTCCATTTGTCATGATAGTGTAATGTTAATGTTGATTTTTACAAGCTGCCTCTCAGTGCAGTGTGTTCGGAACAATTAACCTGTCCAACTTAGAGCCAGCATGTTGGCTAATTTATTAGCAGTCGTTTACTGGTGGAGTGGAACAGGACCAAAGACACTGAGACGGGTTCCGGGTTGCAGCCAAGCTGTCACTGTCTCTGTCACGATGTGCCCAATCTAAAGGCCTTGTTCCGCCGAGGGAGGCCACCCCTCCTTACCTGTCACTGTGTTACTCAAGTAGAAACAGGTGTCTTCTTCAATGCTCTCCAGCTCTCCGGCATCCTACTTCTTTATTTATTTCAATCCCCCCGATGGTCCTCGTTTTCAAATTGAGTTGTTCCTACCACTGCTGGTTTATGGGAAGTGTTTGACAGGGTCATTGGGATGCCTTGATGGGCATTAGACAAGGTTTCACATGCCCAGAGGATTGGAACACATGTAAGGACATCTGCTGGGTAGGTCTACTGTCTCGGCGTTAGTTATTGTAGTATGTTTTAAAGGGGTAGTGGGATAGATACATTTTAAAGAGATTTGTTTTTGCTTTACCTACAGCATTTCAAGTGTTATATTTTTTCTTGTCAACATTTCCTTGACGTTCCTGTCAGATCTAAGTCCATAGTCGATCTGTCATCCATCTTCCCTGGATTGATTTACAGTCCAGCCTGCATCTGTCACTAAACTCACTTCCTGTAATGGAGCCTTTCAGACCTTTCCCTTTTAGCCATTTTGTATTTTGTTCCATTTTTCTGCTTTTCCATTTGAGGACAAATCCTCCTGAAGAATCTTAGAATACAACAGTTTTATTATGGATGTTGACCTTTAATTACAAAACTTTCATGACCTGGAACCTTCCTTTTTACTTAAGTTGACATTTATAAATACCGAATGTCCCTTTGAATTGCTTTTTGTTGAAGTCACTATATTGCAGGGCCAGATAGCATCAGTCCATTTGTTCCAGACTGTAAGTATAGGTTTGGTGGGAAGGCAGGGCGTGAGAGGTGGACAATGCTATCGGTCCATGTATGTAGAGGACACAATAGTTAGCCCTGGGCTCCGCAAACCTATCAGTCACAATAGCGATGGAAAGCAGAGATAAAGATGGTACTCTCCCCTGCTCCTCTGCTTGTGTACCCAGGACAAGAAATCGATACTGCCGGCTTCAGAGACTATTTTACAGTCAGGGCACCTCTCATCTTAAATGTTTGTCTGTTTTAGTCAATGACACTTCTCTGCAAACTATTACCCACCTGGAACAGAGAACAACTGTGAAACAAATAAACTAGACGCCGACTCACCTTGGCATTGTTTGTGCTTACAGATGGAATCTTGATAGTGTGGAAATTGTCTTTGCACAGCGTCAAAGAAAAATCTATCACGGCCAAGATCCAAAGCCATTATATTACAGCCTCAGTGGAAATATTACTTCTCTCGCCGGCTTGTTTTATCCCTGATCTTTCTGTCCACCCATCATCAGAGGGATATGGAGAGTCGCTGGAGAACAGCACCTTCCTCTGCCCTCGTGATAAAGGAGGATTTCCGGCTGATATGCAATAAAGGTTATCAGGATCTTAGTGATGCCTCTTGTATGACATGCAAAGCCAGCCAAAACAGTTCTGCCCAAAAAACTCATTTCTGTTTTTGCTAGCTCGCCAGTAAAAAAAAAAACAGTACTGATGTGATCATAATTCTTTCTCTCCACAGTGAGTACAACTGTAGTGTTTGTTCCCAAATGTTTATATGGCTCTTACTGTGCTAGATCTCGTTCTGCCCTTTTAGATAAAAAAGGAACAGCAAATATTCAGTAAAATATTTTGAGGGATCAACCAGAAGTCAATATGCAATTTGAACACTATTTTTGTGTGTCATAAAATTACATCTCCAAGTACTCTTTGTTGCCTCTCCATGGTTGACATGGAACATATGCTAATATTTCAGTTTCAGAACTTTAGTGACACTTAGACTAGCTTCACAGACATTACCCAGTGAAAGTGACTATCGTAGCTGCAGAACAAGAACAAATATAATTTTTAAGTATTTCTAATTTATTCCACCATACATTTCAAGACACTCATGTTCACTGGCTTTTAAGCACAGTATTTTCAGAAAATTATTTAGTTGAACTTCAAAAATGACCTGTTTCTGACAAAGGGCCCCATTTGACAGGTATTACTGTTACTGGGAAGAAAAGGAGAATAGAGACTGATGTTTAGTAGAGCAGACAAGCCATCCACAGCCTCGTACCTGGATCCAGGCAGGATGGAAATAGCACTAAAAGCACCCACTCTCACTTTGTAAATGTTCCTCTGTCTCTTGCATTACTGCTATGGCTGTAAACCCCATGTCTTAGCTTATCTCTAATGGGATTTCTCCACATCACTGCCTGGTGGTTCCCCCACCTAGACATTTTAACCCCTGAGATTCTGGGACAATGATCCTATAGACCAAGGGCTGTCATTTTGACTTCATGCATAAATGGATGCTTTTGGTGGTATGGCAACAAGATTCATGTTGCCTGCCACATAGCTTGTCAAATAGCAGAGGTAACAATACATCTAGGCATGGTAATATAACTATGTACAGTAGGCTTTACGAGTGGTTGAGCTTTTGTGGCTTTTGTGGCTTTGTGGCTTTCTTTCTTAACCATCCTTATTGTTCAATCAAGCAGGGTTTCTACCATTCACACTAAATATTCCCACTAAATAAAGAGTAACTCTCCCTGGTACTGTCATGTTTTTTAAGGGTGAATTTTATGGCTTTGAGAGTGTGATGTCTGTAGTGCACTGAAATGACTCGACCTGACAAGGATGGGGGACCTCCCTCTAGCTGCTGGAGCCTGATTGATTGGGCAGTCACGACTATTGGAATGTCCTTCACAACGGCCAGGGAAGGACAGCAAGCATACTTTGTCTGTAGTTACTTGCTCTAAACAAACACTGTTTGCAAAGGCTGTGCAATGTACAAGACACGTATGGGCTGCAGCTACTCAGCGTACACAATAGTCATTTTACTTAGACAATAGTCTTGTTGGGCCTAAGTCAAGTTAGTATTAAAGATTGAAATATGTAATTCTATATTTTTTCCAGAACCTTTATGTAGAAATTGTCTAAAACTGTAATTGATTATTGACAATATGGCAACCTCTCAGGTATATTAATAATGTTTTATTTTTGGTGGCAAGGATTATGCTAAAATATATAGTTTTTTTTCGTACCTCTCTTGCCTGTTGTTTTCCCCTAGTTCTCTAGCAGTAGTGACAGATTCTCTTTGGCCCAAACTATACCTCAGGGCTATCAAAAGTCAATTTCCTCAGAGTAATGTGGTCCAGGGAGCCTACATGGCGCTGTCAAGACTCTCTTCAGCTCCACAATATATCATGTTCTAGCATAGTAGAACTGTTTGATTACACCTAGTTAATGTAAAAATCGAATTATGTCATAGGGATGGGCACAGTTAATCGAATATCCAAACGTTAGTATTGGATTACTTGGGTGAGTATTCATTTTTGAGTTTTAAAAAGGCTTTGTCCAAAATGATCTATGTGGCATTGCTTCATAGCTTAAAAGGATAGACCATTAAATTCAAAATGTTTATAAAACAACAGTTTTGTGACAGCTTTTGAATGCGCCCCATTAAAAAGACGCACCGGTAGTCTACACATACTTCATACATGTAGCTTGTGTCACACCCTGATCTGTTTCACCTGTCCTCGTTATTGTCTCCACCCCCTTCCAGGTGTCGCTTTTCCCCCCCAGTGTATTTATCCCTATGTTTCCTGTCTCTCTGTGCCAGTTTGTCTTGTATGTCCAAGCCTACCAGAGGGTTTTGCCGGTATCCTGCTTTGCCTTTTCTCCTTTTTCTAGTCCTCCAGGTTTGACCCTTGCCTGTTCTGGACTCATTACCTGCCTGCCTGTACGTTCTGCCTGCCCTGACATCGAGCCTGCCTACCACTCTGTACCTCCTGGACTCTGATCTGGTTATGACCTTTTGCCCGTCCACGACCATTCTCTTACCTATTCCCTTTGTATTTTTTAAACATCTTAAACTCCAACCGTCTGCCTCCTGTGTCTGCATTTGGGTTTCGCCTAGTGTCACGATAGCTTGTCATTGTCGGTCAATTGTAGCTTCTTATTGTCAGTGAATCTAAGCCGTGCTACAGTCAGAGGCTCGATGTGTAGCAAGTGAGGTGGGAGATTTCTAATCAATGCAAAATGGAATTAAAATAGTGGAATTAAGTTGGCTAAATGAAAAGGAGTAGGCTACAATGATCAACCATCAGGTTGGTTGTTTCATATGTTTGGAGTTGTTGTAGACAAGCTAGCTGGCTACAGTAGCTAGCTTAATTACAAAGATTTGATGTAGTGAAGAAGACGGGCACTACCAGATGGTATGCTAACCTATGGCAGCAACTAGCGTGAGTCGTTTTAGCTATATTCTCTCTCTCTCCCTCTGTGCCACACACACAGACTGTCACACACAGTTTCTTTAAAACACATGTATATCAACAAAAAATATCATGATATTATTCAAATTCCCATCCCTATTATTTCATAGGAAAATCCTCTCTTGCACGATAATGAAAACAGTTCATTCATTTCTATTCCGGAAACAAGCTATGGTATAATCTACACTGAACAAAAATATAAACGCAACATGCAACAATATCAAAGATTTTACTCAGTTACAGTTCATATAAGGAAATCAGTCAATTGAAATGAATTCATTAGGCACTAATCTATGGATTTCACATGACCGGGAATACAGATATGCATCTGTTCGTCACAGATACCTTTAAAAGAGGTAGGGGCGTGGATCAGAATAGCAGTTAGTATCTGGTGTGACAACCATTTGCCTCAAGCAGCGCAACACATCTCCTTCGCATAGAGTTGATCAGGCTGTTGATTGTGGCCTGTGGAATGTTGTCCCACTCCCCTTCAATGGCTATGCGAAGTTTCTGGATATTGGCTGGAAATGGGACACGCTGTCGTACACGTTGATTCAGAGCATCCCAAACATGCTCAACATGCCATCGATAACATGAAATTGTGTTCGTTGTACATGGCTTATGCCTGCCCACACCATAACCCCACCGCCACCCTGGGGCACTCTGTTCACAATTTTGACATCATCAAACCGCTTGCCCACAAGACGCCATACACACTGTCTGCCATCTGCCTGGTACAGTTGAAACCAGGATTAATCTGTGAAGAGCACACTTCTCCAGTGTGCCAGTGGCCATCGAAGATGAGCATTTGACCAAAATCCGATTATGACACCGAAATGCAGTCAGGTCAAGACCCTGGTGAGGATGACGGGCACACAGATGAGCTTCCTGGAGACAGTTTCTGACAATAGAAATTCTTCGGTTGTCCGGGTGGCTGGTCTCAGACGATCCCCCAGATGAAGAAGCTGGATGTGGAGTTCCTGGGTTGGCGTGGTTACTTGTGGTATGTGGTTGTGAGGCCTGTTGTACATACTGCCAAATTCTCTAAAATGACGTAGGTGGCTTATGGTAGAGAAATTAATAATCAATTCTCTGCAACAGCTCTGGTGGACATTCCTGCAGTCAGCTTGCCAATTGCATGGTTCCTCAAAACTTGAGGCATCTGTGGCATTGTATTGTGTGGCAAAACTGCACAATGTAGAGTGGCCTTTTATTGTTACCAGCACAAGGTGCACCTGTGTAATGATCATGCTGTTGTTTAATCAGCTTCTTGATATACCACACATGTCAGGGGGATGGATTATCTTGGCAAAGGAGAAAAGCTCACTAACAGGGATGTAAACTAATTTGTGCACAACATTTGAGAGTTTTTGTGCGTATGGAACATTTCTGGGATCTTTTATTTCAGCTCATGAAATATGGGACCAACACTTTACATGTTGAGGTTATATTTTTGTTGTATAAAAATGAAATTACTCCCTTGCCTCCTTTCCCTATAAATGCAGCTTTCATATGACAAGATGGGCATCCATTAGTTACTAACAAGCACAATACACAGTTTGGAGTATAGACAGGCTGTTTCCTCAGTCGTAGACATGAGATGTCAGTCTACCCCTTTACCTTCATCTGTTTTAGTCAGGACCTTGTTAAACATTTCCAGAGTGCGAAGGCACACAGGAGCCATAGCATCATCCCCATTACGAATGAGCCAAGCCCCTCTTTTAAATGTTAATTGCCTTCCCTCGTGCTTTCTCATTACACCCATTCTAAATTATGTGCTCTAAGCTCCAGTGAAAGTGTTCTCATTTATTCTCCAGAAAGACATTAAAGATCATGTAGTTACAGTATATTCAAATCACAAATTTGCAATAAATGAAAAGGAATCCCTCGCCACATTATGGTGTGTGCATTCACCACTGTTAGTGATCAGGGTTGGTTGACAAAATTGTTCAGGCAAGTATGCATGAATTGAACAGAATGCACTAGTGTCCAGAATGACCCCATGCATTATGGAATGTAGTGTATACTCTCATTCAGTTGGTGCAGAGATGCTTGCTGTCTATGTGCTGCATCTGCTCTGACCCACTCAGCTACTGCATAATGCATGGGACTAGCTACAGATCAGCATGCCGTATAGAGCCAAATGAATCAGTAATGGTTTCAGAAATGGGCATTTTGTGGATATTTTTGAGTAGAACAGTCTTGTTCCAAGACCTGCAGTACAATTGCTTGCCTTTTATGGGAAGAATGCAACATTTAGTGATTCATTTGTTACCGAAGTGATTCTCCATGATAGTATTTTATATTTTTATACAATTAGTGTAGTTTAAAAGTAGCATTTATAGAACCCTATTGTATTTGTAACTACTCTTAGTACAATGGCTATATCAATTATGAGCAGTAATGTACCTATTCTCTCCCAACATTGCCTTTCCTGAACCAAATCCCAAAATATATTGTCTTGTGGTACACAACAGTAATTACTTTAGTTTGATAATATTCAGCGTGTTGCTCGAATTAAAATGTCCCTCTAGATTGTCATTGTGTTGTTCTTTTGTAAATCGCAACACATATGCCTAAATGTAAACTATTTTGAAATTCCTTTTCAGACATTTCCCTCCAGCCCGTTCTTCGGGGATTGAAAGGGACTTCTGCAGTGCTCTTTATTACATAAGCATGTTTCTCTGCAGATCCATCGGGGGTGCTGGGTGTCAAACTCATTGCAGAGAGGAAGATGAGTATGCCAATAGTCAGGGCCTAGGGCTTTGCACCTCACGTCGTCAACATGGCTCCTGTCCTATCCTAATGTAATGCCATCTGGCAGAAAAAAAGCTTTACGTAATCCCTAAACTCTGGGATGTATTGAGTGTTCCAGACAATCCAGGCATCAAAGTGAGACAGGGAAGGTACACTATAACAATACAAGTATGTGGACACCCCTTCAAAGTAGTGGATTTGGCTATTTCAGCAACACCCATTGCTTACAGGTGTATAAAATCGAGCACACAGCCATGCAATCTTCATAACAAAACATTGGCAGTAGAATGGCTCGTACTGAAGAGCTCAGTGACTTTCAACTTGGCACCATCATAGGAT
Organism: Brachymystax lenok tsinlingensis; assembly: GCA_030435695.1. Taxonomy (NCBI): domain Eukaryota; kingdom Metazoa; phylum Chordata; class Actinopteri; order Salmoniformes; family Salmonidae; genus Brachymystax; species Brachymystax lenok. Next base: position 40,554,146 of record CM059785.1, on the reverse strand, counting down.
GCCACCTTTCCAACAAGTCAGTTTGTCCTATTTCTACCCTGCTAAAGCTTCCCCAGTCAACTGTAAGTGCTGTTATTGTGAAGTAGAAACGTCTAGGAGCAACAACGGCTCAGCTGCGAAGTGGTAGGCCACACAATATCACAGAACGGGACCGCCGAGTGCTGTTGGAACGAGATGTTTGATGAGCCATGCAGTGAATGTAGCCCTCTTTGGCCTCATGGGTGCAATGTTATTAATACTTTCACACAAAAAAAATACTGACAAATTTGGTGTTTCTATGTCAAACAGTTTTGTTATATTTCAGTTTTCTGTGATGTATATAAAGTGTAATATTGGGATGCAGCTTCAAAATTGAATACATTTAAACTCTGACATACAGTACCAGTCAAAAGTTTGGACACACCTACTCATTCAAGGGTCATTCATTCTCTCAACCAGCTTCACCTGGAATGCTTTTCCATCTCAATTGGGTTGAGGTTGGGTGATTGTTGAGGCCAGGTCATCTGATGCAGCATTCCATCATTATCCTTGGTCAAATAGCCCTTACACAGCCTGGAGGTGTGTTGGGTCATTGTCCTGTTAAAAAACAAATGATAGTCCCACTAAACTTATACCAGATGGATTGGCATATTGCTGCAGAATGCTGTGGTAGCCATGCTGGTCAAGTGTGCCTTGATTTCTAAATAAATTACAGACAGTGTCACCAGCAAAGCACCATTACACCTCCTCCTCCATGCTTCATGGTGGGAACACATTTTGAGATCATCCGTTCACCTACTCTGCGTCTCACAAAGACGCGGTGGTTGGAACCAAAAATCTCAAATTTGGACTCATCAGACCAAATGACAGATTTCCACCAGTCTAATGTCCATTGCTTGTGTTCTTGGTCCAAGCAAGTCTCTTCTTTTTATTAGTGTCCTTTAGTAGTGGTTTCTTTGCAGCAATTCAACCATGAAGGCCTGATTCATGCAGTCTCCTCTGAACAGGTGATGTTGAGATGTGTCTGTTACTTGAACTCTGTGAAGCATTTATTTGGGCTGCAATCTGAGGTGCAGTTAATTGTCGATTTCTGAGGCTGGTAACTCTAATGAACTTATTCTCTGCAGAAGAGGTAACTCTGGGTGTTCCTTTCCTGTGGCGGTCCTCGTGAGAGCTAGTTTCATGATAGCGCTTGATGGTTTTTGTCGAGTGCACTTGAAGAAACTTAAAAAATTCTTGAAATGTTCCGTATTGACTGACATTCATGTCTTAAAGTAATGATGGACTATCGTTTCTCTTTGCTTATTTTAGCAGTTCTTGCCATAATATGGACTTGGTCTTTTACCAAATAGGGCTATCTTCTGTATACCAACCCTACCAGTATCACATCTGGTCGTGATTGGGAGTCCCATAGAGCGGCGCACAATTGTCCCAGCATCGTCCGGCATTGGCCGGGGTAGGCCGTCATTGTAAATAAGAATTTGTTCTTAACTGACTTGCCTAGTTAAATAAAGGTTAAAAAAAATATATATATTATATTAATACCTTGTTGGCTCAAACATTTAACTTTTAACAAGGCACACCTGTTAATTGAAATGCATTCCAGTTGACAACTGTACCTCATGAAGCTGGTTGAGAGAATGCCAAGAGTGTGCAAAGCTGTCATCAAGGGTGGCTACTTTGAAGAATCTCAAATATAAAATATACAGTGGAAGTCGGAAGTTTACTTACACTTAGGTTAGAGTCATTAAACCATGTTTTCAACCACTCCACACATTTCTTGTTAACAAACTATAGTTTTCGCAAATCGGTTAGGACATCTACTTTGTGCATGACACAAGTCATTTTTCCAACAATTGTTTACAGACAGATTAGTTAATTTATAATTCACTGTATCACAATCCCAGTGGGTCAGAAGTTTACACACACTACGTTGACTGTGCCTTTAAACAGCTTGGAAAATTCCAGAAAATGTTGTCATGGCTTTAGAAGCTTCTGATAGGCTATTTAACATCATTTGAGTCAATTGGAGGTGTACATGTGGAAGTATTTCAAGGCCTACCTTCAAACTCAGTGCCTCTTTGCTTGACATCATGGGAAAATCAAAAGAAATCAGCCAAGAAAAAAATATTGTAGACCTCCACAAGTCTGGTTCATTCTTGGGAGCAATTTCCAAACGCCTGAAGGTACCACGTTCATCTGAACAAACAATAGTACGCAAGTATAAACACCATGGGACCACGCAGCCGTCATACCGCTCAGGAAGGAGACGCATTCTGTCTCCAAGAGATGAACGTACTTTGGTGCGAAAAGTGTAAATCAATCCCAGAACAACAGCAAAGGACATTGTGAAGATGGAGGAAACAGATACAAAAGTGTCTATATCCACAGTAAACGAGTCCTATATTGACATAACCTGAAAGACCGCTCAGCAAGGAAGAAGCCACTGCTCCAAAACCGCCATAAAAAAAGCCAGACTACGGTTTGCAACTGCACATGGGGAAAAAGATTGTACTTTTTGGAGAAATGTCCTCTGGTCTGATGAAACAAAAATATAGCTGTTTGGCCATCGTTATGTTAGGAGGAAAAAGGGGGATGCTTGCAAGCCGAAAAACACCATCCCAACCGTGAAGCACGGGGGTTGCAGCATCCTGTTGTGGGGGTGCTTTGCTGCAGGAGGGACTGGTGCACTTCACAAAATAAATGGCATCATGAGGAAAGAAAATTATGTGGATATATTGAAGCAACATCTCAAGACATCAGTCAGGAAGTTAAATCATGGTTGCAAATGGGTCTTCTAAATGGACAATGACCCCAAGCATACTTCCAAAGTTGTGGCAAAATGGCTTAAGGACAACAAAGTCAAGGCATTGGAGTGGCCATCACAAAGCCCTGACCTCAATCCCATATAAAATTTGTGGGCAGAACTGAAAAAGCGTGTGCGAGCAAGAAAACCTACAAACCTGACTCAGTTACACCAGCTCTGTCAGGAGGAATGGGCCAAAATTCACCCAACTTATTGTGGGAAGCTTGTGGAAGGCTACCCAAAACATTTGACCCAAGTTAAACAATTTAAAGGCAATGCTTACAAATACTAATTGAGTGTATGTAAACTTCTGACCCACTGGGAATGTGATGAAAGAAATAAAATCTGAAAGAAATAATTATCTCTACTATTATTCTATTACTTCACATTCTTAAAATAAAGTGGTGATCCTAACTGACCTAAGACAGGGAATTTTTACTGGGATGAAATGTCAGGAATTGTGAAAAATGTAGTTTAAATGTATTTGGCTGAAGTGTATGTACAGTGAGGGAAAGAAGTATTTGATCCCCTGCTGATTTTGTACATTTGCCCACTGACAAAGAAATGATCAGTCTATAATTTTAATCTTAGGTTTATTTGAACAGTGAGAGACAGAATAACAACAAAAAAATCCAGAAAAACGCATGTGAAAAATGTTTTTTTGTGATTTGCATTTTAATGAGGGAAATAAGCATTTGACCCCTCTGCAAAACATGACTCAGTACTTGGTGGCAAAACCCTTGTTGGCAATCACAGAGGTCAGACGTTTCTTGTAGTTGGCCACCAGGTTTGCACACATCTCAGGAGGGATTTTGGCCCACTCCTCTTTGCAGATCTTCTCCAAGTCATTAAGGTTTCAAGGCTGACGTTTGGCAACTCGAACCTTCAGCTCCCTCCACAGATTTTCTATGGGATTAAGGTCTGGAGACTGGCTAGGCCACTCCAGGACCTTAATGTGCTTCTTCTTGAGCCACTCCTTTGTTGCCTTGGCCGTGTGTTTTGGGTCATTGTCATGCTGGAATACCCATCCACGATCCATTTTCAATGCCCTGGCTGAGGGAAGGAGGTTCTCACCCAAAATTTGACGGTACATGGCCCCATCCATCGTCCCTTTGATGCGGTGAAGTTGTCCTGTCCCCTTAGCAGAAAAACACCCCCAAAGCATAATGTTTCCACCTCCATGTTTGACAGTGGGGATGGTGTTCTTGGGGTCATAGGCAGCATTCCTCCTCCTCCAAACACGGCGAGTTGATGCCAAAGAGCTCCATTTTGGTCTCATCTGACCACAACACTTTCACTCAGTTGTCCTCTGAATCATTCAGATGTTCATTGGCAAACTTCAGACGGGCATGTATATGTGCTTTCTTGAGCAGGGGGACCTTGCGGGCGCTGCAGGATTTCAGTCCTTCACGGCGTAGTGTGTTACCAATTGTTTTCTTGGTGACTGGTCCCAGCTGCCTTGAGATCATTGACAAGATCCTCCTGTGTAGTTCTGGGCTGATTCCTCACCGTTCTCATGATCATTGCAACTCCACGAGGTGAGATCTTGCATGGAGCGCCAGGCCGAGGGAGATTGACAGTTCTTTTGTGTTTCTTCCATTTGCGAATAATCGCACCAACTGTTGTCACCTTCTCACCAAGCTGCTTGGCGATGGTCTTGTAGCCCATTCCAGCCTTGTGTAGAGCTCTTTGGTCTTGGCCATGATGGAGAGTTTGGAATCTGATTGATTGATTGCTTCTGTTGACAGGTGTCTTTTATACAGGTAACAAACTGAGATTAGGAGCACTCCCTTTAAGAGTGTGCTCCTAATCTGAGCTCGTTACCTGTATAAAAGACACCTGGGAGCCAGAAATCTTTCTGATTGACAGGGGGTCAAATGCTTATTTCCCTCATTAAAATGCAAATCAATTTATACAAATTTTCACATGCGTTTTTCTGGATTTTTTTGTTGTTATTCTGTCTCTCACTGTTCAAATACACCTACCATTAAAATTATAGACTGATCATTTCTTTGTCAGTGGGCAAAAGTACAAATTCAGCAGGGGATCAAATACTTTTTCCCTCACTGTAAACTTCTGACTTCAACTGTATATTGATTTGTTTAACACTTGTTTGCTTACTACATGATTCCATATGTGTTATTTCATAGTTTTGATGTCTTCACTGTTATTCTACACTGTAGAAACTAGTAAAAATTAGGAAAAACCCTGGAATGAGTAGGTGTGTCCAAACATTTGACTGGTTAATTTTTTAACCCCATAACCATATGTGTGAGGTGTATACTTTTTTTTCCAAGTAGATTTGTTTAAGACTACCAAGATTCACTCTGTGTAGCGCTGATTTAGCCCACTGCATTAAAATGTTTTAAAGCATTCATGTGAAAGCCTTTGGTGCATAAATGTGCCCTGTATCAACTCTCCATGTGCCCTCCCCCTCTCATAGCCCTGGCTGTGATGCAGATTAACCGATTTGTCTGGAAGAATGGACGTTCCCCCCATTACTATAAAATGGAACTGATGAGAGCTTGGCAGCCTGGTGTTCCTGCACCTTATATTTCTGGGTATTCCGTAGCGAAACTCAACTTGTGATAATTACGGGGACAGATTAAGTGTACAGGAAGGTGTCTTCTAGTCTATTACTCTGTTCATCCAGTTTGCATCATCCCTCATTTCCACAAGCTGCTAGTTAGTCGAATCAAATGTTTAGTGCATAGATATTTATAAGTTGAACTCTTTTCTCACATTGTATCAAGATTCAGAGCATATAGCAAGGGAAGAATAATGAGCTTCATTATACGAATACATCCATTTGTCACAATACGTCTTTACCATTAGCCCGTCAGCTTTTTTTCTCTATGTAATTAACCTGAAAAGATTCTAGTGGAATTATTCAAGATGGGTAAAGCTTGTGATGCCGGTTGCCTTGGAAACCTTGGATTTGAAGCACCAAGCGTTGGGCAAAGTTGGATGTTCCAAGGAGCATCAGCACAGGGCGAAAAAAAAGTTAATTGGTTTTGGAGATTCAACCATAACTGTCCCAAGAGTTGGGGAAAAGAAAACATCTAGAACGTTTTATAATCTGAGGCCTCACTGAAAAAAACAAGGATTCCGTTTCTGACATGTACAGGAATATGCTGCTCTAGTCTAGGGACGGGGAATCAGGATCGGGGTCTGACACAATGCGGCCATACAAAAGATGGATCTGAAGTCTTGGGGATCTGCAATGGAATGCACAGAAGTAACAGAAATCCCCACTACAAAGGAAGGGGTGAAAAGGCAGTTATTTAACCAGATGCCCCACTCAGCAAAGGGGGGATTAAAATGCTGCTTATCTGACCTTCACTTTCAAATCACAGGTTCCCCTCAAAACGTGGTGCCAAGGTCAGCCTTTTATTAGTGCTCCTTTGTGTGCTAATGAGAATGTGGAGGGATTATTTCAGAGACGGGATTTAGGTGTTCTTTCTTCAAAGTTTGTGTCTATAAAATAAAGAAAAACGAGGGTAATGACACATGCATTCTGGCAGGGGAAGGTGGATACTCTCTAATGTGTCAGCATGTTCAAGTTGGACTGAGAGCAGATCTTTGGCAATTGTATCCAGAGGCATATGAATTTGGCAAAGGTGTAATGTGAGATTAAGTGGGCGTAGCTGCCTTGGTTTTGGGAGTGGAGAACTGTATGCCCATGAAGGTCAAGAGGTCTACCAACACACACAAGAGGTCTACCAACACACACAGTCAATGCGTTTTCTTTGATGCACCAGGCTTGTATTTTATTCCACTTCAAAATAGCAGGTCCAGTGAAGGCACAGCACAGTTCTTCCTTGTAATGCTAGTGACCTGCGAAGTAAGAAGCAAATTACAGTACGTCTTCCCAAGGCACCCTAGTAGAGCTTCTGAATGATGACAGGATCCTTTGGGTGAAGAAAATAACTTTCAACTCTAGTGGATTATAGCAACAACAAAAAAAACTGCTGTAAGATGCTACATCTTGAAGGTAGACAGGACATACTGGTGTAATCAATAGGTATAATCACATAATTGTGAAACTACCTGTAATTTAGGAATTAAAGAACTGCCAAAACCTTAGTCAGCAATGTTGCACTGGTTGAAGTAGACGAGTCAAAATGTTAATATTACTGTATTTTGATGAAGATATGAGTCATTTCTTTTCAAGAGGTGAACAAGCAAATTTCCTATATAATTTTTTAAAATTCTGATCATAACTTCCTCTAGATTATTCACTCAGGAGTGAGTGACCATACACCATAGATATATCAGTATTGTTCTATGAGTGATGGTGTTGAACAATAAGCAAATCCATATCCTTTTAGACTGCCAGAAAGACACACTTTGCACCATCTGTCAAAAATACAAAATAGTACTTTGCGCAATACCAGTTTTGTATTTTACCACCTGTTTATGTCCATTTAGCGAAGGGTGACAATGTCTGCACCTTTTTCTTAGCTCTAGAGCCCACTTCAAAGCCATTAGGCCTTCATAGTCGGATGAATATTCCCTTCACATGAACAATTGGCTGTGAACTTTGGAGGTTGAATTATCGGAGAGGTTTTACAAATTAATCTTCCATTTTACTTCAATACCGTGGCACAACAGTGAAGACAACTTAACATATAACAGCGCCATACCAACAAGGCCACAACATGTAGCAGGATAAAATGGCAAAACACTAATATCTCAAGGGAAATCAATTTCAGTTTGTGCTATCTAATTTTCCTGTGGCTTAATAAATTCTCACAGTGAATAGAAGTTGACGTTACAGTCACATGTTGGATCTCTTTATCTACTTGTAACCCAAATGTCTTTACTACATTTCTTGTCAATCCTTCTCCACAACCATTGACCGGAATGTAAAAAGCATCCGAGTCTCAGGTAATTATCAGCGAAGCAGTCAAATAATTGTATTTCATTATTCAATCATTTGTTCAACGACAATATTTTGTTAATATTTGAATAACATGATGACATTTTCTCTGAAAATACAGTGAAGTCATAATGGTTTACATGAACATTTGCATAATCAAAATACCATAGAATTTCCAATGCTTATTGGCAGCAGCCTTCCTATATTAAAACTGTGTGGCCCCCATGTAAGGGGGCTGTTGTGTTAAGAGGAAATCCACTCAGTGTGTTTTACAGTAAATGCCAGCTTAGCCCCAACCGCTTAAACCCTGGACAGCAATTCATGTAGAGTTAAATTGGGAGTATTGAAACAAGGTGACCTCTGACCCCTCTTTCAGTCCCCTAAAGTTTCTTTACTCACAGGAATCACCATGAAGTGGGATTCTGCCCAAAGGTCAGCTTGGCTTGCAATTTATCAGAGAAAGTAGATAATGGAAGACCGCACTAAAGGGAGCACCTACTGTAATCACGGCAGTTCTTATCGGTGTATGTTGACATATAATAAAGTGATGATGGTCAAATAGAAAACCCCCAGCTTGTTTAGTTCTTGACAACACAGTACTTGGGTGCTTTGTTGTTGTGGTGGTGGTTGCGCTACTGTCAAAGACGTCAGATATGTGTTTCATTCTACTTAAAATGTTTGTCCTTTGAGAGTTATCATATGCAGACTGCTGTCAATTCCATCACCTTAGGCCTGGGGGGACATGTCACTTATTCATAAACATGTTGATATAACTTGCAGTCTGTGGTTTGTTATAATTCTCAGTGTTAAATGCCCTTAGGTTACTGAGGTGGATTTGCCTTCTCTCCTTGGGAAGGTCTTTGAAAACATTGTCTGGGTAATTGTCTGGATATGACATCGTTCACTGACATCAATGTTGAGTTTTTTCAGTTGTGTATAATTGTTTTATCAATGGCGGAATTGGTCTACAACAGTATTCCCTCTCCATCTTGTCTGTAGATGAATCTGCCTTTAAAGGGTCACCTATACTGTAAATGTACTGTCCAGAACTGGGCTTGGGCAATAACCCGGTATATGATATAACCGGTATATTTTGAAATACTGATGGTGTGATTTTCAATTCCGTAAAAAAAAAATACAGTTGAAGTCGGAAGTTTACATACACTTAGGTTGGAGTCATTAAAACTCATTTTTCAACCACTCCCCAAATTTCCTGTTAACAAACTATAGTTTTGGAAAGTCAGTTTGGACATCTACTTTGTGCATGACACAAGTTATTTTTCCAACAATTGTTTACAGACAGATTATTTCACTTATAATTCACTGTATCATAACTCCAGTGGGTCAGAAGTTCACATACACTAAGTTGACTGTGCCTTTAAACAGCTTGGAATATCCCAGAAATTTATGTCATGGCTTTAGAAGCTTCTGATAGGCTAATTTACACAATTTGAGTCAATTGGAGCTGTACCTGTGGATGTATTTCAAGGCCTACCTTCAAACTCAGTGCCTCTTTGCTTGAAATCAGCCAAGACCTCAGAAAAAAATTGTAGACCTCCCACAAGTCTGGTTCATCCTTGGGAGCAATTTCCAAACGCCTGAAGGTACCACGTTCATCTGTACAAACAGTAGTACGCAAGAATAAACACCATGGGAGCCGTCATACTGAGCCGTCATACCGCTCAGGAAGGAGACGCGTTCTGTCTCCTAGAGATGAACGTACTTTGGTGCGAAAAGTGCAAATCAATCCCAGAACAACAGCAAAGGACCTTATGAAGATGCTGGAGGAAACAGGTACAAAAGTATCTAAATCCACAGTAGAACGAGTCCTATATCGACATAACCTGAAAGGCTGCTCAGCAAGGAAGAAGCCACTGCTCCAACTCTGCCATAAAATAAGCCAGACTACGGTTTGCAACTGCACATGGGGTTAAAGGTCGTACTTTTTGGAGAAATATCCTCTGGTCTGATGAAACAAAAATAGAATTGTTTGGCCATAATGACCATTGTTATGTTTGGAGGAGAAAGGGGGAGGCTTGCAAGCCGAAGAACACCATCCCAACCGTGAAACTTGGGGGTGCTTTGCTGCAGGAGGGACTGGTGCACTTCACAAAATTGTTGGCATCATGAGGATGGAAGATTATGTGGATATATAGAAGCAACATCTCAAGACATCAGTCAGGAAGTTAAAGCTTGGTCAATGACCCCAAGCATACTTCCAAAGTTGTGGCAAAAGGACAACAAAGTCAAGGTATTGGAGTGGCCATCACAAAGACCTGACCTCAATCCTGTAGAAAATGTGTGGGCAGAACTGAAAAAGCGTGTGCGAGCAAGGAGGCCTATAAACCTGACTCAGTTACACCAGCTCTGTCAGGAGGAATGGGCTAAAATTCACCCAACTTATTGTGGGAAGCTTGTGGCAGGCTACCCAAAACGTTTGACCCAAGTTAAACAATTTGAAGGCAATGGTACCATATACTAATTGAGTGTACGTAAACTTATGACCCACTGGGAATGTGATGAAATAAATCAAAGCTTAAATGAATCATTTTCTCTACTATTATTCTGACATTTCACATTCTTAAAATAAAGTGGTGATCCCAACTGATTTAAGACAAGGAATTTTTACTAGGATGAAATGTCAGGTATTGTGAAAAACGTAGTTAAATTTGTTTTGGCTGAGGTGTATGTAAACTTCGGACTTCAACTATATATATTATTGTTATTATTTTATGGTGGGGTGGGGGTGAGTACAACGCAAACTGATTATAACTTTAAGTGTAACTATTAGAAATCTAAGATGTCAAATAAATGATATCCAGCTCAGGGGTCCAGCTATGCATTTGGTTTGCTAACTTGCTAAATGGCTGGATGTCAAGATCAAGCTTCTTGGTTACAGCAGAGACATTCAATCCCCTCCTGGATCAAGATCCCTGTTGCCTAAATTGTTTTGTTCTTAATAAATAGTTTCCCTAAACAGGGAACCTTACATCTAAGAGGTTTTTAATAGTGCCCCCTGTGCGCCCTTCTCGTAATACCGTATACCCCGGTATGGTACAGAAACGGTATGACGGTATGAAAATCTGGATACAGCCCAACCCTATCCAGTACAAGCAAATCATTCTACAATGTCTCTCATGAGCGTACACAGCATATTCGACAGCAGTGGGTCTTATATGACCTAAGAGAAAATGGCCCATTTTTCTGTCACATTCTTCCTCTTCTACCATTACCTGAGCATAACCATTACAAGGAACTACCTTACCTAATACCCCAATAACTACTGATCATCTATTACTTTGATGTGGCCATCCATTAAAATACATAAAAGCAGTTCAGTATAGTTCTGAGGGATGGGGGTAAAAATATGTCCCATCTGGCTGGGGGATCTTTGTTTGTTACTACATGAAAGTATACTGAACAAAAATATAAACACAACATGGAACAATTTCAAACATTTTACTGAGTTGCAGTTCATATAAGGAAATCAGTCAATTGAAATTAATTAATTAGGCCTTAATCTATGGAATTCATGACTAGGAATACAGATACAGTGCATTCGGAAAGAATTCAGATCCCTTCCATTTTCCCATATTTTGTTACGTTACAGCCTTATTCTAAAATGGATTACATACAAATTTTCCTCATCAATCTACACCCAATACCCCATAAAAACAAAGAGAAAACAGGTTTTTAGACATTTTTGCAAATGTATAGAATAAAATAAAAATTATTTACATAAGTATTCAGACCCTTCGCTATGAGACTCGAAATTGAGCTCAGGTGCATACTGTTTCTATTGATCATCCTTGATGTTTCTACAACTTCATTGGAGTATACCTGTGGTAGATTACATTTATTGGACATAATTTAGAAAGGCACACATCTGTCTATATAAGGTCCCACAGTTGACAGTGCAAGTCAGAGCAAAAACCCAAGCCATGAGGTTAAAGGAATTGTCAGTTGAGCTCAGAGGCATGATTTTGTCAAGGTACAGATCTGGGGAAGGGTACAAAAACATTTTTGCAGCATTAAAGGTCCCCAAGATCACAGTGTCCTCCATCATTCTTAAATGGAAGACGTTTGGAACCACCAAGTCTTCCTAGAGCTGTCCGCCCGGCCAAACTGAGCAATCGGGGGTCCTTGGTCAGGGAGGTGACCAAGAACCCGATGGTCACTCTGACAGAGCTCCAGAGTTCTCCTCTGTGGAGATGGGAGAACCTTCCAAAAGGACAACCATCTCTGCAGCACTCCACCAATCAGGCCTTTATGGTAGAGTGGCCAGATGGAAGCCATTCCTCAGTAAAAGGCACAAGACAGCCCACTTGGAGATAGCCACTTGGAGTTTGAAACAAGATTCTCTGGTCTGATGAAACCAAGATTGAACTCTTTCGCCTGAATGCCAAGTGTCACGTCTGGAGGAAGCCTGGCACCATCCCTACGGAGAAGCATGGTGGTGGCAGCATCATGCTGTGGGGAGGTTTTTCAGCGGCAGGGACTGGGAGACTAGTCAGGATTTAGGGAAAGATGAACGGAGCAAAGTACAGAGAGATCCTTGAAGAAAACCTGCTCCAGAATGCTCAGGACCTCAGACCTGGGTGAAGGTTCACCTTTCAACAGGACAACGACCCTAAGAAGCAGCCAAGACACCCCAGGAGTGGCTTCGGTAAAAGTCTCTGAATGTCTTTGAGTGGCCCAGACTTGAACCCGATCTAACATCTCTGGAGATACCTGAAAATAACTGTGCAGTGATGCTCCCCATCCACCTGACAGAGCTTGAGAGGGTCTGCAGAGAAGAATGGGAGAAACTCCCCAAATACAAGTGTGCCAAGCTTGTGGCGCCGTACCCAAGAAGACTCGAGGCTGTAATCACTGCAAAATGTGTTTCAACAAAGTACTTAGGAAAGGGTCTAAAAACCTGTTTTTGCATTGTCATTCTGGGGTATTGTGTGTAGACTGATTTTGGAAAAATACAATGTAATCAATTTTAACATTAGGCTGTAACGTAACAAAATGTGGAAAATGTCAAGGGGTCTGAATATTTTCCCGAATGCACTGTATGCATCTGTTAGTCACAGATACCAACAACAACAAAAAGTATGGGCATGGATCAGAAAACCAGTCAGTATCTGGTGTGACCACCATTTGCCTCATGCAGCGCGACACATCTCCTTAGCTTAGAGTTGATTAGGCGGTTGATTGTGGCCTGTGGAATGTTGTTCCACTCCTATTCAACGGCTGTGCGAAGTTGATGGATATTGGTGGGAACTGGAACACTCTGTTGTACACATCAATCCAGAACATCCTAAACAGGCTCAATGGGTGACATATCTGGTGAATTTGCAGGCCATGGAAGACCTGGGACATTTTCAGCCTCCAGGATCCTTGCGACATGAGGTGATGGCGGCAGATGAATGGCACAACAGTAGGCCTCAGGATCTCTTCACGGTATCTCTGTGTTTCAAAATTGCCATAGATAAAATGCAAGTGTGTTCATTGTCCATAGCTTAGGCCTGCCCATGTCATAACCCCACTGCCACCATGGAACACTCTGTTCACAACGTTGACCGCTCAGCAAACCGCTCGCCCACACAATGCCATACATGTGGTCTGCTGTTGTGAGGCCAGTTGGACGTAATGCCAAATTCTCTAAAATGACTTTGGCGGAAGCTTATGGCATTGAAATTAAGATTAAATTCTTTGTCAACCGCTCTGGTGGACATTCCTGCAGTCATAATGCCAATTGCACGCTCCCTCAAAACCTGAGACATCTGTGGCATTGTGTTGTGTAACAACACTGCACATTTTAGAGTGGCCTTTTATTGTCCCCAGCACAAGGTGCACCTGTGTAATGTTCATGCTGTTTAATCAGCTTCTTGATATGCCACACCTGTCAGGTGGATGGATTATCTTGGCAAAGGAGAAATGCTCACTAACAGGGATGTAAACTAATTTGTGAGAAATAAGCTTTTTCTGAGTGTGGAACATTTCTGGGATCCTTTATTTCAGCTCATGAAACATGGGACCAACACTTTACATGTTGCGTTTATATTTTTGTTCAGTGTAGATTTGTCAAAGGGTTTACTTTTCCAAATAACTTATGCTGCGTCCCACATGGCACCCTATTCCTTATATAGTGCACTACTTTTAAACCGAATATTCCCAACCAGGGGTACTAGGACTTGGCCTATCCACAGGGGGTACTTGAAGACTCATGAGACCATAGGTCTTACTGGTAAGATGCACATGAGGGGGTACTTCAGGGGTACTCCGGGCAAAATTCAGTTGGTGGTACGGTAACTGAAAAAGGTTGGTAACCACTGCACTAGGGAATAGGTTTCCAATTGAGACGCAGCCTTGCAATTAAATGTCAAGGTTTACACTACTCCACCACTTGAGAATAGGAAGCCAAATGATATGTTTAAATCTCAGAACTCACTCATTTTGAACTAGTCCCCAGATGGGAGCTCAAGCAGAAAGGATTTATGCTATCCAACTATTGCACCTGCAGTAAATTATAGATTTGAAGAGAAATGGCAAAGTGGCAACAAACAAAAAAATCTCAGACATAAGACATGAAAAGTGAGCAGACATAAAAAAAAGAAAGAAACCAAGCTCAGAGTAAATTGTATTTTTGAGAATACCTTGTCTTGCAAAACACGACCAGTCAAAAGGTGTTGGTGAAGCAGACACGCTTTCATTAGTCATTTAGCCCTATTGAACCATGAAGATTGGTGATATTATATGTGATATTATGTTAAGATTACATTTAATTACGGAGCTTTTGTAACATTCTGCACAGTCTCCGGGTAATTGTTGACTGAAGCCGTTTAGTGAGTTGAGTGTCTGTGCTATTGTTCTGATTCCAGGTCGTGGCATATGCCATTTTACAGTAATTGATCGCAACCGTAGACGTCCTTCATGTCACTCCACCTTTTTAAGTTTTTGAGGAGGGCAGTTTGATGAGGGCGGCAAATTTTTTAAGCCAAACTGACCAAGATGCACCTCCAACAACACATAACACCTCACATTATTGTGCCCAAAAACAATGATAACTTCTCTCACTCAGCCTACAGTACAAAAAATAGTAGTCTATGTAGTTTTTCTGTAACCCTAGACTGGAGACCAAATGTATTACAATGTCATGAGGGAGACACTTTTTTAAATCATTAACTTATTAATGAGAAGAGAGAGTGCAGGCAAGCGGGCAGACATCAGCTTTGGAGCGGCTGCAGTATAATCAAACAGAGGTGGACAGCAAATGGTGCTGAAAGTCATTAATTTCAACAATTGTCTTCATTTTAATTAGACTTCACTAAACTCTTTGTTGGAGCCTATTTCTTCTTATAAAAAAAAGCATAAGAGGTAGGCCTACCTGTTTGACAGACGTAATTATGCTATCCATAGATTTGTCCGCCAAATCCTTCAATACTTTCACCATGCACTCCTTACATGCTACAAACAAGCTTTAAAATGCCCACAAAATACTTTTTACTCTGATGCATATGGAACTATATTGATCATGGGTTTGGAACACAATTAATCAAAGTATTTTCACTCGTATGATATTTTGGTATCTTGGGCAATATGCTACAAATGAGAGTCGGTTCACTATCCTGAATAAGGAAAGAAGGTGTTTAATTATGCTCATCATGGACAGAATGGAATGGCCAAACAATATGCCAATATGCTTCAAGCAATGTTAACTACCGTATGTAGTATGTAATATTAAGAATTTTACAGAACATACAGTATTTCAATAGTTTTTGGCAAAGCTTTTCCACCCATGTTAGGGGATGAGTGGATTTGGGTCTACATTTTAATGCTTTGATTCCATACGAAATACATAGCTAAATTATTGAATACTTTAACAACTTTACCTCCCAAATTGGTAAAATTTGTTGATTAGAAATATGACTTTACACTTAAAATTACTGAAAATGTATTAATTCAGTGTGTTGGTTGTTTTGGATATCGCCAAGGACTATTTTCTATGAACCCTTTATAACATTAAAACAGTCTTCTCTTGAGATGTTGTCATATTTATAGTTTCACTGCAAGATAGGAATTGCCACAATGATGTTTGTTCTTCGAATTACTGTATGTGTTTGTGAGTCAGAGTTGGTAGGGTTTCAGATCTGTCAATCAATCACTGCGGGTGGGACTTTGAGGGAAGGCAGTAGATTAGTAGATGCGCAATATCCATTTCGCAACAGGCTGCAATATTTTCAAACGGCACTCTTTTGGATGGTTCTCAATCGTGCACACACACTAAGACCCGCCCACTGTCAATCAAGCAGGCAGTTCCTCGTGCTCGAGATTCACCCTGCATGCATTGCTCAAACAGAATGCAGTCAACAGATTTTTCTAACAAGAACAATGCACCTTTCTGCTTTACTACTTAATATAGATCCACATATTTTCTATATTATACTATTCGTTTGTGTAACTTGATTTCTGCAAAACGCTAGTTAGTTGGCCTTCGGTAGCTGCAAATGTGGCAAAAGAAATGGTTAGCCCCTAATGCTAATCGCCAGCTGGCTAGCAAACTTTTTCTCTAATATAGGCCAGTTATCAGTGGTGGAGTGTATCAGCATTGTTTGTGCAACAGCTTGTTCTTAATCAGAGAGGAAAAGGTGATGAATATTCTATAATCTTTGTCTGATTGTACCTATCTATTCAAATGTAATAAGAGTCCAATGGGAAACACTGACCAAACCTTTGGTTCCTACTGTCACAACCATCTCCTCCCTTACTTTTTTAATTCATTGTCATGCCAAACAAAACTGCATTCCAAGTGCCCACTGTTTTCCAACCATAAAATTATAATGATCATTCTACTTCTATAATTCCAGCATTTTAACCAAGTGTTTTGATCTATAATCACAACTAAAATCGCAATCGCCATATTTGGTAAAACAAATCACCTGTATGAAAATGAGGGCGCCAAATGAACGGCTCTCTTACGATGCGATTCGGTTCCGTTCAAAAAGAGCCAAACAGCCCATCACTAGGCTACACTGACGAGTCACTATAGCGGTCACTGGTAAGTCTTGACATGGGCTTCGAATCCTAGGAAAAATGTATTACTTGTCCAGATGCGATACCATGGACATTAACAGTCCTTTGAGGAAGTATTCATATCCCTTGACTTATTAAAAAAAAAAATTGTTACAGCCTGAATTCAAAATGTATTAAAAAAAAAAGAATCTCATCCATCTACACACAATACCCCAAAATGACAGTGAAAACATGTTTTTAGAAATGTTTGCTAATTTATTGAAAATTAATTACAGAAGTGTCTCATTTACCAAAGTCTCTTAAGAGCTTTGCACACCTGGAATGTACAGCATTTGCCCGTTATTCTTTTAAAAGTTCATCAAACTCTGTCAAATAGTTTGTTGAGCATTGCTAGACAACCATTTTCAAGTCTTGCCATAGATTTTCAAGCGGATTTAAGTCAAAACTGTAACTAGGCCACTCAGGAACATTCACTGTCTTCTTGGTAAGCAACTCCAGTGTAGATTTGGCCTTGTGTTTCAGGTTATTGTCATGCCGAAAGGTGAATTAATCTCCCAGTGTCTGGTGGAAAGCAGACTGAAGCAGTGTTAATGCTAAATTGTAATTATTTCGCCTCTATGGCCTATTTATTGCCTTACCTCCCTACTCTTCTACATTTGCACACACTGTACATAGATTTTTCTATTGTGTTATTGACAGTACGTTTGTTTAAGTGTAACTTTGTGCTGTTGTTTTTGTAGCACTGCTTTGCTTTATCTTGGCCAGGTCGCAGTTGTAAATAAGAACTTGTTCTCAACTGGCCAACCTGGTAAAATAAAGGTGAAATAAATAAAACATAAAAAAAACGTTTTCTTCTAGGATTTTGACTTTGCTTAGCTCCATTTAATTTATTTTTTATTCTGAAAAACTCCCCAGTCCTTAACAATTACAAGCATACCCACAACATGATGCAGCCTTGTAATGTGTTGTATTGGATTTGCCCCAAACAGAATTGTGGAGTAACTACAACGTTTTTTCGCGTTCTTCGTAACTTGTTTTGTACATAATGTTGCTGCTACCGTCTCTTATGACGAAAAGATCTTCTGGGCATCAGAACTGGGATTACTCACCTCAAATTGGACGAGGAGTTCTTCAATGAGTCGGACGCGAGGGATATACTACAGACACCTGACCAGGCCCAGATCCCCGTGATTCGCTGGAGAAGGAAACACAGATTTCGCGGAAAGAGATCATACAGCTGGCGGGTTATACACTCTATAGGCAGGATAGAACAGCAGGCTCTGGTAAGACACGGGGCGGGGGCCTATAGATATATGTAAACAATAGCTGGTGCACGATATCAAAGGAAGTCTCGAGGTTTTGGACGCCTGAGGTAGAGTATCTCACGATAAGCTGTAGACCACACTATCTACCTAGAGAGTTTTCCATCTGTATTTTTCATAGCTGTCTACATACCACCACAGACCAACGCTGGCACTAAAACCGCAGTCAATGAGCTATATTCTGCCATAAGCAAACAGGAAAATGCTCATCCAGAGGCGGCGCTCCTAGTGGCCAGGGACTTTAATGCAGGGAAACTTAAATCAGTTTGACACCATTTCTATCAGCGTGTTAAATGTGCAACCAAAGGGGAAAACAATTCTAGACCATCTTTACTCCACACACAGAGACGCGTACAAATCTCTTCGTCACCCTTCATTTGGCAAATCTGACCATAACTCTATCCTCCTGATTCCTGCTTACTAGCAAAAATTAAAGCAGGAAGCACCAGTGACTCAGTCTATAAAAATGTGGTCAGATGAAGCAGATGCTAAACTACAGGACTGTTTTGCTAGCACAGAATGGAATATGTTCCGGGATTCTTCAGATGGCATTGAGGAGTACACCACATCAGACTGGCTTTATCGGAAGTTTACATACACCTTAGCCAAATTCATTTAAACTTAGTTTTTCACAATTCGTGATATTTAATTCTAGTAAAAATGCCCTGTCTTACGTCAGTTAGGATCACCAATTTATTTTAAGAATGTGAAATGTCAGAATAATATTAGAGAGAAGTATTTATTTCAGCTTTTATTTCTTTCATCACATTCCCAGTGGGCCAGACATTTACATACACTCAATTAGTATTTGGTAGCATTGCCTTTAAATTGTTTAACTTGGGTCGAACGTTTCGGGTAGCTTTCCATAACCTTCCCACAATAAGTTGGGTGAATTTTGGCCCATTCCTCCTGACAGAGCTGGTGTAACTGAGTCAGGTTTGTAGGCCTCCTTGCTCGCACACGCTTTTTCAGTTCTGCCCACAAATTTTCTATAGGATTGAGGTCAGGGCTTTGCGATGGCCATTCCAATACCTTGACTTTGTTGTCCTTAAGTCATTTTGCCACAACTTTGGAATCATGCTTGGGGTCATTGTCCATTTGGAAGACCCATTTGCAACCAAGTTTCCTGACTGATGTATTGATGCTTCAATATATCCACATAATTTTCCATCCTCATGATGCCATCTATTTTGTGAAGTGTACCAGTCCCTCCTGCAGCAAAGCACCCCCACAACATAATGCTGCCACCCCCGTGCTTCACGGTTGGGATGGTGTTCTTCGGCTTGCAAGCCTCCCTCTTTTTCCTCCAAACATAACAATGGTCATTATGGCCAAACAGTTCTATTTTTGTTTCATCAGACCAGAGGACATACCTCCAAAAAGTACAATCTTTGTCCCCATGTGCAGTTGCAAACTGTAGTCTGGCTTGTTTATGGCGGTATTGGAGCAGTGGCTTCTTCCTTGCTGAGCGGCCTTTCAGGTTATGTCGATATAGGACTCATTTTCCTGTGGATTTAGATAATGTTGTACCTGTTCTCTCCAGCATCTTCACAAGGTCATTTGCTGTTGTTCTGGGAATGATTTGCACTTTTCTCACCAAAGTACGTTCATCTCTAGGAGACAAAACACGTCTCCTTCTTGAGAGGTATGATGGCTGCGTGATCCCATGGTGTTTATACTTGCGTACTACTGTTTGTAAAGATGAACGTGGTACCTTCAAGCGTTTGGAAATTGTTACCAAGGACGAACCAGACTTGTGGAGGTCTAAAAAAAAATGTCTGAGGTCTCTCTGAGGTCTGATTTCTTTTGATTTTCCCATGATGTCAAGCAAAGAGGCTCTGATTTTGAAGGTAGGCCTTGAAATACATCCACAGGAACACCTCCAATTGACTCAACTGATGTCAATTAGCTTATCAGACACATCTAAAGCCATGACATAATTTTCTGGAATATTCCAAGCTGTTTACAGGCACAATCAATTTAGTGTATGTAAACTTCTGACCCACTGGAATTGTGATACAATGAATTATAAGTGAAATAATCTGTCAGTGAACAATTGTTGGAAAAATGACTTGTGTCATGCACAAAGTAGATGTCCTAACCAACTTGCCAAAACTATAGTTTGTTAACAATACATTTGGGGAGTGGTTGAAAAACAAGTTTTAATGACTCCAACCTAAGTGTATGTAAGCTTCCGACTTCAACTGTAAGTGCATCTTGGACGTCATCCCCACTGTGACTGTATGTACATACCCCAACCAGAAGCCATGGATTTACAGGCAACATTTGCACTGAGCTAAAGGGTAGAGCTGCCGCTTTAATTTCTTAGGGAGCGGCAGCAGAGGTGACGGTTTTGGAGAGTCTGGCGTGCCCAAAGTAAAATGCCTGCCACTCAGGCTCACAAAAGAAGATATGCACATAATTAGTACTATTGGATAGGAAACACTCTGAAGTTTCTAAAAGTGTTAACATAATGTCTGTGAGTATAACAGAACTGATATAGCAGGCAAAAAAATGAGGAATATCCATCCAGAAATGTAGTTTTTGGTGACCTTTGCTCTGTTTGACACTCTCCCCTTCAAGGCTTCAAGGCAATCTAGCTCCTGGATTGCAGTACCTATGGCTTCCAATAGATGTCATCAGTCTATATACAAAGACTGGGAGTGAATGGAGTAAGAGGAACGGATATGAACAGGAAATGGTAAGGGGACCTGAAATGTCAACAAGTTTTCTTGGGCGCGAGTCTGCGTGCGCCCCACTTTATTTTACTTATATAACGTTTAGGTGACCATCCGAGTGAAATATTATCGCAAATCTTCATAAAAGAATAGCTAAGGATGCATTATAACTGGTATTTGATTTGTTTAGGAAAAGTTTATAGGTATATTTGAACGAGTTCTCTTCATGTTTCAATGGGCGATTCGACGTTGGATTTTCTGAACATAACGCGCCAACCAAACGGAGATTTATGGATATAATAAATGACTTTTTCTAACAAAAGAACCATTGGATGTCTTCGTTGGACACTTGGGAAGCCCTCAGCAGAAGTTCTTCAAAAGGTAAGGGATTTGTTTTCGCTGTGAAATGGGTTTTGTGTGAACCGCACTGCTCCCTAGCGCCCCACTGCTCCCTAAGTAGTAGCGGGACTCTAACCCGGAAGCTTATAAGATCCCGCTATGCCCTCCGACGAACCATCAAACAGGCAAAGCGTCAATACAGGATTAAGAATGAATTGTACTACACCGGCTCCGACGCTCGTCGGGTGTGGCAGGGCTTGCAAACTATTACAGATTACAAAGGGAAGCAAAGCTGAGAGCTGCCCAGTGACACGAGACTACCAGACGAGCTAAATAACTATGCTCACTTCGAGGCAAGTAACACTGAAACATGCATGAGAGCATCAGCTTTTCCGGACCTTTAAACAGGTCAACATTCATAAGGCCGCAGGGCCTGATGGATTACCAGGACGTGTACTCCGAGCATGCGCTGACCAACTGGCAAGTGTCTTCACTGACATTGTCAACCTCTCCCTGTCTGAGTCTGTAATACCAGCATGTTTCAAGCAGACCACCATAGGCCCTGTGCCTAAGAACACTAAGATAACCTTCCTAAATGACTACCGACATCTGTAGCCTTGAAATGCTTTGAAAGGCAGGTCATGGCTCACATCAACAACATTATCCCAGAAACCCTAGACCCACTCCAATTTGCATACCGCACCAACAGATCCACAGATCCACAGATGATGCAATCTCTATTGCACTCCACACTGCCCTTTCACACCTGGACAAAAGGAACACATATGTAAGAATGCTATTCATTGACTACAGCTCAGCGTTCAACACCATAGTGCCATCAAAGCTCATCACTAAGCTAAGGACGCTGGGACTAAACACCTCCCTCTGCATCTGGATCCTGGACTTCCTGACGGGCCGCCCCCCAGGTGGTAAGTGTAGGTAACAACACATCCGCCACACTGATCCTCAACACGGGGCCCCTCAGGGATGTGTGCTCAGTCCCCTCCTGTACTCCCTGTTCACTCATGACTGCACGGCCAGGCACGACTCCAACACCATCATTAGGTTTGCTGATCACCGACAACGATGAGACAGCCTATAGGGAGGAGGTCAGAGACCTGGCTGTGTGGTGCCAGGACAACAACCTCTCCCTCAACGTGATCAAGACAAAGGAGATGATTGTGGACTACAGGAATAGGAGGACAGAGCATGCCCCCATTCTCATCGTTGGGGCTGTAGTGGAGCAGGTTGAGAGCTTCAAGTTCCTTGACGCCCACATCACCAACAAACTGACATGGTCCAAGCACACCAAGGCAGTCGTGAAGAGGATACAACAAAGCCTATTCCCCCTCAGGAGATTGAAAAGATTTGACATGGGTCCTCAGATCCTCTGAAGGTTCTACAGCTGCATCATCGAGAACATCCTGACGGGTTGCATCACTGCCTGGTATGGCAACTGCTTGGCCTCCGACCGCAAGGCACTACAGAGGGTAATCCGTACGGCCCAGTACATCACCGGGGCCAGGGTTCCTGCCATCCAGGACCTCTACACCAGGCAGTAAAAATTGTCAAAGACTCCAGCCACCCTAGTCATAGACTGTTCTCTCTGCTACCGCATGGCAAGTGGTACCGGAGCACCGAGTCTAGGTCCAAGAGGCTTCTAAACAGCTTCTCCCCCCAAGCCATAAGACTCCTGAACAGCTAATCAATTTCCTACCCAGACTATTTGCATTGCCCCCGTCTATGCTGCTGCTATTCTCTGTTATTATCTATGCATAGTCACTTTAATAATTCTACCTACATGTACATATTACCTCAATTACCTTGACACCGGTGCCCCAGCACATTGACACATTGACTCTGTACCGGTACCCAATGTATATAGCCACGCTATTGTTATTTACTGCTGCTCCGTAATTATTTGTTATTCTTATCTCTTACTTTTTTTAGGTATTTTCTTTCACTGTAAGGTTGCATTCGACGCATGTGACAAATACAATTAGATTTTATTTGAATTCAACTCATCAACTAACTACTTATGGGACATGTAAAGTCACACAGGGGAAGACGAGAAGCAACATGTTATCCCTTCTCTGGGAAAATAAATTAGACTGCAGCCAACCACAATATATAAAAATAACACTGGTATCGAGAGGTTGGACAGACAGCAGACTGACAAACCTTTCAGTTTCCCTGTCATTGCTCACTTTGTGACTGACAGATGGGTCCCTTATAGTTCCCTCTTCGCTGATGGCCTGACCTCTGAATATCGTGAAAGCTTGATACCACCGAGGGCTCTGATTAAGACCAGTGCAGCCTGGACATCCCACTGGGCAAGTATGAGAGGAGACAATAGTGTGAACATGATTGACTACGCTGCACACCCACCCTGGCCGAGTGCTGCAGTTCCAACAGAACGAGTCCTCACAGTTTTTTCTGCTGTTTGGCTAATTAAGTATTATTATCCAACACAGCAGGAAGTACCTGAGAGGTAATTGTCCACAGCTACAGCTAAATGTCCCAAAGTAAGGAGCACTAAGAAAGGTCAGACACCATTGAGTTCCACTACTGATCTAATTATTGCTACCATCCGTCACAAGGACTCCATTAATTTATATTCCAAAATATATATTTTTTTTAATAAAAAAATGTACTCTGTTGACAACCTTTTTTGTTGAGGTAAAAAAAAAAGGCAGTGAGTTGAGGAGCGTTAGTGTCGCCTGAAAGCAGTTCTGAGGCTACCATTTATTTTTGTTAGAGACATTTTCAAAAAGAGACCATCTATCCCCAGCCCTTGTTTGCATGCTCTGTATCTTAATGTCTGTACATAATAAACAGTGCTTTATTTCTTTATTGTAGTGAGTTGGTATTTTGTCGTAGTTCTTTGAAAACATACATTACATTGCATTACAACAGCACCACCATGCTGACTTTATTCATCTCTTTTGTCCGTGCCAATGTTCCAATTCTCTGTTAAGATTAGATGGAAAAGGTAATCTCGGAGCCACAAAGGTTACAAAATGTTCACAGCTTGACTATATTTGTGCTGAAGCCTGATTCACATTGGACTAGTTTCATTTGCAACCTTTGTCATTTCTTTCTGATGTCTGTCAATATTGCCAGCATTCTAAAATCCAGCAAATATGCCCAATTAAGGGATCAAATGACAGAGCAATGCAGTACATTTCACAGAGCAATAGATTCCGCCCCACTGATGATAGAGAATACCTTCTGGATCTGAGTGGCCGGAACTGGACTTTCCTTGGTGAGAATGAAGGTCACGTTCCTATGTGAATTACAGTAATCAACAAGTAGCTAGCTGCTGCACATTGAACTACTATTCCGTACTACATTTTTCTTTTGAAGTACTCAAAAAGCCATTGATATACTTTTAAGAGAGGGTTATAACTTTCTTGATCTATTTTCATTAAGAAGAAAGACAAATCCACTCCAGTTCATAGTGACTGAACAATATGAAGTACCGGCTCATGTAAGATCAGACCAGCATGTTCTGAGTGGCTTAAATGTAGTGTCAATCCAATTTAATTTCTGAACACATTTTACCTAGAATGGTGTCTTGTTCCGAAAGTAATCAACATATACAGCTTCCAACTACAGTACATCAACTCATTAGTGCCCAACAGCTGTTTGGTGCAAGAGCTTTCCAAATTGTGTAAAATGTATGTATCTTTCACTGCCTTTTTGAAGGTCCTGTTGGCCGTGACTCCACTCTCTGAGGGTGTCTAAGGGGGAGTTGGGATATGCAAAAAATACATTTCCAATTCACACGTGTATAATACGCATTTTGTACATCTGTGAAATAGGACAAATATAAGCACCTGTCACGCCTGCTCCCGCTCTTTCCCCGGCTGCCCTGCATTACGCACTCCTGACACCATCATTTACGCACACCTGCCCTCGTCACGCGCTACAGCGGTATTGGACTCACCTGGACTCACTTAATCACCTGTTTATTACCTCCCCTATATTTGTCAGTTCCCTAGCTCTGTTCCCCTGTGCTGCATTGTTTGTCATGTGTCCGTGTTACCCGTGTGCTGACGCTGTTCCTGTCTTGTTCTATGTCTGTTCCCGAATAAATGTCTGACTCCCCGTACCTGCTTCTCCTGTCAGGCGTCAGCCCTTACACACCCACCCAAATTATTATTATTGTTATTATCAGCATCGGGTGACTGTTCTAGAATATTTATGCAGTTCATCCCTCTCTGCCCCCTGGCTAGCCTGTTCATGCTCGCTTCTACCTCATCTAGCTTGCCAATCACTCCTCCAATGCTAATGAGCAGCTTAGGTGCCTGCTCTCTTGTACCTTGGATATCATGACTGGAGAAGGTTGGAGAAGGTTGATCAGGCAAGCGATGATACCGCAACATTACATTCTTCATTCTGCCTCTAATATCCTGCGTCGGGGCCTCTCCCTAGGGACGCTGTTCTTCAGGCATGCTGTTCTGTTCATCATCGGGAGGATCAGAACCTCTTTACTAAATGCAACCTCAACTTTTCTCGCACGAAGTGGCTGTGACGCTCTTCACTTAGTAGGGAGCCTGACTGTTTGGATAAATTCTTACACAGTCTCAAAATGTATATTTAATGTGTTATTGCTCTAAGACTGTTTTTTCCTTCTCCCCTTCCCTTACACCGAACAGCCGGTTGACTTGCATTCTGTAGTCGCTATGTTAAGACAGTTTAATAGGGTCCCCCACTTCTCCTTTGAAAGGTAAAATGACACAAACAAACAATGATTCTACCTCTCAAAATAACTGGATTAGAGATAAGATCCAGCCAGTCAGACACACTTTTCAACCCTCCCCCCACTACCACCACCACCCTCCCTCAAAACATTGTCACTGACTCACTGTGTTAAATCCTCTAAGGGCTGGAGTGAGTTTTCAGACTTCACCGCGTCTGGGCGGCATGGCGTGCGTGGTGGTGATGTACACAGCTGGCGGCAGAACATGCCCTCTTTTAGTGGGGGCTGGAGGGCAGGTGAGGCTCTGTCAAAGCAGGGGGAGGATTGGGAGTGTGATTCCCGTCGTGTTTGTGCTGCTGATGGGGAGGGGAAGAGGGTCAGCAGTCCCTCCCAGGCTTTCATCCGTGTGCGTCCCATCTGTCCTGCACTGACAGCCTACGAGCCCAATAACAAGTTAGCATCTGTCCTCTAATGAGGCATCCTGCTCTGCGTCAAGACATCAAACAAACAGGTATATCATCAAGGCAGGAGGAGAGGTGCCCCATGTGAAATATAGCCTTCTCAGTCCACTTAATCACAATGTCTCCATCTACAAAGTAAGCAATAATCGTTTGGAGCGCCTCGCTATTAATTATACAACACACACAACTTGTCTTTATCAGTGAAAACTTTGCTTCGTAAACCGGAAAAATATTTTATTTGTAAAAGTATTTTTTCCCCACCCACTGCTGTCTTCTGTCATCCATTGTTTTGAACTGAACTGTTATTCTGTGTGTCAGATGCAAACAGATGAGGTTCAGTCAGTCAATGTTCTCCCCTGGCGTTACAGGTCTTTGCTATTTCTGCCGGCCACATAAAAAACTGACACTCCCATGAACTCTTGAAGAGGAAGAGGAATTTATATTAAGAAGCTCTTAAAAAGAAAGTGCATTTATTATTTACAAGACACTATGTGTTGTAGAAATTGCGCATGAATGATTTTTGGCAAAGGAGATTCAGCCTGTGACATTTAGCTTTTGTTCCTTTGCTTATGGGAGAGAGTACTTTTCTTTCTTTTACTTGGGGGTGCGGTCCGCATACGAGTGAGGGGATGAGGACAGAAATAATATCATACTGTTGGGAAGTTTGCACTATTCTGGGTATGTCCTTTATACTGTTCTGTAGACAAAGAGCTCTGCCAATTGTGGTTGTCAATATTTGGATACCCTACCCATTGTCAACAACCTCTGTTTTTTAATTTGACATTTTATCGATTAATGTTGCATTTGTTAGCCTTGGTTTCTATTGTTCCTGTCACGTTGGTATGAATGATTCGGGAGACAGGCGCAGGAATGCGTAATCGTTTTTTTTAGTCAGCCCAAATGATGGCGTGCTGTGTAAAGGCACGGGGACTAAGACCAAACAAACAGGTACACAAAACACAGGGTTGAAACCCAAACAAAAGAGCGAGGAGTACCTCAAATAAATACACACGCACAATGATTAACACAAGGGACGAGACCCATAATCTGCGCAATCCACAAGGGCACGAAAGCCCAAAACACACAGCACAGGTACTGACACGCACCAACGGACATTGGAACAATAATCGACAAGACCATGGAAACCAAAGGGCACATACAGTATATACAAATAGTAATCAGTGGGAATAGGGGACAGATGCGCGTGATGAAAGTTCTGGAAGGATCTGTGACAGTTTTCATGAATAGTCATTCATCTGAACTGTAGCTTAGAGGAGCTGATTGGCAGCAATCAGTGGTGTAAAGTACTTAAGTAAAAATACTTTAAAGTACTACTTAAGTAGTTTTTTGGGGGGTATCTGTACTTTACTATATATATATTTTTGATTAATTTTACTTCACTACATTCTATTCTATTATGTACTTTTTACTCCTTACATTTTCCATGTCTCCCAAAAGTACTCGTTAATTTTGAATGCTTAGTAGGACAGGAAAATGGTCAAATTTACGCACCTATCAAGAGAACATCCCTGCTCATCCCTAATGCATGTGATTTGGCGGACTCACTAAACACAAATGCTTCATTTGTAAATTATCAGTGTTGGAGTGTGCCCCTGACGATTCCTAAATTAAAAAAATTGAAAATTGTGGCGTCTGGTTTGCCTAATAAAAGGAGATAGATATGATTTATGTACTTTTACTTCCACAAACTTCTACAATAAGTTGGGTGAATTTTGGCCCATTCCTCCTGACAGAGCTGGTGTAACTGAGTCAGGTTTGTAGGCCTCCTTGCTCGCACACGCTTTTCAGGTCTGCCCTCAAATTTTCTATAGGATTGAGGTCAGGGCTTTGTGATGGTCACTCCAATACCTTGACTTTGTTGTCCTTAAGCCAATTGCCACAACTTTGGAAGTATGCTTGGGGCCATTGTCCATTTGGAAGACCCGTTTGTGACCAAGCTTTAACTTCCTGACTGATGTCTTGAGATGTTGCTTCAATATATCCACATAATTTTCCTCCCTCATGATGCCATCTATTTTGTGAAGTGCACCAGTCCCTCCTGCAGCAAAGCACCCCCACAACATGATGCTGCCACCCCCGTGCTTCACGGTTGGGATGGTGTTCTTCGGCTTGCAAGCCTCCCCCTTTTCCCTCCAAACATAACGATGGTCATTATGGCCAAACAGTTCTATTTCGTTTCATCAGACCAGAGGAAATTTCTCCAAAAAGTATGACCTTTGTCCCCATGTGCAGTTGCAAACCGTAGACTGGCTTGTTTATGGTGGTTTTGGAGCAGTGGCTTCTTCCTTGCTGAGCGGCCTTTCAGGTTATGTCGATATAGGACTTGTTTTACTGTGGATTTAGATACTTTTGTATCTGTTTCCTCCAGCATCTTCACAAGGTCCTTTGCTGTTGTTCTGGGATTGATTTGCACAATTTCGCACCAAAGTACGTTCATCTCTAGGAGACAGAACACGTCTCCTTCCTGAGCGGTATAACGGCTGCATGGTCCCATGGTGTTTATACTTGCGTATTATTGTTTGTACAGATGCACGTGGTACCTTCATGCGTTTGGAAAAGGATGAACCAGACTTGTGGAGGTCTACACAGTTTTTTCTGAGGTCTTGGCTGATTTCTTTTGATTTTCCCATGATGTCAAGCAAAGAGACACTGAGTTTGAAGGTAGGCCTTGAAATACATCCACAAGTACACCTCCAATTGACTCAACTGATGTCAATTAGCCTATCAGACGCATCTAAAGCCAGGACATAATTTTCTGGAATATTCCAAGCTGTTTAAAGGCACAGTCAATTTAGTGTATGTGAACTTCTGACGCACTGGAATTGTGATACAGTGAATTATAAGTGAAATAATCTGTCTGTAAACAATTGTTGGAAAAATTACTTGTGTCATGCACACAGTAGACGTCCTAACCGACTTTCCAAAACTATAGTTTAAAAATAAATTTGTGGAGTGGTTGAAAAACAAGTTTAAATGACTCCAATCTAAACTTCCGACTGTTTTTGAAATTACATTTACTTTTGATAATTAAGTATATTTAAAAACAAATACTTTTATACTTTTACTCAAGTAGTATTTTAAGTGACTTTCACTTTTACTTGAGTCATTTTCTGTTAAGTTATCTTGACTTACTCAAGTATGGCAATTGGGCACTTTTTCCACCACGGGCAGCAATACACTGCAGGTAATATACTGTGCTCCTTAACGTTCTCACATATGTAGAGCACTACTAGGGAGGTCAAGGGATGTGCACTTTCTGTGACTTCTCCCCATATTATTCTCATACTGAAACATTGAAGATATACATGGGTAAGACGTTGCATTTTTTTATTAAGTAGTGTACTGCATGTGTTCCTTAATATAAATGATCCTCAGGGCTCTGACAACAATCTGTGAACCTTGAGCTTTCTGCTCATGTGTGCAAAGCATGTCAACTCCTCAGTCCACTGCACTGGCTACACTTCCTGTTTCTCCCCAGGGCAATGGGTTACATTCATACGTACAGCAAAATGAGATATGGTCCATCCATATGGTCCTTCAGTAGATAGTCTAACCTTAATAATGAGAACTCTCATTAGGCCCTGGCACTTTGGACTTTCATGTACTATTAGACCATGGTAGCAGAATTTGGGGGGGCTATGGACACGTTCCATAGGCACAAAATGCTTATTTCTCTCAAATTTGTTTACATCCCTCTTAGTGGGCTTTTCTCCTTTGCCAAGATAATCTATCCACCTGACAGGTGTGGCATATCAAGAAGTTGATTAAACAGCATGATCATTACACAGGTGCACCTTGTGCTGGGGACAATAAAAGGCCACTTTAATATGTGCAGTTTTGTCACACAACACAATGCCACAGATGTCGCAACTTTTGAAGGAGCGTGCAATTGGCATTCTGACTGCAGGAATGTCCACCAGAGCTGTTGCCAGGGAATTTTATGTTATTTCTCTACCATCGTTTAAGAGAATTTGTCAGCACGTCCAACCAACCTCACAAAAACATACCACGTGTAGCCAGCCCAGGTCCTCCACATCCCACTTCTTCACTTGCGGGATCGTCTGAGGGGGAGTGGTGGGGGAAAAGCCCTTTTGTGGGGAAAAACTAATTCTGATTGGCTGGGCCTTGCTCCCCAGTGGTTGTGAAGGGGTGCCCTCCCAGGCCCACCCATGGTTGCACCACTGCCCAGTCATGTGAAATCCATAGATTAGGGCCTAATGAATGTATTTAAATTTACTGATTTCCTTATAGGAACTGTAACTCAGTAAAATCTTTGAAATTGTTGCATGTTGCGTTTATATCGTTGTTCAGTATATTTAAAAAACATTGTAAGTCAGTTAATCCTCCCATTTCCCACAGTCCCCCATTCTCAGAGGAGAAACCAGGAAACAATAAATACAATATTTTGTAGCTTTTATGCAAATCTGACATTTCCCTGGCCTGTTTCAGGCAGTTGGATTGTCTGTTTGGTGCAGATACCCGCCTGTGTTACTGCTGAGGTAGCAGTCACCTCACCTGCATTCAAGGAGCATCTTTTAACAACTGTCAAAATGAAAACCTCTAACAACAATTACATAGCCTCAAAGTCTCAGTTCATTTGCTTGTGTAGCAGGGTTAGGCTAGGCTAGGGTCTGGCAGAATCTCAAACTCCATATCTCATAGTTGCACTCTTGGGAATGAATAGAAATGCCTGTGTGGAAATGTTTACCCCCAGGAAACGTTTATTCAACAGAGATTGAAGAAAATGTATTTTCCTCCAAGATAAATAAAAAATATAATTAACTGCAAAACAGAAGTGCAACATCCTGGATTTATTATGTAGCACAAAACTGAAGCGTGAAGAGAATTCTCCAGTTCTACTTAGTTTCTGTTGATTTTGGTTGTTGCATACAGTAGCAAGTCATGCCTACCTTCACAATTGTTTTTAATGGACAAATTGTTGGTAATTATGTGATATTTGGTCTTATAGCAAGCATCTTTACCATTTCCTTTAATATGATTTTCAAAACAATTGCACATTGCATTGCTTTATTTGAGTACCTGAAATTGAATAATTAGGCTAACTCCCCTACTGTTCCTAAAGGTTTACCAAAAGTAAAGTCAATTCTGACTTTTGATTAAAATTAGTGTATAGTGTGCTCAAAAGGTGTTGCATAGCCTTAAGCCAGTGAAGTGACATTTGAAAGGCTGCTCCCAAAATACATTTGATGTAATATGTAGGGTGTCCATCCACTCTGGGCAGGTTTGGTGATACAATTTCACTTACTTATATTATAAAATACATTTTACCAATCCAAATATGATTCTTTATGTTCTGAATTGTTCAGTGGGGTCTGTCTGTAACATATCATGATAAAAAATGATTTCGTAACCTGATATCGATGATAATATGCGCAGAGCAATGTTGACAGAGCAGTGCCGCTGCTTGCTGCGACTTTTGAGGATTTTTGTGGTGGTCTTCTGCAAAGTGGTTTCTGGGGTCGCAAAAAAAAACTAAATGAACATGACACAAATTCAATGAAATGTAAAAGGCTTTGAAAATAAAAAGTGTGCGGAATGATCAGTAACATTTCACAGAGATACACTTGTTTTTCTGAGAAATCTTCAAAAGAATTACATGAATTTTGCATTAACATGAAAAGTGTTCACTAAAATATGAAAATACATGTCATCAATATCTCGCAAATCGATATCTATCTTATCTCTATATTGTTTCATGTCCTCCGGATTCAAGAAGATGACGAGTTCATTGGTGAGCCTGTCAGTTTGCCTTAATTCTCGCACAGAATCCAGCCTAGCTGACGCAATGCTATTTTCCTGATTTTTTTTACAAATGTTATTGATTTAGTCACACTAATCTTGGCCTTCCTACAAGGGTAAAACAGATTATACACTGCTCAAAAAAATAAAGTGAACACTTAAACAACACAATGTAACTCCAAGTCAGTCACACTTCTGTGAAATCAAACTGTCCACTTAGGAAGCAACACTGATTGACAATAAATTTCACATGCTGTTGTGCAAATGGAATAGACAACAGGTGGAAATTATAGGCAATTATCAAGACACCCCCAATAAAGGAGTGGTTCTGAAGGTGGTGACCACAGACCACTTCTCAGTTCCTATGCTTCCTGGCTGATGTTTTGGTCACTTTTGAATGCTGGCGGTGCTTTCACTCTAGTGGTAGCATGAGACGGAGTCTACAACCCACACAAGTGGCTCAGGTAGTGCAGCTCATCCAGGATGGCACATCAATGCGAGCTGTGGCAAGAAGGTTTGCTGTGTCTGTCAGCGTAGTGTCCAGAGCATGGAGGCGCTACCAGGAGAAAGGCCAGTACATCAGGAGACGTGGAGGAGGCCGTAGGAGGGCAACAACCCAGCAGCAGGACCACTACCTCTGCCTTTGTGCAAGGAGGAGCACTGCCAGAGCCCTGCAAAATGACCTCCAGCAGGCCACAAATGTGCATGTGTCTGCTCAAACAGTCAGAAACAGACTCCATGAGGGTGGTATGAGGGCCCAACGTCCACAGGTGGGGGTTGTGCTTACAGCCCAACACCGTGCAGGACGTTTGGCATTTGCCAGAGAACACCAAGATTGGCAAATTCGCCACTGGCGCCCTGTGCTCTTCACAGATGAAAGCAGGTTCACACTGAGCACGTGACAGACGTGACAGAGTCTGGAGACGCCGTGGAGAACGTTCTGCTGCCTGCAACATCCTCCAGCATGACCGGTTTGGCGGTGGGTCAGTCATGGTGTGGGGTGGCATTTCTTTGGGGGCCGCACAGCCCTCCATGTGCTCGCCAGAGGTAGCCTGACTGCCATTAGGTACCGAGATGAGATCCTCAGACCCCTTGTGAGACCATATGCTGGTGCGGTTGGCCCTGGGTTCCTCCTAATGCAAGACAATGCTAGACCTCATGTGGCTGGAGTGTGTCAGCAGTTCCTGCAAGAGGAAGGCATTGATGCTAAGGACTGGCCCGCCCGTTCCCAGACCTGAATCCAATTGAGCACATCTGGGACATCATGTCTCGCTCCATCCACCAACGCCACGTTGCACCACAGACTGTCCAGGAGTTGGCGGATGCTTTAGTCCAGGTCTGGGAGGAGATCCCTCAGGAGACCATCCGCCACCTCATCAGGAGCATGCCCAGGCGTTGTAGGGAGGTCATTCAGGCACGTGGAGGCCACACACACTACTGAGCCTCATTTTGACTTGTTTTAAGGACATTACATCAAAGTTGGATCAGGCTGTAGTGTGGTTTTCCACTTTAATTTTGAGTGTGACTCCAAATCCAGACCTCCATGGGTTGATAAATTTGATTTCCATTGATAATTTTTGTGTGATTTTGTTGTCAGCACATTCAACTATGTAAAGAAAAAAGTATTTAATAAGATTATTTCATTCATTCAGATCTATGATGTGTTATTTTAGTGTTCCCTTTATTTTTTTGAGCAGTGTAGTAGAGACATGAGGTTTGGCTCATTGGTTTTCTTAGAAGAGAATCTACACAATTAACATATTATTTTACCCATTGGTCAAAATATGTTTTTGATTGGACACCCTGTAATATGATAGGGCTCACCCCTACAATTCACTGGAGGTCTATTGAATCCTATTTGTATTTATTATGGTTCCCCATTAGCTGTTGCCAAGGCACCAGCTACTCTTCCTGGGGTCCGGCAAAATTAAGGCAGTTAAACCATTTTTAAAACATTACAATACATTCATTACAGAATTCACAACACACTAGGTGTGTACACTCAGGCCCATACTCCACTATCACATATCTACAATGCAAAATCTACAATGTGTATAATGCGTATGTTATCATGTGTGTGAATGCATGTGTCTGTGCCTATGTTTGTGTTACTTCACAGTCCCAGCAGGACCATAAAGTGTATTATTACCTGCTTTTTACATCTGATTCTACAGCTTGCATCAGTTACCTGATGTGGAATAGAGTTCCTTGTAGTCATGGCTCTATGTAGTACTGTGCGCCTCCCATAGTCTGTTCTGGACTTAGGGACTGTAAAGAGACCTCTGGTGTCATGTCTTGTGGGGTTTGCATGGGTGTCCGAGCTGTGTGCTAGTATTTTAAACAGACAGCTCGATACCTTCAGCTTGTCAACACCTCTTACAAAAACAAGAAATGAGGAAGTCAATCTCTCTTCCACTTTGAGCCATGAGAGATTGACATGCGTGTCATTAATGTTAGCTCTCCGTGTACTTTTAAGGGCCAGCTGTGCTGCCCTGTTCTGAGCCAACTGCAATTTTCCAAAGTCCCTCTTTGTGGCACCTGACCACACGACTGAACAGTAGTCCAGGTGCCTGTAGGACCTGCCTTGTTGATGGTGATGTTAAGAAGGCAGAGCAGTGCTTTATTATGGACAGACTTCTCCCCATCTTAGCTACTATTGTATCAATATGTTTTGACCATGACAGTTTACAATCCAGGGTTACTCCAAGCAGTTTCCACATTTTTCATTATTATCATCACAATACAATTTGTTTGGATTGTTGTGATGTTTGCATGTGTTACAAATACACCAATCAGAAAATACTCTATATTCCATATGTGATTTGTGCATGAACAATGGATGCTGAAAGGTTCGTAGTGTTTGCATCTCAACATAAAGAAGGATCTGACAAAAAGCACAAAGATCCTTCACTGAGGTACAACACACGGCAGGGAATTACCAGGCTGCTGGGAGTGGCAGTTGGTTCCTTTTACAGCTCATCAGTAGCATTGTTTTCCTTTTCACTGGGCCCCATAAAAACCTATAGCTACAACTACTAGAGCCACAGTACAGCTGCATCTACCCATTCCTCCTTATTGACATTTTAACCCTCCCACTGTCCTCGGGTCACAATGACCCGCCACTGTGTTGAACAAACTTTTATTTTATTTATATACTTTTTGGATCATTTGTAAGAAGGAGGCAGTGAGACTTTCTTAAACAGCAGTGAAAAGAATTGCCTCCATGATATTATTCAACTTGATATTTGATGACTTGTCCTAGACTGACCCCAATATTACAAAAGTGAAATGTTGCCTTAATTCATGTATCAATGAAGGCTGTACGAAACAAAAGATACTAATATTGCCATGGGTACAGGTCCGTACATGTCCAGACATGTGGTCTTCTCAAATGTGCTGAAGCCATGACTGACCCCAATATTACAAAAGTGAAACGTTGCCTTTATTCATGTATCCATGTAGGCTGTACGAAACAAAAGAACCTAATATTGTCATCGGTACAGGTCCGTACATGTCCAGACATGTGGTCTTCTCCGAGGTGCTGAAGCCATGGCTGTCCATTTCACTGCTGAACAGGTTCTAGAACAATTTTTTCAAATGTCCAGCAAGACTACTCTGATTCCGAAGAGGAAGTGGAGGATGTGTCAGAAGATGAAGATGGGGAGGAATACAACCCAGAGCATGATGCATCATCTTCAGAAGAAGAAGACGAATAAGAAATACCTCAAGCTGAAAGAGAGACTTTCCTGTCAAAAAATCGCTGAATCAATTGGTCCTCAGTAGCATATCACAAACAGGGCAGGATGGCAGAACATAAGGTCATGGAGATGACCCCAGGACCCACAACGTATGCCATTTTCCATGCCCATGACATCGCCTCAACATTCTACCTGTTCATCACACCAGCAATAGAAATAATCATCCTGGAGATTACAAATCTGGAGGGTTTTCGAAATTATGGAGACAGCTGGAAAAGGATGGATGAGACCGACCTGCATGCCTACATAAGGCTGCTAATCTTAGCAGGTGTATACAGGTCCCGAGGTGAGGCTGCAGCTAGTCTATGAGATGCAGAGAGTGGAAGGGCGATGTTCCGTGCCACGATGCCAGTAAAACGCTTTCACACTTACTCAAGACTGCTACAATTTGATGACCGTGAGTCAAGACCTGCAAGACGTGCGACAGACAAACTGTCAGCCATAAGAAAGGTCTGGGACAAGTGGATGGAGCGGCTGCCGTACCTCTACAACCCAGGGCCTGACGTAACAGTGGATGAGCAACTGGTTCCATTCAGAGGCAGCATATATATAATAAAAGTGGTTTTCACTATTGACTTCTGTGACTGTTTTCTGTGACACCGATACTAATAATTATCGATGATGCTAATCTCTTCTGTCCAAAGGCCGTTGTCCTTTCCGGCAGTATATGCCCAGCAAGCCAGCAAAATATGGGATCAAGTCATGGGTGGCCTGCGACGCCAAATCCAGCTAAGCTTGGAAGATGCAAGTCTACAAGGGGAAGCCGACCAGTGGAGGCCCAGAGAAGAACCAGGGGATGCGGGTTGTGCTTGATGTGACAGAGGGACTGAGGGGTGACAACGTCACATGTGACATTTTCTTCACCTCTTATGAACTCGGACGGCAGCTCCTGAAGAGGAACATCACCATGGTTGGCACAGTTTGAAAGAACAAGCCTGAGCTCCCACCTGCACTGCTTGCATCAAAGGAAAGAGAGGTCTTCTCATCAAAGTTTGCCTTCACGCCCACCACCACTCTAGTTTCCTACTTCCCAAAGAAAAACAAGAATGTGTTACTTCTGAGCACCCTGCACACAGAGGCTGAAATTAGAGATCGCGAGTACAGGAAGCCAGCCATCATCCTAGACTACAACTGCAACAAAAGAGGTGTGGACAACCTAGATAAGGTGATTGGAACGTACAGCTGCTGATGGATGACTGCCCGCTGGCCCCTGGTCATCTTCCACAACATCATTAATGTTTCCTCCTACAATGCCTTTGTGATATGGAGAGAGATCAACCCTAGCTGGATGCCTGGTCAGCGGAACAAGAGGAGGGTGTTCCTGGAGCAGCTGGCAAAGACACTTGTAACTCCATTCATTGAAAGAAGGGGGCATCTCCCCCGCACAGAAGCATCTGCAGCAGTTGTGAAAGCTGTTCAGAGAGCTAGATCTCGTGATCAACCTGAGGATCCAGCTGCCCTAGCCACTGCCCCAGCCACTGCCCCAGCTTGGGCAAGTAAGATGAAGAGGTGTCAGATCTGCCCACCAAAGAAGGACTGTAAAACACATACTGTGTGCTGCAGGTGTAAGAAATATATCTGCAAAGGCTGTGCACATGCATACTGTCCCACATGTGCTAATTGGGGGTTTAGTGAAGGCAGGACATTTTGACCCGGAGGACACGGGGTGTATACAGAATATGAGGACAGCGGTAGGGTTAAGTGACAGCTCTCAAAATATTGAAATTATGTGATAAAAACATTGGACATTCACCAACGGACACATACCCTGCCCCCACATTTATCATTGCTACAGTTGTAAATGTGTATATATTACAATTTTTATACAGGCCATTATTGTAAGTAAAAATGTGTTCTTAACTGACTTGCCTAGTTAAATAAAGGTTAAATATATATACATTTTGAAATAACATATATGTTTTTGATCTGCACTGTTGGAGCTCGGAGCATAAGATTTTCACTGTACCCTGCGATATATATTTTTTTTACATGTCTTGGCTGAAGGAAAATATAATGATCTCCGATATTTGAAATTATTCCATTTGCCATAATGTGTCTTCTATATTTTTTTGTAGGCCGGAATGAGGGCTGTACCCCTTCCCCAGGATGATGATCAGCCCAGTCCTCCGTGTGGCTGCTGTAAATAACCTCAGCATTCTCAGGGTATCTCTATATAAAAGACTTCATGTCCAACAGACCTCACTGCCAGAAGCAAGGTTAAACCATGTTCCTTAGATATCTTAATGTATCTATAAGGAATTACGATCAAGGGTCCTTTGACAAAGTAAAACCCCTTGTAGGAGTGACTACCATGACAATGATCAAAGGAGAAATATACAGTGAAGAGTCAAGGTTATGGCTTCAATAGTTACTTGGGGGCACCTTGTCAGTTCTCACTGTGGATAGGAATTTCCTTGGCTTGCACAAACTAAGGATATATTGTTGTCTTTGCAATCAATATCTCAATCCTTTATCATTACTTATTTCTATAATTTAACAATATTTCATGATAATTGGTTATACTTCCATAAAAAACGTTCCTTCACAGTATGACTTAGTCCCCCAGTCTTGTGAGT
Source organism: Brachymystax lenok tsinlingensis (assembly GCA_030435695.1). Taxonomy (NCBI): domain Eukaryota; kingdom Metazoa; phylum Chordata; class Actinopteri; order Salmoniformes; family Salmonidae; genus Brachymystax; species Brachymystax lenok. Next base: position 40,515,838 of record CM059785.1, on the reverse strand, counting down.
AACTAAGACAGCGGAGGGTGAGAAAAAAATAATTTTAAAAAGCTAGTCCCCATAGTTCCTTGTTCAATCTGTAATAATCATGTTTCTTTACTCTGTCACCATCTCCACTTGAGGGGACGTGGCACATGTGTTTAAAGCAGTTCAATTCACCTTTTAAATATTCCTTTTCTTTAAAGGTTCCAGCCGTGTGATGTGACCAGCATGAGTAATCCCATTTAAGGAGAATAACATGCATTAGGGAGCCCAATTTTGTGCCTCCTATTTACATAATTTAGTTCGGCAATCTGAAAAAGGGCTGTTAACAGCATGGGGGTAGATCGAAACTTTTATTTCAACATCTCCAGCGTCATCTTGGTCCCAGATAAGAAGGCATCCACTAATTCAAATTCGTGCTGGAGCCTGTGACGCTACCATTAATTCCTGATAAGAAAGGACCGTTGTACTGCCTTACTTAATCTCTGACAGATGCTTCAGCCGGATCGATAGTCTTTCACTTTTTTTTTTCCAAAGAGAAGATTGATTGCTAGGAGTTACCTGCTGCTCGTTTCTACTTATCTCATTCCTCATTATTTTTCAAATTAGGCATTCTCTGGGGACCCGAGGGGGGGTGGCATTAAAAACCAGTGACCCACTGAAATTCACATCAAGCACCGGATGTTTGGTAGAACAACCTTTGACACCAACTTATTACGGTCAAGGAGTAAAACAGCGTTACAAACAAGTGGATTAAGCAAGAGCAGGGTATGGGAAGATCAGGGACGTACGACGGGGGAAGTTGCGGCTCGCGCCAGTGAAGAGGAAATAATCACAATGCTGCCTTCTCATGAATCATTAAGTAGCCCCATGCCTCTTAGCTCGACTCAAAACGCTGCATTTTCATCTATGGGTCTGAAACGGAGAGCAAGGGTGTTTTTTGACAGCAGTATTACTGCTGATAAGCAAGACTCTGCCAGCTGATCAAGTACTGAGACAAGCATCCCGAGCAGCAGCTACACAGCAGCACTAGTCACTATGAGCAGTGGCAGTCAGTAGCAGCAGCACTAACAGCAGAAGCAGCAGCAACAGCAACTCTCTCGTGCCTTTTTTTTCTTCTTTGTGTAGTTATAATCTGTTCTGAGATCAACAGCCAGGGAAGACGGGACAAGTGGATCAGAGCTGATAGCTGTCATCAAAACAACCCCAAACGCAGACCTGGCTGCCCACATGCCGATCGAATTTGTTTGCAAAATCAAATTTGCAGAGGAGGATGAGAAGCAGAAAGGCAAACAGGATAGGGACAAGGAGAGCCTGATTGAGGTGAGCGGCACACCTCCAGCTAAGGACCTGGTTGGCTTTGCCAACTCCAGCTCTCTCCACGGGATTAACCACATCTTTGTCTCGGGGCGCCTGGGCATTCGGCAGACTCTCTGGGCACTTGCCCTTTTGGCTTCTCTGGCACTCTTTTTGTACCAGGCAGCAAAGTGTGCCATCTCTTACCTGGAGCACCCTCACGTCACGGCTTTGAATGAGGAAGCAAGCCCCGAGATGGTCTTTCCTGCTGTGACCATCTGCAACATCAACCGCTTTCGTTTCTCTGCTCTCACCGATGCCGACATCTACCACCTGGCTAACCTCACAGGTCTACCGCCAAAAAACCGTGATGGCCACAAGCCCACTGATTTGGACTATCCTGCGCCCGACATGCAGGACATCTTCAACCGGACGGGACATCAGCTGGATGAGATGCTGAAAAGCTGCAACTTCAGTGGACAGAACTGCTCTGCCGAGGACTTCTCTGTGGTAAGTTGGAAAGTTTCCCAAATTAGCTGACTTGCTTGTGTCTTGTTCTGAGAAAGAATTTTATTTCATTCAGTGTTCATCTAAACTAAAACATTTCAAATACTGAAAACACAAGGCATTAGAAAAATAAGTAAACATGTTCTTATGTATTCTGAAATTTATAAAACACAATTCTTTGGGACATAGCACTTTTCTTGTTTTTCCAAAACACCTGGAGGCCTGAAAGAAAAGGTTGAAGTCAGCTAAATACTTTAAAGTGTAACTAGTTTTACTTGAAGAGCCATGTGATTTTTACAGGCTTATAAAAATAGGATTCAGAGCTCTGTGTCAGTTAGCTTTCATCATGCACAGGGCAGCAACAGTGATTTCCTAGTGTTTAAGAATGTAACGACATGGAACAACTGCTCCAGCTCCCCTAAAGGGAAAAAAGACTGTTTAGTTTTTAAATACACACTGTGGTTTTGTGCTACCTCTGATGCCAGCAGCTGAGAGAGTTCATGGCAACAAGATCGTATTTTAAAAGCGAACTTCTCTTTCCCTCACTCCCTCTCTCTTTCTCTCTCTGGCATTGCAGAACCGCTGCCTAGCTCTCTCAGCTCTTAAACCTTTCAGGAGGGCAGGAGTAATGTTCCACCAACGTTGTATTTCAATCTCACTGCTGTTAAGATTAAATATTTAGAGACAGACATACATGATTTTTGCATTAGCCAGATTGACTAAAAGGAATTTAAAAAAAAATCTGTAAGCTTCTCTCACATCCGGACAGAAAGGTCCTGTCTGTCTGTGTGTGTGTGTGTGTGTGTGTGTGTGGGGTGTATCTGTGTATTGTGTGTGTGTGGGTGTCTGTGTATTATGTGTGTTGTGCACTATTTATTAAAGCCACAGTCCTGAGAGCAGATGGATGTTTTTCCTCTATCCAGGAGGAACAGGAATATGCAATGGCTTTAGTGATGATAAAGTACTGGTGTCAAGTCTTAATAGGGTGTGTTGAACATTGATATGCTCACTTTTCTGAGACCCAAGGATTCTCTCAGTAATACCCTTTGATCTGCCATGTTACAGACCAAGGAAATAATGACGTATTCCTTCCTTATTTCTGTGACTGTTGCAATGTATTGGCAGCTTGTTTTATATGTAGTACTTCTGATCTTCAAAAGATAGTGACATAGTGACATGTTATTGCCCCTGACATATAGTAAGATCCCCGTAGATTTCTCTTTTTTTTCATCATGATAAAATAATAATAAAATGACGGGTAAAGAAGGAAAAATACTGGCAGCTTTGGAGATGCGATTCCAAAAGTTTGCAAAGTGCTTGGGTTCAAGCTATTGCTACACCAGTTGATGAGAATGTCCTATGACACTTTGACAGTCCCTTCTCTCTGAGTACATTAATTAGGGGAAGATTGTGACATCCAGGAACGGGGCTGTCCTGTGTCAGCTGTTGAAACCTCGCTAGTTCCCCAGGATGGGGAGTGACTTCAGCACAGATTAAGATCCTGTAGAAAGTTCCTTAAGTTGCTGTTTTCTCTCTGTCAGCTATGTGATCTGCATTTCGGGGGATGTCAGTTAGATTTGTTACAGGCTTCCTACTGCCTCCACGCATGACAAGTCATTTACTCCACCCCCAAGGGCAGCACAACTGGGAGGGAGCGTCTGTGTGAGGAGCCAGCCTTCCTGGGTTGGGAGCTCTGGGGGAGGGCAGGCAGGGATAGGATGGGAGGGATGTGCGCTAGCTAGCTAACGGATGTTAAACCCAGCCAGTCTCTCTCACACTGCATTTACTCCTCTTTTCATGTGTGCGTGCCTCTGAGGAACGTGGAGCAACAGAAGTGTGCGCCACAGAAGTGTGCGCCACAGTATGCAGCTAAGGCTGAATATTAAACTAACTCACTAGAAACATTGATATTACTGGCAAGATGCTATTAAACACACACTCTCTCTCTGTCTCTCTCTCTCTCTCTCTCTCTCTCTCTCTCTCTGTTTACTCTTTATTATTTTTCCTCAGTGATTTGCATATATCGGGAAGGCCTTATGCTCAGGGTTGTGGGTTTCAATGGATCATTCAGAGGTTTCCAGATGTTTTGTTTAGGTAATGACTGAGATGCTGCTCTGGGGAAAATTGTCTTATGAATAGTCTCATTCCAAGGCATTTGTATTTTCATTATTTGTCCCTAAAGAAACATTCTGTCTGTCTTTATTACCTTGAAACTGATATTTAATTTTGATATTTTTCAAACTGGTCTCTCACAAAACACTTCAGTGTTCTCAAGTTAGGCACATAATTGAATTGAAAAATTACATGGTGTGACACACTGTGAGTCTGAATCGTGTGCTTTGAAATGCAATAATTGGTAGGGAAAACGGAATTCAAAACCATGCATTTGCGCTTGAGGCAACCAAGACCCCACCGAGATAGCGATACATAGCAATTTATTGTACATTCTGGTCCCTAAGAGTGAAATGATTTTCAAAGAAAAATAAGCTTTGTCATCCAAACACAGTAGCTCTGTTGGAAGCCTATCGTCAGAAACACCTTGGGTAGACGTGGACTATCAAAAACCTGTTAGAAGCCCATCGGCAGAAACACCTTGGATGGACGTGGACTATCAAAAACCTGTTGGAAGCCTATCGTCAGAAACACCTTGGATAAACGTGGACTATCAAAAACCTGTTGGAAGCCTATCATCAGAAACACCTTGGATAGACATGGACTATCAAAGACCTGTTGGAAGCCTATCGTCAGAAACACCTTGGATAAACGTGGACTATCAAAGACCTGTTGAAAGCCTATCGTCGGAAACTCCTTAGATAGATGTGGACTATCAAAGACCTGTTGAAAGCCAATCGTCAGAAACACCTTAGATAGACGTGGATTATCAAAGACCTGTTGAAAGCCTATCGTCAGAAACACCTTGGATAGATGTGGACTATCAAAGACCTGTTGAAAGCCTATCAAGAGAAACACCTTGGATAGACGTGGACTTTCAAAGACCTGTTGGAAGCCTATTGTCAGAAACACCTTGGATACACATGGACTATCAAAGACCTGTTGTCGTTTTTTCACTAGATTGATTGGTGTATTTTTTGCTGTTATTTTGCATTGAAAAGAAAATGCTAAGACAAATGCAGCTACTAGCGTAGTCATATTTTACGTTTTACAGATGTAACGCAACATTAGCCATTCCCAGTCCCTATTCAATTCAACAATCTGTTTTCCTACTAGGTCTTGATGTTTATATTGAATTTAAGAATGTGTTGACTGGTCAACAAATAAGAAAACAAATAGCTGATCTATTTTAGGATGCTGTCGTACATAATTACATATCAGAAGGATTTGTTTCCCTTCATTAGGCTAATAACTTTGCAGATTGTTAGCATTGTTTGACTAGTATTTTATACCATTTGGTATAATTAAAAATCATATTGACTCTGATTATTTTAGCACCGGATAGAGCTGACCAAACATTCCATGAATAAATGTTTTATTCCCAGTTTTTTTTTGCCTCCAGGATAATTGTTATTTCATTGTGTTGTGCTATCGTGTAGATCTGTCTCCCCAGCATGTGCAGAGAGCCCTTTGGCATTTTAAAGAGGATATTTTGGATTTGTTTGCTCTCTCGGTCGGCTCTGTTTGCAGCTGCATTATCAGATTTAGCTCGCAATAAGGACAGATCCCTTCTGCATATATTCATGTGGTTAACTAAGTGGTGTTGGTATGATGTGCAGCAATCTATGTAACCTGGGTTAACGCAGACACAGTTAAAGGTCCCCCTCATTTCTGCGTGTTAAGTCCTTGTTGAGAGGCTGGTGTGTTTTAATAGATTATTGAATATTTAACAACGTGATCCTGAATGGTTAACTGTTCTTGATCTCCTCTACCTCATCTATTTCAATCAAATCAGAAGTGTTGGAACAAGGATAATGAAATCAATAGTATGCAGAATGGTTAGGCAAGCATGTATGGTGATGCTGTTGTTGATCCTTACCAAGGCAGACAACTGCCTGACTAGATTTCAGCGGCTTTGTCCATACAGTATACGGCTTTGAGTCAGGTTGTATTAACCTGCAGCTTGTTATTGCTAAGCTCTAGTGAATTTCCTATACGCAAAAACTCCCAAGTCAACAACAAAAGTAGGCACTCTTTATATCTGATTTCTTTGTGTCGTCCTGTGAAATGATTTCCCATGAACCGGTGCTGTTTGTTGACTCGGTCAACAAGTGGGCTGGCACCCAATCTCTTCCGGGGGTGGCATGTCTCCCTTGTCTTGGAGTGAGTGCTGCACATGAGCGGAGTGTGTGAATGACATCAGATCCACTGCTATGGGCCTCTCTCTCCGCAGCTTACCATGCTACTCCACATCTGATGTACAGACTCAATCTGAATTCAGAGCCATCTTTAGTTAGGATATGAGAAGCTAGGGAGACCACAAATTTGTAGTTGCTAGCCGTTTCAGAGGACGCATGGCTCTCGACCTTCGCCTCTCCCGAGTCCGTACAGGAGTTGCAGCGATGAGACAAGACTGTAACTACCAATTGGATACCACAAAATTGGGGAGAAAAAGGGGTAAAAGTAAAAAAAAATATATATATTTAACCTCTACAGGATTGGTGTCCCCCCGCGGGACGGTTGAGCTAACGTAGGCTAATGTGATTAGCATGAGGTTGTAAGTAACAAGAGCATTTCCCAGGACATAGACATATCTGATATTGGCAGACAGTTTAAATTATTGTTAATCTAACCTCACTGTCCAATTTACAGTAGCTTTTACAGTGAAAGAATACCATGCTATTGTTTGAGAAGAGTGCACAATTATGAACTTGAAAATGTATTAATAAACCAATCATGCACATTTGGGCAGTCTTGATACAACGTTTTGAACAGATATGCAATGGTTCATTGGATCAGTCTTAAAATCTGCACATACACTGCTGCCATATAGTGGCCAAAATATAAATTGCGCCTGGCCTGGAATAATACATTATGGCCTTTCTCTTGCATTTCAAGGATGATGGTATTATCTTTTACCAGATCTAATGTGTTATATTCTCCGACATTATTTTAACATTTCCACAAACTTCAAAGTGTTTCCTTTCAAATGGTATCAAGAATATGCATATCCTTGCTTCAGGTCTTGAGCTACAGGCAATTAGATATGGGTATGTTATTTCAAGTGAAAATTGAAAAAAAGGGTTGGATCCTTACAAAGAAATACTTCAGTTTATCCCATATCAAGCTGCTCTCTGATGGGGGATACGCAAAGAGTACCATAGGTGTAACCTATTCCGGGCCCTGTCCAACAAACATTGTCCTCCTCCATGCTGGAGATGAATTAGTGAAATTGGTCGGCTGCTTTACTCGATATGCATCATCAACATCTAATCAGATAAATCCATCCTGTGACCAGCTACTGTATAATACAAAACCAAACAGTTTATTTTCTTAAAGGATTTGGCTTTTTTATCATTCCTGAGCAGATTTAAAACATCTTACCTCTGCAAGGTTTGGAGCACTAGGCTGTATATGAGGAGAAGCTAGAGCTTAGGGATGGCTTCTAACTCCACGATAAAGGTTTCTAATGCTCCGGTGCAGCTAACCCCCTTCTAACCCCTGGGTGTCATCTACTCATACATTTGTCTCCTTTTGACAAGTAGTACACCAAGCTGTTGGTTGTGTTAATGCGTGTGCGTGTGTGCTTGTGTGTACACACACGTTTCATCACAGGCTGAAGGACTTGGTTCAACAAGATTGATAATAACCCCCAACTGGCCCTCCCCCTTCCATGGATCGATATATCCTTCAGTCAGATTGCTTCCCAGGCCTTAAGCCTAGTGTGACTAATTATCTGGTTGCTGTGTTTTGGTCCGGGTCTCTGCTGCATTTGTTGATGGTGCCAGAGCCAGGTTCGAGTTTGATTTTAGTCTAGAGCAACATTTCTATTTGTAGAAAGAGTTGTTGGTCGAACTCAGTCAATATGGCTGACTTTTCCTAATTTACATGTAAAGTGTGCTCCGATGGTCTATTACTATTAAGTAATGAACCATGAGTAGCCATTTCCACACCTCACACAATATTGGGCTGAAAATACATTTGTCATTCTCTATACAGTGGGGTCCGAAATGATTTACACCCTTGATAAAGATGAGCAATAATGAGTGTATAAAATAAATAAATCAAATACAGAGCTATATTGTATGCTCAAAAGAACGGGGAAATTATGTTATTTTATACTCATAGAATTCTAAAACACTTCTACATTAATGTGGCTGCTACCATGATTATGGATAATCCTAAATGAATCGTGAATAATGATGCGTGAGAAAGATTATACCCCCAAGTCATTACCAATAACAGGGGTTAGCATGTCTTGGGGGTATGATTTTTTACCCTCTGTAACTTTCTTACTCATCATTATTCACAATTCATTCAGGATTATCCGTAATCATGATAGCATCCACATTAATGTAGAAGTGTTTAGAAGCATTCTATTCTTATTTGCAATAAACGTGACTCCAAAATGAAACAATACATTACTTACCATTCATTTCTATTGGGCACAAAATAATCTGAAATCTAACCAAAATGAACTGCAAATGCATACAAGTTTGTAGAGTCACAAGCTTGATGTTATTGCGTGCTAGGAATATGGGACCAAGCACTAAACTTTTGACTATTTATTTCTAGGAATCTTTAGGGATGTCTTATTTTGACCCCTACCTTTTTGAGAAAAAATAGTATTACAGTACATGTTAAATAATATATTTTAAGAAAAAGAATATTACTTGTTAAGTAAAATCTTTCTCTGAGCAATTGTATTAGTATTAAATAATATAATATCCCCATTGTTTGTAGCGTACAATACAGCTCAGTATTTGAATTTTTTATTTTATACTGTCATTATTGCTCATCTTAATCAAGGGTGTCAATAATTTCGGACCCTACTGTATGTTTAGAAAAACAGTATTTGCACTCTCCATCTGAATACAGTAGGGCTGCATCTCAAACGGCACCCTATTCCCTATGTGTAAGCAGTAATGAACTGTACAGAACAAAAATATAAATGCAACATAAAACAATTTCAACGGTTTTACTGAGTTACAGTTCATATAAGGAAATCAGTCAATTGAAATAAATTAATTATGCCCTAACCATGGATTTCACATGACTGGTCAGGGGAGCAGCCATGGGTGGGCCTGGGATGGCATACTGTAGGTCCACCCACTTGGGAGGCAGGCACAGCCAATCAGAACGAGCATTTGCCTACAAAAGGGCTTTATTATGGACAGAAATACTCTTCAGTTTCATCAGATGTCCCGGAGGCTGGTCTCAGACGATCCCGCAGATGAAGAAGCCGGATGTGGAGGTCCTGGGCTGGCATGGTTACAAGTGGTCTGCAGTTGTGATGCTGGTTGGATGTACTGCAAAGTTCTCTAAAACGATGTTGGAGGGGGTTGCACGCTCCCTAAAACTTGAGACATCTGTGGCTTTGTGTTGGGTTACAAAATTGCACATTTTAGATGGCCTTTTATTGTCCCCAGCACAAGGTGCCCCTGTGTAATGATCATGCTGTTTATTCAGCTTCTTGATATGCCACAACTGTCAGGTGGATGGATTATCTTGGCAAAGGAGAAATGCTCACTAACAGGGTTGTAAACAAATTTGTGCACAACATTTGAGATAAATAATGTTTTTGTGCATTTGGAACATTTCAGGGATCTTTTATTTCAGCTCATGAAACATGGGACCAACATGTTGTGTTTTATATTTTTGTTCAGTTATATATAGGGAATAGTGGACTAAGTAATGGGCTATATAGGGAATGCCATTTGGGACACAACCTAGGTGATGATGATGAAAGATACTGACCAAAGATGCACTGTACAGTAAGTACTCTTTCCTTTCTTCAGTGGAGACAGCCGTGAGAGCTGTTTTTGCTTGCGTATTCGAATCACCGAATACATTAGTGGAAATGCTTTTGAAAAATTTATCAAGCCTGCTTTTAGTCCCACACAAGATAATAGATGCGTGCCTGTCATTTCTTTAACCAGTATCGCTTATATACTTTGGAAGAGACCGTATGTTTAAATTTCAAAGATATTTAAAATGTAGAAACCATTGTGGCTGCGATTTGCATGGAAATAGCGGTGATCACTTGGGCTACCATTCAGCGGCAGGAAATGACAAGGAGCACAAATGTCACGGTGCATATCTACCCCCAGCGCTATCTGTATCTGCATGGTGCACTGTCTGTGCCTGGTAATGTATATCTGCTTGGCTGGACAATTGGCCCATGTTCTGAATTATGTCTAATGTCACACACTTGGCTCGACCACTTGCTGATCTTTTGAGAGTGGCCTGGCCCCACATTTGCATAAATTATAAAGCGGAATTTCAAACATTGTATTTCATTTTCTGTGCCAATTTTACACCTTTTTGCATATTTGCCACAATTGCTAAATAAAATTATGCAATTCAGGTAGGACCTATATGGATACGGTGGCATTACTGTCAGGTGTGAAATTCTGTCTTGATCATTCAGATCATAAGTGTCATGAAGAGGACCACTACTAGAATCCCCCCCCCCGACTTAGAATACATGATGCAAACTTTGCACTGGTGTAAATGGACATCTGTTATGTTGAGTGGGGAAACAAGTGGAAATAATAATGGAAATAACCTTTAATAGTACTTTAGTTAATAAAGGAATGAATTTATTCAAACAAAGTAAATACATATTTTCTGAAGGTAGACTAGTTACTTGAACAAGGTTTTACAGTACCTTGAATAAATCACAAGTAATGCCCAAAATATTCATGATCATTCAGATATATATAATTCTGTACATGGCCTAATCTTTCCAGACAGAAAATGTCCCTGTGTGCCAGACCAGCAGGTTGTGTGGAGACATGATGTTGACAAACCACTCAACCTTCAGGTTCAGAGAAATGTCATCTGATTTTCTCTCCTAGTGCTTGATTTTCTACCTCTCATTTTGTCATTCTGCTGGTACATTTCACTTATGACGTGTCTCAAATCAAATCCAATCAAATTGTATTGGTCACATACACATGGTTGGCAGATGTTATTGTGAGTGTAGCGAAATTCTTGTGCTTCTAGCTCAGAAAGTGCAGCAATATCTAATATGTAATCTAACAATTCCACAACTACCTAATCACACAAATCTAAGTAAAGGAATGGAATAAAAATATATACATATAAATATATGGATGAGCAATGACAGAGCGGCATAGGCAAGATGCAATAGATGGTATAAAATACAGTATATACAGTGAGGGAGAAAAGTATTTGATCCCCTGCTGATTTTGTATGTTTGCCCACTGGCAAAGAAATTATTAGTCTATAATTTTAATGGTAGGTTTATTTTAACAGTGAGAGACATAATAACAACAAAAAAATTAGAAATGTTATTAACTGATTTGCATTTTAATGAGGGAAATAAGTATTTGACCCCTCTGCAAAACATGACTTAGTACTTGGTGGTAAAACCCTTGTTGGCAATCACAGAGGTCAGGTGTTTCTTGTAGTTGGCCACTCCTCTTTGCAGATCTTCTCCAAGTCATTAAGGTTTCGAGACTGACGTTTGGCAACTCGAACCTTCAGCTCCCTCCACAGATTGGGATTACGGTCTGGAGACTGGCTAGGCCACTCCAGGACCTTAATGTGCTTCTTCTTGAGTCACTCCTTTGTTGCCATGGCCATGTGTTTTGGGTCATTGTCATGCTGGAATACCCATCCACGACCCATTTTCAATGCCCTGGCTGAGGGAAGGAGGCTCTCACCCAAGATTTGACGGTACATGGCCCCGTCCATCGTCCCTTTGATGCGGTGAAGTTGTTCTGTCCCCTTAGCAGAAAAACACCCCCAAAGCATAATGTTTCCACCTCCATGTTTGATGGTGGGGATGGTATTCTTGGGGTCATAGGCAGCATTCCTCCTCCTCCAAACACGGCGAGTTGAGTTTATGCCAAAGAGCTCCATTTTGGTCTCATCTGACCACAACACTTTTACCCAGTTGTCCTCTGAATCATTCAGAGCTTTCTTGAGCAGGGGGACCTTGCGGGCGCTGGGGGGACCTTGCGGGCGCTGGGGGGACCTTGCGGGCGTTCTCATGATCATTGCAACTCCACGAGGTGAGATCTTGCATGGAGCCCCAGGCCGAGGGAGATTGACAGTTCTTTTGTGTTTCTTCCATTTGCGGAATTATCGCACCAACTGTTGTCACCTTCTCACCAAGCTGCTTGGCGATGGTCTTGTAGCCAATTCCAGCCTTGTGTAGGTCTACAATCTTGTCCCTGACATCCTTGGAGAGATCTTTGGTCTTGGCCATGGTGGAGAGTTTGGAATCTGATTGATTGATTGCTTCTGTGGACAGGTGTCTTTTATACAGGTAACAAACTGAGATTAGGAGCACTCCCTTTAAGAGTGTGCTCCTAATCACAGCTCGTTACCTGTATAAAAGACACCTGGGAGCCAGAAATCTTTCTGATTGAGAGGGGGTCAAATACTTATTTCCCTCATTAAAATGCAATTCAATTTATAACATTTTTCAAATGCGTTTTTCTGGATTTTTTTGTTGTTATTCTGTCTCTCACTGTTCAAATAAACCTACCATTAAAATTATAGACTGATCATTTCTTTGTAAGTGGGCAAACGTACAAAATCAGCAGGGGATCAAATACCTTTTTCCCTCACTGTACATATGGGACGAGTAATGCAAGATATGTAAACATTATTAAAGTGGCATTACTAAAGTGACTAGTGATCCATTTATTAAAGTGACCAATGATTTAAAGTCTGTATGTAGGCAGCAGCCTCTCTGTGTTAGTGATAGCTGTTTAACAGTATGATGGCCTTGGGATAGAAGCTGTTTTTCAGTCTCTCGGTCCCATCTTTGATGCACCTGTACTGACATCGCCTTCTGGATGGTAACGAGTGAACAGGCAGTGGCTCGGGTGATTGTTGTTCTTGATGATCTTTTTGGCCTTCCTGTGACATCGGGTGCTGTAAGTGTCCTGGAGGGCAGGTAGTTTGCCCCCTGATGATGCGTTGTGCAGACCGCACCACCCTTTGGAGAGCCTTGCGGTTGAGGGTGATGCATTTGCCATACCAGGCGGTGATACAGCCCAACAGGATGTTCATTTGTAAACGTTTGTGAGGATTTTATGTGACAAGCCAAATTTCTTCAGCCTCCTGAGGTTAAAGAGGCGCTGTTGCACCTTCTTCACCACACTGTCTGTGTGGGTGGACCATTTCAGTTTGTCCGTGATGTGTACGCTGAGGAACTTACTTTCCACCTTCTCCACTGCTGTCCTTCCGATGTGGATAGGGGGGTGTTCCCTTAGCTGTTTCCTGAAGTCCACAAACGTCTCCTTTGATTTGTTGACGTTGACATAGAGGTTGATCATCTCCTTTGTTTTGTTGATGTTGACCAAGAGGTTGTGAGGGCACACTCTGGGTGCCCTCACCTCCTCCCTGTAGGCTCTCGTCCTTGTTGGTAATCAAGCCCACTACTGTTGTGTCGTCTGCAAACTTGACGATTGATTTGGAGGCATGCATGGCCAAGCAGTCATGGGTGAACAGGGAGTACAGGAGGGGGCCTAGCACACACCCTTGTGGGGCCCCAGTGTTGAGGATCAGCGAGGTGGAGAAGTTGTTTCCTACCTTCACCACCTTGGGGCGGCCCGTCAGGAAGTACAGGACCCAATTGCACAGGACGAGGTTGAGACCCAGGGCCTCAAGCTTAGTGATGAGCGTGGAGGGTACTATGGTGCTGAATGCTGAGCTATAGTCAATGAACAGCATTCTTATTTACAGTTGAAGTCGGAAGTTTACATACACTTAGGTTGGAGTCATTAAAACTCGTTTTTCAACCACTCCACAAATTTCTTGTTAACAAACTATAGTTTTGGCAAGTCAGTTAGGACATCTCATTTGTGCATTACACGAGTCATTTTTCCAACAATTGTTTACAGACAGATTATTTCACTTATAATTCACTGTATCACAATTCCAGTGGGTCAGAAATTTACACACACTAAGTTGACAGCGTCTTTAAACAGTTTGGAAAATTCCAGAAAATTATGTCATGGCCCTAGAAGCTTCTGATAGGCTAATTGACATCATTTGAGTCAATTGGAGGTGTACCTGTGGATGTATTTCAAGGCCTACCTTCAAACTCAGTGCCTCTTTGCTTGACATCATGGGAAAATCAATAGATATCAGCCAGAGAAAAAATTGTAGACCTCCACAAGTCTGGTCCATACTTGGGAGCAATTTCCAAATGTCTGAAGGTACCACGTTCATCTGTACAAGCAATAGTACGCAAGTATTAACACCATGGGACCACGCAGCCGTCATACTGCTCAGGAAGGAGACGTGTTCTGTCTCCTAGAGATGAACGTACTTTGATGCGAAAAGTGCATATCAATCCCAGAACAACAGCAAAGGACCTTGTGAAGATGCTGGAGGAAACAGGTACAAAAGTATCTAAATCCACAGTAAAACAAGTCCTATATCAACATAACCTGTAAGGCCGCTCATCAAGGAAGAAGCCACTGCTCCAAAACCGCAATAAAAAAGCCAGACTACAGTTTGCAACTGCACATGGGGACAAAGATCGTACTTTTTGAAGAAATGTCCTCTGGTCTGTTGAAACAAAAATAGAACTGTTTGGCCATAATGACCATCGTTATGTTTGGAGGAAAAAGGGGGAGGCTTGCAAGCCGAAGAACACCATCCCAACCGTGAAGCAAGGGGGTGGCGGCATCATGTTGTGGGGGTGCTTTGCTGCAGGAGGGACTGGTGCACTTCACAAAATAGATGGCATCATGAGGAAGAAAATTATGTGGATATATTGAAGCAACATCTCAATACATCAGTCAGGAAGTTAACGCTTGGTCGCAAATGGGTCTTCCAAATGGACAATGGCCCTCAAGCATACTTCCAAAGTTGTGGCAAAATGGCTTAGGGACAACAAAGGTATTGGAGTGGCCATCACAAAGCCCTGACCTCAATCCTATAGAACATTTGTGGGCAGAACTGAAAAAGTGTGTGCGAGCAAGGAGGCCTACAAACTTGACTCAGTTACACCAGCTCTGTCAGGAGGAATGGGATAAAGTTCAATGGGACACTTATTGTGGGAAGCTTGTGGAAGGCTGCTCGAAACATTGGACCCAAGATAAACAATTTAAAGGCAATGCCAACAAATACTAATTGAGTGTATGTACACTTCTGACCCACTGGAAATGTTATGAAAGAAATAAAAGCTGAAATAAATCATTCTCTCTACTATTATTCTGACATTTCACATTCTTAAAATAAAGTGGTGACCTTAATTGACCTGATTTTTACTAGGATTAAATGTCAGGAATTGTGAAAATCTGAGTTTAAATGTATTTGGCTAAGGTGTATGTAACCTTCCAACTTCAACTGTAGTGTGATTGTGATTGCATCATTTGTGGACCTATTGGGACAGTAAGCAAATTGAAGTGGGTCTAAGGTGACAGGTAAGGTGGAGGTGATATGATCCTTCACTAGTGCTATGGTGCAATAGTCATTTAGTTCAGTTACCTTTGCCTTCTTGGGTACAGGAACAATAGTGGCCATCTTGAAGCATGTGGGGACAGCAGACTGGGATAGGGAGAGATTGGATATGTCTGTAAACACACCAGCAAGCTAGGCTGAGCATGCTCTGAGGACGCGGCTAAGGATGTTGTCTGGGCCGGCAGCCCTGCAAGGGTTAACACGTTTAAATGTTTTACTCACGTCGGCCACGGAGAAGGAGAGCTCAGAGTCCTTGGTAGCGGGCCGTGCCTGTGGCACTGTGTTATCTTTAAAGCGGGCACAGAAGGTGATTAATCTGTCTGGAAGCAAGACGTCAGTGTCCGTGACATGGCTGGTTTTCCTTTTGTAGTCCATGATTGTCTGTAGACCCTGCCACATATGTCTTGTGTCTGAGCCGTTGAAATGCAACTCCACTTTGTCTCTATACTGACATTTCGCTGGTTTGATTGCCTTGTGGAGGGAATAACTACACTGTTTGTATTCGGCCCACCTTTCCATGGTTAAATGCGGCGGTTCGCCATTTCAGTTTTGCGTGAATGCCGCCATCTATCCACAGTTTCTGGTTAGGGTAGGTTTTAATAGTCACAGTAAGTACAACATCTCCTATACACTTCCTTATTATAAAGTCACTCACCGAATCAGCGTATACGTCAATATTATTATCTGAGGCTACCCGGAACATGTCCCAGTCTACATGATTAAAACAACCTTGAAGCATGGATTCCGATTGGTCAGACCAGCGTTGAATAGTCCTTAGCACGGGTACATTCTGTTTGAGTTTCTGCCTATAGGAAGGGAGGAGCAAAATGGAGTCGTGGTCAGATTTGCCAAAAGGAGGGCGGGGGAGGGCCTTGTATGCATCGCAGAAGTTAGAGTAGCAGTGATCCAGTGTTTTTCCAGCTACAATCAACATGCTGATAGAATTTAGGTAGCCTTGTTGGCTTTGTTAAAATCCCCAGCTACAATAATTGCAGCCTCAGGATATATGGTTTCCAGTTTGCATAAAGTCCAGTGAAGTTCCTTGAGGGCCGCCGTGGTGTCGGCTTGGGGGGGATATACACGGCTATGACAATAACCTATGAGAATTCCCTTGGGAGATAATACGGTCGGCATTTGATTGTGAGGAATTCTAGGTCAGGTGAACAAAAGAACTTGAGGTCCTGTATGTTGTTAGAATTACACCATGAGTTGTTATTAATGAAACATACACCCCTGCCCTTCTTCTTCCCAGAGAGATTTTTATTCCTGTCGGCGCGACGCACAAAGAATCCAGGTGGCTGTACCGACTCCGACAGCATATCCCAAGAGAGCCATGTTTCCGTGAAACAGAGTATGTTACAATCACTGATGTCTCTCTAGATACTGGACATTAGCAAGTAATATACTCGGAAGCAGTGTGTGGTGTGCGCGCGCCTCCAAAGTCTGACCAGAAGACCACTCCGTCTACCTCTTCTCCTGCGGCGTTGTTTTGGGTCAGCCTCTGGAATCAGTTCAAATGCCCTGGGTGGTTCAGACAAGGATCCGCTTCGGGAAAGTCGTATTCCTGGTCGTAGTGATGGTAAGTTGACGTCACAATGATATCCAATAGTTCTTCTCGGCTGTATGTAATAACACTTAAGATTCTCTGGGCTAACAATGTAAGAAATAATACATAAAAAACTAAATACTGCAAAGTATCCTAAGGACTAGAAGCGAGGCAGCCATCTCTGTCGATGCCATCTTTCATGTGTACAGATCCTTGCGTCTGAGGTGCAGGGAATACATTAGTGCAATCAACTGCACTTAAAATCACTTTCTATTTATTCATGTTTTTTCCTCCTCCAGTTATGCCATATTACAAATGAATAAATACTTTGTGGATATACACACATTTACACAATTTAAATTAAACATTGGGAATCTGAAGAATTCTGATGTTGCAGGAGATTACATGACTGGACCCCTCAACATTGTACATTCCAAATTCATTCTGACCATGACTGGTCAGTTGGTTCCTCGTGGTCCAGACAGGGCCGGACTGTCTCTCTTGGCTGTGGACTGATCTACTCTTCATGTCTTTTGTCTTCTTCCTGATCTACAGCTTTCCCCTGGGGGCTGTACCAAATGGCACAATATTCCCTTTATTAAATGCACTACTTTGGACCAAAAGCCATGGGCCCTGGTCAAAAGGGAATATTGTGCCATTTGGGACAACCTTAAGACAATTGAGACATGGGTTGTGTATGTCTGCCATTCAGAGGGTGAACTTTTGAACGGGCTATGGTAGTAGGTGCCAGGCACACCAGTTTGAGTGTGTCAAGAACTGCAACACTGCTGTGTTTTTCACACTCATCAGTTTCCTGTGTGTATCAAGAATGGTCCACCACCCAAATGACATCCAGCCCACGGCAGGCCAGTGGTCGAAAACGGGTAATTGATGAAAGAGGACAAAGGAGGCTGACACAAATTGTGCAGAGCAACAGACAGGCCACAGTTAGTCTACTGACAGTCCAGTACAACATTGTTGCCCAACGACCCATAAAATAATGCCGAACTCATCGTACCTTGACACGAATGGGGTATGGCAGCTGACGACTATAGAGTTCCACTTCTTTCAGCAAAAAACAAGAAACTGCGGTTCCATTGGGCTAAGGAATGAAAACACTGGACACTGGAGAATTGGAAAAACATTGCCTGGTCTGATGAATCCCGGTTCCTGCTGTTTCACACTGATGGGAGGATTAGGGTATGGAGAAAACCACATGAGCACATGCATCCATCATGCCGCATGTCAACATTGCCGGCTGGCAGTGGGGGTGTGATGTTGTGGGCTGTGTTTTCATTGCACACATTGGGCCCCTTGATAAAAGTGGAGCAACGTTTGAATGCCACAAGATATCTGAACATCATTGCCAATCAGGTCCATCTCTTCACAGCAGCAGTGTTTCCAACTGAGAATACATTTTTTCAGCAGGATAATGCCTCATGCCACAAGACTAGGATTGTCCAGGAATAGTTCCACGAATATGACAGTGAATTTAGCTTAATGCAGTGGCTTGCCCAGTCACCAGATATCAAACAAATTGAGCATCTGTGGGATGAGATCGAACAAGCTATTCGGAGTAGAGATCCACTACCAGCCAACTTGACACAACTGTGGGAAGCATTGGAGTCAACATGGGCCAGCATCCCTGTGGAACGCTTTTGACACCTTGTTGAGTCCATGCCCGATGACTTGAGGCTATTCTAAAGGCAAAAGGGGGTGCAACTCAATATTAGGAAGGTGTTTCTGTTTTGTACACTCAGTGTAACTGTGCCATCCTTTCCTGACAGTGTTGTCAAGATTAATTATGTTTATCCTAATGTAGGCTAATGAGAAAGCTGTGCGTTTCATTGTCAATAATGTGAAACACGGCCCTGCTCCCTAAATGCCCGCTCCACTCAATAACCTATTAAAGTTGACTCACAGATAACTTAGTGCGCATTAGGAGAGAAATCTGAAATGTGTGCTGACATTGATCCAGCATGGAGAGCACCTAGTGGCTTTATAGAAGGGCGCCAGAGGGGATGGCTGCCATTTTACGGGCTCCTAACCAACTGTGCTATTTTGTAACTTATTTTTTTACTTTTTTTGTACATAATGACCGAAAATAACTTCTGGACATCAGAACAACGATTACTCACGTCGAACTGGACAATTTATTTTTCTTTAACAAGTCCAATGCGAAGGATAGACTGTTCTTTCTGCTACAGCACGGCAAGCGGTACCGGAGTGCCAAGTCTAGGACCAAAAGGCTCCTTTACAGCTTCTACCCCCAAGCCATAAGACTGCTGAACAATTAATCAAGTGGCCACCCGGACTATTTACGTTGTTATTTTATTGTGTTACTTTTTATAATTTTTTACTTTCGTTTATTTGGTAAATATTTTCTTAACTCTTTCTTGAACTGCATTGTTGGTTAAAGGCTTCTAAGTAAGCATTTCACGATAAGGTCTACACCTGTTGTATTTGGCGCATGTAACAAATAAAGTTTGATTTGATTTAACACTGTTGTCCCAAGAGGGAAGTCCCTTTGGCCATTAATGGCAACACTGTCCTTATCTTGTTGGTTCCCCTCATGACCATAGAAACAGGTTTATTTATGAGGACCATAGGCCAAGGTGTATAAGGGGGTTAAAAGCTACTTGGATGTGGGAGAGTCTTGCCCATCATCAAACATTGTTGCATAAAACAGAGCATTTATTTTAATAACAGAATTCACTGCACTTTTGATGGTCACGGACTACTGTGTGTGTGCAGCTGATTGGAGCACTTGAATGTAAATACCTTAATTAGAGCTTCTCTGTTTTAGATTTTCTCATCTAAAGTTACGCTATAGATAGCTTTTGGGGCACATTCTAAACACAATAATGTGAATAATTTAACAACTTTATCTGGCACATTTGGTTGTGTTTTCTACATCACTATGAACATTTTAAGATATTATTGGACATACTACAATTTTATATCTCATGCAGCTATGGTCATGCGAAATAGATCCAATAAGACCCCATTGAGTTGTTTGCCGCCATATTGGGAAAAAGTGAGGAACTGAAATAGTTAGAGGGTCAAAGATCATGCCCCCAAAGCATGCTCACCTCCCCGGTTATTGGTAATGGTGAGAGGTTAGTGAGAGGTTAGCATGACTTGGGCATATGATCATTGACCTTTCTCAACCATAATTATTCACCATTCACTCAGGATTATCGGTAATCATAGCAATTATATTAGTATGAAAATATATAGTTTCCCCATTATTTTGAGCATAGAATATAACTCAGTATTTTACTTATATTATACAGTAATTTTACTCATCTTTATCTAGGGTGTCATTCATTTCAGACCCATCTTTATCTACAAATCTTTTTCTAGCTGTGTGTGAAATGTGGTGCCTCTATCACTAAAGATACAATCAAAAAACATAGTTGCCCCACTACATAGAATTCTATGACAAAATTTCCAACATTCTAATGTCAATGGCAGAATATGTTCTATTTTTAAACAATCGTTTGCAACTGGTGCTTTCAAAGTTGGTTATGGAAGGGATAATCAACGGGGGGCTATGCGTTCTATATAAAAGAATGAACGATGTGGAAAGTGTGTTCCACGACGCGCTAGCAGAGTGGAACTGACCTTCCAAAGGAGTTGCATTATTTTCCAGAGAACATATATAGCCCCAAGTTGATTATTCCTTTTATACCATGGCTATAATTGTTATATTTTTTATACACTGCTCAAAAAAATAAAGGGAACACTTAAACAACACAATGTAACTCCAAGTCAATCACACTTCTGTGAAATCAAACTGTCCACTTAGGAAGCAACACTGATTGACAATAAATTTCACATGCTGTTGTGCAAATGGAATAGACAACAGGTGGAAATTATAGGCAATTAGCAAGACACCCCCAATAAAGGAGTGGTTCTGAAGGTGGTGACCACAGACCACTTCTCAGTTCCTATGCTTCCTGGCTGATGTTTTGGTCACTTTTGAATGCTGGCGGTGCTTTCACTCTAGTGGTAGCATGAGACGGAGTCTACAACCCACACAAGTGGCTCAGGTAGTGCAGCTCATCCAGGATGGCACATCAATGCGAGCTGTGGCAAGAAGGTTTGCTGTGTAAGTCAGCGTAGTGTCCAGAGCATGGAGGCGCTACCAGGAGACAGGCCAGTACATCAGGAGACGTGGAGGAGGCCGTAGGAGGGCAACAACCCAGCAGCAGGACCACTACCTCCGCCTTTGTGCAAGGAGGAGCACTGCCAGAGCCCTGCAAAATGACCTCCAGCAGGCCACAAATGTGCATGTGTCTGCTCAAACGGTCAGAAACAGACTCCATGAGGGTGGTATGAGGGCCCAACGTCCACAGGTGGGGTTGTGCTTACAGCCCAACACCGTGCAGGACGTTTGGCATTTGCCAGAGAACACCAAGATTGGCAAATTCGCCACTGGCGCCCTGTGCTCTTCACAGATGAAAGCAGGTTCACACTGAGCACGTGACAGACGTGACAGAGTCTGGAGACGCCGTGGAGAACGTTCTGCTGCCTGCAACATCCTCCAGCATGACCGGTTTGGCGGTGGGTCAGTCATGGTGTGGGGTGGCATTTCTTTGGGGGGCCGCACAGCCCTCCATGTGCTCGCCAGAGGTAGCCTGACTGCCATTAGGTACCGAGATGAGATCCTCAGACCCCTTGTGAGACCATATGCTGGTGGGGTTGGCCCTGGGTTCCTCCTAATGCAAGACAATGCTAGACCTCATGTGGCTGGAGTGTGTCAGCAGTTCCTGCAAGAGGAGGGAATTGATGCTAAGGACTGGCCCGCCCGTTCCCCAGACCTGAATCCAATTGAGCACATCTGGGACATCATGTCTCGCTCCATCCACCAACGCCACGTTGCACCACAGACTGTCCAGGAGTTGGCGGATGCTTTAGTCCAGGTCTGGGAGGAGATCCCTCAGGAGACCATCCGCCACCTCATCAGGAGCATGCCCAGGCGTTGTAGGGAGGTCATTCAGGCACGTGGAGGCCACACACACTACTGAGCCTCATTTTGACTTGTTTTAAGGACATTACATCAAAGTTGGATCAGCCTGTAGTGTGGTTTTCCACTTTAATTTTGAGTGTGACTCCAAATCCAGACCTCCATGGGTTGATAAATTTGATTTCCATTGCTAATTTTTGTGTGATTTTGTTGTCAGCACATTCAACTATGTAAAGAAAAAAGTATTTAATAAGATTATTTCATTCATTCAGATCTATGATGTGTTATTTTAGTGTTCCCTTTATTTTTTTGAGCAGTGTATATATATTTTTACCCCATTTTCTCCCCAATTTCGTGTTATCCAATTGGTAGTTACAGTCTTGTCTCATTGCTGCAACTCCAGTACGGACTCGGGAGAGGCAAAGGTCGAGAGCCGAGCGTCCCCCGAAACACAACCCAACCAAGCCGCACTGCTTCTTGACACAATGCCCACTTAACCCGTGTGCGGGGCCGGGCCCTCGAGCGCCAGGGAGGGAGAGCGGGAGCAGGCGTGACAGCTCATATAAGATCCCACAGTTGACAGTGCATGTCAGAGGAAAAACCAAGCCATGAGTTGGAAGGATTTGTCCGTAGAGCTCCGAGACAGGGTTGTGTCGAGGCACAGATCTGGGGAAGGGTACTGGAAAATGTCTGCAGCATTGAAGGTCCCCAAGAACACAGTGGCCTCCATCATTCTTAAATGGAAGAAGTTTGGAACCACCAAGACTCTTCCTAGAGCTGGCCACCCGGCCAAACTGAGCAATCGAGGGAGAAGGGCCTTCGTCAGGGAGGTTACCAAGAACTTGATGATCACTCTGACAGAGCCCCTGAGTTCCTCTGTGGAGATGGGAGAACCTTCCAGAAGGACAACCATCTCTGCAGCACTCCACAAATCAGGCATTTATGGTAGAGTGGCCAGACGGAATCTACTCCTCAGTAAAAGGCACATGACAGCCCGCTTGGAGTTTGCCAAAAGGTACCTAAAGACTCTCAGACCATGAGAAACAAAATTCTCTGGTCTGATGAAACCAAAATGTATATCTTTGGCCTGAATGCCAAGCATCACGTCTGGAGGAAACCTGGCACCATCCCTACAGTGAAGCATGGTGGTGGCAGCATCATGCTGTGGGATGTTTTTCAGTGGCAGGGACAGGGAGACCAGTCAGGAGCGCTCAGGACCTCAGACTGGGGTGAAGGTTCAGCCAAGACAATGCAGGAGTCGCTTCGGGACAAGTCTCTGAATGTCCTTGAGTGGCCCAGCCAGAGCCCGGACATGAACCTGATAGAACATCTCTGGAGAGACCTGAAATTATCTGTGCAGCAACGCTCCCCATACAACCTGACAGAGCTTGAGAGGATCTGCAGAGAAGAATGGGAGAAACTCCCCAAATACAGCTGTGCCAAGCTTGTAGCGTCATACCCAGGAAGACTCGATGCTGTAATTGCTGCCAAAGGTGCTTCAACAAAGTCCTGAGTAAAAGGTCTGATATTTCTGTTTCGTTTTTTTTTTAAATGAGCAAAAATGCATAAAAACCTGTTTTTGCTTTGTCAGTATGGGGTATTGTGTGTAGATTGATGAGATACAAATGTAATACATTTTAGAATAAGGCTGTAACTCAACAAAATGTGGAAAAAGTCAAGGGGTCTGAATGCTTTCCGAAGGCACTGTATATAGAACAAGACTTGTTATAGAACAAATAGGCTGCTCTTTGTGCCAAAAGTGGGCTGACAATACAATTGTTGCGCTCCTAAAATCATTTTATTCTTGAATATTGACGATCTAATCGGTATTGTCATACTTTCTGAAAAGAAGAGTATTTGGCAGTTCCTGAGGAAGCGAAACAGCTACGGATCAATAACAGCAGAGTGCTATAGATGATTATAAACTGGGTGATTTGAGCCCTGAATGGTGATTGACTGACACCAGTGGTATATCAGACAAAACATTTATGACAAAACATTTATTTTTACTGCTCTAATTATGTTGGTAACCAGTTTATAATAGCAATAAGGCACCTCTGGGGTTTGTGGTATATGGCCAATATACCACAGCTAAGGGCTGATCCATGCACTCTTCGTTACGTCGTCCCTAAGAACAGCCCTTAGCCGTTGTATATTGGCCATATAACACAACCCTTTGGGCCGTATTGCTTAATTAGACTCAACAAAAATATAAATGCAACATGCAAGTATTTTACTAAGTTACAGTTCATATAAAGATATCAGTAAATTGAAATATATTCATTAGGCCCTAATCTATGGGTTTCACATGACTGGGCAGGGTCTTAGCCATGGGTGGGCCTGGGATGGCATACTGTAGGTCCACCCACTTGGGAGCCAGGCCCAGCCAATCAGAATGAGCCTTTGCCCTCAAAAGGGCTTTATTATGGAGAGAAATACTCTTCAGTTTCATCAGATGTCCCGGAGGCTGGTCTCAGACGATCCCGCAGATTAAGAAGACGGATGTGGAGGTCCTGGGTTGGCTTCGTTACAAGTGGTCTGCAGTTGTGATGCCGGTTGGACGTACTGCCAAATTCTCTAAAATGACGTTGGAGCCGGCTTATGGTAGAGAAATTAACATTAAATTCCCTGGCAACTGCTCTGGTGGACATTCCTGCAGTCAGCATGCCACTCCCTCAAAACGTGAGAGATCTGTGGCATTGTGTTGTGACAAAACTACACATTTTAGTGGCCTTTTATTGTCCCCAGCACAAGGTGCACCTGTGTAATGATCATGCAGTTTAATCAGCTTCTTGATACGCCACACCTGTCAGGTGGATGTATTATTTTGGCAAAGGAGAAATGCTCACTTACAGGGATGTAACAAATTTGTGCACAGAATTTGAGAGAAATAAGCTTTTTCTGTGTATAGAACATTTCTGGGATCTTTTATTTAAGCTAATGGGACCAACATGGGACCAACACTTTACATGTTGTGTTTATATTTTTGTTCAGTATATATTTTGGTTGTACACTATAGTATTTGAATGGAAGTGCCGAACCACTTAGCACAGCTCTTTATTCCCAAACTGCTCCTGAATGAGCACAGGGGGAGACAGAGTGGTGAAATGGCGGCTGTCCACTTCTGTGCTGGACCAGCTGTTTCGGGAAATAAATTGGAGCCACCCCATGTGCTGACCTGCCATACGCTATTTGAGTGTTCCAAATTGGGGAGTTATCAGCCTACTTTCCTTCCCCTCTGACAGCTTGTAATAAAGTCAAGCAGCTCTCCTACTCCGAGAGAGCGCATTGCCACAATGGTTCACCTTTTAGAGAAGAAATCACAAGCCACCCACAAAACTGGACTGCCACTCTCTTTGTTATGCCACCCAAAGAACTGTACTGCCATTGCCTTTCATCCCTATGTTAAGGTGCATGGCGTCTTCTCATGGCAATCCGGGCACGTTTGTGGAATGTACTGTTTGTTCATAAACAATCAATTTGGGAGCATAATATGTGCTTTACAATGGATCGCAAATTAACAATGTATCACTAATACATTTTTCATCCGTCCACATAATGAATTCCTGCTTTCGTATACTTTTGTTTGAATAATTAAACTTCCTGCCTGGTAAAATGTAGTTAAGATGCAAAGGTAAATATGTATAAAACCAAAATCGCACCAGACAGGTCCAGGATCTTAATTTGATCACCCTGTTGTTGCAGGAAATGCAAACTAGGCTTCTGTATTCTAAGCTTCTAAAATTTGTAATTTCCACTATAAAATGTGACTTAATTTGCCCTAACAAAAAATGTATCACCCTTACAAAAATGTCCATTAAATATAAACCACACAATGATGTGCATACCCTGTTGCTGCAGGATTCTTTTCCTGCTGTGAGAAACTGGTCAAATTAAGATCCTGCATCTGTATATTGATGCTCAGAAGAAGTCACCTTTAACCATGAGCCCCTATCAAATCCAGCTAATGTAGGAAAAGGAACATGATACAGATAAATACTGAATAAATAAAAGCCTTCCTTCTCCGAAATACTGGAATAAATTGCAGAGGATTAGCATCTCATTACAAAGGAGGGCTGGGGATTGTGTACAAATCGGTGTGAAACAGGGAGCAAAAGAGGGACTGGGAGAGTTCCCTCACCTGAATATGAAAGAGGTCGAGACGCTGGATCCCTCCCGGGAGCTCTGGGTAAACATGCATTGACTATGGATTGCACCACTGGTGTTTTGCGGGTACTATTGCGGGTACTAATAAAGCTGCCAGTTGAGGACTTGTGAGGCGTCTAATGTACTTGTCCTCTTACTCAGTTGTGCACCGGGGCCTCCCACTCCTCTTTATATTCTGGTTAGAGCCAGTTTGCACTGTTCTGTAAAAGGAGTAGTACAGAGCGTTATACGAGATCTACAGTTTCTTTGCAATTTCTCACATGGAATAGCCTTCATTTCTCAGAACAAGAATACACTGACGAGTTTCAGAAGAAAGTTATCTGTTTCTGGCCAATTTGAGCCTGTAATCAAACCCACAAATGCTGATGCTCCAGATACTCAATTAGTCTAAAGAAGGCCAGTTTTATTGCTTCTTTAATCAGAACAACAGTTTTCAGCTGTGCTAACATAATTGCAAAAGGGTTTTCTAATGATCAATTAGCCTTTTAAACTTGGATTAGCTATCACAATGTGCCATTGGAACACAGGAGCGATGGTTAGCGAATAATGGGCCTATGTACGCCTGTGTAGATATTCCATAAAACATCTACAGTTTCCAGCTACTATAGTCATTTACAACATTAACAATGTCTACACTATATTTCTTATGAATTTGATGTTATTTTAAGTGACAAGTGACCCCAAACCTTTGAACGGTAATGTATATATTCCCGGACTCTGACATTGCTCGTTATGAAATGTATATATTTATTAATTCCTTTTTATTTTTGCGTGTCTTGTTTGGTATTGTTAGATATTATGGCACTGTTGGAGCTGGGAACCTCTTCAAAATATGTGTACGTGACCAATAACATTGTATTTGATTTGACAAGCATCAGACTACACAATCACAAACGTCAAGCATGTGAAAAGAGTACAAATAGCCTACACAGATCATTATTAAACAGAATAATCATGCAAGGCCCGTCCTGAAATTAACATTTGGGCTTTGTTTTAGGCAAGGTAGTTCATGAAGAGGTCCCACATCTTTAATAAATAAAATCTAAGAGGCAGCTCATCTCTAGTTCCCAGTATACAATACTTTGCACACAGCTGGGGAGAGCATTCAAAAGCGTTATATAAAGTATCTGTAGAATCTCTGATCAGAATTTTTATTATGTTAGGACAATCCCAGAAACAATGAATAAGAGAACCTTCCGCACCCTGACACTTATTACAAAGACTAGACAAATTTGGGTTCATTCTATGTCTAGACACAGAGATGTCATGCAGTCAATCTAAAATTGCATTTCCCAAGCTGAGCTGCAAGCTAGAAAATGGGATGGTTGTACACACCTTTCTTTGATTTTCTGCAAGCTCATTGGGGAGCCTATATCAGTCTCATAACATCTTAGTTTTGTCTGCGTTAACTATTCAAATTGCACAGTAAGTTCTAAAAGCCTTGAGTAATACATTTGAGCTGTGTATTCTTCAAGAGGTGGGTCAGACTGTTTGCCACAGAGATAAATTGGCAAAACTACAAATCCTCTGCTGCTGCCTAGTCTGCGTTATCTGTGCCATGAACATGCAATTAATCTTGATTCCCCACTGATGTGTAGATGCTCAGTCAAGCAGCAAACTACGGTAGACAAGGGGCTTGTTGACAGTAGCTACGCTGCATTTGATTCTGAAGGACCCAAATACGCTCTCCCTAATTTGAATAAGGACTTTTTAAAAATGAGATACTGTACTGTTTTCATAGTTAGTTGGATAAGGCAGCCTGATGGTGCAGTTTTGTCTTGTTTTCAGGTTGCTTATGGGATAACTTCCAGTCTGTCTTCCTTAGCAGAGATGAAACTTGTAAGTGGTCTGCTGGTTCACTCCCCCACTAAGTGCAACACTATATCCTAGAATGGGACGATAAACCAAAAATGATCGATACCGACCATTTATCGAGGACATTTTACTGATATCGATAATAACGATAAGTAGCCTTTACTAGAAGAATGTTAAGTTAGAAATGAGAAAAGCCTGTTAATATGAACTATTGCCACAACATTCAAAGTTGTAGAAGTAGTTACAAAAATGTAACTGCACATTAATGTCATGAACGTATCATTCAATGTATCGTTATCATGCTAATTCAGTAAATCTATTCAGTAAATCTATTGTGATTTTTGTCCATATCGCCCAGCTCTACTATATCCTGGTTGATTTTGTAGACAAATGTCTCAGGGCAGTGTTTGGGAAAGGTAGGAGTAAAATGATAGATGGGCTCAGCGACAGTGTTCCATTGCACCACTTTAATGGAAACAAACATGAACTTCACAAAGTGTGTTTATATTGGAGTGTCACGTGAGGTTACAATCGCATCACTTGCAGCAAAAAAAAATACAAAGCTTACCATTGTGTAGTGAGTGAGTTGTCATTCACACAACTCATATTTGTGTTGACCACTACACAAGGGAACCAGGGGCCATCCATAACTGTATTTCAATCATTCTAACTGATGTATAAGAATACACCAGAGTGAGGGTGCGTTTTCTTCCACAAAGCTGCATAACTAGAGAATATCTCAGTGGACCATACAGTAGGTCTGTCTCCTCCCTATGATGGCTTACCTTGCTGTACGTATCTGCTGTTGTATACACCCTCAATTTCCTCCCCATAACTCCTATTCTAGCAACATGTTTACCTGCAGGGGTGGATAATTCCTTAATCCCCCGACAATCCGCTTGCATTTAGTGTGTAGGATTACAGAGGAAATACAGAATATTGCTGATGACCTTGGTAAACGTTAGACAGGATACACTTTTTTATAATATTGCTAAAGTCGTTCAAAATTATTTATTTTTAATGGATATGTGACATTTAGTTTACAATTGACCAACATGGTTTATTTATTTATGTGCAAAGATGTAGGTTTGGTCTAAGCTAGATTTAGACGACAAGGGCTTTACACCCAAATGACTGGAGAGCTGTAAAAGACTGGCAACTGCTCCTCTAAAATTTTGACAATGGGATTTGTGAGGAATATTCCTTCAGCATTATCCCCACGCTCTCGACTTGACGCTCTTTTGATCACCCACCTAGAAGGCATCCACATCCGTGATTTACCCTCTGTTTTTTATCGGTCCGATCATCTATCTTGCGCTAGCATATGGAGTCTGGATCCTGCCTGTATATTCTATCTTCCTGATTACAAATTGTTCAGGAGCTGTCTGTTTTGCTGCTTGCTTGCAGTCAGCAGAAAGCTTTCTGTGGGTGGTTGGTTGTGGAGGGTGGTTGGGTGGTTGGGGGGGTGATGCTTGTGCTGCTGGTTGAGTTGAGGGGTGGATTAATCCCCACACTGTGAGAAATTAGGTATTGTGTTCGCCCTCTCGCTCTTGGCACTTTGATCAAGCCCTTATGTGATTAGAGGCTGACCTTGACATGAGAGGCCCCAAAAACTTGTAAAAGAAGCTACAAAAAAACTTCTTCTGATTTGACGGGTAAACCAGGAAGAGAAAGGAGTCTGAATTATTCTGAAGGTGTCTTTTCGCCTCTCACGCACAGTCTTGAGGGTAATAAAGATTTCATGTATTCATTTTACTCTGGCAAAAATTGCAATCTATAATGACCTGACATTTATTTTTTAAAACTAGCCGGAGGCCTCATGATTTGAATGTTAACCAGAGTCTTGCTTGACTCCAGGTAGAAACTGGTGGGAGAGGCATGTTTTGAATTGTACCATTCTTACACATCTGTGAATGCATAGATGCATGCCTTGGATAAATCTGTATTATTAATTTGTTTATATTTTGCGAACATGTTTATCATATTGGGTTATTCCAGACCAGATTAGGCAGAAAATATTTTTGGTATCCGATTTTTCTGGAAATTCTCATGTAGAAACTTCATTGGGAGGATTTTTGACATTCTTTTTACATTTGTATCACAAACAATTCATTATGAAAGTGGTGGTGATGTGCATCTTTCCCTTTCAATACGATGTGATACGTATCTAGGAACGATACGTTTTAGTTTGAAACGATTCGGCGAGATTTATCTTTAAATATTAGCTATGACATTGCCAATGAATATAGGGCACAACTTTGAATTTCACCCCGTCTCATATTCGAATAGTTTAGGCAGTTTGGAAGTTGACAGATGCGTAGGGAGCTTCTCTTCTACTCACAATTCGACCATGCAGTGCGGGTAGCAAAAGTGATTGACGTCCTCGTTATGAAATTATTAACTTTACCCTATAGCCTGTTTCAATTGACTGATTTCCTTATATGAACTGTAACTCAGTAAAATCTTTGAAACTGAAATTGTTTTTAAATTGTTGCATATATGATATAAGGAAATCAGTAAATTGAAACAAATTCATTAGGCTCTAATCTATGGATTTCACATGACTGGGCAGGGTTTTAGCCATGTGTGGGCCTGGGATGGCATCCTGTAGGTCCACCCACTTGGGAGCCAGGCCCAGCCAATCAGAATGAGCCTTTGCCCTCAAAAGGGCTTTATTATGGAGAGAAATACTCTTCAGTTTCATCAGATGTCCCGGAGGCTGGTCTCAGACGATCCCGCAGATTAAGAAGCCGGATGTGGAGGTCCTGGGCTGGCAGTGGTCTGCAGTTGTGATGCCGGTTGGACGTACTGCCAAATTCTCTAAAACGACGTTGGAGGCGGCTTATGGTAGAGAAATTAACATTAAATTCCCTTGCAACAGCTCTGGTGGACCTTCCTGCAGTCAGCATGCCAATTGCACGCTCCCTCAAAACGTGAGACATCTGTGGCACTGTGTTGTGTGATTTTTTTGGGGAGTGGCCTTTTATTGTATAGATTTCACAAAGTTACAGTTCATATAAGGAAATTAGTCAATTGAAATAAATTCATTAGCCCCTAATCTATGGATTTCACATGACTGGGCAGGAGCGCAGCTATGGGTGGGCCTGGGAGGGTATAGGCCCACCCACTTGGGAACCAAGCCCATCCAGGCTCAGCCAATCAGAATGAGTTTTTCCTCACAAAAGGACTGTATTACAGACAGAATTACAACCCCCCCCCAGACGATCCCGCAGGTGAAGAAGCCGGATGGGGAGGTCCTGGGCTGCGGTTGTGAGGCCGGTTGGCAACTGCTCTGGTGGACATTCATGCAGTCAGCATGCCAATTGCATGATCCCTCAAAAGTTGAGACATCTGTGGTATTGGGTTGTGTGACAAAACTGCACATTTTAGTGGTCTTTTATTACGCCCAGCACAAGGTGCACCTGTGTAATGATCATGCTTTTTAATCAGCTTCTTGATATGCCACACATGTCAGGTGGGTTGATTGTCTTGGCAAAGGACAAATGCTCACTAACAGGGATGTTAACAAATTTGTGTGCAAAATTTGAGAGAAATATGTTTTGTGTGCATTTCTGGGATTTTTTGTTTTAGCTCATGAAACATGGGAACAACCCTTTACATGTTGCGTTTACATTTTTGATCAGTTTAACAAATGTACTATATATACAGCACTAGTCAAAAGTTTAGACACACCTACTCATTCAAGGGTTTTTCTTTATTTGTATTATTTTCTACATTGCAGAATAATAGTGAAGACATCAAAACTATGAAATAACACATATGGAATCATGTAGTAACCAAAAAAGTGTTAAAGAAATCAAAATCTATTTGATATTTGAGATTCTTCAAAAGCCACCCTTTGCCTTGATAACAGCTTTGCACACTCTTGGCATTCTCTTTTCTATGCAGTCAAAGTAAAGTAAAATATTTTATAGCTAAGCACTTCATAGTAATTAATAGATTCATATTCAAAGCATTGAAATGAAATTCCCCATTTTAGACTCATAGCTAGCAATAACTATTTTAGTGAGTAAAACATACTAACACAGTGCACATTATAAGTAGTATAATGACATCTAGATGTCGTCTTGCCTCCCTAGTGGCGCAGCGGTCTAAGACACTGCATTTCAGTGCTTGAGGCGTCACTACAGATACCCTGGTTTGAATCCAGGATCTATCACAACTGGCTATGATTGCGAGTCCCATAGGGCGGTGCACAGTTGGCTTGCCTAGTTAAATAAAGGTTAAATATATATATTTTATTATTGTCTGTATCATGTGCGGTTCACATATCATAGGGTCTTACAGGAGGAATGTATATGCCAAAAAAGGTTGCCTGGCTACCCATCCACATCGCTTCGGCCAACTGCCGTTTCTTCTCCACGATGTGTCTGGATGTGTCTGGATTTGCCTACATTATGACATTATCAACTTTGATACTCTGATTGGTTAAATTTGTTATAGACCATCAAATTGATGAATGACTTCTAGGATGGCAGTTTCATACTGAATCTTTGTAGCGATCGATAGAGAGGCGGAAATACAATTATGGTAAATTGTCAAGCAACTAAAAAGGGTCTAAAATTGTCATTTTCATCATTAACCTTTATGACTGGAATCACCCTATTGCATTTTTATAGTACAAGGTCAGATGAACATTATTTGGTATTATGACTCACACAACTTTTTACATTTTTTTAAATAATTAACAATGGCAGAAATGAATAGTGAATAGACTGAAGGTAGCCTCTTTTTAGTTGAATGGATATTTATTGATCTGAATGTCAAACAGTTTGTAAAATAGCTACCTGATTGTGTTCCCCTATCTATAGTGAGTCCAGTTCCTCCTGTCACCTTAATCATGTTGTTTGGGGTAAACTGCTGTGCCTGTACTTGAGTCTGCATGCGGGCTCTGCCTGGGCCAGGTCTCAATGTATTAAGTTCAGTCTAAAGCTATTTATCAGCTTTGGCCTAGAAAGTCATGGAGATTAGAAAGAGGGTGGATAGTTGATTATTTAGCATTCTGTTTGGTTCTCCCCACCATGCCTGGAGTTGCTTAGAAGACTTTAAATGCCTGTCGGAATGTCTTTAATGTAGCGTTCTACTCCATCCTAGGGTACCTCCATTGCTTTTAACCACACAAGCCTGGCCACAGTCCCATAATCTCCATTGGTAATGCGATCTAGAATATTCAGGGCAATGTTTTCTCCACTGAGAGCCTCTCTGCTGATAGGAATACTTCTTTCTACGGGCTATTGCTGCATTTTGAGGGGAGTGGAGATAAAATACTGGTCAAAAAAAGCAAAAATCATTCATGATTTTAATACATGTACTATTAAGCTTTATGGGTTTTACACAAATTTGTAACACTGATTCATACAGTATAATTCATACTATGTCGTGTCGATAGTGACCAATGCAGAACATAGAAAATATCCTAAATGAACAAATCGATATGTATTTAATATTCCATCCAACAACATTACAATCAGTTTCAGTTTTTGTGATTCATTAATGTTCAATTCTCATAGCACAATAAATATTAAATTCTGTCCAGACAACATAAGATTTTCCACATAACAAGACGTGTGTTCAGGGACCTATTTGGAGATCCACACACATTTAGAATGCTTGACTCAACACTTCACAAGGGACATCGACAAAACAAAATTGGCCAAAAGATGGAAAAGATATTCAACCACAAGGGATCCCCAAACGTTAGCACAGAATGAAAAACGAGAAGTGTAGAAATTGGTTGGTTTGCGGTCGGACTTCTGGACGTGCAACTAAAGGCACAGGTCTATTTCCTCTGAAGTACGTCCAGTGGAATGGAAAAATGTATAACTTTATCAACATTAGATTTTTATGTCCTTGATTACATTCGCGGTTCAAATCTCATTATCGATGTAGTGTGTTAAAATGAACAAACACTTTCGTCTCTTATCTGCATCATTTCATAAGAGCATTCAATGGCAATGATTGTGTGAGTCTACTTAAAGAGACGGATGTAATTGCATGGATGAAGTATCCCATAGAGTTGGCTATCTGTTAACCCCTTAGATGTGTCTTCATGTGACCAGCTCTAACATAAGCCTGAATGCTGCCACCTTGGGTGCAAGGTCTTGATCCAGCCTGGCCTCAGAGCCATATGTGTGGTGGCATAGGGAAACCCTTCACATCATAAAATTTTTATTTTTCTTATAGTTATAAAAACTCTCCCAAAACCACAGAGATATCTTTATCAAAACAGAGTTATGAGCTGTTAAAGTTGTCTTCAACTAAAAATGAGGAAAACAGCATTCAAACATTTTTCTAATTCCATTGAGAGAAATGAGAGAAAATCAGCAACACAGCTTGATTATTTCCAAAAAGATATCATGTATACGGCAATTGCTGGTATTGTTTGCATTAAATATCATTACTAGAACAAATGACTATGCAGTACTAGACTAGATGCATACATTTGAAATAGATCCATAATCAGTGTGATTATGAACCTTCAACAACAAATCCTTAAAAAGAAAAACAAAGAATGGTCTGTTTGCTTTGAATATATACACAACACCGGATGGTATGAAAGATGGCAAAAATAATTATAATAATTGAGGTACTGGAACGAATTGCCAACGTCTCCATGGCCAGGAGGAACAATCTCATCTGCTGAGAGATTAAATGAGTTTGTCATACAGGCAAAGTAAAAACAATACAAATACTCACAAGACTACAAGACAATCATATGAAACATAAATATAACTGTAGAGAGACAAGTAAAATTGTACAGTACTAGTGTGCAAAATCAAATAAAGATACTGGGTAGTGTCGTGTGTTGACTGCGACCTGGTGTTGCTGAAGGCCCAGATGGCAGTAGGCAAGAAGGATTTAATTCATGTTGATATTGTAATGAATTCTCAGGGAGAGAAAGGTGTAGATTCACATGCAGAGCGCGGCCTTTTCATGCTTGAGTTCCAAATATGTCCAACGGTCGCCCCAGCGTGAGTTGTTTTATGCACATGATGTTAGTACATTTAATCTGCGCTGCCCTCAAACCAAGGCCCTGTTTTTATTCATAGGCTGTTTTCAACTTGTCAATTTCAAAAGTTTTTATTTTCTAAGAACAGTTTGAATTGAGGTGTGTTCCGCCTCCTCATTCATTCACATAAAAGTAGTCATTTTTACTTTTGCGGACAACAAATTCTTTGGACATTTCTGACCCCGACAAAATTCCCCTAGCACTTCGCAATTGTATGTGCAGTTCAAGTCTGCAAACATTTGCGCATGTCCCATCAGAACAGGATCTGCAAACACGTGTTCACATTTTTTTACCTTTATGGTGTTATTCAATTGTGCTTATATAGCTAGCTACATTGTTCTATTAGCTCTGTAAAACAGTGCTAATTGTGGCAGAGAAGTATTAGCTTCTGTTGTATTTTGAAGCTACCCTGGCCTTATGACTCCCAAGTGGTGCAGCTGTCTAAGACACAGCGTCTCAGTGCTATAGGCGTCACTACAGACACCCTGGTTAAAATCCAGGCTGCGTTTCTATCAAAGTAAGTGCCTTATTACATTATAATGGTTTATGTATGTCATGTTATGCCGTTTCTATTACAGCTCACTGTATGTATAGAGCATAATATATTTGTGTATATTCCTTATAACCGCGGGCACGCGAGGTAACATTACTCATTTCATAACCTTTCGGGTGTTATATTCAATCGTGCTTATGTAGCTAGCTACATTCTTCTATTAGCTCTGTAAAACAATGCTAATTGCGTCAGAGAAGTATTAGCTTGTGTTGTATTTTGAAGCTACCCTGGCCTTATGGCTCCCAAGTGGTGCAGCAGTCTAAGGCACTGCATCTCAGTGCTAGAGGAGTCACTACAGAGACCCTGGTTCAAATCCAGGCTGCATTTCTTTCAAAGTAAGTGCCTTATTACGTTAATAGTTTCTGTATTTGCATGTGAACTGTCCGATTATAAAAAATACCTTGTTCAGTAATCATCTCACCTGTTAGTTGGTGGTGAACTATGTGGCCTTTGAGGGCAGCGTCGATCAGATGGAAAAATATCTTCTTATACCACTTGGTCGTTTTCCAAGTGCATTCCACAAAGCTGTTTATCATGTACGCCTTATCCACTGCCCCCATTTTGAGGTTATAGTCAAGCACACAGTCTGGTTTGATTTTTCTCTCTCCCGTCAGGTGGTCCACCTTCCTTGTGGCCGACATGGTTGCTGTATGGACAGTGGAGAGGACATGGGCATCTCGTTTGTCATGCCACTTTACTGCCAGCTGTTGACTGTTCTCCTTGAACTCCACCTCCCCTCTCTGCATCTTCCTGCTTCCGAATGCTGGCATCCCCTTCCTGTTCGACCTGACTGGCCCCTGTGCTGTTGGAGAGCAGATGCTGGAAGAGTGTGGGACTGCTGCAACAATTGTCCACATACAAAGTGTGTCCCTTGCTGAGATGAGGAGCCAGCATGGTCATCACCACGGACCCGGACACCACAAGCCCCTCATCATGTTGGATGTCAGTGGTGGACCCTGTGTAAACTATAATGTCCTGGACAAATCCTGTCTACACGTCACACATGACAAAGAACTTGACCCCAAACCTGTGCCTTTTGGAGGGAATATATTGAAGGAACGCCAGCCTGCCTTTCCCTGACATGAGGTACTCATCAATGCACAGGTCCTTGTATGGCACAAAGACCCGACCGAATGCTGCTGTCAGGCTGTAAGAACATTTCTTATTTTGTATAACTGGTCATTTAGGATGGCAGTAGCATTGTTGACGAAATGCAGGCATTGCAGCAGAACTAGGAAGCGGTCTTGGGAAAAGAGGGTGGCAAAGAAGGGAGTTGCAAACATAGGATCTGTGCTCCAGTATTCTCTAAGGGAGTTCTTCTTTACTATCCCCATGAGAAGGACTGTCACCAGGAAGGTATATATTCCACTAATTGTGGTTGTCACCCATTCAGCAAGGTTCCCCCTCACTCCTGGCTCTCTCTTCTCTTGTCTCCAATCGCTATGCTCCAAGGCATAGCGATTGGTCTCCTCCACTATGTCTCCCACCAGCTCCTCTGTCAGAAACAACTTGAAGCACTCCGCCTCAGATGGAAATGGCAAGGGGCGTTGCACTCCAGACTGGGACTCATCAAAGCAAATAGCAGGGCCAGGAGGGCTGAAATGGCTGGTGGCTTTCCAGCTACCACAGAACTCCTGTACTTCATCCACTGTCGGTCTGCCTCCATCACCACCAGCATCTTCAAAGGGACCTGGGACATCGTCAGTGGTCAATGAGTCCTCAGATTCAGGGTTCTCAATGGCTACAAGGTTAGGGGGCAGCTCCTCACTGTCAGAATCTGATTCCTGACTTTCAGACTCATTGTCAGAATTTTAAAAAATCTCCAGAATTTCCACATTTGTGAGTTGTCTCCTTTTGAAAGACATTGCTAATGCTCACTAGCTACATACATAAACAACAACACTGAATGGCCCAGAGTGGGAGTGAGAGGTTACACATCAGTAAATGATTTGTGTGGTAATTATTTATATATTTACTGTTTTATTCACGTTTCCAATTTCCAAATCATGCATTCTGATTCTTGCATATATTGTAATGGGCACATATTATGTGTGTACAATACCTTTTTGAAGGTTGTACTGATTATGATGAGCTAAGCTAATTCCAGCTGTGGGTGGAGCCATGTTTGTTGACATACAATGCATTCTGGGTTTCACGTAATCTTCTGTCGGACCAAAGATGTTATAACAAAATGAGGTGAGTAAGGGTTCACACATTTTTTGAGGACTTTCGGAAATGAATGGTGGGATGTGAACGATGGTAGACGACACACCCCCTTCAACATGTA
The DNA here is from genome assembly GCA_030435695.1 of Brachymystax lenok tsinlingensis. Classification (NCBI taxonomy): domain Eukaryota; kingdom Metazoa; phylum Chordata; class Actinopteri; order Salmoniformes; family Salmonidae; genus Brachymystax; species Brachymystax lenok. Next base: position 40,478,126 of record CM059785.1, on the reverse strand, counting down.
TACTATAAACAAACCAAACTCATCTTGTCTTCTCTTATTATCTTTGTTTTCTGTGAGAAAAAAAAACATGGCATCACGCAGAATCTACCCATCGTCAGATTACTTTCGATTTCTAGAGTGTTTTACTCAATTATTTTGATCAATGGTGAGCTCACCCATGATGTGATTAATTACAAATAGTAATTTATATTAGCTTATTCATTTTGTAGAGCCATGTTTGTTGACATACAACGCATTCTGTCAGCTGAGAGTTATACAAATATGACCGCTTGTGGTACATCAATCTTTCCTCAATTAGCGCTAGGACAAATTTAGCCTACATTTTTCTGGTTTGGATGATTGTGTTATGCTGTAGATACTTCTGTAAATGTCTGAGCATAGCATCCAAAAATAAACTGTTCACATTCTGGACATAACTTTGTAAGGACTGTGTTTGTGCAAAATGTTTTTGGAAAAAACTGTGTGGCCAGCTCAATTGCTGATTGTTGCATCATTCGAAACTGACCATTCTAATCACACCGTTTGCACTGTAGAATGATCACACCCGTGTGATGGTACGCGTGAAAAGGTTAAGCCTTCGCAGAAGGCAGGAATCTTGGTCACAGGCAGGCAATGGTCAAATACAGGTAGGCAGTCAAAAACAAACAATACCTCACAACCATACAAACAGAAAGAACTGAACTAAATAGAGAGCTGATGAGACCAGGTGAGAAGAAACGAATACAGGTGAAATCAATGAACAAAAAATGAAAGACAGGGCTACGTTCCAGAACACAAAGAAACAGGGCTACATTCAAGAACACAAAGAAAAAGAACACAAGGTTGACTAAGAAAATAAAAACCTTACAGTACCCCCCCCCCCAAATGGAGGCTCCTGGCGAACCAACGGCACCGGAGGGTAGAGCGGGAGGGCGGGTGGGCGGGGGACCAGAGGCGGACGCCTACCTCGTGGGCAAGGTCCGGCAGGCTGGTTCGATGAGGTCATGGCCTGACCCGACATTCTGCGTCGAGGCTGTTGTCCAGTGGGTCTGTTCGGGGGTCGTCCCCGAGGTCGGGGGAGCCAGACGATCTGGACGGTTATGGTGAAATGCTTGAATCATCTCTGGGTCGAGGATGTCTTTGTCGGGGACCCAGGACCGATCTTCAGGCCCATAACCTTCCCAGTCCACTAGGTAGTGGATGCGACCTCTCAGGCGTTTGGAATCAAGGATGACCCATATGGCGTAGGCAGGTTCCCCTCTGACATCCAACGGTGGGGGTGCACTGCAGGTAGAGACTGGAGGATGAAGAGGACTGTAGGTGACCGGTTTTAACAGAGACACATGGAAGGATGAGGAGATTTTATACTGACTGGGTAACTGGAGGCGGTACGTGACAGGGTTGATGCAATGGGTTATCTTGAAGGGACCAATGAAGTGAGGACAGAACTTTTTGCAGGGGAGGAGCCGGATGTCTCTGGTAGAGAGCCACACACACTGTCCGGGGTGAAAGAGTGGCGTAGGTCGGCGGCGTCTGTCGGCAAAGCGTTTCTGGGTATTAGAGGCTTCCTGCAGATGCCAGTGAGCGGTCTCCCATACCCGCTCACTACGCCAAAACGAGTCGTCAACAGCTGGGACAGTACAAGACTTCGCCTCTCAGGGAAACATGGGGGGTTGGTAACCAAGGATACACTGAAACGGAGTAAAGCGGAGGGATGAGTGCATGAGTGAGTTCTGAGCGTATTTGGCCCAGGCCATATACCGACTCCAGTCATGTGGAGAGGGAGAAAATTGTTGGTGCAGGTACTTCCCTATTTCTTGATTCAGGCGTTCCGTCTGCCCGTTGGTCCGGGGGTGGTACACGGAGGAGAGGCTGAGGGCGACCCCCAGTAGGTCACAGAAGGCTTGCCACACCCGGGAGACAAACTGGGGCCCGCGGTCAGAGACGATGTCCTCCGGAATCCCTTACAGACGGAACATCTGCTGGAACAAACACTCCGCCAATTCCATGGCGTTAGGTAGATGAGGAAGAGGAACCAGATGACACATTTTTTTTAAACTTTCTACTATGACAAGGATGGTGATGTTACCAGAGGATTCAGGAAGGTCTGTGATGAAGTCAACGGCTATGTGGGATGAAGTCAATGGCTTCCGGAGAGGTTGAAGCTTCCCGGTAGCTTCCCTGAAGCTTCCCGGAAGGCGCAGACTGGACAGGAGAGTACGTAATCCCTTACGTCGGATGCCAGGGATGTCAGTAACATAAAAATGGAAGCATGCGAAGAAGAGACCCCAGCAGGCTTCCAGATTACGATGATCTGTTAGGACGAGAAAGGGGTGTTGTGCACCCTCCAACCAGTGGAAACAGCTTGATGGCGAGGAGTTCTCTGTTCCCCACATCGTAATTCCTGTCAGCGGGGGATAACTGGAGAAGGCACAGGGATGTGATTTGGGAGGACAAAGTATGGCTCCTACTCCTACTTTGGAGGCATCTACCTCCAGGGTAGGAAGGAAGGGTCGGATCAGGTTGGTGAAGGGAAGGAGCTGAGGTGAAGAGGCGTTTTAAGTTGTTGAATGCAGTCAGGGCGGTATCAGTCCATTGAAGGGTCCGGGTCTTTTGGTAAGGGCAGTGAGGGGAGCGGCCGTAGAACTGTTACGAATGAAACGGCGGTAGAAGTTAGAGAACCCAATGAAACGTTGGAGTTCCTTAATGGTGGTGGGTTTGGGCCAGTTACTGATGGCGGTGACTTTGTTCTCATCCATGCTGACCCCTCCAGGTGTCAGTATCAAGCCGAGGAAGTTTACAGAGGTTACACGGAAGGCACTCTTTTCAGTCTTCACATAAAGGTTATGGTCAAGGAGCCGTTGAAGAACCTTTTGCACATGCTGTATGTGTTCCTTCAGGGAGTAGGAGTAAATCAGGATGACATCAATGTGGACGATGAGAAAGCGGTTGATCATATCCTGGAAAACTTTGTTCATAAAGGATTGGAAGACGGCGGGGGCGTTCGTAAAGCCATAGGGCATGACCAGGTATTTGTAGTGCCCTCGAGCAGTGATAAAGGCCGTCTTCCAATTGTCGTCTTCACGTATACGGACAAGGTTATATGCACTTCGCAGGTCGAGTTTAGTATAGATGTTGGCGCGGCCCACTTGTTCAAGGGTCGCTGGGATCAGAGGAAGAGGGAAACGGTTCTTGACCGTGACGTCATTCAGGGAACGATAATCAATACATGGATGTAGACCACCGTCCTTTTTTCCAACGAAGAAGAAGCTGGAAGCAGCCGGGGAAGAAGAAGGATGAATGAAACCGTTTGTGTGATTCATCAATGTAGTTCTCCATTGCCTCATTTTCCGGGATAGATAGGGGGTTAACTACTTAGGGAGCAGTGGGGCGCTAGCGCGCTAGTGAAATGTAAGGCGCCAAATTCAAAATCCAAAAGTTGAATTATTAAACATTCATCAATATACTAGTGTTGCATAGTCATCAAAAGCTCTGCTTCTTGGCAATATCACAGCGTTGTCAGATTTCAAAAAGGCTTCATGGCGAAAGCACAACATTTGATTGTTTGAGGATAGCACCTCTAATATTTATGCATTAGCATAAATTCATAAACCAGCGCGCTTCACACAAAACCCATATCACAGCGAAAACAAATCCCTTACCTTCCGAAGAACTTCTGCTGAGGGCTTCCCAAGTGTCCAACAAAGACATCCAATGGTTATTTTGTTAGAAAAAGTCATTTATTAAATCCATAAATCTCCGTTTGGTTGGTGCGTTATGTTCAGAAAATCCAACGTCGAATCGCCCATTGAAACGTGAAGAGAACGTGTTCAAATATACCTGTAAACTTTTCCTAAACAAATCAAAGACCAGTTATAATGCATCCTTAGCTATCCTTTTATGAATATTAGCGATAATATTTCACTCGGATGGTCACCTATACGTTATATAAGTAAAATAAAGTGGGGCGCACCCAGTCTCTCGCCCGAGAAATCTTGTTGACATCTGAGCTCCCTTGACCATTTCCTGTTCCTATCCGTTTTGCTTACTCCTATCGCTCCCAGACTCTGTATAGAGACTGTTGACATCTAGTGGAAGCCATAGGTACTGCAGTCTCAGTCCTGGTTAAAATAAAAATGAATAGGCAGCCTGGAGAAGAAGGTCAAGTACAAAATAAACTGCAATTCCGGATGGATTTTCCTCTGGTTTTCGCCTGCTATATCAGTTCTGTTATATTCACAGACATTATCTTAACGGAGACATCCAATGGTTCTTTTGTTAGAAAAAGTCATTTGTTATATCCATCAACCTCAGTTTGGTTGGCGCGTTATGATCAGAAAATCCACTGTTGAGTCGCCCATTGAACCGTGAAGAGAAGAAATTATACCTATACACTTTCTACAAACAAATCAAACATCATATTTAATGTATCCTTAGGTATCCTTTTATGTATATTTACCCCCTCAAAGATGAAAAGCAGTGGATTGGTGTAATTGTATTGGTAGACAATTCATCTACACCTATCATCTACACCTACCTATGCTTTTACATCTTTGAGGAGAGTGAAGGTGAGTTGCCAGGGCTAGCAAGAAATGGGATGCGGCTCAAAATTACATAGCTAACGAATGACAGCAAGGTGCCTCTCGCTTCCAACAAGTTTAGGGTAGGATATCGATTGCTTTGTAATCTAAAATCTAAATTATTCTCAACTGCTGAAATTACTGCAATACTGTTAATACTGTAATACACTTCATGTCATTTTGGCCAGCTAAGAGGCCTTCCCACTGATCAAGCAAAAGTGATAAACCTCTTTTATTTGTTAGCTCTGGCGTACGGCTACTTGTAGGCAAAATGAAAATCCAACCCAATTGTATTCATAACTACTTTGTTGATTGTGAGTCACTTCCTATTGAATGCGGAGTGAGGGAGAGCTTGATTTGTTGCTTTGGAAAGTTTGTTGTTTTGAAAGTCTAAGTTTGGTTACTAGCTAGCTACCTTTTGAGTTTGGATCCCGTGACGCGGCTGGCATCAATTGCTGGGATAGCTACTATCTGTCCAGTGATCCTGCCGACCAAGGCCGGGTCTGCTAGCTACAGTAGCTGCCTATTAAGCTAGCAGTGTTTTCTTGAGGGCTTGAATGCAGCGCGGTTAGCTCTTGAGGTGGAGCGTGCCCACAGGACTGGAATACCCACCACCGACCCATGTGACAGGCCCAGGCTGATATTGATCAAGTTCCTGAGGTACAAGGACAATGTAGCTGTTCTGAAGAGACAAGAACTTGAGAGGAACACACATCTTCCTCAATGAGGACTATCCTGAAGATGTGCGCCAGAAGAGGAAAGATCTTATCCCAGCCATGAAATCTGCCAAAGCGCGTGGGGACATTGCTTACATCTGCTATGACAGGCTCTTTGTCCACCATCCCTCCCAAAAGCCTGGAAGGATTAAGAGAGCCAAGCCTATGGGTTCGCAAGCTTCAACCCCGCAGAAAACACACACACACTTACACACACCAACTGATTAACCTTTTGATGCGTACAATCACAGATTTGTGATCATTGTTGAGTGGTCCCTGCAGTGTACCATCGCAAATATGTGATTGGAACTGTAGAAACAGAATGTATGACGCAACAAATGTGTCTAAACAGCATTGCTGTCAGAAAAGCATCTATGTTTTGTACTGATAAAGGTTTTTACAACTTTATTCCTGTCAAGCCGGTGCGTAACTGGTGGCAGAGAAGTCAGGCACAGGAGAGCAAACTGGGTGACAATCGTAGTTGTTTAATAAATCTACCAAAACGGTACAAAACAACACGAGATAATAATTGGGTACAAAATAACCCGTAACGCACCACTCAAATAGATGTGCAAAAGCACTAACAATAAACAATCCAACACAAAGACATGGGGGGAACAGAGAGTTAAATATAAAACATGTAATGAGAGAATTGAAACCAGGTGTGGAAAACACAGACAAAACAAATGGAAAATGAAAAGAGGATCGGTGATGGCTAGAAGACCAGGTGACGTCGACCGCCGAACACCACCCGAACAAGGAGAGGCACCAACTTCGGCGGAAGTCGTGACAATTCCTCAATTTAACCTTTTATTTCACTTTTTAACTTCATCATCCAAAACATCACACGGAACACATCCTCAGCCAAACTCATTCCATAAACCAGTCTAAATAACAGGTTGCGTAGACAAAAAACAAACCATAAGTTAGCGACCCTAACAGCTAGAATTGTTTACAGTTGTTTGTTTGACAAGAGAAAATCCCAGAATGCCATTCACTATAAAACGCAAATAAACATGTCAAAGTCATAGATGGCTGCGCTCATTGCCTAAAAAATATAAACTTAGTTTGGCCACTTTTCAGCATACGGAGCACCTGACTTGACTAGTTGTTTACCGTTTTTGACGAATCACAAAGAAAATAAAATGTTATCACCTCACAGATCATCACCCCAAATACAAACCTACTGCCTAGCCTTAGAGTAGCGCAAAAGCTAAAACGTGATGAAACCATTTTAGGGGTTTGTGGGAGGGTTCATTTAATTTGTGTGGGGTTTTCAAAACCTTGAGGAGTATGAATGAGGGAAGCTATCGTGGGGGATATGATGCGGAAAATATTACTATGTTGTGGGGATTTATCAATAAAAGGTGGGAAAACACAGGAGAAGATTAAACTCTAAATAAAAATAAAACCCCTGGTAAGGGGTGTCTGAGCTGGCAATCTGATGCAGTGTTCTAAACAACTGGGAACTCAGAAATCTCAGACTTCAGTGCGTTCAAGATAACTGTGAAAACGAGCTCCGACTAGGGAAAATATTTTTGAATGGTCATCCAACTCGGAATTCCAACTCAGGAACTCGGCCTATTTCTAGAACTCTGACTTTCTGACCTGAAGATCACTGACGTCAAGGTTTGACCTCGTATATTTCTAAGTTCCCAGTTCTCTTGAAAGTATCATGTCAGTCGAGTGAACTATCCCTTACCTCATTTTTTATAACATATTTGGTCTGGCAGATGCTTACGTGACTACCAGAATGCATTGTATGATGTCAACAAACATGGCATCAAACATAAATTGTCCGCAACAGTGAAATGGACTACTTCTTATGTGAATTAATGAGGAGGCAGAACACACCTCAATTCAAACTTTTGTGAGAAAATCAAACTTGTTTGAAAATTGATGTGTAACAATCACATTTTGGAACAGTGAGTACACGAGATAGAGATATTTGGAATGACAGTGTGAAAAGATTTATCTCTCTGCGCTAGGTGGGATGGTCACGTCCCACATCTACAACATCCGGTGAAATTGCAGAGCGCCAAATTCACAATACAGAAATACTCATTTTAAACATTCATGAAAATACAAGTGTTGCACACCATTCAAAAGCTTAGATTCTTGTTAAAATAAAACAGCGTTGTCAGATTTCAAAAAGTCTTTAAGGCGAAAGCAGAACATTTGATTGTCTGAGGACAGCGCCCCGCACACATATTCAATTAGCATAATAACATAACCAGCAGAGGTGTCACAAAACAAAAAAATAGCATAAAATAAATCGCTTACCTTTGAAGATCCTCATCTGATGGCATACCCAAGTGTCCCGGTTACACAATAAAAGGTCCTTTTGTTCGATAAAGTCCTTCTTTATATCCATAAAGCTCAGTTTGGTTGGCGCGTTTTGTTCAGTAATCCACCTGCCCAAAGGCGTTCATCCATGCAGACAAACAATATCCCAAAAGTACCGGTAAAGTTCTTCGAAACAAGTCAAACAGCATTTCTAATCAAAACTCAGATACCCTGAACTGAATAGAAACAATTATATTTCAGACGGAATATAGCCTGATGAATAGAAGAGAAAAAGAGCTGAGAGTGCGCTGACTGTTACGCGCTAAATCCATAATAGGAACCTCAGGAAGAACTTCTCTAATTCCTTGGTTTTTCAAGATAAAAGCTTGAAACCTTTTTCTAAAGACTGTTGACATCTAGTGGAAGCCATAGGAACTGGGAGCTATTCCCCTATATAACCAATATGCCTTCAACTGAAAACTGGTCACCTCAAAAAATTCCACTTCCTGGATGGATTTTGTTTATGTATTCACCTGCAATATCAGTTATGTTATGCTCACAGCCATTATTCTAACAGTTTTAGAAACTTCAGAGTGTTTTCTATCCAACGCTACTAATTATATGCATATCCTAGCTTCTGGGCCTGAGTAACAGGCAGTTTACTTTGGGCACGTTTTTCAAACAAACTTCAAAATACTGCCCCCTAGCTCAAACAGGTTTTAATGGACTTCTGAATGTAAATTCATTCTTATGCTTTGTTTTCTCTTTTCTATATTATGTCTATCTCTGATAAGCTACCCAGTAAAGGGCTGAAAATAGCCCATACTAATATATGTAGCCTTATAAATAAGGTTAATTAAATCAATAACTTGCTAACATCAGATAACATTCATATATTAGCCATTTCTGAGACTCGTTAGATAATTCATTTGATGATACAGCAGTAGCAATACAACCAGTGCCTGTAATCTGGTTCAGGTTATTAACCCTTTCGACTCTAATTTAATTCTAGAATGCTGCTGTAGATTACTGATAATTTTCAAGATAAAGCAAGTTTTCTCGCACCTTTCAAACTAGGGTTGACCCCATTTAGTCGTCTGGTCCATTGTTTCATCAATAGGCTGTTGGTCGACTGATATTTTTTTAGTCGAGCAGTGTGCAAATATATTAATAAAAAATGTATGGAGCACAAGACACCTGTCTGATTCACTCCTGTCTGAGTGGACTAATCCATTATGGAGGCCGGGGGGGGATGGGACACCAGTACATTTACCGTCATTTTTAATTACCATCATTTCTAATCTACAATGTTTGTTTGGATATGGTCATTTCTGTTAATGCATTCAATATATTATTATTACAGTTTTATTGTTGTCATTTTAGGACACGTTGATTGCAGAGTTCACAACCTAGGCTACACTTGTGAGGAAAATGTTTTGGTTTATTTCATTCCATTTTCAAGTTGACGATTTATTAATTCGCTTTTGTTTGGAGGCTCCTGTCAATCTTGAGTACACGCTGATTACACATAGAACTAGGTCTAGGCTGCCTGGCCTGCACGCAAATGCAGTCTTATAAATGTGCCCATTTGTCTTAACTCACCATCACTGTGGAGCTTCTCAAATAATTTTTCTTCGCCTCAAAAAGCAAGTAATTTAAGTCTGTTTTTACATCCACTGAGAATGACAATAGTTCCTCAATGTATTTCCAGTGCTCTCCATTTCGATAACCACTCAGCATGAAAGGGGAGAACATGTCATGCTCTGATCCGGTGGAAATGGCAGACAAAAGGCCTACCTGATTACTTCTTATCCCTTGCCCAAATAGCCTACAGCTGTGCTTGTCTGTCCGGAGCTCACTGGTATGGGAAACTCTGCGGGCCCAGTTTATTTTATACAATGTTGCACGTTTGCTAGCCAATTTGATTTACAGGATATTTATTTTTATCAAGATATTTTATACCTCCGGGCTGCAATGTTTTTATTTGTTGGCTTTATGTAGACTATTTTTACATATTGGCAATGGCAATAGAAGTTACTTTTAGATTTGTTACATTTTAATTTAGATAGAATTTTGATTAATCATATGAAATTGATTTTGAGATATAAAGACTTTATTATAAATTAATTGAAACTATTCCACAAAATATAAAAATCATAACCGGCACACAGATCAGTAGAAATGGTACGATAACTTGGCACTCCAAATGGAAAAGGTTGCCGACTGCTGGTGGAGCGTTTTACCGGCAACTTCATGAGCTTAATGGCAGAATCTGTGGAGGCCAGCAGCAGTAGGAGAAGGAGGGTCTGGTCGGGAACAGTTTTTTTTCTTCTGGCTAGGCTCCCTCGGTCGACCAAGATTTATTTTAGACCTGGACAGCCCTACAAACAAACAGACATAGCTAAAAAAAAAGAGCAAATGACAATTACAAGTTGACTTAGTTAAAAAGAGCACAACCTCTTCTTTAATATGATACCACATTCATGTCAATAAGAATAACACAAATTGTGTCCTTCCTTGTGTAAAAATACTCACTATCTAAAAATGATTAACACTCAACACAACAGAGACTATTTCAAAATGTAGGGAACCTTTCTCATTAAGATTTGTAGTACAAATTCATATTTCACACTGTCACTTTAGTGTTTGCATTTAGCCTACATGTCAGGGAGCCTCTGGAAGCACGGTCCAGCAAAGTGGCACAGAACATGTAGAGCACCCAAAGGAGGTTTCCACATATCTCCCACTTTTTGCCCTGTGTTCACTCAGGATGCACACCACACACCCTCTCTTGCGCACTCTTCAAACTTCACCTGCTTTCAAATGAGTTTTAACTCGGTCCACTCGCCCTTGTGCCAAACTTTCCCCTCTTCCTGCTACAGTAGCCATATCACAAAGTGAATGCACAAGCTACATTTTGAATGCCTTCAGGGACCAGCGCCTGCAGTTTCTGGGAAGGGGCCTTTGCAGGGTCCCCAACACAATGTATGCATTTATGATGGAAATGTTGAGCATCCCCCAAAACACATACTTCCACCATTTTCTGCATGTGCATCCAACATTGTAATAGCTCCTCAGTTGGTCAAGATGCTCAACTCCACCCATTTTCTTGTAATCCATTACAAGCACTGGAACAGATATAAGCTCCTACCACTTTTAAAACAACTCCAAAACCCCTGCCCCTGTCATTTTAGGCCCAGGATGTGTGGTACAAGGGTGAATGGTGGGACTTGGGGCAAACACACGCATTGGAAACGTAGTCTTCCCACTCTGGTGTGCGCTCCCTCTTCCCCTCCCTCTTCTTCCTCCTCTCCTTCTCCTTCCTCCTCTTCATCCTCCTTCCTCATGTTCCACTCCCTCCACTCTCCTCTCCTTCATGCTCCTCTTCCTCTTTCACTCTATTCTCCCTCCTCTTCACTCTCCTCTTCCTCTCCCTCCACTCTCCTCTCGCTCCTCTCCTCCCTCCTCGCTCCACATCTCTATCCTTCCAATCATCTCTAACTCCTCTTCCTCCCTGCCTCTGGGTCTGGGGGGTGCCTAGCCAGCTCGTCGGGCTTCCACACTCTAGCTGGTTCGAGAGGTTTCCTTGCCCCGGTTGGCTCGGATGGCGCCCATCCCACGTCGGGCCTCAGCCGGATCGTCAGTTCTTGTTCGCCCAGCCGGTCCAGGAGTTTTTTTGTTGTTGTTTTGTTTTGTTGGTGCTGTCGGGTGGATTCCGCCGCTGATGGAACCGGGGGGTGCCTAAGCCAGCCCGTCGGGCTTCCACGCCCTGGCTGGCTCGAGATGTTTCCTTGCCTCGGTTGGCTCGGCAGGTTTCCATCCCACGTCACGCTCCGCCGGATTGTCAGGCTTCCACGCCGCAGCGGGATCAACAGGCGTCTTGCCTCAACCGGATCGTCAGACTCCCATGCCTCAGCCGGCTCGCCAGGCTCCCACGCTCCTGCCGGTTCGTCGGGCTTCCATGCCCCAACCGGCTTGCCCAGCGCCCATGTCTCGGCCGGTTCGCCAGGCTGCCCTGCATCACTCACTCCTATCATCCATTAGGCACACCCGCCTTCCCTCGTCACACGCATCAGCGAAATTGAACTCACCTGGATTCACTCATCACCTGTTTATTTCCTCCCCTATATTTGTCAGTTCCCTTGCTCTTTTCCCCGCAGCTGCATTGTAATTGTTTTTGTCTGTATTATTAGTTTGCTGACGCTGTTCCTGTCTCGTTCCATGTCCGTTCTTTATTAAATGTTTTACTCCCTGTACCTGCTTCGTCTCTCCAGCGTCATTCATGTGACAGGTTGCTTTAGATTTGCTAATTAGGATTATCGATCCCATGTCATAATGTCACAGTTTAAGATTTTGAAATCTCATAATCTACTAAGAGTGCAAAGTGTGCAACCTCACAACTTTCACAAAGGGCACTTCTAAAGTAATTTTTTCCCTTAATTTTTCTCTGATGAATGTATTTCAATGGGAGGAGTGGAAACTATAAGAGAAAAATACTCTCATGATTGGATAAACTTATGTTATTTATTCTTTAAGGAGATGGTGTGTTGCTGGCCACTGTAGAAGTCTGAGGTTCAAAATGATTGCTTCCTCTTTACTCCAGTGCCAAGTGAGTGACAGAGCAGTGACAGGATACAAATGTGAACCTTCATCACACTGGGCATCCACATAAAATTCTCACAACCCCTCGACCGCACTTTGAATTGATAATTCAGTTGTGATGAGGCTGACGGGAACATATTTTGAGGGAGAACCATGGGTTATACGAGCCTTCCTGCCTCACTTTACAAAGTCATTCATTTAGTACATTTTTCACTTCCCCACTGCTCCCAGAGAGAATGGACAGTCAACTATTTTCAACAACATTGATCAGCCAGTGTGAAGCCAGGCCTAGGATATTAGAGGGAAAATGATCAGTTAGGGCTGGAGAAATGGCTTACTGTAGGGAGACTGATTGACTTCCCTCAGGGGAGACTTCATTAGGTTTCCATTGGGGTGTGTGGATGTGGTAGTTTACAGGCTGATGAGATGACAGCAGTAGAGTGGAAGTGTAGAGGGATGTTGTTGTTGAAAAGAAAGTGATGATACAAAAGAGAGTAACAAAGGGCACAGCCAAAAAGGGAAAGGTGTAGATGCAGAGCCTTCACAAAGTATTCATACCCCTTGACATATTCCACATTTTGTTGTGTTACAGCCTGAATTCAAAATGGATTAAAACAAATGTTTCTCTCACCCATCTACACACAATACCCCATAATGACAAAGTGAAAACATGTTTTTAGAAATGTTTGCAAATGCATTGAAAATGAAATACAGAAATATCTAATTTACATAAATTATATATAAATTAAAATATTCCTGATTCAATACTTTGTAGAATCACCTTAGGCAGCGATTACAGCTGTGAGTCTTTTTGGGTAAGTCTCTAAGAGCTTTCCACACCTAGATTGTGCAACATTTGTCCATTATTATTTTCAAAACTTTTCAAGCTCTTTCAAATTGGTTGTTGATCATTGCTAGACAACCATTTTCAAGTAGATTTAAGTCAAAACTGTAACTCGGCCGCTAAAGAACATTCACTGTATTATTGGTAAGCAACGCCAGTGTAGATTTGGCCTTGTGTTTTAGGATATTGTCCTGCTGAAAGGTGAATTTGTCTCCCAGTGTCTGGTGAAAGCAGACTGAACCAGGTTTTCCTCTAGGATTTAGCCTGTGAATAGCTACATTCCGTTTATTCTTTATCTAAAAAAACCTCCCCAGTCCTTAATGATTATAAGCATACCCATAACATGATGCAGCCATCACTATGCTTGAACATATGAAGAGTGTTGGTTTGGATTTGCCCCAAACATAACACTTTGTATTCAGGACAAAAAGGGAGTTGCTTTGACACATTGTTTGTAGTATAGTGCCTTGTTGCAAAGAGGATGCATGTTTTGGAATACTTTTATTCTGTACAAGCTTCCTTCTTTTCATTCTGTCAATTAGGTTAGTATTGTGCTGTAAACAGTTACAGAGTTTATTGGCTGTGATAGGAGAAAACTGAGGATTTTAAATTCAGGCTATAGCACAACAAAATGTGGAAAAAGTCAAAATGCTTGAGCAAGTCGTGTCACTTTTCAACACACCTCTTTCAAAAACTTGTTTTAATGTCTCACTATGGGACATCGCGTTCTAGCGATTCAAAAACTGAAATGTCTTACGTCAATAAGTATTCAACGCCTTTGTTATGGCAAGCCCAGGAGTAAAGATTTGCAAGTCACATAATAAGTTGCATGGACTCTGTGTGCAATAATAGAGTTTAACATGATTTTTTTAATGACTACCTAATCTCTGTACAACACATAAACAATTATCTGTAAGGTCCCTCAGTCCAGTAGTGAATTTCAAACACAGATTCAACCACAAAGACCAGGGAGGTTTTCAAATACCTTGCAAAGAAGGGCAGCTATTGGTAGATGGGTAACGAAAAAGCAGACATTGAATATCTCTATGAGTATATTGAAGTTATAAATTACACAGTGGATGGTGTATCAATACACCTAGACAATACAAAGTTACAGGCATGCTTCCTAAATCAGTTGCTGGAGAGGAAGGAAAGCGTTCAGAGATTTCTGAGGATGGATCAATAACATTATAATTACTCCACAATACTAACCTAAATGACAGAGTGAAAATTACAGAAAAAAATATTCCAAGACATGCGTCCTGTTTGCAATAATGCACTAAAATAATGCTGCAAAAAATGTGCCAAAGAAATGTACTTTTTGTCCTGAATACAAAGTGTTAAGTTTGGGGCAAATCCAAAACATTGAGTACCACTTGATATTTTCAAGCATGGTGGTGGCTGCATCATGTTAATGGTATGCTTGTCATTGGCAAGTAGTAGGGAGTTTTTTTATGAAAAGATATAAATGGCTTATTTTGTTTTATTAGTCTTGTTACAGTAAGTAAGTACAGTAAGAATTCGATACACTTATGCAAAGCACCGTTTACCACAATTTTATCAAAATAACACTGCGTGTTTTATTCCGACATCATGCCATGTGCCTCTCTACATAACCAATAATGTCTGCTGCTTATTGTGGTTATCACATTTGTTAAACACCAGCTTTATAATATGATGGCAGTTTATTGTAATGGGAGACTTCTATTAAGTTCAATGAGGATCATGTCTACCAAGTTGGTATTTATTCGCTGTTTGTCCATCACTGAACATAATTATGTAAATGTATTGTTAATCCCCCAGAATTTCCGGCATTGTGGATCTGAATTAGGGTCATCAAGAGGTTAATGATGGTCGGAATGGTCGGAATTGAGCCGCATTGGCCGCATTGGCTTTGTCTGCTGCTGTAACTGCACTATGTAATTAGTGTTTGTACACTGTGTGCATATGATTAGCTCTCTGTGGCCCTGGCTGACTTTTTGTGTGTGTCAAGTGCATATTTTCTTTCTCTTGCCCAGGTATGAGACCTTGTTTAAGAATAGACACACACAAAATATAATGCCACAGCATGAGACAAATGTTTAGTTATTGTAAACCTGTGGCAATTCATAGACATGTTTTTCGACAGAGCTTCATAATAAAACTTCATGAAATGTATTGCTGCTATTTTCTATCAAAAGCTTTGAGTTGCCCGATCTTTTGTTGATTTAGAATCAATGATACCTTGGGTGGCCACTTACAGTACATGTTCAGTCAGAAAACAGGGCTCTTTGGCACATTTTCTTGTAGAGCTGAACATTGAAGGAAATTACTCAGATTGATGCAGGCAATAACCAATTCAAACTGATTTAACAGTGTTCTGGATCATTCCACCACACTCTATATGGTATGTGATTTGTCAAATACGTAGGCCTACATCTAATTAATGGTATGTATTTCTGTAATTAGAATAATGAACACTTCATATTTTTTTCAATTTTTTTTGTCATACTTGTCATACGTATTTGTAAAACACTTTTTTAATCTCCTTACCAGGGCAACTACAATGAACAAAAATATAAACACAACATGTAAGGTGTTGGTCCCAGGTTTCAAATTTTGTGCACAAATTTGTACATCCCTATTAATGAGCATTTCTCCTTTACCAAGATAATCCATCCACCTGAACGGGGATGCATATCAAGAATCCATTTTATATTTATTTTCAGTAATCATGGGTAATCTATACATCTAAGACATCTTGTTGGATTTCACTTATTACTCAACTTCATAATCTCAGCACATCCAACGTGTCTGTATGGACCAGTATGAGGAACTCTCAATGGAGAACTACCCTATTTAACTACATCCACCATGGTTTGCTATTTCGCTATGGAGACCTGTAGACTTGTATGACCTATAACCTGTTGTCAACATGGAAATGGTGGACCTGGAGATGGTTGAGATTAATTAAGAAGCTGTCTGTCAGGGCTAAGCTCCAGTGTTCTGCGACCTATGTGTCGCATCTGATCTAACACACCTAGCAGTGGACAACTGTGACTCTGCATAAGCAGGGTGCTCACACAATTTTTTATTTTTTATTTTTTTTTATTTCACCTTTATTTAACCAGGTAGGCCAGTTGAGAACAAGTTCTCATTTGCAACTGCGACCTGGCCAAGATAAAGCAAAGCAGTGCGACAAAAACAAAACAGTTACACATGGGATAAACAAACGTGCAGTCAATAACACAATAAATCTGTATACAGTGTGTGCAAATGAAGTAAGGAGGTAAGGCAATAAATAAGCCAATAGTGGCGTAATTACAATTTAGCAATTTACACTGGAGTGATATATGTGCAGATGAGGATGTGCAAGTAGAAATATTGGTGTGCAAAAGAGCAGAAAAACAAAAACAAATATGGGGATGAGGTAGGTTGTTGGTTGGATGGGCTATTTACACATGGGCTGTGTACAGCTGCAGCGATCGGTAAGCTGCTCTGACAGCTGACGCTTAAAGTTGGTGAGGGAGATATAAGTCTCCAACTTCAGTGATTTTGCAATTCGTTCCAGTCACCCAGTGTTGAGGATCAGCGGGCTGGAGATGTTGTTTCCTACCCTCACCACCTGGGGGTGGCCCGTCAGAAAGTCCAGGACCCAGTTGCACAGGGCGGGGTCGAGACCCAGGGTCTCGAGCTTAATGACGAGTTTGGAGGGTACTATGGTGTTAAATGCTGAGCTGTAGTCGATGAACAGCATTCTTACATAGGTATTCCTCTTGTCCAGATGGGTTAGGGCAGTGTGCAGCATGATTGCGATTGCGTCGTCTGTAGACCTATTGGAGCGGTAAACAAATTGGAGTGCGTCTAGGGTGTCAGGTAGGATGGAGGTGATGTGATCCTTGACTAGACTCTCAAAGCACTTCATGATGACAGAAGTGAGTGCTACAGGGCGATAGTCATTTAAAACATTGGTGTCCGCGATGGGGCTGGTTTTCTTTTTGTAGTCTGTGATTGACTGTAGGCCCTGCCACATACGTCTTGTGTCTGAGCCGTTGAAATGCGACTCTTCTTTGTCTCTATACTGACACTTAGCTTGTTTGATTGCCTTGCGGAGGGAATAGCTACACTGTTTGTATTCGGTCATGTTTCCGGTTGCCTTGCCATGATTAAAAGCAGTGGCTCGCTCTTTCAGTTTTGCGCGAATGCTGCCATCAATTCACGGTTTCTGGTTGGGATAGGTTTTAACGGTCACCGTGGGTACAACATCACTGATGCACTTGCTAATAAACTCACTCACCAAATTAGCGTACACATCAATGTTATTGTTTGAAGCTATCCGGAACATGTCCCAGTTCACGTGATAGAAGCAATCTTGAAGCGTGGAATCAGATTGGTTAGACCAGCGTTGAACAGACCTGGGCACGGGCGTTTCCTGTTTTAGTTCTGTCTATAGGCTGGAAGCAACAAAATGGAGACGTGGTCAGATTTTCCTAAAGGAGGGCGGGGGAGGGCTTTGTATGTGTCGCAGAAAGTTAGAATAGCAATGATCCAGAATTTTGCCAGCCCGGGTCGCGCATTCGATATGCTGATAAAATTTAGGGAGCCTTGTTTTCAGATTAGCCTTGTTAAAATCCACAGCTACACTAAATGTAGCCTCAGGAAAAGTTTTTTCCAGTTTACATAGAGTCGAATGAAGTTCTTTCAGAGCCGTCGAGGTGGCTGCTTGGGGGGGATATACACGGCTGTAATTATAACCAAAGAGAATTCTCTGTAAGGAACTCTAGGTCAGGTGAACAAAAGGACTTGAGTTCCTGTATGTTGTTATGATCAAACCACAACTCGTTAATTATAAGGCATACACCCCCGCCTTCTTCTTACCAGAGAGATATTTGTTTTTGTTGGCGCGCTGTGTGAAGAAACCGGGTGGCTGTACCGACTCTGATAACGTATCCCGAGTGAGCCATGTTTCCGTGAAACAGAGAATGTTACAGTCTGACGTCTCTCTGGAAGGCAACCCTTGCTCGAGTTTTGTCTACCTTGTTGTCAAGAGACTGGACATTGGCGTGTAGTATACTCAGGAGCGGTGAGCTATGTGCCCGTCTACGGAGCCTGACCAGAAGACCGCTACATCTTCCCCTTCTGCGGCGCCGTTGTTTTGGGTCGCCTACTGGGATCCAATCCATTGTCCTTGGTGGTGGTCCAAACAGAGGATCTGCTTTGGGAAAGTCATATTCCTGGTCGTAATGTTGGTAAGTTGACGTTGCTATTATATCCAATAGTTCTTCCCGGCTGTATGTAATAAGACTTAAGATTTCCTGGGGTAAAAGTAAGAAAAAGTACATAAAAAAACAAAATACTGCATAGTTTCCTAAGAAAGCGAAGCGAGGCGACCATCTCTGTCGGTGCCATCACATTGGAAATGCTTAATGTGAGTCTGGAAGGAGAGTTTACAGTCTAACCAGACATCTAGGTATTTGTAATTGTCCACATATTATAAGTCAGAACCGTCCAGAGTGGTGATGCTGGACGGGCAGGCAGGTGTGGGCAGCAATCGGTTGAAGAGCATGCATTTAGTTTTATTTGCATTTAAAAGCAGTTGAAGACCATGGAAGGAGAGTTGTAAGGCATTGAAGCTCGTCTGGAGGTTAGTTTACTTCTTAGGGAGCGGCTGCATAGGTGACGGTTTTGGAGAGTCTGGCGTGCCCAACGTAAAATGCCTGCCACTCAGGCCCAGAAAATAGGATATGCACATAATTAGTACTATTGGATAGGAAACATTCTGAAGTTTCTAAGAGTGTTAAAATAATGTATGTGAGTATAACAGAACTGATATAGCAGGCAAAAACCAGAGGAAATTCCATCTGGAATTGCAGATTTTTTTGTACTTGATCTTCTTCTCCAGGCTGCCTATTCATTTTTATTTTAACCAGGACCGAGACTGTAGTACCTATGGCTTCTTCCACTAGATGTCAACAGTCTCTATACAGAGTCTGGGAGCGATAAGAGTAAGCAAAACGGATAGGAAGAGGAAATGGTCAAGGGAGCTCAGATGTTAACAAGATTTCTCGGGCGAGAGACTGGGTGTGCCCCACTTTATTTTACTTATATAATGTTTAGGTGACCATCCGAGTGAAATATTCATAAAAGGATAGCTAAGGATGCATTATAACTGGTCTTTGATTTGTTTAGGAAAAGTTTACAGGTATATTTGAACGCGTTCTCTTCACGTTTCAATGGGCGATTCGACGTTGGATTTTCTGAACATAACGCGCCAACCAAACAGAGATTTATGGATATAATAAATGACTTTTTCTAACAAAAGAACCATTGGATGTCTTTGTTGGACACTTGGGAAGCCCTCAGCAGATGTTCTTCGAAAGGTAAGGGATTTGTTTTCGCTGTGATATGGGTTTTGTGTGAACCGCGCTGGTTTATGAATTCATGCTAATGGTTAAATATTGGAAGGTGCAATCCTCAAACAATCAAATGTTGTGCTTTCACCGTAAAGCCTTTTTGAAATCTTGTATATTGATGAATGTTTAGCGCCCCACTGCTCCCTAAGTAGTTAACACAGTGTCCAAAGAAGGGCCAGAAGTATACATAATGGGGTCGTCTGTGTAGAGGTGGATCAGAGAATCACCAGCAGCAAGAGTGCCATCATTGATGTATACAGAGAAAAGAGTCGGCCCGAGAATTGAACCCTGTGGCACCCCCAAAGAGACTGCCAGAGGTCCGGACAACAGGCCCTCCGTTTTGACACACTGAACTCTGAGAAGTAATTGGTGAACCAGGCGAGGCAGTCATTTGAGAAACCAAGGATGTTGAGTCTGCCGATAAGAATGTGGTGATTGACAGAGTCGAAAGCCTTGGCTGCACAGTGTTGTTTTTATCGATGGCGGTTCTGATATCGTTTAGGACCTTGAGCGTTGCTGAGGTGCACCCATGACCAGCTCGGAAACCAGATTGCATAGCGGAGAAGGTACGGTGGGATTCTAAATGGTCGGTTAACCTCTTGCCGCATGGATCCCGTGAACGGGATCTTTTTCGACAACAACCAAAGTGTGCCAAATTCAAAATAAGAATTCGTAATATTTAACATTCATGGAACTACAAGTGTTGCACACTGTTTAGAGTGTTGGTAATCTAACAGTTTTGTCAGATTTCAAAAAGGCTTTACGGCGAAAGCAAAACATTTGATTATCTGAGGTCAGCGCCTTTTTCAACCAGCACTGGCGACAGAAAATCAGAAAATATCTATATAAAAAGTCACTTACTTTTGAATAACTTCTGCTGTTTGCAATCAGGAGGGTCCCAGATACACAACCGATGTTCGTTTTGCTCGATAAGTCCATATTTATATCCGAAAAAAAAACGCTGTTTAGATGGTCCCGTTGAATTCAGAAATCCTCAGAAGAGTCCAAAATGCTCCTGGTAAACTTTGTCTATTTTTGTCAAACAACGTGTCTGTATAATCCTTAGGTTGTCTAAAATGTTAATAAACTATAACATTTCAGGCAGAAAGAACTATGTTCAATAGAGAAGGCAAATTCCCAAGCCCGTGCCCTCCCCAGAGCGCGCCGAAACACTGTTTTTCTTCCAGGTCTCTCGTCACTCCAAGTGAAAATACTTATTCAT
Organism: Brachymystax lenok tsinlingensis; assembly: GCA_030435695.1. Classification (NCBI taxonomy): domain Eukaryota; kingdom Metazoa; phylum Chordata; class Actinopteri; order Salmoniformes; family Salmonidae; genus Brachymystax; species Brachymystax lenok. The sequence continues at coordinate 40,457,505 of CM059785.1, read as the reverse complement.
TTTTCAAAATACAAGCCTCAAGCCTTGAATAATAGACTGTTAACATGTAGTGGAAGCCATAGGAATAGGAACATTTGTGACGACGGACACAGTTTCCAATAGCTTTTCAAAATAAGAGCATGTAGCACTCTGTAGCACTCACTTTTCTGGTCAGATTTCCTTCGGGTTTTAGCCTGCCAAATCAGTTCTGTTATAGCCACAGACATTTTAGCGGTTTTGGAAACTTCAGAGTCTTTTCTATCCAACGGTACCAATTATATGCATATCCTAGCTTCTGCTTTGGGGATTTTTGGGGATCTCAGACAATAGCATGATGGTAGGTAGCATGATGGTAGCATGATGCTACCACCAACATGCTTCACCGTAGGGATGGTGCCAGGTTTCCTCCAGACGTGATGCTTGGCATTCAGGCAAAATAGTTCTATCTTGGTTTCATCAGACCAGAGAATCTTGTTTCTCATGGTCTGAGAGACTTTTGGTGCCTTTTGGGAAACTCCAAGCTGGCTGTCATGTGCCTTTTACTGAGGAGTGGCTTCCGTCTGGCAACTCTACCATAAAAGCATGATTGGTGGAGTGCTGCAGAGATGGTTGTCCTTTTGGAAGATTCTCCCATCTCCACATAGGAACTCTGGAGCTCTGTCAGAGTTCTTGGTCACCTCCCTGACCAAGGCTGTTCTTCCCCGATTGCCCAGTTTGGCCGAGCGGCCAGCTCCTGGACGAGTCTTGGTGTTTCCAAACTTCTTCCATTTAAGAATGGTGGAGTCCACTGTGTTCTTAGGGAACTTCAATGCTGCACACATTTTTTGTACCCTTCCCCAGATCTGTGCCTCGACCCAATCCTGTCTCAGAGCACTACAGACAATTCCTTCGACCTCATGGCTTGGTTTTCCAAATCATATCCAATCAATTGAATTTACCACAGGTGGACTCCAATCAAGTTGTAGAAACATGTCAAGGATGATCAATGGAAACAGGATGCACCTGATCTCAATTTCAAGTCTCATAGCCATGCGTCTGAATAGTTATGTAAACGGTATTTCAGTGTAAAAAAATATATACATTTACAAAAATTTCGATGAGAGAGTGAAAAGAAGGAAGCCTGTACAGAATAAAAATATAAAAAAACAAGCCTGTTTGAAATAAGGCACTATTGTAAAACTGCCCCAAAAAATTGCTAAGAAGTTAACTTTATGTCCTGAATACAAAGTGTTATGTTTGTACACAACACATCAGTGAATACCACTCTTCAAATTTGCAAGCATGGTGTTTGCTTCATGTTATGGGAATGCTTTTCTTTGGCAAGGACTAGGGATGTTTTTAGGATGAAAATGTATGGAATAAAGCTAAGCACAGGAAAAATCCTAGAAGAAAACCTGGTTCAGTCTCCTTTCCAACAGATACTGGGTGACCAATTCACTTTTCAGCAGAATAATAACCTAAAACATAAGACCAAATATACACTGGAGTTGCTTACCAAGACAACATTGAATGTTCCTGAGTGGCCGAGTTACAGTTTTTACTTAAATCGACTTGAAAATGTATGGCAAGCCTTTAAAATGGCTGTCCAGCAATGATCAACTACTAACTTGACAGAGTTTGAAGAATTAAAATAATAATAATGTGCAGATATTGTACAATCCAGGTGTGCAAGCTCTTAGACTTACTTACCCAGAAATGCTCTCAGCTGTAATCGCTGCCAAAGGTGATTCTAACATGTGTTGACTAAGGTGTGTGAATACTTAAGTAAATTAGATTTCTGTATTTCATTTTTTATAAATGTGCAAACATTTAAAAATATATATTTTCACTTTGTCGTTATTGGGTGTTGAATTCAGGCTGTAACAAATCAAAACGTGGAAAATATCAAGCGGTATGAATACTTTCTGAAGGCACTGTACAGTAACTTTGAATTGAACTTCCAATTTGATATTTGTGCTGTAAATTGTCACCAAGCGGTAATGAGTTATCAGGAATTCATTATTGGTTTCAAGGGAAAGAGATACAAATCTATTTGGTGTAGTGATGCTATGGAAAATATGTCAGATTTATGGGTGTTATCTTAGTCCTTGGTGACAGTACTGTAAATCACATCAGGGGCCACGGACTGCAGATAAAAAATGTTTCACGATATACGGCCCATGATTGGGGATCTGAGCTGGGCTCTGTTGTCGCTGAAAGACTCTCCTCTTTGATGATGCAGTGTAAAGTGCATCCCAAATGGCACCCTATTCACCATGTAGTGCACTAGTAGCACACTAAATAGGGAATAGGGTGCCATTTGGGACGCAGATCAGTAGAGGTACATGTAAATAGAGGGCAGGACTGTTTTGTTTTCTGTTGTTTTGTTCTCTATACTATCACCTATTCCCATGTCATTTCAGCAAACCACAACACCCATACTCTCAGATTGTTCTGAAATCATTTATGTAGTTCGAAACAGATAAGATTAGCATTCCTTAAACATTATTTTGTTTCATCTCTGAGAAATTAAGCTAATTGATTGGATCCAAAATTTGCCCTTTTGATAGGATTCACATAATATTCAACGACTATAGTACCCAACATCGATTTGGACCAAAGGTCTTCCTACCTTTGAGTTAGACATAAGGAATCCAATAAAATTGCCAAAAGCCAACCACGGACCCCCCACACCCTATGCCAATCCCACCCAAACAACCAGTATACAGTATCAGCTCTCTGTCTGTCTGACAAGTAGTATGGAGCTGCGGATTGGAGTATTTCTTTTTCACCCTTTGTAATGTAATTCCTGTGAATCTGGTGAAGGTTTTTCCCCCTTTTTAGAGAAAAACTTGGGCTAGTGGGCTAGTGACTAAAATGTTGTAACAACCCTGATAAAATAATACAATTATATAACAATGCATGGCAGTCATATGTTTTTCAAAAAAATTATTAGAAAACATCTCATGTGTAGTGTGATTAGTGACATTTACCATTAAACCCAACCCAATACATTACCGGTGAAAAACCCTATACTGTGTGTGTTTGGGACTTTTACCATTGAAGACCATTAGAGACCATAACATTGAAACCATGAGAACTGCTGTAGACTAATTGTTTGCTTGTTCACCAGGAATGGTCTAAGTAATCCAGACCTTTTTTAAGGGAATAAACCACACACAGAGGGGCTGTTACCTGGACACAAATTAAGCCTAATAGAAGGACAAACTGTGTGGGGTGTGGGGGGTCCGTGGAAGACTTTGGTCATTTTATTGGATTCCTCATGTCTTACCCATTGTAAGGAAGAATCATTGTACAAATCGAATGTTAGGCACTATATTTATTAAAGATTGTATGAATCCTGTAAATTAAAATGGCCAATTTGGGTGCAATCAATTAGCTTAATGTCTCAGAGATCAAATTATATTTAAATAAAATGATGTTTCAGGAATAATTTCTGAACAATCTGAGATGGTGCGTGTCCAAATCCTCTTGTGCTTTTTGAGGTGGAATGACTCCTCTGTGTCTTTTTCTGAGTAATGCCCTTTCACTCTGCTCCTGAACCACACTGGCCTTTGACTCGTTTACACATTTTACAGATGTTATGTTGAAACATGGGCTGGATCAGCCACCTTCGCCCTCTGAGGTGTAACAAAATGTCACGATGGTGGTGAGGACACTACGGCTTTATTATCTCTGGCCTATTGTTTAGCAGATGTGATGAATGTCCTGCAGTGGGACAAACATCCTACCTATCTCTACATGTCTGTGGGGGCTTACCAGAGGAAAAAAAGAGAAAGCTGTGGTTCATATGGTTACAGTAGAAGGGATGTTTGATCGGAGACTGGGCGGATGGCGTGTGGCGGATGCACTCGCGTCGCTCTGTGTTTGCCTTCTGGAGAGTTCTCTGCCACTACAGGGGAAGACGGAGTAGATCAGGGGGAGTACACACCATCAGAAGGTCAATACAGTGACAGGCAGGTGTGGGCCACTAGAGTGTGTGGGCCACAGCAGCCTCCACAGCCACTGCATGCACCACTGCTGTCATGCAGTATACCTTGACCAGACATGGCAATACACAATATACCTGGCTGTCATATACCTTTCTCAAAGAACGTAGGCTTTGAGAATTACCTTTGAGAATGGTCTCAAGTGGGATTTGGTCCCTAGAGGAACATCTCTATTAAACTGTGTGATTTGAAAACCATTAACTTTAATGTATTTAACTCTTATGGGCCTAGCATTGCATTATTGGGATTGCGTAATACATATATCTGAGAGAGTATGTATAACACAGAGATGGATTTCAATAACAGTGCACTGATGGTAGAGAGAAAAAGGCGAATATCAGATCAGTTATCAAATAAAATAAAATTTTATTGGTCACATACACGTGTTTAGCAGATGTTATTGCAGGTTTAGCGAAATGCTTGAAAAATGCTTGTACCAGACACTTTCTTATGGAAGATCTTGTTCCAACACGTAAGGTAATTATAATGTAACATGTTGACCTTTCGGCATTAACTGTTTTAAGGAGTGCTCTGCTGACAAGCGCTAATTAACGTTAGCCTGCAGCAGCAGGGGACTTGTGTCTTCTAGGAGGCAGTGTACTATGCTAAAGGACGTGGTGGAGGTACTGTAGAACACAGCAAAGGCCATCAGTTCATCTGTTCACACGTCAGTCTCAGCCTTCTCCAACTCATGTGAAACCAGCTGCTCATACATATGACTAAATATGGAGAATGGCTCAGCTCTCTATTTCTTAATTTAGTCCCAGTGGTGGTCACCACACCTCTCCATTTCAGTATCTTTTTGGTGTTTTTAACAAGCATCTATGCTAACATATGTATTGTACATGATAGGGTTGTTGGCTCACTACACCTGATGTAGGATCCGGTGCATAGAGGAAAAACCTATATTTGAAAAAGCAATTACCTGGTAAGAGGGCCTTGGTATTTGATTTTATTAGTCACTCAGATATCATATTAAAAACTGCAAACATTTCTCTCCACCCTATCACAACATGTGTTGAATTGCAGCAAACTTGCTCTAAAACTCCATGCCCCGTTGTATAATATGTAGAATTGCAGGAAATTAACTCTAAAACTCTCCGCTGTCAAGAGGGGGACCTCAAATGTTTTGCTCGCAAGGTAGGGTGGGCCACCTCTCACAATTTCACTTAGGGGCCCCCAAAAGGCTAGGGCCAGCTCTGACTGCATGTATGGATGTGGCCCCTAATGATGCGTTCAGATATTTTGTGGCCCCCACCCCCATCAAAGTTGCCCGTCCTTGGTCTATAATGTCCTTCAAGTTTAGCCTCCATTTTTTACTCATTCTCCACAATGTGTTGTGTTCTTTTGGCTCCATATAGACCTTTATCAGAATACCAGTGCACCACCTTAAAACTGAATTAGGTTTTCCTATAGTTGGGAATATGGGAATCTGCTTTGCCCATACCTGAAACAGTTTATCTCACGCAGGCATCTTTTTCCCTCTGTCTGCCATTTCTCATGGTCAAATCAATAGCAGTTTATCAGCTGCAGCAGGAGGGGGCTCATTTTCATCATCGGCTCATAGACCTCCCTCCCGACAGGCCAGATTCTCCCAATAACAATATCTACTGATAGACCTTGAAGTATGCATAAGGGCTGGGAGATGATACTTGAGCACAGCACACCTTAATGATCTTGTTTTGGGATAGTGCATGCCCATTCAAAACAGCTTGGTTAGCTGACAGCTTGGTTAGCTGATGGCCTGCGTCCCAAATGGCACGCTGGCCTATTCCCTATGTAATGCACTACTTTTAACCAGAGGGTCCTAGTCAAATGTAGTGCACTATTCAGGGAATAGGGTACCATTTGGGATGCACTTGTTGCTGACAGAATGGGCACGTGTGCATGTGTAGCTGTAATGTGGCTGCTGTGTAAGGCAATACAGCAAAGGCAAGGTTTCCCTTGATCTGAGGCATCATCAACATGGCTGTCACCTGAGCGGTCAGTCGGAAACTTGCAGGTGAGATAAAAGCATCCAGCTGGGAGTTGGGTTTTATGTTGACATAGCATGTTTTTTAAAACCACTTTGATAACGTTGCTTGGCAGGGGGCTGAGTGAAACCTATGGTATACGTCAATGCTTGCTTTGTCCTGTCTACATTAATATAAGAAAATCGAGCATGAATTTATTTATTCTACTACGGTCAACTCCTAACTTGAATTAGGATTCGGAAATGTTCAGACATACAGGTAACTGCCAAAATAAAGGAAACACGAGTAAATGATGGATACAAAGTATACTGTTAGCATGTTCTTCCACACATGTGGTTCCTGAGTTAATTAAGAAATTAACATCCCATCATCCTTAGGGTCATGTCACATGCTCCGAATACAACAGCTGTGGACCTTACAGTGAAATGCTTACTTACAGGCTTTAACCAACAATGCAGTTTTAAGAAAAATAAGTGTTAAGTAAAAAAATAGATAAATAAAAAATAAAAGTAACAAATCATTAAAGAGCAGCAGTAAAATAACAGTAGAGAGGCTATATACAGGGGGTACCGGTACAGAGTCAAAGTGCGGGGGAACCAGTTAGTCAAGGTAATTGAGGTAATATGTACATGTAGGTAGAGTTACAGTGACTATGCATAGATAATAAACAGAGAGTAGGAGCAGCGTAAAATAGGGGCGAGGGGGCAATAAAATAGTCTGGTACCCTTTTGATTAGCTGTTCAGGAGTCTTATGACTTAGGGGTAGAAGCTGTTAAGAAGCCTTTTGGACCTTGACTTGGCGCTCCGGTACCACTTGCCGTGCAGTAGCAGAGACAACAGTCTATGACTAGGGTGGCTGGAGTCTTTAACAATTTTTAGGGCCTTCCTCTGACACCGCCTGGTATAGAGGTCCTGGATGGTAGGAAGCCTGGCCCCAGTGATGTACTGGGCCGTACCCACTACCCTCTGTAGTACCTTGCAGTCGGAGGCCAAGCAGCTTCCATCCCCGGCAGTGATGCAACCAGTCAGGATGCTCTTGATGGTGCAGCTGTAGAACTTTTTGAGGATCTGAGGACCTATGCCAAATCTTTTTAGTGTCCTGAGGGGGAATAAGCTGTCGTGCCCTCGTCACGACTGTCTTAGTGTGTTTGGACCATGATAGTTTGTTGGTGATGTGGACACCAAGGAACTTGAAGCTCTCAACCTGCTCCACTACAGCCCCGTCAATGAGAATGGGGGTGTGCTCGGTCCTCCTTTTCCTGTAGTCCACAATCATATCCTTTGTCTTGATCATGTTGAGGGAGAAGTTGTTATTCTGGCAGCACACGGCCAGGTCTCTGACCTCCTCCATATAGGCTGTCTCATCGTTGTCAGTGATCAGGCCTACCACTATTGTGTCATCGGCAAACTCAATGATGGTGTTGGAGTCGTGCCTGGCAATGCAGTCATGAGTGAACCTGAGTGAACAGGATGTGTTGTTACTTACCATTACCACCTGGGGATGGCCCGTCAGGAAGTCCAGGATCCAGTTGCAGAGGGAGGTGTTTAGTCACAAGGTCCTTACTTAGCTTAGTGATGAGCTTTGAGGGCACTATGGGGTTGAACGCTGAGCTGTAGTCAATGAATAGCATTCTCACATAGGTGTTTTTTTTGTCCAGGTGGGAAAGGGCAGTGCGGAGTGCAATAGAGATTGCATCATCTGTGGATCTGTTGGGGCGGTATGCAAATTGGAGTGGGTCTAGGGTTTCTGGGATGATGGTGTTGATGTGAGCCATGACCAGCCTTTCAAGGCCCTTCATGGTTACAGACGTGAGTGATACGATCTGTCATCATTTAGGCGGGTTACCTTATTGTTCTTGGGCACAGGGGCTATGGTGGTCTGCTTAAACATGTTGGTATTACAGACTCGAACAGGGAGAGGTTGAAAATGTCAATGAAGACACTTGCCAGTTGGTCAGCGCATGCTACATCCTGGTAATCCGTCTGTTGACCTGTTTAAAGGTCTTACTCACATCGGCTGCGGAGAGTGTGATCACACAGTCTTCCGGAACAGCTGTTGCTCTCATACATGTTTCAGTGTTATTTGCCTCGAAGCGAGCATAGAAGTAGTTTAACTCTTCTGGTAGGCTCGTGTCACTGGGCAGCTCTCGGCTGTGCTTCCCCTTGTAGTCTGTAATTGTTTGCAAGCCCTGCCACATCCGACGAGCGTCAGAGCTGGTGTGGTACGATTCGATCTTAGACCTGTATTGACCCTTTGCCTGTTTGATGGTTCGTCGGAGGGCATTGTGGTATTTCTTATAAGCTTCTGGGTTAGAGTCCCGCCCCTTGAAAGCGGCAGCTCTAGCCTTTAGTTCAGTGCGGATACTGCCTGTAATCCATGGCTTCTGGTTGGGGTATGTACGTACAGTCACTGTGGGGACGACATCATCAATGCACTTATTGATGTAGCCAATGACTGGTGTGGTGTAATCCTCAATGCCATCGTAGGAATCCTGTAACATATTCCAGTCTGTGCTAGCAAAACAATCCTGTAGCTTAGCATCTGCTTCATCTGACCACTTTTTTTTTTATCTGGTCGCTGGTGCTTCCTGCTTTGATTTTTGCTTGTAAGCAGGAATCAGGAGGATAGAATTATGGTCAGATTTGCCGAATGGAGGGCGAGGGAGAGCTTTGTATGCGTCTCTGTGTGTGGAGTATACAGTAGATGGTCCAGAGTTCTTTTTCCTCTGGTTGCACATTTAACATGCTGATATAAATTTGGTCAAATGGATTTAAATTTCCCTTCATTAAGGTCCCCAGCTACTAGGAGCGCCGCCTCTGGGTGAGCGTTTTATTATGGCGGAATACAGCTCATTCAATGCTGTCTTAGTGCCAGCCTCTGACTGTGGTGGTATGTAAACAACTACAAAGAAAACAGATAGTGTGGTCTACAGCTTATCCTGAAAAACTCTACCTCAGGCGAGCAATAGCTTGAGACTTCCTTAGATATCGTGCACCAGCTGTTGTTTACAAAAATACATACACCGCTGCCCCTTGTCTTACCAGACGCCGCTGTTCTATCCTGCCGGTACATTGTATAAACAGCCAGCTGTATGTTGATGTTGTCGTCGTTCAGCTCCGTGAAGCATAAGATGTTACAGTTTTTAATGTCCCCTTGGTAATTTAATCTTCCACGTAACTTTTTGCTAGCGGAATGGAGGGAAGTGGGTGTTTATTCCATCGCCTGCGAATTCTATGAAGGCAGCCGGACCTTTGGTCCCTTTTTCTCTGCCTCTTCTTCGCCCAGATCACGGGATTCGGGGCCTGTTCACGAGGAAGCAGCGTATCCTTCTCGTCGAGCTCAACGATTCTGCTAGTACGTTGTGGGTAATCGCAGTCCTGATGTCCAGAATTTATTTTCGGTCTTAAGAGACGGTAGCGGCAACATTATGTACAAAATAAGTAAAAAAATAAGTTACAAACAAAGCAAATAAGCGAACAAAAAAACACAATCGGCTGGGGGCACGTAAAACATCTGCCAACTTCTCCAGCGCCATCTTATGGCGCGACTCGGTGAAACATAAGATATTCTAGTTTTAATGTCCCGTTGGTAGGATATACGTGATCGGAGTTTGTCTATTTTATTATCCAATGACTTTACATTGGCTAATAGGACCGATGATAAAGGCAGATTACCCACTTGCCGTCGGATCCTTACAAGGTACCTCGACCTATGTCCCCAATATCTCTGTCTCTTTCTCCTGCAAATGTCGGGGATGAGGGCCTTGTCGGGTGTCTGAAGTAAATCCTTTGTGTCCGACTCGTTAAAGAAAAAATCTTCTTCCAGTATGAGGTGAGTAATTGCTGTTCTTATATCTAGAAGCTCTTTTCGGTCATAAGAGATGGTGGCAGAAGCATTATGTACAGAAGGGTGTGTGTGTGCGTCTCAATCACCAGATCTCAACCCAATTGAACACCTATGGGAGATTCTTAAGCTGCCAGTTGAGAACTTGTGAGGCATCTGTTTCTAAAACTAGACACTCTAATGTACTTGTCCTCTTGCTCAGTTGTGAAAAAAACTCCTCCTTGGTGAGCAAAAAAATACAAAATAAACGTTACCTGCTGGAGCAAACATATTTTGGTCCCAGTTATCCCTCCAGCTTTGCCTCTTCCTCATAATAGGGTGTTGTTTGATCGCATAGAAGTTTTGTAATGCTTAGGTTGTTACGAGTGTACTGATATAAGTAGGACAAGTTACATCCCGGCAACTTTGAGAACTTTGTTGTTCACCTGATCTTGCCTCCTCCCGACTGGGTTCCATTTTTGAACACATTTATTTTCATTGTTTGAGCTACCACTAGAGTATCAGGTCAATATGATGGATAATCTTTGTTAAGGCGCAGGTTGACGTTTGTCTTGCACTGGAGTCAGAACTGAACGATTTCCACCAGATGGGCCAGCTGCAAAGTCAAAATTGGCATTGTTGTAAAAATTCATAAAAACAAAATGTTGCTTTTTGATCATAATTTAAGGTTAGTGTTAGGCATTAGGTTTAGCAGTGTGTTTAAGGTTATCACTTTGTGGCTGTGCCAGCTAGTGTCCACTCTGCAGAGCTACTTCCAGAACAAGTTTCATGACGATTCAGACATTTTATGTTCATGTTTCCTTTATTTTGGCAGTTACCTGTAGATCTGAAATAGACATTGATTGGGAAAGTATAATATATGTCATTTCTGTGTGAGAAAACATTTGCTTCTTCACTATGTTCATGTTCTCATCAGGCCAATACTACGAGCAATTATTTGTCAAATTCAGGGCCGCGCTATATCCCATGCACTGATCCCATTAAAACCAGACTCGTGAGGCTGGCCACTGTCACCCTGTTTTCTCAGTTGCCATGGAGATGGTGTTTCGTCGGAGAGTGTTTTGATCACTCATGGTGGAGGGAGACATTTGACCATGCCATGTTAATCACCAGTTCGGATTTACTTTTTTGTTTTGTTATTAGTGCCAAGGCCAATTATGGTAAAGCCCTCACAGACAATTACACTAATGGCACAGGCTGAGCTCGCCTCTCCTTGGGTGGCCTCTGTAGTGAAGTACACACATTTCCCTCCCTGCAAAGCAGACTGGAACCAATGGGATGGCTCTGTCACTGGCTGCGTCCCAAATGGCAACATATTCTCTACATAGTGCACTACTTTTGACCAGAGCCCTATGTGCCCTGGTCAAAAGTAATGGACTATATAGTGAATAGGATGCCATTTGGGACATATCCTGTGTTCCTATCTCACCCCAATGTTATTTCCAGCTCTGCTTGTATGGCACTGGATTCTCAATAATAGCTCATGGTTGCTGACCTTTTCTGCTGATTTTTGTGATGGGATCTAAGGTGACATTCAAGTATGTCCCCTGGACCGAAGGCCTGCTCTTGGTGCCTGTTCGGGAGCAGAGATGCTTCTTTCTCTGGTCTGTGCTACAGCCTGTCAAACAGGGGATTGAACCAGTGGTCTAGTGGTCTCAGGGGGTGAGCCCTGAGGCAAGACAGAGGGACTGAGTACTACTAGAATCTCAACTGAGTGCACTGAAAGGTACGTGAAAATGTTAGATTTTTTTTACCCCTACCCTTTTTCATGCAATTCAAACCTTTTCAGATGTTCAATTAAACACAACTTACACTGTTTAGTAAGGTGGAGGAGAAGGCTATGGCAAACAATATCCAGAGACAGTGGAGTGTGTTAAAGTGGAATGCTAAAATATCCCTGCTGTGGCCTCAGCAAAGAGATGTGAGCTGCTCTAATGGAAATCAATGAAACCGCTGGCATTCAAATGTGGCTTGGCGAAATGTGTGAAGTGGCCAAGAGAAAAGGAAATAAATTGATCTGGGGAGTAAGCACATTGACAGCTGAAAGTCACAGCGTACCCCTGCTTATTGGGCTTCTCTGTGGGACTCCTGGTGCCCAGCACTGATTCTGTGACCCGGGCTTCACCTCACTGCTGTCCAAAGAAACCTGGGCTGCATCCCAAATGGCACCCTATTCTCCTATAGAGTGCAGTACTTTTTCCCAGGGCCTACCCTACAAAAGTAGGTCTATATAAAGAGAATAGGGTGACATTTGAGACGCAGCCCTGCTGCCCTAGGGTGCCTGGCGAAAACCTTAGGATGGATGAACTATACTAAGACTAATCACAGTCACATAATACTGCCTGCCAGTAAAGCAGTGCAATACATAAGGAGAGCCAAGTTGTTACTGTGAGACATTCATCTACGAAATAATATTATTGGGGGGCCACAGGAAAAGAGAGAGCTAGACGAGCTACACACAATTTAACTCTGTTCTCTCAAACAAACAATTCAGTGTTAATGATCTCCGCCAAATCTAGCTAACTGCATGTGGCAGAACACTATAGTTTCAGGGTATTAAACTGTGTCCCTTTTGAGACTTTTCAAGAGATCCCCTTTGACTGTGGTAACAGCATTAGTCGAGGGAAGATGGTTTGCCTGAGGTGCATTTGTTTTTGCAAATGGTATAACTAGTTGCAGTTTTAGAAGTCTCCAAATGACACTAATACAGTCTAGTCTAGAGTGACTTGCTCCAGTAGGGTGATTCCTCACAAAACTAAAACAAAGAAAGACCATGAGTTGGGGATTTTCATGAAATGTAATAAATAGAAGGATCTATCGGAGGAAGGATTGTTGACACATGTTTAACATTTGTATCATAAAGCATGAATGAAAAACAATGAATTTAAGTTGGAATGTTAATATTTGTGCCATTTTGGCCTTACCAAGGCCTCCTTTAAGACTCCATAATGTTCTATCAGTACATGCTATGAAGCAAAAATTGGTGTCATGTAAAGCTTTACCGCTGGCACTGTAATATGAGTAGTATTTTGATTTCAATGAATAAAAAAATAACATTAGTTTATGAATTCAACAATATCATTGTTTTATTTGGCAAAAAAAAGTATATATTGTTGAACATAATGTACTCTACGGGCATTTGAAAATTCCAGAGTGGGATCCCTGTTACTTTTAACGTTACAGTGAGCTCCAAAAGTATTGGGACAGTAACACTTTTTTTGTTTGTTTTGGCTCTGTACTCCAGCACTTTAGATGTTGGGATACAATGACAAAGAGGTTAAAGTGTAGATTGTCAGGGTATTTTCATCCGTATCAGGTGAACTGCTTAGAAATTACAGCACTTTTTGTACATTGTCCCCCCCATTTTAGGGGATCAAAAAGTACTGGGACAAATGCACTTATGTGTATCAAAGTAGTACAAAGTTTAGTATTTGAGACGATATTTCTAGCACGCAATGATTACAACAAGCTTGTGACTCTATAAAATTGTTGGATGCATTTGCTGTTTGTTTTGGCTGCGTTTCAGATTATTTTGTGCCCAATAGAAATGAATGGTAAATAATGTATTGTCATTTTGGAGTCACTTTTATTGTAAATAAGAATAGAATATGTTTCTAAACACTTCTACATTAATGTGGATTCTATCATGATAGTCCTGAATGAATCGTGAATAATGATGAGTGAGAAAGTTGCAGACGCACAAATATCATACCTCCAAGATATGCTAACCTCTCACCATTACAATAACACGGGAGGTTTTTGGTGGGTATGATATTTGTGTGTCTAACTTCCTCACTCATCATTATTCACGATTCATTCAGGATTATCTGTAATCATGGTAGAATCCATATTAATGTAGAAGTGTTTAGATACATGTTATATTCTTATTTACAATAAAGCTGACTCCAAATTACACAATACATTATTTACCATTAACTTTTATTGGGCACAAAATAATATGATACAACCAAAACAAACAGCAAATGCATCCAACAAGATGCCATGAATTGGCCATTGCAGCTACCAGTTGGCCATATGTGACCGACCGGCTCGATTCGGTTTTATGTAGCAAAATTTGAAATTGTGTTTTTTACATTTGATAAAAGTAGAGACTCAGCGCTAGAAAATTGTAAATCATACACTACAGTTGAGGAACAATGGGAAAGTAATTCTGCTTTGAAAGTTGATAAACTTGTAACCTCACTTTTGAGAAAATGGCCCTTGAATGTCTTGTCTACACCCATTCAGCATCGTTCACACCCTTTTAAGCTTTAGACCCACCCATCTCTTTAAGGATTCACATGTGAGGCTATGTACTAAACACCAAAGATTTCAAGACTAAAGGGTGGTTTATATTACGAGTGTGTTCGTAAATTTAATCTGGTGTGCCAGAGTGTGCTTAGGGCGTTCTTAAACTCAGAGCGTTGTTAGATTGGCCTTTTGTAAATTCAGAGTGTTTTGCTATCTGAGCATTCAGAGCGCACACTGGATACTCTGGCCGAAAAGTAGAGTTGATCCGAGCGTTCTGACCTAACAACAGCAGTCAAGCACCCAAGCTAACTGGCTAACATTGACTAGCTTGCTAGCTACTTCCAGACACAAATGAGAGAACAGCTCACTGACCATTTTACTCACCCTAGCAGAGTTGGTTAGGCTGTTTTTATGTTATCCAGAGTGTTGGTGACTGCAACTGTGCAATTTAATTATGCTTTTTTTGCCTACGTTTACTGACACCGGCCATATTAAACGGATGTTGAGCATTCATAAATTCGTCAGTTATTCTGAGCTCTGGCACACTCAGACGAGAGTGCTCTGAAATCGGAGTAGATAGCCAGAGCAAATTTACCAGCTATGTCTATTGACAGTTGTTGCAGTGACATCATAAACATTCTATTGAAATAGTTACTTTCAGAGTGTAGTCTTTTGTTTAGACGTGAGCTAGCTAGCTAAACAATGAACCATAATCCCAACTCATAACGTTACTACCCTGCATGAATCTGCAGGTAGCTTACCAACCAGGTTCAATGTTAGCTAGCTAACATTAGTTTATAACTAGCAATCTAAATTGCTCTGAGATACAAATAATATTATTGCACAGATCATACACATAACATTAGCTATCTAACAGTACACTTTAACTCAAAATGAAAATGACTTTCTGACAAAATTAGAAATGTGTAATATCTGAAAATGTAGCTAGCTAGACTCTCTTACCCGTATGCATGGATGAACGCTTCTCCTTCTCTGTCACGGATACCATGGTTGCCCTTAGTTTGAAGATGTAATCTGGAGCCTTCTGTGTGTTCTCTTTTCGACTCCGTCTGCATATTTGCAATCAAATGCCAGAAGTTTCTCCATCTCCTTAGCTATCATACTCTAAATCCACTGATTTCAAAACTCGGTCCTCCAGAAAGTGGAGAGCAACACTTATGCAGTTCTACTACGTGATATCTTTCAAAAAAGCTGTGTTAGAAAGGGTTACCTAACATACTGACCAGCTCATTTTATAGACAGAAGCGTGCTAATTGGCAGACCAATCCGAACTCCTCTCTCGGCATGTCCAGCCAATCATGTCTAGCGGTAAGGTTGCCCGCTTTTTCCATGGCTAAACCAACTAGGCTCGTAATTTAACAATTTTATTCATATTTACAGATGACATACAAGTTTGTTATTAAGGCACATGAAATTTCACATGTTCCAGATGGCATTTCTGCCAAAAAATGCATTATGATGGCGCTCCTGTGAAGTAGTGACGCACAACATACGCCTAGTTTCCTGAAACAAGTCACATATTGGCACTCCCCAGTAGGAGCAGTCCTCCATAGGAATGAATGGAAATCTACAATATTTCAATTAAATGTTATTATATTAATAATGAATAATTTATTACATTTGTAAGTGCTTTTCATTATACAGAATAATCTCAGTGCATAAAATAAAAAATAGAAACAACTAGACACGGGAGCGGAAGCTACAAGGATGAGCATGTACAGGACGAATAGGGTGGGGCTAAGAACAGATCCTTGTGGGACACCGCAGGTGATGTGCTGGGTCCGGGACTTGGGCCCACCTAGTGACAGTCCTGTTTGAGAGGTAGGAGTGGAACCAGCTCAGAACTGATCCAGACAGTCCGATGGTGTCCCGGAGTCGTTCCAGGAAAATGGGGTGGTCGACAGTGTCAAACGCTGCGCTTAAGTCCAGGAAGATCAGGAGACATGGGGAAAATAACTGAACTGAATGACTACTGACCAGTAGCACTCACTTCCATCATCATAAAGTTATTCGGAAGGCTAGTCAAAGACCACATCACCTCCTCCTTCCCCAGCACACTCAACCCTCTCCAATTCGCCTACCTCCCTGACAGATCCACGGACGACACAATCTCCATGCACTGCATTCTGCCCTCACCCACCTGGACAAAATAAATGCATTTGTGAGGATGATGTTTGACTACAGCTTGGCCTTCGGTACTATAGTTTCCTCTAAGCTCACCACAAAACTCAAGGCCCTGTGACTGAACTCCTCCCTATGCAATTGGGTCCAGGACTTCCTGAAGGGCCTCCCCAAGGTGGTGAAGGTAGGCAAAATGACCTCCTCTACACTGATTCTCAACTTGGGGACCCCACAAGTGTGCATCCTCAGACCCTCCTGTAGTCCTTGTACACCCACAACTACGTGGCCTCACATAGTTCCAACTCCATCTAGTTTGTTGACAACATGACAGTAGTAAGCATGATTACCAACAATGACGAGATGGCCTACAGGGAGGAGGTAGGCACTTTGACGGTGTGGTGCCAGGTAAACAACCTCTCCCTGCAAAACAAAGGAGGTGATTGTGGACTTCAGGAGGAACCAGGCTGGGCACACCCCAATCCTCATCAACGGGGCCGCAGTGAAGACGGTCAAAAAAAAAACCTCAATGGACATTTATCTTTGCCAGAGTTGTTAATATGTACATATTATTATTTATATTTGTATCAATTTCTATATTTTTATATTTTAGTCTTCTTTCACTTATTTTGCTCAGAGCTCAAGAATTTCACTGTACCCTGTAATTACATCTGCAACCTAAGCTAAACTCTCTCTCTAATCTTATCAAATAGGTTGTTCTGATTGAGATGGTCCTGGAGTTGTACAGCAACCACTTTTTCCTTGGAGAGGAAGGGGAGGTTGGATATTGGCCTGTAATTGGCCAATACTTCTGGGTCCAGGGTGGGCTTCTTCAGAAGTGGGCTGATGACAGCGGTCTTAAATGTAGGTGGGACACTGCCAGATTGGAAGGAGTGATAACAATCTGGGTTATCAGATTGTTGAGTGCATAGGTGCATGATTTAAGCAGAGCTGTTGGAATAGGATCTAAGGTACAAGAGGAGGTTTTCATTATGGAGATAGTTTTCTCAATACCTCCCTGGGTGACTTAAAAGAAGCAGGAGAAAGGCTAAGGTGGCGTTGGTGGAGGGTTGAGGGTGGGAAGAGATGGATTAGTAGAGCTGGAGATGAGAGATCTGATGTTGCTGACCTTTATTTTTAAGTCAATGAAGCTGTTACGCTACTATTCCGTTGTCTCGATCGGGAACTGTGACTGGGGTTTCAAAGGAAAGCAGGTGCTTTGAGTTTCCAGACTTTTTATGGACGAGGTTGGAATAGAAAGTCGACCGTGCTTCTTTCAGGGCATTGGAATAGGCCCGTTGGTGCTCTTATAGGCTCTTTGAAAGGCCAGTTTGAAAGGCCAGTTTGTGGACGATGAGGCCAGAGTTTCTGAGATGCTGCTCCAAGATGCGTCCACTGGATTTCATGTTTCTCAGTTCTGGAGTATACCAGGGAGCTGAGCGAGCAAATGCAACGTCCCATGTTTTTGTGGGGGCATGGAGGTCGGTTGTAAAACCCCACAGAAAGCAGAACATTCGATTATCTGAGGACAGCGCCCCGCATACTTCCTGCTTAGAAATATTTTTCAAACAGCGCAGGCGTCACAAAAATCAAAAATAGCAATAAAATAAATCACTTACCTTGAAGATATTCCTCTGTAAGGAATCCTAAAAAAGTTACCGATAAACTTAATAATAATCCAAACAAGTCAAACAACGTTTCTAATCAAACCTCAGGTTCCCTAATATGTAAATAAATGAAACAATTTAAGACGGAATGTATTATGTTCAATACCGGAGATAAATAACAAAGAGTGCGCCCTCAGTCACACGCGCCACAAGACTACAGCCACAATGAGGGACACCTGGATATCCTGAAATTACTTCTTAATTTTTCAAAAAACTAGCCTGAAACCTTGTCCAAAGACTGTTGACATCCAGTGGAAGCCATAGGTACTGCAATCTGGGAGCTTTGTTCAATAGGAAAGCATACGAATGGACAGGGAGCTCAAAAAACATTTTTTACAATTGAATTTTCCTCGGGTTTTCACCTGCCACATCAGTTCTGTTATACTCACAGACATTACTTTAACCATTTTAGAAACTTCAGAGTGTTTTCTATCCTATATACTACCAATTATATGCATGTCCTAGCTTCTGGGCCTGAGTAACAGGCAGTTTACTTTGGGCACGTCAGACTCTCCGAACACTGCCCCCTAGCCCTAAAAGGTTAAGCCATTTCGCCACAACTTTGGAAGTATGCTTGGGGTCATTGTCCATTTGAAAGACCCATTTGCGACCAAGCTTTAACTTTCTGACTGATGTCTTGAGATGTTGCTTCAATATATCCACATAATTGTCCCACCACACGACGCCATCTATTTTGTGAAGTGCACCAGTCCCTCATGCAGCAAAGCACCCCCACAACATGATGCTGCCACCCCCGTGCTTCACGGTTGGGATGGTGTTCTTCTGCTTGCAAGCCTTACCCTTTTTCATCCAATAATAACGATGGTCATTATGGCCAAACAACTCTATTTTTGTTTCATCAGTCCATTTCTCCAAAACATTTCTCCAAAAGTACGATCTTTGTCCCCATGTGCAGTTGCAAACCATAGTCTACGTTCATCTCTTGGAGACAAAACGCGTCTTCTTCCTGAGCGGTATGACGGCTGCGTGGTCCCATGGTGTTTATACTTGTGTACTATTGTTCGTACAGATGAACGTGGTACCTTCAGGCGTTTGGAAATTGCTCCCAAGGATGAACCAGACTTGTGGAGGTCTACAAATTTTCGGAGGTCTTCGCTGATTTATTTTGATTTTCCAATGAGGTCAAGCAAAGAGGCACTGAGTTTGAAGGTAGGCCTTGAAATACATCCACAGGTACACCTCCAATTGACTCAAATGATGTCAATTAGCCTATCAGAAGCTTATAAAGCCATGACATCATTTTCTGGAATTTTCCAAGCTGTTTAAAGGCACAGTCAACTTAGTGTATGTAAATCTCTGACCCACTGGAATTGTGATACAGTGAATTATAAGTGAGATAATCTGTCAGTGAACAATTGTTGGAAAAAAAGTAGATATCCTAACTGACTTGCCAAAACTATAGTTTGTTAACAAGCAAAATTTGTGGAGTGGTTGAAAAACGAGTTTTAATGACTCCAACCTAAGTGTATGTAAACTTCTGACTTCAACTGTACTTGACCTGATCATCATGTCTCTGTAGAGGTCTCAGGTCACTGAAATCCACTCCACGTGCCTTGTGTGCAGAGGTCTCGTGGTGTTTCCAACAGCCTGCAGCCCTGGCCAGTGTCCTTTATCATCCAACTCCAGGGGACATGATGTACTGCTCTCATTGGGACTGCCCACAAAATACTTCAGTGTGTGTAAAAAAAAACGAAAAGTTGATAAAAAAAATTATACACATGAAAACACTTCAAAATAAATGAAGGCGTAAACTACCAAGGTATCCAGTAGGCACCATGGCAACTATGGAACCATATTGTTGAAGTGGGGACAGTAACATTAGTCACATAAAAAACGTGTCTTTATGTCACATAATATAATTTAAAAGTATGCATTAAGGGTACAGTATGTAATAAAATAAACATGGCAAAAATGTAGACATAAATGCATTTCTATAGCTTCCAAAATATTTTTTACAATGATGGGGAAGTGCGAAGATGGAGTATTAGTCGTATTAGTCATCTTATGTATATTTAAATCATTGTTTATATCCCTAATATGACAATTTTTCTGTATAAAATGGGCCATAATTTTAAAACAAGCAGAGATCTCACTCTGGAACTTTGATATGCCCGTAGAGAATATTATGTCCCACAATATATTTAAAATGGAATATTTTCAATATTTATGTTTATCTTTTTCAATATTCTTAAAATAATGTAAGAAAAAAAATTAAATCAAAATATTTCTTTTGTAGCACCTTGAGATGAAACATCAAGTCTTAAAGGAGGCCTGGGTAAGGCCAAAATGTAAAATGTTCCAACTTCAATTAATTATTTCTCTGTAGAGGTTAAGATACAAATGTTGAATATATGTCAACAGTCCTTCCTCCAAAGGACCCTTCTATGGATTACATTTTTTGAAAATCATCCAAATCATGGTCCTTTTTTGTTCTATTTTCATGAGGAATCACCCAGTAAAGACTTAAAACATGTGCTGTCTCCAGTATGTAGCTGAACCACTCGTAGGAGTTGAGTTGAAATTTCCATTACAAATTCATAAATGAACATAGTAAACAATGTCTACCTCAGATTTGTGCATTTTTATCAACACCAAAATGCCCCTGGTAACTTAGGGTAGATTGCCTAGAGTGTTTTTCCAGGGAATGTACTCATCATCATGTTTCAATACATGTGTGAGTGCTCAATCAATAGAGGATATAAAGTTTACTGTGAACCTGCTTTCCTGCCTCATTTCAGACGTCTACTTCTCTTGTGTGTGCCCAAATGGCTTTTTACAAATCAGTTTTGCCCTCAATGTTTGTGAGAAACATAACAATGGAATTCATATATGGACACAACATGCTCTCAGTTTGACGTGAAATATGGAAAAACTGAAGAAGCGAGATTGTGAAGGAAAAAACTGTAAATGTAGATCCATTACCTTTTTGAACTTTTGATAGTCCCCAGTAGTCAAAACAAACCATATTACTCCCAACCTCGAATTGTGCTGTGTCCATGACGAAGCCAATGACAATTCAAATTCTAAAATGAATTTGTTTTGATGTGTGATGCACATGATGCAGTCACATACGTATCCCTTTCCACTCACAGCCCCTGCCATCCAGATTTTGTCATTGATAAGCACCGAAATTGGAACGCAGTCTACAAGGTGTCAAGTGTTCCACAGGGATGCTAGCCCATGTTGACTCCAATGCTTCCCACAGTTGTCAAGTTGGCTGGATGTCCTTTGGGTGGTGGGCCATTCTTAATACACATGAGCGTTTATAAACCTAGCAGTTTTGCAGTTCTTGACACAAACCGGTGCGCCTGGCACCTACCACCATAACCTATTCAAAGGCACTTCAATTTTTTGTCTTGCCCAGTCAACCTCAGAATGGCACACACACAATCATGTCTCCTCCCCTTCATCCACACGGATTGAAGCGAATTTAACAAGTGACATCAATAAGGGATCATAGCCTTCACCTGATCAGTCTTTGTCATGGAAAGTTCAGGCGTTCTTAATGTTTAGTATACTCAGTGTACATGATGTCAGAGCTCAGTTTCTTTGCTTCACAGCCCTGTATGGGTTTTGACTGACAGCTGCTATAAACTTGAGCAAGATGCGCAACAAGATGCTCCCATCCCTCCCGCTAATTGGCCTACTTCTGCACTGTAGTCTGAGTGAGGGAAATGCTGTAAATCAAAAGGAGTTGATGTGTTCCGAAAGATGAGATGTTGAGGATTATAATAAATACCGTTTTGATGTCATACAAGCAAACCAGACACGTGCACTTCACATTTCCATATTTGAAAACTCATGTCATTTTACAATATCGACATTTATGATTGCTATGTTTGATCCACAGTTTTAAGGATGACATGCATTATACCCTGGGTTGTCCGGAACAGAATGAAGCTGTGCTTGTCGTATTGTGAAGAATTTCTTTCCGGAGAACACGCATTTTAAACCATTCAGGACTCCATTCTATGAGCAACAAAATTACAATACGTTTGTCTGAAGTGCCTTTTGAAGTCTAACACTGTAGGATCGTATTTTATAACGTAACCATATATACCCATGTTGGCAATAGAATAAGACCCAGATTGCAATTTATGGAACATTTTGGGATTGCGGAAACGACAACAGTAATTGTGTGATGGTGGGGACGCAGGACTGTATTCCAAACAAACAACTACACGTGTGCTTGCTTCAGTTCCTCAATGGCACAGCTGAGAGGTCAAAAAGCACCTTATACTGTAGTTGAAGACTTTCCTTGAGTCATAAAAGTGCACTGAAATTACTTAGGAGGTGTGCACAGTTTGGAGATGTGTGTGGCCACTTGGAGACACCAGTTAGTCCTCTCACTCAAACCCTTTCAATCGTTTTTACTTATCTTGCACCTACTCCAATATTTCAATTAAAATTCTTATGTTACTGAATGTATCCACAGTATTTTCAAATGCTGTGAAAAATACAGAATGTTTCAAATGCACATAACATCAACAGTATAATGTTTGGATTCAGTCTTGTCAGGTGAACTGTTGTGTCTCCTAACTCTTTCAATTGCTACCATGGTCATGCGTATGCTTTTTATAATTCTTCTGTTCAAAACATTTCAATTTGGCCCTATCCATATGAGTGTAAGGGGATAAATGCCAAATTTGTTTTGAAACAAATATCACGTTGCACCATGTTGAAAGTATTTCAACTAAAGATATGGCCTGTTGCCAATTGCATTTTGCATTGTCACCCAATGACGGTGTGTGGTGAAGACTGGAGAGAAAAGAGTGCAACAGGAAACTAGATCATTTGAGTGGGCTCCCTCTGTTTGGCAGAGCGACCGCTGCTCCAGTGATTCTCAGCATCTCTGTGTTGACTGTCTTCAAGGATCGTAGCTAAGTGGCCAATAAAATCCTTTGATCACTTAATAAACCTGTCATTAGCTGTCTGCTGTGCATTAAAGACATGCTCTGGAACTGTGGTGACTAGTAAGTATTTTTTTAAACCTCACGCTTTGAGCTGGATGTGATAACATGTAGTTCATGCATGCATAATCTATGAGCATATCTCAATTAGCCAAGAAATCCCTAGCTGGAAAACTACTGTTTTCTGGAAGCTGTGTTGCGCCATTTTCCCTACATTTTCCCCCACCTGGGCCAGCCACCTAGAAATTTGAGTTTAAGCCAATTTACTTCTGCCCCTCGCCATGTGAGTGACAGCTAGCAAGAGAGAGAGCAACGATGTGGTGTACATATCTGCACATCAAAGTAGGCTCCTCAGAGGAAGAATGGGAGGACCATCCTCAGTGAATTTCAATTGATTTGTTTTTTAGATAAGACTATACTGAATATATTTGCATGTCACCGAATAATTGATTGAAACACATTGTTTCGCGATGAAGGTCTAAAGTAGCCTCAACAGCACTACAGAGAATTTGAAAGGATTCAGACCGTCACCTGCTGGAGCAGACAGATTTTGGGCCCAGTTAACCCTCTCGCTTTGCCTCTTCCCTGTAATAAGGTGTTGAACAGCTTCTGTGTGCCTTGGCATAGATTCTACATGTACACTATACAGTGCATTCGGAAAGTATTCAGACCCCTTGACTTTTTCCACATTTTCTTATGTTACACCCTTATTCTAAAATGTATTAAATAACATTTCTTCCTCATCAATCGACACACAATATCCCAAACAGGTTTTTAGACATTTTAGCAAATGTATTAAAAATAAAAAACAGAAATACCTAATTGACATAAGTATTCAGACCCTTCGCTATGAGACTCGAAACTGAGCTCAAGTGCATCCTGTTTCCATTGATCATCCTTGAGATGTTTCTACAACTTGATTGGAGTCCACCTGTGGTCAATTCAATTGATTGGACATGATTTGGAAAAGCACACACCTTTTTATATAAGGTCCCATGACAATGCATGTAAGAGCAAAAACCAAGCCATGAGGTCGAAGGAATTGTCCGTACAGCTCAGAGACAGGATTTTGTCGAGGCACAGATCTGGGGAAGGTTACCAAAAACATTTCTGCAGCATTGAAGGTCCCCAAAAAAACAGTGGCTTCCATCATTCTTAAATGGAAGAAGTTTGGAACCACCAAGACTTCCTAGAGCTGCCGCCCGGCCAAATTGAGCAATCGGGGGAGAAGGGCCTTGGTCAAAGAGGTGACCAAGAACCTGATAGTCACTCTGACAGAGCCCCAGAGTTCCTCTGTGGAGCTGGGAGAACCTTCCAGAAAGACAAGCATCTCTGCAACACTCCACCAATCAGGCCTTTATGGTAGAGTGGCCAGATGGAAGCAACTCTTGAGTAAAAGGCACATGACAGCCCGCTTGGAGTTTGCCAAAATACACCCAAAGGACTCTCAGACCATGAGAAACAAGATTCCCTGGTCTGATGAAACCAAGATTGAACTATTTGGCCTGAATGCCAAGCGTTATGTCTGGAGGAAACCTGGCACCATCCCTACGGTGAAGCATGGTGGTGGCAGCATCACACTGTGGGCATGTTTTTCAGTGGCAGGGACTAGGAGACTAGTCAGGATCGAGGCAAGATAAACGGAGCTAAGTACTGAGAGATCCTTGAAGAAAACCTGCTCCAGAGCGCTCAGGACCTCAGACTGGGGCGAAGGTTCACCTTCTAACATGTCAACGACCCTAAGCACACAGCAAAGACAACGCAAGAGTGGCTTCGGGACAAGTCTCTGAATGTCTTTGAGTGTCCCAGTCAGTGCCCAGACTTGAACTCGATCAAACATATCTGGAGAAATCTGAAAATAGATGTGCAGCGACGCTCCCCATACAACCTGATAGAGCTTGAGAAGATCAGCAGAGAAGAATGGGAGAAAGTCCCTAAATACAGGTGTGCCAAGCTTGTAGCGTCATAACCAAGAAGACTCGAGGCTGCAATCGCTGCCAACGGTGCTTCAACAAAGTACTGAGTAAATTGTCTGAATACTTATGTAAATGTGATATTTCCGTTTTTTATTTGTAATACATTTGCAAAAATATCTAAAACCCTGTTTTTTCTTTGTCATTATGGGGTATTGTGTGTAGATTGATGAGGGAAAAATCAATTTAATAATCCATTTTAGAATATGGCTGTAACGTTAAACTTTTTTGGAAAAAGTCAAGGGGTCTGAATACTTTCCAAATGCTTTGTATGTAGGGCAGCACTATGGTGTAGCCAGAGGACAGCTACAGTAGTTTCCGTCCTCCTCTGGGTATGTTGACTTAAAAACAAAACCTGGTTCTCACCCCCTTCCATAGACTTACACAGTAATTATTACAACTTCTGGAGGACGTCCTCCAACCTATCAGATCTCTTGCAACATGAACTGACATCTTTTCCACCCAATCAAACGATCAGAGAATGAATCTAGTACTAAAGAGTAGGCTACAGCTCGCTTGCACTGCTGTCAATAAAATGTGGTGAGTAGTTGACTAAAAGAAAGACAATAATTAAACAGTTTTGAACACATTAATTTCTTCAAAAATGAAGGAGAAGCAAGAGGGAAAGCGAGAGAGAGAGAGCTATATTTTGTTTGTCTTGAAAAGTTTTTTTTGACTGGTCAGAGACAGCTGATGTTTATTGCACTGAATTCCACAAGCAGTAAGGGAAACGGTAAGAGGAGGAGAGCGAGTAGATGCGAGAAGGAATTATACAACAAGCAAAGTGATAATGTTGTTTGTATGTGGCTGCTATGAAGTGCACTATGTTTGCGTGTGATCAGAGGTGTATTCATTCCGTCGAGTGTGTTGAAAAACGTTTCTTAACCAGAACAAAACAGAGATAATGATAGGGATGTTTGTAAGTAATGACTAAGAATATTCCATTCTGAAAATGTATGCAATAGAGATAGGGTTATAAGCTAGAAATGTATATTGTATAGAGAGTGGAACAAGGTGGTAATGAATGTGTCTGTGAGAACAAAGAATTCTTTGTTCTACCAGACACATGTGAGAGGCCTTCTCATCCTTGGGACGGGAGGGACTGTTAGGAGCTGTATTGTGATATGCTGCTGAATGTGTACTGTGGGAAAATATTATTTCCTAGAGAGGGTGGGGCATTTGTATCATTGGTGTTCAGCTTAAAGCTCATACAGTATAAAAAGACTGTGTTCACATTTTGTGGGCAGAATTCTCATGAATAAATAACCTGACCAAAATTGCAGATATGGGACTTTTGTCAAATTTTTTATTAACTAGAGCTTTACAACCTCTAGGAATTATTCAAAGATAGTTTATGTCAACAATTGAGAACATTATTCTCATGACAGATAAACATACCTGAATTGGTCCAATCGAAACTCTTGTTTGCAACTGGACTAATGATTACACCCTAGATCAGCTAGATGAAGGCAAGAGTGTGCAGTGGTGGAAAAAGTACCCAATTATAATACTTGAGTAAAAGTAAAGATACCTTAATAGAAAAGTGAAAGTCACCCAGTAAAAGTATTTGATTTTAAATATACTTAAGTATCAAAAGTAAATGTAATTGCTGATATTCAGTATACTTATGTATCAAAAGTAAAAGTATAAATAGTTTAAAAAAATCCTTATATCATACAAGCCAGATGGCACCATTTTATTAATATTTTGTATTTACTGATAGCCAGGGGCACACTCCAACAATCAGACATAATTTACAAATGAAGCATGTGTGTTTAGTGAGTCCGCCAGATCAGAGTCAGTAGGGATGACCACGGATAAGTGTGTGAATTTGACAATTTTCCTGTCTTGCTAAGCATTCAAAACGGTGTCAGGGAAAATGTATGGAGTAAAAAGTACCAAATTGTGTTAGGAATGTAGTGAAATAAAAGTAAAAGTTGTCAAAATATATATAGTAAAGTACAGATATCCCCCAAAACGACTTAAGTAGTACTTTAAAGTACTTTACGCCACTGAGAGTGTGCAAGGCGGTATTGAATGTCTCACTGTCTGTCTCACCTTGATTACAAAAAAAAGACCTCGACCTGTGCACCTACGTTGTAAACTTATATTCATAGGCTAGGTTGTAGCAACCTCATGATGGGTATAGGAACGTAGGTTTAGGCTACATGAAACGTAGGCTTAGGCTACATGATACTCTATCAATGTTACATTGAGCTGGCTAAATAGAACATGAATGACAGTCACCTAATATGCTGTAATATAAATACGGCCATGCTCATAAAATAAATAATCATCCTTCCTCATCTTAAACAGCACCGACCACCACTGTTGCACATATAAGACATAGTATGCAATAGACAGCTAGCTGTATGGAGACATTTTCTGTTTTTGTAGCTAGAGGCCAGAGATGCACAATCATTTAGTAGAAATGTTTTATTTCTCTGAATATCAAAGCGAAAGGTAGCTTATTTCTTACATCAGCAGTTGAAAAGACTGGTTCCTTCTACCACTTTAATTAGACTGAACTGAAAAGAGAAGTCACTCTTTGGAAGATGGAGCACCTGTCAATCATTCTGTCACCTTTTCTCTGCTCTGCTGGGTCAGGCAAACTGCATCTTCAAAACAGCACACACATTTTCCAAGCCTTTCAAATACCAATAACATATTTCAAATATATTGAATTGGAACTTGGCCCATCCCTGTGCTATGTCATGCTCAGTGACTTCTATGGCTGATCACTTTGTCTTTGGTTGTTGTAATACTTTAATGAACAATTGTGATACAGCTCATAAAACAGACCCTAGCTAGTAAATAACAACACTATTGATATTAGAATTAAATAAATTAACATAGATTTCAGCCTAAATAGACATACTCAAAATGAACGATTTATCATGAGCGGGCAAAATAAACAATATCTAGTAATGCTTATACTGCTACAAATAATAAAATGTCACCTTTCTGGTAAAAACAGTTAAATTGCTGATGTGTAGTCACTTTTGCTGATAAATTGCTGATGTGTAGTCACTTTTGCTGATAAATTGCTGATGTGATGTCACTTTTGCTGATAAATTGCTGATGTGTAGTCACTTTTGCTGATAAATTGCTGATGTGTAGTCACGTTTGCTGATAAATTGCTGATATGTAGTCACTTTTGCTGATAAATTGCTGATGTGTAGTCACTTTTGCTGATAAATTGCTGATGTGTAGTCACGTTTGCTGATAAATTGCTGATATGTAGTCACTTTCGCTGATAAATTGCTGATGTGATGTCACTTTTGCTGATAAATTGCTGATGTGTAGTCACTTTTGCAGATAAATTGCTGATGTGTAGTCACTTTTGCTGATAAATTGCTGATGTGTAGTCACTTTTGCTGATAAATTGCTAATGTGTAGTCACTTTTGCTGATAAATTGCTGATGTGGAGTCACAGTCCTATTTAACAAATGTAGGGGAATAGGGCTTGAAATGATTGAAATGCCTTCTGAATATAGTAACACTCAAATTATAAACTACATACTATAATATTTCACCTTATAACCATAAAATAAATATGATCATACTTAGTGACACTACAAAATTGGCACCATTTCATATACAGGAACTGATGTCAGAGCATTTTCTGCTTAGCGTCCTCTGAGTGACGCACAGACACGATTCAAATGCCTGCTGACTCGTTTCAACTTCAGATTTAAGCACAAGGTGATTTTGTCCCTCTGACTAAGTGAAAATGGTCTTGTTTCAATTCTACAAAATTATTTTGTATTTTTTCACGTTGAGAGCTCTAAATCCATCTGAAAACCTCAGTGAGATGAGACTATGTTTGCTGCAATGTCTAGAGTCTCCTCTTTTATTACTCCTTGATCATGACTCTCAGTTCCATTACAATACACAGAGTCATTGGATAAAGGCTTCTTTGGTTAAGAGCCCACTGACGCTCAATCTGAATATTGTTTCATTAGTTCATTGTTGATATAGTCCCAAAATGTTTTGCATGTCAGCAATCAAGTTGCATGTCAGCAATCAAATACAGCCGATATGATGTATTTAGCTTTTCTCTGTAGTTTTTGTGAAAGCGTAGTCTGATTTTCGCCATGATAGAACTGGTTCTGTTACAATACGTTTTTATGGTGAGTTTTGCATTGAGTTGTGTCAGGTCTTCTGGAAACTCTGTTAGCTGCAGTGTACTTCCGGCGCCGACAGAGATGGCAGCCTCGCTTCACGTTCTCAGGAAACTATGCAGTATTTTTATTTTTTTTATGTATTACTTCTTACATTGTTACCAAGGGAAATATTATGTTTTATTACATACAACCGGGAGGAACTATTGGAAACAAGAGCAACGTCAACTTACCAGAGCGAAATCAGAGCGAGGGTTGCCTTCCAGAGAGACATCCGAGACTGCAACGTTCTTTGCTTCACGGAAACATGGCTCACTCAGGACACGTTATCAGAGTCCGTACAGCCACCTGGTTTCTCCACGCATCGCGCCGACAGAAACAAACATCTATCTGGTAAGAAGAAGGGCGGGGGTGTGTGTCTTATGATTAACGAGACGTGGTGTGATCATAACAACATACAGGAACTCAAGTCCTTTTGTTCACCTGACATAGAATTCCTTACAATCAAATGCCAACCGCATTATCTACCAAGAGAATTCTCCTCGATTATAATCACAGCCATGTACATCCCCCCTCAAACTGACACATCGACGGCACTGAAAGAAATTCATTGGACTCTATGTAAATTGTAAACCACATATCCTGAGGCTGCATTTATTGTGGCTGGGGATTTTAATAAGGCTAATTTGAAACCAAGGCTCCCGAAATTTTACCAACATATCGAAAGTGCCACCCGGCCTGGTAAAATCCTGGATCATTGTTATTCCAACTTCCGTGATGCATACAAGGCTATTCTCCGCCCTCCTTTCGGCAAGTCTGACCATGACTCCATTTTGTTGCTCCCAGCCTACAAACAGAAACTAAAACAGGAAACGCCCGTTCTCAGGTCTGTTCAACGCTGGTCTAACCAATCTGATTCCATGCTGCAAGATTGCTTCGAGCACGTGGACTGGGATATGTTCTGCATAGAGTCGGACAACAACATTGATGTATACGCTGATTCGGTGAGCGAGTTTATGAGCAAGTGCATTGGTGATGTTGTACCCATAGCAACTATTAAAACATTCCCCAACCAGAAACCGTGGATAGATGGCAGCATTCGCGCAAAACTGAAAGCGCGAACCACTGCTTTTAACCAGGGTAAGGCTACCGGAAACATGACTGAATACAAACAGTGTAGCTATTCCCTCCGCAAGGCAATCAAACAAGCTAAGCATCAATATAGAGACAAAGTAGAGTCACAATTCAACGGCTCAGACACGATAGGAATGTGGCAGGGGCTACAGTCAATCACGGACTACAAAAAGAAAACCAGCCCCATTGCGGACCATGACGTCCTGCTCCCAGACAAATTAAACAACTTCTTTGCTCGCTTTGAGGATAATACAGTGCCACCGACACGGCCCGCTACCAAAACCTGCGGGCTCTCCTTCACCGCAGCCAACGTGAGGAAAACCTTTAAATGTGTTAACCCTCGCAAGGCTGCTGGCCCAGATGGCATCCCTGGCCGTGTCCTCAGAGCATGCGCGCAGACCAGCTGGCTGGTGTGTTTACGGACATATTCAATCAGTCCCTATCCCAGTCTACTGTTCCCACATGCTTCAAGAGGGCCACCATTGTTCCTGTTCCCAAGAAAGCTAAGGTAACTGAGCTAAATGACTATCGCCCCGTAGCACTCACTTCCGTCATCATGAAGTGCTTTGAGAGACTAGTCAAGGATCATATCACCTCCATCCTGCCAGACACCCTGGACCCACTCCAATTTGCTTACCGTCCCAATTGGTCCACAGATGACGCCAATCGCAATCACACTGCATACTGCCCTAACCCATATGGACAAGAGGAATACTTATCTAAGAATGCTGTTCATCGACTACAGCTCAGCATTTAACACCCTAGTTCCCTCCAAGCTCGTCATTAAGCTCGAGACCTTAGGTCTCAACCCAGCCCTGTGCAACTGAGTCCTGGACTTCCTGACGGGCCGGCCCCAGGTGGTGAGGGTAGGAAACAACATCTCCACCCCGCTGATCCTCAACACTGGGGCCCCACAAGGGTGCGTTCTCAGCCCTCTCCTGTACTCCCTGTTTACCCATGACTGCGTGGCCAAGCACGCATCCAACTCAATCATCAAGTTTGCTGACGACACTACAGTGGTAGGCTTGATTACCAACAACGATGAGACGGCCTACAGGGAGGAGGTGAGGGCCCTCGGCGTGTGGTGTCAGGAAAATAACCTCTCACTCAACGTCAACAAAGCAAAGGAGATGATCGTGGACTTCAGGAAACAGGAGAGGGAGCACCCCCCTTTCCACATCGACGGAACAGTAGTGGAGAAGGTGGAAAGTTTTAAGTTCCTCGGCGTACACATCACGGACAAACTGAATTGGTCCACCCACACAGACAGCGTGGTGAAGAAGGCGCAACAGCGGCGCAACAGCGGCGCAACAGCAGCGCCTCTTCAACCTCAGGAGGCTGAAGAAATTCGGCTTGTCACCAAAATCACTCACAAACTTATACAGATGCACAATCGAGAGCATCTTGTCGGGCTGTATCACCACCTGGTACGGCAACTGCTCCGCCCACAACCGTAAGGCTCTCCATGGGGTAGTGAGGACTGCACAACGCATCACCGTGGGCAAACTACCTGCCCTCCAGGACACCTACACCACCCGATGTCACAGGAAGGCCAAAAAGATCATCAAGGACAACAACCACCCGAGCCACTGCCTGTTCACCCCGCTATCATCCAGAAGGCGAGGTCAGTACAGGTGCATCAAAGCTGGGACCGAGAGACTGAAAAACAGCTTCTACCTCAAGGCCATCAGACTGTTAAACAGCCATCACTAACATTGAGTGGCTGCTGCCAACATACTGACTTAAATCTCTAGCCTCTTTAAAAATAGGAATTGGATGTAACAAATGTATCACTAGCCACTTTAAACAATTTTGTATATAATGTTTACATATCCGACATTACTCATATCAAATGTATACACTGTGCTCTAAACCATTTACTGAATCTTGCCTATGCCGTTCGGCCATCGACTCAAATCTCTAGCCACTTTAATAATTATAATCGGATGAAATAAATGTATCACTAGCCACTTTATATATTTATATAATGTTTACACATCCTACATTACTCATCTCATACGTATATTCTGTACTTGCCTACGCCGATCAGCCATCGCTCATCCTCATCATATATTTATATGTACATACTCGTATTCATTCCTTTAATCTTGTGTGTATAAGGTAGTTGTTGTGAATTTGTTAGATTACTTGTTAGATACTACTGCATGGTCGGAACTAGAAGCACAAGCATTTCGCTACACTCGCATTAACATCTGCTAACCATGTGTATGTGACAAATAACATTTTATTTTATTTGACCTGTAAATAGGGGTGGCAGGTAGCCTAGTGATTAGAGCGTTGGGTCAGTAACGGAAAGGTAGCTGGAGCAACTCCCCAAGCTGACAAGGTAAAAAGGTAAAAAGGTAAAAATCTGTCATTCTGTCCCTGAACAAGGCAGTTAACCCACTGTTCCCGGTAGTCCATCATTGAAAATAAGAATTTGTTCTTAACTGACTTGCCTAGTTAAATAAAGGTCGCAATTTGAAGTTGGAAAATAGCATACCAATGTCAGGGCAGACCAGAGTGCTAAATGCACAGCAGTCAGTTATAAACACTACATTCCAAAGTGTTTTGTTTTATAAAATTATGTATTACAAATGTTATGGTACAGTATATCCTTGAAGGTAAAAATGTCACAAGGATAATCTAACTTAATTGACAACAAAGCTTTTTCAGTGTCAAAATGGGCCTAAAAATATATGTATTCTAAAATGAAACCTCGCTCAAGTGATTGAGTACTAACATTCGTTTGGATGTTCAATTAACCTTTCCTATCCCTAGTGAACGAAGTCAGTCTCAAACTGTGCTTCCCCATTCAGTGCTATATGGAGCATTTTGACATGACACTTAGCAAATATGCCACTAGAAAGACCCATTTGATCCAAGGCAAAAACAAAGTGCTCATGGTAAGGGCAAGTGAGGGACGACAACAAAATAAGGTTTTGAAATCAAGTAGTCATTACTGCTGCTGGGCCGATGGCCTGGGCCTTTTCTAGGATACATCTCAAATGGCACCCTATTCCCTATATAGTGCTCTACTTTTGACCAGAGCCCTATGTTGCCTGGTCAAAAGTAGTGCACTGCATTGGGAATAGGTTGCCATTTGTGACACACACTGGGCTTGGTTTTACATGCTCTTAATGACTCATGAGGCCAGTCTGCCACACTACTCAATGCCCTGCCTTCTGGCATATGTTATGTTCATCTACTGATCTGAGCCATACATAAATTACATTATTAGGTGTGCTTACATAATTTTTTGATTGAAACCAGAATGCTGCTGACATTATTCACATAATTTTAGTTTTGTTTATTTTCCTAAATGTTTACTCACTGAATTTTGTTTGAGACAATGTAACCAAGTCCAAATGCTTGACAAATTAATACTTTGAGCCTGTTTGTAAAAAAAAAAGAAAGAAGCATATTGTAAACGTTTTGAATAGATGTGTCTTTTAGTGATATTTATGTTTGTGGGATTTCCCCACATTCTACTAAGCCTTGTGGAAGTTGACCGTACGGTACTCTCTGCTCTCTCTCCAAGGCCCTTACAAAGCTGGATAGCGGGACTATCAGGGGAATGTCTGACCTGGGTTGGGCTGGGATGGCAGTACCCCAGCCACGTCCCTGGTTTCCCCGCTAGTCCCCCCGCCCGCCCCTCAGTACTGAGTGATTTCAGACAATCAGACTGCCTGGGTGCTGGAGGAGTGTGCAGAGGCAGCAGGAGGCAGAGATAAGGCCTCCACAGATTAAACAGGTGGATGAACCTCTCTCCTCCAACACCATTGCTTTTTTTCACCCCTTATCTGGCCCCCTTTTTCCTCCAACATTTGCCAGCATACATTTGTACAGATGTCATGATGGGGGAAATTGCTTTTTAACCCCTTGCGGCATTCCCTCTCTGGTAATTGAAACAAAATGAAATGGAACCGACACTGGCTAAACAAAAAAGTAACATTGTGCATTAGTCTTGTTAGAATGGAGAGTTTCTTTAAAAAAAATATTTTACCAGGAAATCAGTTAAGAACAAATTCTTATTTACAATGACGGCCTACCCCAGCCAAACCCGGACAACGCTGGGCAAATTGTGCGCCGCCCTATGGGACTCCCAATCACGGCCGTATGTGATACAGCCTAGAATCAAACCAGGGACTGTAGTGACACCTCTTGCACTGTAATGCAGTGCCTTAGACCGCTGCGCCACTCGGGAGTTCAAAGTATCTTTCGTCGTTTTTTTGGTAGGCTGTTTTCCCTCCCGTTGTCCCAGACTTGACATGAGAAACCTAGGTGTCTGGTTAGACTGTAAACTCTCCTTCCAGACTCATATTAAGCATCTCCAATCCAAAATTAAATCTAGAGTCGGCTTCCTATATCGCAACAAAGCATCCTTCACTCATGCTGCCAAACATACCCTCGTAAAACTGACTATCCTACCGATCCTTGACTTCCGGTGATGTCATTTACAAAATAGCCTCCAACACTCTACTCAGCAAATTGGATGCAGTCTATCACAGTGCCATCCGTTTTGTCACCAAAGCCCCATATACTACCCACCACTGCGACCTGTATGCTCTCGTTGGCTAGCCCTCACTACATATTCGTCGCCAAACCCACTGGCCCCAGGTCATCTATAAGTCTTTGCTAGGTGAAGCCCAGCCTTATCTCAGCTCACTTGTCACCATAGCAGCACCCACCCGTAGCATGCGCTCCAGCAGGTATATTTCACTGGTCACCCCAAAAGCCAATTCCTCTTTTGGCCGCCTTTCCTTCCAGTTCTCTGCTGCCAATGACTGGAACGAATTGCAAAAATCACTGAAGCTGGAGACTCATATCGCCCTCACTAACTTTAAGCGTCAGCTATCAGAGCAGCCTACAGATCATTGCACCTGTACATAGCCCATCTGTAAATAGCCCATCCAACAACCTCATCCCCATATTGTTAATTATTTCATTTATATATATATATATATATATATATATATATAAAAGATACTATTTTTTTTTTTGCTCCTTTGCACCCCAGTATCTCTACTTGCACATTCATCTTCTGCACATCTATCACTCCAGTGTTAATTTGCTAAATTGTAATTATTTCGCCACTACTGCCTATTTATTGCCTTACCTCCCTATTCTTATCTTATTTGCACACACTGTATATAGACTTTTCTATTGTGTTATTGACTGTACATTTGTTTATTCCATGTGTAACTCTGTGTTGTTGTTTGTGTCACACTGCTTTGCTTTATCTTGGCCAGGTCGCAGATGTAAATGAGAACTTGTTCTCAACTGGCTTACCTGGTTAAATAAAGGTGAAATAAAAAATAAAAAAATAAAGCA
The DNA here is from genome assembly GCA_030435695.1 of Brachymystax lenok tsinlingensis. NCBI lineage: Eukaryota > Metazoa > Chordata > Actinopteri > Salmoniformes > Salmonidae > Brachymystax > Brachymystax lenok. Next base: position 40,422,167 of record CM059785.1, on the reverse strand, counting down.
TGTCAATATCGGAAAAGTGGAAGCACTGCAGAGTTATCTGCAGATTACAATGGAATAATCTTTGTTGATTTTCCCCCCCCCAGATGTAATAACTTTGAAGATTCAGTCGCACATTTGAGTTATTCATGTTCAAAGGAATAGGGGCGCTAAGGAGCACCAATATATAATGGCTGTGATAATACTGTCCTCAGCTGTGCCACCCTGAAGCCACACTACATAAATTATCTGTAAATACTTATTTATTGCCCCCCATTGAACATTTTTTAAATGCATCTAGTAAATGGATTGGTTTGTATTTACATAATTTATATTCAGAAATGGCCCAGGGAGGCTTTAACCAATACCCATTTAAGTGTCTGGCTCAAGGATGGAAAGGCTAGGTGTTGTAGTATAATGTAATTATGCTATACTACACTATTGATTTTAAAAGGATGTTAGGTAGTGGTAGCTGTATTATTCTCATTAAGTCTTATTTAAGTGTCTCCTTTTTAACAAAAGAACAAATTCTCAAATTTTTTGTTGAAAATAACGCAAAGCAGCTTCTAAATTAAATTCATACTTGATAAATGTTTCTTTTTCTGTCCCTAAATGCCTCAGTAACTTTACATTAAGTTGTGTCTATTACAATGTAACTACACAGTAATAACTGTAGTAACATAGGTATGTAATTACATAGTAATAAGGTTGTAGCGGTATTAGTTATTCTACAATTGGAACAAGGACTCTAATTAAACATCCACTTTTTGAAGGTTATTCTACATGTGTAGTTCCTAATGTAAAACAAAATTGTTCCCAGGGCCAGCTCCATGCATAATTGTCACTCACTAAGGTTTTATAGATTGTCAAATTAGTTGTCAAATTAGTCCAGCCAGTAGCCAGCTATATAATCATTGCCAGGCCCATGCCCAGAGCCCTGACCTCCAGGGGCCCCCCATTCATTTTGTTAGCCACTCTCACTCAGATATATATTTATCATGGCATAAGTCACGGAAAAATTTGTAGAATTTCAGGAATTTAGCTTTAAAACTGCAAAAATGTCTCTCCACCCTATGGTAAAATGTGTAGAATTGCAGGAAATTTGCCTTAACTGCACATTTTTCAAATTTTTCTTCCTTGAAAAACAAGTAGAATTGCATGAAATTAGTAATAACATTGCAACATTTTCCCACTTGTTCCACTATGTAACTATGTAATGTTTGAAAGTCACCTGTGAATTACCATGTTAATAGCACAAACCAAAATCTGACCATGTTATATGTGACTACAGCCACTACAATCTAATCCACAGAAGCGGCAGATAGCCTAGTGGACAACAGCATTGGGCCAGTAACCGAAAGGTTGCTGGTTTGAATCCCTGAGCCGACTAGGTAAAAAAATGTGTCGATGTGCCATTGAGTACGGCACGTAAACCCAATTACTCCTGTAAGTTGTTCTGGATAAGAGTGTCTGCTAAATGACAAGGGTATATTTATACCAGAGCTCTATCAGAGTAACGCCGCCAACTCAAGATGGTATTTATTTTACCGCTTTGAGGATAATACAGTATCACCGTCATGGCCCGCTAACAAGGACTGCCCCCGACCCTTCTCATTCTCCGTGGCTGACGTGAGTAAAACGTTTAAACGTGTTAACCCTCGCAAGGCTGCTGGCTCAGACAGCATCCTTAGCCTTGCCCTCAGAGCATGCACAGACCAGCTGGCTGGTGTGTTTACGGACATATTCAATCACTCCCTATCCCAGTCTGTTGTCCCCACATGCTTCAAGATGACTACCATTGTTTCTGTACCCAAGAAGGCAAGGACAACTGAACTATTTAACTACCGCCCCGTAGCACTCACTTCTGTCATTAAGAAGTGCTTTGAGAGACTAGTCAAGGATCATATCACCTCCACCTTACCGGCCACCGCCACCACTTCAGTTTGCATACCGCCCCAACAAGTCCACAGACGACGCAATCGCCATCACACTGCACACTGCCCTATCCCATCTGGACAAAAGGAATACCAATGTAAGAATGCTGTTCATTGACTGCAGCTCAGCGTTCAACATCACAGTACCCTCTGAGCTCATCATCAAGCTGGAGGCTCTGGGTCTCAACCCTGCCCAGTGCAATTGGGTCCTGGACTTTCTGACGGGCCTCCCCCCCAGATGGTGAAGGTAGGAAACAATATCTCCACTTAGCTGACCCTCAACATTGGGACCCCACAAGGGTGCATGCTCAGCCCCTTCTGTACTCCCTGTTCACCCACGACTGCGTGGCCATGCATGCCTCCAACTCAATCATCAAGTTTGCAGACGACACAACAGTAGTGGGCTTGATCACCAACAATGACGAGACAGCCTACAGGGAGGAGATGAGGGCACTCGGAGTGTGGTGTCAGGAAAACAATCTCTCACTCAACGTCAACAAAACAAAGGAGATGATCGTGGACTTCAGGAAACAGCAGAGGGAGCACCCCCCCTATCCACATCGAAGAGACAGCAGTGGAGAAGGTGGAAAGTTTTAAGTTCCTCTGCGTACACATGAAAGACAAACTGAAATGGTTCACCCTCACAGACAGTGTGGTGAAGAAGGCGCAACAGTGCCTCTTCAACCTCAGGAGGCTGAAGAAATTTGGCTTGTCACCCAAAATCCTGACAAACCTTTATAGATGCACAATCGAGATCATCCTGTTGGGCTGTATCACAGCCTGGTACGGCAACTGCACCGCCCTCAACCGCAAGGCTCTCCAGAGGGTGGTGCGGACTGCACAAAGCATCACCGGGGGGGAAACTACCTGCCCTCCATGACACCTACAGCAACCGAGGTCACAGGATGATCAAAAAGATCATCAAGGACATCAACCACCCGAGCCACTGCCTGTTCACACCGCTACCATCCAGAAGGTGAGGTCAGCACAGGTGCATCAAAGTTAGGACCGAGAGACTGAAAAACTGCTTCTATCTCAAGGCCATCAGACTGCTAAACAGCAGTCACTAACTCAGAGAGGCTGCTACATTGAGACCCAATCACTAGCCACTTTAATAAATGGATCACTAGTCACTTTATACAATGTCACTGTAAATAATGTCACTTTAATAATTTTTACATACAGTTGAAGTCAGAAGTTTACATACACCTTTAGCCAAATACATTTAAACTCAGTTTTTCACAATTCCTGATATTTAATCCTAGTAGAAATTCGCTGTTGTAGGTCAGATAGGATCACCACCTATTTTGAAGAATGTGAAATGTCAGAATAATAGTAGAGAGAATTACTTATTTCAGCTTTTATTTCTTTCATCACATTCCCAGTGGGTCAGAAGTTACATACACTCAACTAGTATTTGGTAGCATTGCCTTTAAATTGCTTAACTTGGGTCAAATGTTTTGGGTAGCCTTCCACAAGCTTCCCACAATAAGATGGGTGAATTTTGGCTTATTCCTCCTGACAAAGCTGGTGTAACTGAGTCAGGTTTGTAGGCCTCCTTGCTCTCACACGCTTTTTCAGTTCTGCCCACAAATGTTCAATAGGATTGAGGTCAGGGCTTTGTGAAGGCCACTCCAATACCTTGACTTTGTTGTCCTTTTGCCACAACTTTGGAAGTATGGTTGAGGTCACTGTCCATTTGAAAGACCCATTTGCGACCAAGCTTTAACTTCCTGACTGATTTCTTGAGATGTTGCTTCAATATATCCACATCATTTTCTTTCCTCATGATGCCATCTATTTTGTGAAGTGCACCAGTCCCTCCTGCAGCAAAGAACCCCCACAACATGATGCTGCCATCCCCATAATTCACGGTTGGGATGGTGTTCTTCGGCTTGCAAGCCTCCCCCTTTTTCCTCCAAACATAACAATGGTCATTATGGCCAAACAGTTTCATCAGACCAGAGGACATTTCTCCAAAAAGTAAGATCTTTGTCCCCATGTGCAGTTGCAAACCGTAGTCTGGCTTTTTTATGGTGGTTTTGGAGCAGTGGCATCTTCCTTGATGAGCGGCCTTTCAGGTTATGTCGATATAGGACTCGTTTTACTGTGGATATAGATACATTTGTTAATCTTCACAAGGTCCTTTGCTGTTGTTCTGGGATTGATTCGCACTTTTCGCACCAAAGTACGTTCCTCTCTAGGAGACAGAACACATCTCCTTCCTGAGCGGTATGACGGCTGCGTGGTCCCATGGTGTTTATACTTACGTACTATTGTTTGTACAGATGAACGTGGTACCTTCAGGCATTTGGAAATTGCTCCCAAGGATGAACCAGACTTGTGGAGGTCTACAATTATTTCTCTGAGTTCTTGGCTGATTTATTTTTATTTTCCCATGATGTCAAGCAAAGAGGCACTGAGTTTGAAGGTAGGCCTTGAAATACATCCACAGGTACACCTCCAATTGACTCAAATGATGTCAATTAGCCTATCAGAAGCTTCTAAAGCCATGACATAATTTTCTGCCATGACATAATCTGTCTGTAAACAATTGTTGGAATAATTACTTGTATCATGCACAAAGTAGATGTCGTAGCCGACTTTACAAAACTATAGTTTGTTAACAAGAAATTTGAAGAGTGGTTGAAAAACTAGTTCTAACTACTAGCGCCCCACTCCCGACAATACCCGGTGAAATGTGAGGCGCCAAATTCAAAATCCAAAAGTTGAATTATTAAACATTCATAAATATACAATTGTTGCATAGTCATCAAAAGCTCTGATTCTTGGCAATATCACAGCGTTTTCAGATTTCAAAAAGGCTTTAAGGTGAAAGCACAACATTTGATTGTTTGAGGGTAGCACCTCTAATATTTATGCATTAGCATAAATTCATAACCCAACACGGGTCTCACAAAACGCATAAAATCGCTAATATAAAATCCCTTACCTTTGATGAACTTCTGCTGAGGGCTTCCCAAGTGTCCAACGAAGACAATCCTTGCGTCTTTGGTTAGAAAAAGTCATTTATTATATCCATAAATCTCCATTTGGTTGGCGCGTTATGATCAGAAAATCCACCGTTGAGTCGCCCATTGAACCGTGAAGAGAACACGTTCAAATTATACCTATACACTTTCTACAAACAAATCAAACATAATTTTTATTGTATCCCTTAGGTATCCTTTTGGGTATATTTGCTGTAATATTTCAACCGGACGATAACGTGAACGATAGGAAAGGAAAATAAAGTGGTGCGTGTTCACAATCTCGCGCGTGTCAAACCTTGTTTACAAAAGTGGTCGCCTGACAATTTCCTCTCCCTATCCGTTCTGGTCACTGCTAGAATTCCTAGTCTTTGACTGTTGACTGTTGACATCTAGTGGAAGCCATAAGTACTGCAGCCTCAGTCCTACATAAAGTTGTATGCAATAGGCACAATGGAGAAAATGCTCATTTACAAAAAAAACTGCAAATCCGGATGGATTTTCCTCGGGTTCTCGCCTGCTATATCACTTCTGTTATACTCACATACATTATTTTAACACTCTTAGAAACTTCAGAGTGTTTCCTATCCAATAGTACTAATTATGTGCATATCCTATTTTCTGGGCCTGAGTGGCATGCATTTTACTTTGGGCAGGCCAGACTCTCCAAAACCGTCACCTCGGGAGCCGCTCCCTAAGAAGTTAATGACTCCAACCTAAATGTATGTACACTTCTGACTTCAACTGTATTTACAATGCATTTACCCAAGAGCAAACAATTGAATGTAAAGTGAAGTGACATTTTTAATTATTATGAATATAATAAAATATAACAACCTTTGCAGACAATAGGCTAACCAGGAGAAGTTAGGAGATGAAAATGTTCAGTTCTTTAATGGATTTGACTATTTTTATTCACATTTTAAAAACAATACAAAACATACACATACAAACAAATACATCACACCTGCCTAGACCCACTAGGCCCCACCCCTATCACCATCACTTATCACTTTCTGCCACATGACCTCAAACAGACCCATTTTGTTTCTCTCCGTTACCTACGCTCATTTTTAGATAATAAAGCGCTTGACATTTCCATTGTGTGAACACAGGATTTACTGATTTCCAGTTTGCTGTATATTTTTTAAAGATAATTGATGAGAAGAGTTTTGTCCAACCCATCTGGTGTCTCACCGGACCCTAATATGTCATGCCTTGAAACCGACAGACAAATTAAAAGTATATTTACATTGCAATACCTCTGACATCCATCTTTCCAACTCCGCCTATAACTTTTACATTTAATAAAAAACCCAGAAGGCATGAATTATTGGGTCATTAGTAATTTTACACTTTAGACATCATTCTGCCGTTGTGCTGTAGAATGTGTGAATTTTGACTGTTGTATAATCAATTCTATACATTAATTTATACTGGATTAGGCATACATTTTCGTTAACTGTAATCTCGTTAGTTATGTTCCAACATTCCCTCACTCTTTTTTAAAGCTTACCTATCACATGAATATCCATTTCTGACTCAAATTGGATTCCCTCAAGATTGATGTCCAAAATGTTGTGATATAAAACTTAAGTTGGATGTATTTGAAAATATCTACATTGGTCAACCCAAAATTACTTTTAAACTTGTATAAATAAATACATATATTTCCTGTTACTGTACCAAGTCACTTACGGTTTCTATGCCTTTAGTTTCCACATGGGCCAATTTTTTGATGAATTCTGAAAAGCTATCCAAGGATTGTTCCATAAGGTTGTGTTTCTAGGGAGTGACATTGGTTCTTGTAAAATACTGTATGTTTCCATTTCTTCCAAATCATCAGTGTTCTTAGGTATGAAGTTGTTAATGTTCTTAGCTTTATCCTTTGAAAATAGACACAAAGATTGATATTCAAACAGACTAAAGCAATAACCAACTATTTGTGCTAGTAAAACATACTAACACAGGGTGGGAAATCTAGCTAGCATTTATGGCTAGCTAAGCACTTGGCACAATGTTAACATGTTTTCCAACTCAGTCAATAAAAGTTATAAAATCATCATGAAACTCAAACATTTCGTTAACAATGATTTTTCATTATTTTGAGACTTTTGCAGATTACAAACAAATTAACAGACAGAACAGCAGTGTTGTATTCATTGCTGAAACCATTTACCATTTAAGCAGCTTCAGGCACACATTGAGAAATAAAAAGCAACTGATTCTAAAAAACTGAGCAATATTGAAATTTCAAATATTACAAATTACATGACGACCCTCCCCTGGACTAGATTTAAAAAATAATAAATCCTCCCCCAGACTCTGAAGATTTTGAACTGTTCCCAACCTGTTACTGCTTTGAGTCTGAAATGGGGAGATGAAATGGGGAATTAAACAGTTTGAATATTAATCTTTGTCAAATCCATTAAAGAAAAGTCAAACTGAAAAATGTTCTCTGGTCTTGTAGGGGTTGCGTAACTGGTGGCAGAGAAGTCAGGCGCAGGAGAGCAAAGCTGGGTAATACTCGTAGTTGTTTAATAAACAAACCAACCGATCAAAACAACACAAGAAAATCAATTGGGTACAAACAACCCGTAAACTACCAGTATACATAACAAAGCACAAGCACTACAAACAACAATTCCGGACAAGGACATGTTGGAAACAGAGGGTTAAATACACAACATGTAATGAATGGAATTGAAACAAGGTGTGTGGGAAGACAAGACAAAAAAAATGGAAAATGAAAAATGGATCGATGATGGCTAGAAGACCGGTGACGCCGATCGAACAAGGAGAGGCACCGACTTCGGCGGAAGTCGTGACAGTACCCCCCACTTGATGCGAGGCTCCAGCAGTAGGACCGCAGAAACCAGCCCACATCCTGGTTAACTCTCTCCACCTGGCAATAACTCTCGGGGTGAAAACCTGAAGTAAGGCTGATCGAGACCCCCAGACGCTCCATAAACGCCTTCCAGACTCTAGACGTGAACTGGGGACCCCGATCAGACACTATATCCTCTGGCACCCCGTATTGCCGGAAGACGTGTGTAAACAAGGCCTCCGCAGTCTGTAGGGACGTAGGGAGACCGGGCAGAGGGAGGAGACGACAGGACTTAGAGAAACGATCCACAACAACCAGGATCGCGGAGTTACCCTGTGAGAGCGGAAGATCAGTCAGAAAATCCACCGACAGGTGCGACCAAAGCCGCTGTGGAATGGGTAAGTTGTGTAGCTTACCTTTGGGCAGGTGAATAGGAGCCTTACACTGGGCAGGAGGAGTATGGGAGTGGGATCCATGGGCTGCTCCTCTGTGTCATACAGCCAGGACAATGTGTCTGCTTTCACATTCTGGGAGCCTGGTCTGTATGAAAGGGTAAACACAAAACGGGTGAAAAACATGGCCCACCTTGCCTAGTCGTGACAGGTCTCCAAGCTAACTTCTCCTGTTAAGCCTGTTGTCTGCAAAGGTTGTTACATTGCAACAACAGAGTAATAAAAAACGTAACTTCACTTTACATGTACATTAAATTGCTTGCTCCTAGGTAAGTACATTGTAAATACAGTCAAAAGTTTGGACACACCTACTCATTCAAAGGTTCTTTATTTTTACTATTTTCTACATTGTAGAATAATAGTGAAGACATCGAAACTATGAAATAACACATATGGAATCATGTAGTAAAAAAAAAGTGCTGGCGCCCCACTCCCGACACTACCCGGTGAAATGTAAGGCGCCAAATTCAAAATCGAAAAGTTGAATTATTAAACATTCATCAATATACAAGTTACGGCGAAAGCACAACATTTGATTGTTTGAGGATAGCACCTACAATATTTAACCATTAGCATAAATTCATAACCCAACGCGGGTCTCATAAAACGCATAAAATCGCTAACATAAAATCCCTTACCTTTCGAAGAACTTCTGCTGAGGGCTTCCCAAGTGTCCAACGAAGACAATCCATGCTTCTTTTGTTAGAAAAAGTAATTTATTATATCCCTAAATCTCAGTTTGGTTGGCGCGTTATGATCATAAAATCGCCCATTGAACTGTGAAGAGAACGCGTTCACATTATACCTATACACTTGTCCAAGAACAATCAAACATCATTGATAATGTATCCTTAGGAACACTTTTATGTATATTTACAATAATATTTCAACCGGATACTAAACTGGACGAGAGGAAAGGAAAAAGCCACAGCGCACGCAAGCCCGTGAACGCGCTTCCTCTTCTGTTTACATCCGATGACTAGTTCGAAATTCTTCTTCTATTACCATCCAGAACAACCTAACATCACCAAACACTGTCTAGAGACTGTTGACATCCAGTGGAAGCAATAGGTACTGCAATCTTACTACCATATATAGCTGTTTTCAATAGGGAGGGGTTCAAAATGAGGCAATGTGTCAAAAACACTTTTTCCAGGACAGAAATTCCTCAGGTTTTCGCCTGCTATATCAGTTCTGTTATACTCATAGACAACATTGTAACACTCTTAGAAACTTCAGAGTGTTTCCTATCCAATAGTACTAATTATGTGCATATCCTCTCCAAAACCGACACCTCAGCTGCCGCTCCCTAAGAAGTTAAACAAATCAAAATATATGTTATATTTGAGATTCTTCAAAGTAGCCACCCTTTGCCTTGATGACAGCTTTGCACACTCTTGGCATTCTCTCATCCAGCTTCATGAGGTAGTCAACTGGAATGCATTTAAATGAACAGGTGTGCCTTGTTAATAGTTACTTTGTGGAATTTCATTCATTCTTAATTCGTTTGAGCCAATCAGTTTTGTTGTGACAAGGTAGGGTAGGTATACAGAAGATAGCCCTATTTTGTAAAAGATGAAGTCCATATGATGACAAGAACAGCTCAAATAAGTAAAGAGAAATGACAGTCCATCATTACTTAAAGACATGAAGGTCAGTCAATCTAGAGAATTTCAAGAACTTTCTTTAAGTGCAGTCGCAAAACCCATCAAGCGCTATGATGAAACTGGCTCTCATGGGGAGTTACCTCTGCTGCAGATGATAAGTTCATTAGAGTTACCAGCCTCAGGATTCGGCAGTTAACTGCACCTCAGATTGTAGCTTAAATAAATACTTAACAGAGTTCAGGTAACAGACACATCTCAACATCAACTGTTCAGAGGAGACTGCGTGAATCAGGCCTTTGTGGTCGAATTGCTACAAAGAAACCATTACTAAAGTACACCAATAACAAGAAAAGACTTGCTTGGGCCAAGAAACACAAGCAATGGACATTAGACCAGTGGAAATCTGTCCTTTTGTCTGATAAGTCCAAATTTGATATTTTTGGTCCCAACCGCTGGGGGAACTCCTTCAAGACTGTTGGAAAAGCATTCCAGGTGACTACCTCATGAAGCTGGTTGAGAGAATGCCAAGAGTGTGCAAATCTGTCATCAAGGCAAAGGGTGGTTACTTTGAAAAATGTTTTATTTTAAAATATATTTTGATTTGTTTAACACTTGATTCCATGTGTTATTTCATAGTTTTGACAATGTAGAAAATAGTAAAAATGTATTAAAAACCTTGAGTAGGTGTGTCCAAACTTTTGACTGGTACTGTATATTCCTTGTAACAACATTGTCATTACAAAGTTGGTTGTTAAAGATCGTTATAGTGTAAGAATAATGTAACTAAACGGGTTACGTTTTCCTGTCTTCTAATTTATCTTTGTTAGCCTATTGTCGGCAACGGTTGTTACACTGTAACTACATAGTAATTATGAAGATTATACCCTACTGGGTTTCACTTTATATTAGGTTGCTTGCTTCTGAGTGCGTACATGATAATTACCAGTATATCCCATTTATCTACATTGTTCTTACATTGTACTTGGATTTGGTATAGCCTTTGAGCAAGGTCATAACATAGAAATAAACACATTGAAAATAAACAGTAGTTAATGACAGGGTGTGCCTTGTTATAATTGTTGTTACCAGGTCCTAGCCTATTTATCAACCCTGGTATTACATGTGGACTTGATGGTAGTGGCGCCTTGTAACAACAAGGTGAGCTTTGGTTTGAGTTATTAACATGGAAATTCACAGGTAACTTTCAAACATGTAATTACAAAACACGAGTTACATAATGGAACAAGAAATGTGGAATAACATCATTAATTACACATGTGGAATAATCTTCAGCAAGTGGATGTGTATTTACAGTCCTTTTCCAATTGTTCCAATTGTGTAGGCCTAATAACTGATACCACTACAACCCTATTACCATGTAATTACGTAGTAACACCAATGTAACTACTATGTTGTTACTATAGTTTTTACTGTGTAGTTACATAGTAATAGGGGCAACTTAATGTAAAGCGTTACTAATGGCACTTTTTTTAGGATAAACTCTCTTAAATCCTCTGAATTACAGACTAATCTAATTTGTTTAGGATTCTTGCCTGGTAGGAAAGGGACAGAGATGCCCTGTTATAGGAACAAGCCCCCTTTACCCCTCCAGACTCAGTTTCTAGCATAGGCCCCCCTACACCCCGTTGCTGTAGGTACGATAAGAGGGCTAGTGACCAAGTGAGCTATGACGTTCCATTGATCCAGAAAATTGCTGCGGAGCCAGCCTTGAAATTAGTTTAAATTGCTGAATCAAAAAATGGTATCCAGTATTCTGGTAAGGCCAGTGTAAACCCCTCTGCCTCTAATCCCTGGCTGATGTGAAAAGTTGCCAGGGATCGTGTCTTCCGCTGCCCAATTGATGGGGGAATTTGGATTGCTTGTGACAGAGACACACATGCAACCAACTGGGATTTGACTTGGATGGCACTTATGGCGACCAGGGTCGTGACTTGGTTTTGAATTTGAGGGCTTGAGGAATTTTGTGTGATCTACAATGGCTTTGTGCTTTTCAATTCAATTACATGCCAACACTTTCCACTGTGACAATTTCAGATCCTCTCTTAGTTGTGAGTTGAGTCATAACTCCATGCCTTGCTATACAGTTCAAGGATTGGGAATAATTTAACATCAATCATGTTTCTTATTTTACCCGGTTTGCTTGGTCCTAAAAATAGCAACAAACACCAGCGTTAGTGCTGGAGATTGATGTGAAGAGGGAGCAGGCAGGGACGTCTTGACACAAAATCAGCTTTAATTTAGAGTAAGTCAAGCTAAAATGATCACTCAGGCAAACGCAGTAGTGGATTATACCACACATACTCTGTCAATATTACTGTATTATCATTCCATTAAAGACCAGAGAAAAGGTCTCAGCATGCATTAATATGAAAAGAAATTACCATCTGCCCACTATTTGGTGGAAAGTGGGAACACATTTTAACTGTTATCATAATACAATTATAATGTCATGGAAAGTTACGATTTCTACATAAAGCCACACTCCTACACTTACCTCCATACAGCTTGCACTCTGTAATTGTCCAAATTGACTGGGCATTCTAAATCCATTCCAGTTCATAACCTGCATGCAGAACCTTGATATTAGCAAGGTGTGATGGGGACTGGGGGCTAAAAGTTATTTTCATCTGTAGATTGTTGTGAATCCTGATAATAGAGAAGAAGCTCATTCTCCTGTGAGTGCAGTTTTATATTTTCATGACTGATGTTGAAAAATGTCCGTGGTAAAGGATAACCGATGGCTTGTCATCTGCCACTTTTTTTCCACCCGTTTTTGTTTTTCTTTACGCCATGCATCAGGGTGTCTGCACTCAAAACGTAAACTCATTCCTCCTTTGTTCTTTTTCCACCTTTCCTGGCAAAAGTTGGAGGAAGAAGCTTTTAAATCTTACCCTTAATCCCCTCCATCATTGGCAGGAATACGAATTCTACCCTGAAGACCACTCAACAGATTTTAAGTTAGTGTGTGAAAATCCTTAAAGCTTACAATCCTTAGTTGCTACATAATTATTTTTACTGATATATTCATGATATAGTGAGCTCCAAAAGTATTGGGTCAGTGACACATTCTTTGTTGTTTTGGCTCTGTATTCCAACACTTTTAATGAAAGTATACAATGACAATGATGTTAAAGTGACAGACTGTCAACTTTAATTTTACGTTTTTTTCATCCATATCGGGTGAACCGTTTAGAAATTACAGCACCTTTTGTACATTGTCCCCCCATTTTAAGGGACCAAAAGTATTGGGACAAATTCACTTATGTGTATTAAAGTAGTATAATGTTAAGTATTTGGTATCATATTCATAGCACACAATGACTATATCACGCTTGTGACTCGACAAAGTTGTCATCATTATTCACGATTCATTCAGGATTATCCGTAATCATGATAGCATCCATGTTAATGTAGAAGTGTTTAGAAACATTCTATTCTTATTTACAATAAACGTGACTGAAGAATTACACAATATATTATATACTATTAATTTCCATTGGGCACAAAATAATCTGATGCACAACCAAAACAAACTGCAAATAAATTGAGCGTACTGTACAATATACCTCAGGATTTGAATTATGTATTTTACACAGTCATTATTGCTAATCTTTAATAAGGGTGTCAATAATTTCAGACCCCACTGTACATGCATTATATTACAGACAGATTAGGAAGACAGTATCTGCCAACATTTAAATGAAAAGCAAAGAGTGTGGTCAAGGACTTGCACATCTCTCATACAAACAGATGCTTCAAACAGGAGGATTCTTGGAAGTCAGGGGTAGATTTGCCCCACCTGACTTTTTTTGCCCCCAAGAAACTATAGGAAAAAACAGGGTATAAATCCAGGCCATAGCTTAATGTCTTCCTCCCTGAGATTGCTTGCCTCTGTTATTTCAGTTTCATGAAGGTGGATCTCAAATTGTTTCTTTATAAATAAGATCTGATATTAAAAGGTAAGTATTTAGATCAATTTCACAGATCTCTACTAGGCTCTGTGAGTTAGCCTACAAAATCCAATTGAATTTCCCACTTAGTTTCGTAAGCAAAGATATAATTCAGTCTTATCCATGACACTACATTTTGAAATGCAGTCTGTCTTTTCCTCATAAGCTGGTTTGACACGTACAAGCTCATTGAATGATGAAACGCATGACATTAATCGTCAAGGTTATTTGACTTCAAGTGGAGTCCCACCTGTCCTGGTGACCTCAGTGGTTCTGTGTGTCTTTTCCGTGGCCCCGTAGGGGAGTGGAAATTATAAGGCCTGACAATGTGCTGACAACGTGTCACAGGCTGGCCAGCCATGGCATTCTCAGGAGTTCAAGGCCTGTCTGTGTCTGTCTCTCTCTGTCTCTCTCTATCTCTCTTTGTCTCTCGGTCTTCCTCTCTCAGTCTCTCAGTCTCCCTGTCTCTCGGTCTCCCTGTCTGTCTCTGTCGGTCTCCATGAAACAAAGTACAGATGCCACACATGCCAAACAGAATCAAAGGACTTCCTTGGTGCAGTTGGTCCCTGGCACCACTGGCAGACTACTGATCTTCTATGCCTCACCCCTCCAGTAATTCTACGTGCTAAACTTCAATATAACTTTTTTCTTGCCCTGCAAGAAGAGCAATTAATGGATTATTTCTGGAGAAATGGCCAATTATGCGTTCTTTAGACAAATGTCTCTGGTTACAGATAAGGTTTGTCCATTTGATGTTCGAGTAAAAGGCCTATGATGCCAAACCCAGTGACCCCCTACTGTACACCATATCAGAGTTAGTTGATGAATGAAATTAGGTCCAGGTTGGAGTTGAATGATAATTAAAGGGAAAATGAGTGTCAGCTAAATCAGTCAAACATTTCATGAACTGAACACACTTGATGGCACTTTTTTGTTTCGTTCAGTGGAGCCGCACCTCCCATCGTTAAATAGTTACCGTGCTGTGGTCTCCTGGGAAATTAAAAGCATATTGTGCACAGTTTCCCTGTGACTCTGAGACTCTGGGGAGGAGACTTTTTACATTTTCTAATAAAGGAGACTTCAAATGACTAAACAGGGGACTTGTCTTTAATTAAACTGGGAGTTTGGACGTATTTATCTGTTTATGTTCTTTGTAATAACTCCTAAGGCATGTTCACACTATTAGGGTCACCACTTTGGGGACTAGTCACCCCCGTTTTGGTGGGATGCGCAGTAAGAGATTTGTGCATTGTAATATCTTCAGATAATAAGGTGAAAAAGATGGTACAGTAAAAAAGAAATCACATAAATGTTCGGAACAAATACATTTTTTCCTAGTCACTTTTGCACATCGTCCTTACTCTATCTTGCATCACAAAGGATTGCCAGCAAATTGAATATTTTGCTCCCTGGCACATCAATGTGGGATTTCATCACCTCATTTCACAGGTACCTCTTCCTTTTGATGCCGAGTTTAAATGTTTGGAGCATAAGTTAGACGATAAGCTTGTGAGTAATTTAACATTTTATAGCAAGAAGTGGAAAAAAGATCTGAATAATACCTGATGGGATGAAAGTGTGTGTGGACTAATTCCATAGTGCATAATCAATTTCCGTCATATCCTCTTGATCTCTACAGTATGTTGGCTGAGGTATGACATCCATGTGCAGCTGGTGGCCGTCCTATCAACCTCCAACCACAGAACATTGGCCCTCATTTTCTGTTAATTTACTGACTATTCTACATGTTCGTCGACACCCAGCAGGTGATCTACTACGCATGGACGGCTTTCGTGTTGGTTTGTCTTGTCATTTGATTAATTGATTTATTAAGCATTTTGACCTCTATAATAATGAATATCTGCTTTAACCCTCTATTAACCAGTAATAATAATTTATTAACCAAACATCTGTTAATCAGCCATTACACAGCACTTATGGTAATTTAATGGAGGAAATAAGTCATAATTCAAAAACATGTCTTTAAATGCATCAAATCAGTTGTACTATAGCGAATCTCTGTTTTGCAAATCAATCCTTGTATCTGCATTTTGAAGTTGTGGAATTCCGTTGCTTAAGCCTTTTGATATGACTATTTTCTCCTTCAATTATATTGGTTGTTTTTTATGTTTGATCACGTACAAGATAGATGGATAGACAGCCAGACAAAGAAGTGTGGGTTTGATGGATGGTCATTCACAGCTCTTCCGCTTGTTTGTTCATCCCTTGCTGTATTTAAAAATGACCCTTCAAACAAGACCAACGGAGAAAGCCAGAGTGTTTCACTGAGCAGAGGGAGGACATGGTTGCTTGAGTAATCTGTTACCATTGCTTTTACAAGGGTCTTTCTTGACACCAGCCATCCTTCAAACATCAATATCAAATGTCTGCTATTCCCCTTGGGTGAGTTCAGCTGATGACTTTCCATCCTTGTATGAAGCCTTGCTGGCAGGCATGGAGGCGTTATGGGAATCCACTGACATTGATTTCTTTATCCCTATACACACACACATAGATGGACGCATTGGGTCCAATCCTGATCAGTTGTAGATGCTTCATTTACATTGAGAGTAGGTAAGAGAGCAGCGCCGTACAGGCTGTATGCCCAACACTAAGTAGTGTGTCTGTCTTCAGGCGTATTCATTCAATCTTTAAGATTATCTTGAACAACATTTTATGAAAGAGTAAGGCCACTGGAAATGGGGGATTGCGAATTTAAAGGGATGTGTTTTGGCCATTTTCTAGGTGGCTGAGAGGATTGTCAAGGGACGGGGGAGGGAAAGGGTGAACAGTGTGAGGTCTCTTTCATATCAAGAGGCCTGCTCATCTCTGTTACAGTAGCTGTCATTCACTTGTAGTCAGTCACACATGCTAAAAATGCGATATGAACCCTCAAGGCTCCAAGGAGAGGAATTTCTGTTATGTTGAGCCTGTGTTCCCCGATTAATTCTGTTCCATCATCTAGCATCTCTCTCGCTCTCTCTCTCCATGACCTTGTGGTTTACTGAAGAAGTAATCAAATGGTCCGTTGTCAAAATAAAGGGCCAAATGATGGATAACATTTTCCCATTCATGTCCCTCAAATCTATTAAATCCATCAAATCCACATCTGATTATCACATAGATCTCTGCATTCCACTGTGGTGATGAAATTGCAGATATGTAAAGTATGTGTGAGAGATCATCTCTCCACATGCCACACAAACGGCTGTCGCAGTGGGACCAGGTGATTCAAAAAAATTCCGGCATCCCAAATTCCACCCCATTCCCTATATAGTGCCCTTTTTTGACTATGGCTGTGGTCAAAAGTAGTTTACTGTATAGGAAATAGGGTGCCATTTGGGACACAGACTTTGACCTGCCTATGTGTTGATGTTGCAGGGATTTTGAGTACTCCCAATTCCTAAGGTATTTATATAACTTTAGCAGTCTGAATCCACGGGAAATGGACAAGTCAGAGGCTAACAGCTTACAAATGGATTTGTCAATGACATAATACTGTAAATAATTCAAAATCCTCAGGTACCCTTATGGAAAATTTTTGTTTTGAATGTTCATTCTGCTATTTTGTTTTATGTATGGGATTTGATAGCAACTCCAATGCTCATAACAAATGTTCTACCCTAATATCCAGTTTACAATGGATTTGACAGAAAATTGCACAACATTTACCTTAAGGGAACTATCCAACGATATCCATGCCTCACTGCTCATGTGTGTACTAGTCAAATTCAACTTTAAATTGAATTCATTTTGATCATCCTCTTTGGTGTTGGTACAACAGTGGATCCTTTTTACTCATAAGTAATCCCCCCTCACTTGACCCATGCTCTGGCAAATGATCAGTTTGACATCCAACTCATGTTCTCCAAGAGCAGAATGACATCAGCGCTAGCTCCGAGAGGTTTGGTTGTGTGTGTCAAATGTGTCATTGCTCCAATCCAGCGAGATCAATTCATGATATATAATGGTGTCGGAGGAGATGGCTGCCGTTTTACGGTCTCCTATTCAATTGTGCTATTGTGTGTGTTTTTTCGCGTTATTTGTAACTTATTTTGTATATAATGTTTCTGCCACCTTCTCTTATGACCGGAAAGCGGAAAGAGCTTCTCGATATCAGGACAACGATTACTCACCTCGTACTGGACAAAGGTTTTCTTTAACGAGTCGGACGCAAAAGATTTACTTCAGACACCTTACAAGGCGCAAATCCCCATGATTCGTATGAGAAAGAGACAGAGATATCGGGGACATAGGTCGGGGTGCCTTGTAAGGATCCAACAGCGAGTGGGTAATCTGCCTCTAACATCAGTCCTATTAGCTAACGTACAATCATTGGATAATTAAATAGACAAACAACGATCACGAATATCCTACCAACGGGACATTAAAAACTGTAATATCTTATGTTTCACCAAGTCGTGTCTGAACAGCGACATGAATAACATACAGCTGGCGGGGTTCACACTGCATCGGCAAAATAGAACAGCCGCCTTCGGTAAGACAAGGGGTGGCAGTCTGTGTATATTTGTAAACAAAAGCTGGTCCACAAAATCTAATAGTAATGAGATGTCTAGGTTTTGCTCACCTTATTTACCAAGAGAGATATCATCTACAGTGGGGAAAAAAAGTATTTAGTCAGCCACCAATTGTGCAAGTTCTCTCACTTAAAAAGATGAGAGAGGCCTGTGATTTTCATCATAGGTACACTTCAACTATGACAGACAAAATGAGGAAAGAAAATCCAGAAAATCACATTGTAGGATTTTTATGAATTTATTTGCAAATTATGGTGGAAAATAAGTATTTGGTCACATACAAACAAGCAAGACTTCTGGCTCTCACAGACCTGTAACTTCTTCTTTAAGAGGCTCCTCTGTCCTCCACTCATTACCTGTATTAATGGCACCTGTTTGAACTTGTTATCAGTATAAAAGACACCTGTCCACAACCTCAAACAGTCACACTCCAAACTCCACTATGGCCAAGACCAAAGAGCTGTCAAAGGACACCAGAAACAAAATTGTAGACCTGCACCAGGTTGGGAAGACTGAATCTGCAATAGGTAAGCAGCTTGGTTTGAAGAAATCAACTGTGGGAGCAATTATTAGGAAATGGAAGACCTACAAGACCACTGATAATCTTCCTCGATCTGGGGCTCCACGCAAGATCTCACCCCGTGGGGTCAAAATGATCACAAGAACGGTGAGCAAAATCCCAGAACCACACGGGGGGACCTAGTGAATGACCTGCAGAGAGCTGGGACCAAAGTAACAAAGCCTACCATCAGTAACACACTACGCCGCCAGGGACTCAAATCCTGCAGTGCCAGACGTGTCCCCCTGCTTAAGCCAGTACATGTTCAGGCCCGTCTGAAGTTTGCTAGAGAGCATTTGGATGATCCAGATGAGGATTGGGAGAATGTCAGATGAAACCAAAATATAACTTTTTGGTAAAAACTCAACTCGTCGTGTTTGGAGGACAAAGAATGCTGAGTTGCATCCAAAGAACACCATACCTACTGTGAAGCATGGGGGTGGAAACATCATGCTTTGGGGCTGTTTTTCTGCAAAGGGACCAGGGACGACTGATCCGTGTAAAGGAAAGAATGAATGGGGCCATTTATCGTGAGATTTTGAGTGAAAACCTCCTTCCATCAGCAAGGGCATTGAAGATGAAACGTGGCTGGGTCTTTCAGCATGACAATGATCCCAAACACACCACCCGGGCAACGAAGGAGTGGCTTCGTAAGAAGCATTTCAAGGTCCTGGAGTGGCCTAGCCAGTCTCCAGATCTCAACCCCATAGAAAATCTTTGAAAGTCCGTGTTGCCTAGCGACAGCCCCAAAACATCACTGCTCTAGAGGAAATCTGCATGGAGGAATGGGCCAAAATACCAGCAACAGTGTGTGAAAACCTTGTGAAGACTTACAGAAAACGTTTGACCTCTGTCATTGCCAACAAAGGGTATATAACAAAGTATTGAGATAAACTTTTGTTATTGACCAAATACTTATTTTCCACCATAATTTGCAAATAAATTCATAAAAAATCCTACAATGTGATTTTATGGATTTTTTTCCCTCATTTTGTCTGTCATAGTTGAAGTGTACCTATGATGAAAATTACAGGCCTCTCTCATCTTTTTAAGTGAGAGAACTTGCACAATTGGTGGCTGACTAAATACTTTTTTTCCCCACTGTACATTCTTTGTAACTGTGTATTTACCATCACAAACCTATGCTGGCACTATGACCGCATTCAATGAGCTGTATACGGCCATAAGCAAACAGGAAAACGTTTATCCAGAGGCGGCGTTCCTAGTGGCCGGGGACTTTAATGCAGGGAAAATTAAATCCATGTGACCTAATTTCTACCAGCATGTTAAATGTGCAACCAGAGGGAAAAAAACGTAACTCCACACACAGAGACGCGTACAAACCTCTCCCTCGCCCTCCATTCGGCAAATCTGACCATAATTCTATCCTCCTGATTCCTGCTTACAAGCAAAAACGAAAGCAGGAAGCACCAGTGACTCGGTCAATAGAGAAGTGGTCAGATGACGCAGATGCTAAACTACAGGACTATTTTGCTAGCATAGACTGGAATATGTTCCGGGATTATTCCAATGGCTTTGAGGAGTACACCACATCAGTCACTGGAATCATCAATAAGTTGCATCGATGACATCATTCCCATAGTTACTGTACATCCATACCCCAACCAGAAGCCATGGATTACAGGCAACATCCACACTGAGCTAAACGGTAGATCTGCCACTTTCAAGGAGCGGTCCTCTAACTAGGAAGCTTATAAGAAATCCCGCTATGCCTTCCGACGAACCATCAAACAGGCAAAGAGTAAATGCAGGACTAAGATTGAGTTGAACAACACAGGCTCCAACGCTCGTCGGATGTGGTAGGGCTTGCAAACTATTACAGACTACAAAGGGAAGGACAGCCACGAGCTGCCCAGTGACACGAGCCTACCAGACGAGCTAAATTACTTCTATGCTTGCTTCTAGGCAAATAACACTGAAGCATGCATGAGAGCATCAGCTGGACAACTGTGTGATCACGCTCTCCATAGCCGATGTGAGTAAGACCTTTAAACAGGTCAACATTCACAAGGCCGCAGGACCAGACGGATTATCAGGACGTGTACTCCGAGCATGCGCCAACCAACTGGCAAGTGTCTTCATTGACATTTTCAACCTGTCCCTGACTGAGTCTGTAATACCAACATGTTTCAAGCAGACCACCATAGTCTCTGTCCCCAAAACACTAAGGTAACCTGCCTAAATGACTACCGACCCATAGCACTCAAGGCTGTAGCCATGAAGGGCTTTGAAAGGTTGGTCATGGCTCACATCAACACCATTGTCCCAGAAACCTTAGACCCACTCCAATTTGCACACCGCCCCAACAAATCCACAGATTATATAATCTCTATTGCACTCCACACTGCCCTTTCCCACCTGGACAAATGAAACACCTATGTGAGAATGCTATTAATTGACTACAGCTCAGTCTTCAACAAATCAAAGCAAAGTTTATTTGTCATGTGCTCCGAATACAACAGGTGTAGACCTTACAGTGAAACGCTTACTTACAGGCTCTAACCAATAGTGCAAAAAATATATTAGGTGAACAATAGGCAAGTAAAGAAATAAAAACAACAGTAGAAAGACAGTGAAAAATAACAGTTGCGAGGCTATATACAGTAGCGAGGCTTTAATAGTAGCAAGGCTACAATTGCCGTACCAGGCAGTGATGCAACCAGTCAGGATGCTCTCGATGTTGCAGCTCTAGAAACTTTTGAGGATCTGAGGACGCATGCCAAATCTTTTTAGTTTCCTGAGGGGGGAATAGGCTTTGTCGTGCCCTCTTCACGACTGTCCTGCCATCCAGGACCTCTATACCAGGCAGTGTCACAGGAAGGCCCTAAAAATGGTCAAAGACCCTAGTCATAGACTGTTCTCTCTGCTACCGCACGGCAAGTGGTACCAGAGCGCCAAGTCTAGGTCCAAGAGACTTCTTAACAGCTTCTTTTAACAGAGGGTTAACTAAGGAACATGTCATTATGGGATAGAAACCAGGTGTGTATAATGAAGACAAGAAAACATGAAAATGAAAAGTAGATCGGCAGTAGCTAGAAGACCGGTGACTTCGACCGCCGAAAACCACCCGAGCAAGGAGAGGGACCAACTTCGGCTGAAGTCGTGACACCCGCCTTATCTCAGCTCACTGGTCACAATAACAACACCCACCCGTAGCATGCGCATCTTACTGGTCATCCCCAAAGCCAACACCTCCTTTGGCCGCCTTTCCTTCCAGTTCTCTGCTGCCACTGACTTGAATGAATTGCAAAAATCGCTGAAGCTGGAGACTTATATCTCCCTCACTAACTTTAAACGTTGCAGCTGTAAATAGCTGTAAATAGCCCACCCAATCTACCTACCTCATCCCAATATTGTTTTTATTTACTTTTCTGCTCTTTTACACACCAGTATTTCTACTTGCACATCATCATCTGCTCATCTATCACTCCAGTGTTCATTTGCCAAATTGTAATTACTTTGCTACTATGGCCTATTTATTGCCTTCCTCCTCACACCATTTGCACACACTGTATATAGACTTTATTTTTCTCTATTGTGTTATTGACTGTACACTTGTTTATTCCATGTGTAACTCTGTGTTGTTGTTTGTGTCGCACTCCTTTGCTTTATCTTGGCCAGGTCGCAGTTGTAAATGAGAACTTGTTCTCAACTAGCTCACCTGGTTAAATAAAGGTGAAATAAAATAAAAAAATAAAAACTTGACAGAGCTTGAAGAATTATTATTGTTTTACCTTTATTTAACCAAGTAGGCAAGTTGAGAACAAGTTCTCATTTACAACTGTGACCTGGAGAAGACAAAGCAAAGCAATTCGACGCATACAACAACACAGAGTTACACATGGAGTAAACAAACATAGAGTCAATAATACAGTAGAAAAACAAATCTATATATGATGTGTGCAAATGAGGTAAGGAAGGTAAGGCAATAAATAGGCCATGGTGGTGAGGTAATTACAATATAGCAATTTAACACTGGAATGGTAGATGTGCAGTTGATGAATGTGCAAAGTAGAAATACTGGGGTGCAAAGGAGCAAGATAAATAAATAAATATGGTAGGGGATGAAATAGTTGGTTGGGCTATTTACAGGTGCAGTGATCAGTGAGCTGCTCTGACAGCTGGTGCTTAAAGCTAGTGAGGGAGGAAAGTGTCTCCATTTTCAGTGATTTTTGTAGTTCATCCCAGTCATTGGTAGCAGAGAACTGGAAGGAAAGGCGGCCAAAGCAGGAATTTGCTTTGGGGATGACCAGTGAGATTTACCTGCTGGAGCGCGTGCTACGGGTGGGTGCTGCTATGGTGACCAGTGAGCTGAGATAAGGCGGGGCTTTACCTAGCAGGGACTTGTAGATGACCTGGAGCCAGTGGGGTTTTGCGACGAGTATGAAGCGAGGGCCAGCCAACGAGAGTGTACAGGTCGCAGTGGTGGGTAGTATATGGGGCTTTGGTGACAAAACGGAAGGCACTGTGATAGACTGCATCCAATTTGTTGAGTAGAGTATTGTAGGCTATTTTGTAAATGACATCGCCGAAGTTGAGGATCGGTAGGATGGTCAGTTTACGAGGGTATGTTTGGCAGCATGAGTGAAGGATGCTTTGTTGCGATATAGGAAGCCAATTCTAGATTTAATTTTGGATTGGAGATGTTTGATGTGAGTCTGGAAGGAGAGTTTACAGTCTATCCAGACACCTAGGTATTTGTAGAACCGTCCAGAATAGTGATGCTGGATGGGCAGGCAGGTGCGAGCAGCGATCGGTTGAAGAGCATGCATTTGGTTTTACTTGCATTTAAGAGCAGTTGGAGGCCACGGAAGGAGAGTTGTATGGCATTGAAGCTTGTCTGGAGGGTAGTTAACACAGTGTCCAAATAAGGGCTCGAAGTATACAGAATGGTGCCATCTGCGTAGAGGTGGATCAGAGACTCACCAGCAGCAAGAGCAACATCATTGATGTATACAGAGAAGAGAGTCGGCCCAAGAATTTAACCCTGTGGCACTCCCATAGAGACTGCCAGAGGCCCGGACAACAGGCCCTCCGATTTGACACACTGAACTATATCGGAGAAGTAGTTGGTGAACCAGGCATGGCAATCATTTGAGAAACCAAGGCTGTTGAGTCTGCCGATACGGATGTGGTGATTGACAGAGTCGAAAGCCTTGGCCAGGTCAATGAATACGGCTGCACAGTAATGTCTCTTATTGATGGTGGTTATGATATTGTTTAGGACCTTGAGCGTGGCTGAGGTGCACCCATGACCAGCTCTGAAACCAGATTGCATAGCGGAGAAGGTACGGTGGGATTCGAAATGGTCGGTAATCTGTTTGTTAACTTGGCTTTCGAAGACCTTAGAAAGGCAGGTCTGTAGCAGTTTGGGTCAAGATTGTCTCCCCCTTTGAAGAGGGGGATGACCGCAGCTGCTTTCCAGTCTTTGGGAATCTCAGTCAACACGAAAGAGAGGTTGAACAGGCTAGTAATAGGGGTCGCTACAATTTCGGCAGATCATTTTAGAAAGAAAGGGTCCAGATTGTCTAGCCCGGCTGATTTGTAGGGGTCCAGATTTTGCAGTTCTTTCAGAACATCAGCTAACTGGATTTGGGATAAGGAGAAATAGGGGAGGCTTGGGCGAGTTGCTGTGGGGGGTGCAGTGCTGTTGACCGGGGTATGGGGTAGCCAGGTGGAAAACATGGCCAGAAAAATGGCCAGAAAAATGCTTATTAAAATTCTCAACTATAGTGGATTTATCGGTGGTGACAGAGATTCCTATCCTCAGTGCAGTGGGCAGCTGGGAGGAGGTGCTCTTATTCTTCATGGACTTTACAGTGTCCCAGAACATTTTTGAGTTTGTGTAACAGGAAGCAAATTTCTGTTTGAAAAAGCTAGCCTTGGCTTTCGTAACTGCCTGTGTATATTGGTTCCTAACTTCCCCTGAAAAGTTGCATATCACGGGGGCTGTTCGATGCTAATGCAGAACGCCACAGGATGTTTTTGTGCTGGTCAAGGGCAGTCAGGTCTGGAGAGAACCAAGGGCTATATCTGTTCCTGGTTCTAAATTTCTTGAATGGGGCATGCTTATTTAAGATGGTGAGGAAGGCACTTTTAAAGAAAAGCCAGGCATCCTCTACTGACCGGATGAGGTCAATATCCTTCCAGAATACCTGGGCCAGGTCAATTAGAAAGGCCTGCACGCTGAAGTGTTTTAGGGAGCGTTTAACAGTGATGAGGGGGAGGTCGTTTCACCGCAGACCCATTACGGATGCAGGCAATGAGGCAGTGATTGCTGAGATCTTGGTTGAAAACAGCAGAGGTGTATTTAGAGGCAAAGTTGGTTAGGATGATATCTATGAGGGTGCCCGTGTTTACCGGCTTTGAGGTTGTACCTGGTAGGTTCATTGATCATTTGTGTGAGGTTGAGGGCATCAAGCTTAGATTGTAGGATGGCCGGGTTGTTCAGCATGTCCCAGTTTAGGTCACCTAGCAGCACGAGCTCTGAAGCTAGATGGGGGGCAATCAGTTCACATATGGTGTCCAGAGCACAGCTGGGGGCAGAGGGTGGTCTATAGCAAGCGGCAACGGTGAGAGACTTGTTTCTAGAAAGGTGGATTTGGGCACAGACCTGGATAGTAAGACAGAACTCTGCAGGCTATCTCTGCAGTAGATTGCAACACCGCCCCCTTTGGCCGTTCTATACTGTCTGAAAATGTTGGAGTTAGGGATGGAGATTTCAGGGTTTAAGGTGGTCTTCCTAAGCCAGGATTCAGACATGGCTAGGACATCCGGGTTGGCAGAATGTGCTAAAGCATTGAATAAAACAAACTTAGGGAGGAGGCTTCTAATGTTAACATGCATGAAACCAAGGCTTTTACGGTTGCAGAAGTCAACAAATGAGAGCGCCTGGGGAATCGGAGTGGAGCTAGGTACTGCAGGGCCTGGATTAACCACTATATCACCAGAGGAACAGAGGAGGAGGAGGAGGAGGAGGATAAGGGTACGGCTAAAGTCTATAAGGACTAGTCGTCTAGGACGTCCTGAACAGAGAGTAAAAATAACAGGTTTCAGGGGGCGATAAAATAGATTCAAGGCATAATGTACATACAAAGGTATGGTAGGATGTGAATACAGTGGAGGTAAACCAAGGCATTGAGAGATGATGAGAGAGATATTGTCTCTAGAAACATCATTTAAACCAGGTGATGTCATTGCATGTGTGGGTGGGTACGGGTTGGATAAGGTATATTGAGCAGGGATAGAGGCTCTACAGTGAAATGAGACAATAAAAAACACTACCCAGAACAGCAATGGACAAGGCATATTGACATTGAGGAGAGGCATGCTTAGCCGAGTGATCATAAGGGTCCAGTGAGTAGTGAGGCTGGTTGAGGACACGGCGATTCAACCAGCTAGCCGGGTTAAGGGTAGCAAGCTAGCAGAAGACGGAGGAAGTCTGTTTATAGCCTCCTTGTGCGTTTCCGTCGGTAGACCAGTCGTGATGGATTAGTGGGGCTCCGTGTGGTAAAGTAGACCAGTCTAAATAGGTATAGTTGCCAAAGAAATTGTCAGATGGACCTATTTAGCTAGCAGCCGATATGCTCTAGACAGCTAACGTTAGCGGGCTGCAGTTAGCAGATGGGCGTTCAGGTGACGTCACGACGGAAGGGCCAGTTGAATAACCCCCTCGGGCAGATAACGTCGGTAGTCCAGTCGTGAAGGCCCGGTGGGGCTCTGCACCGGCAGTAAAAACCGGTCTGGATAGGTGTTGTAGCCCAGGAGTGGCTGATGAGACTCTTCAGCTAGCCGGAAGATGGGCCTAGCATGGGCTAGCTTCAGGCTAATTGGTGCTTGCTCCGGGACCGACGTTAGCCAATAGTCACTCGGATAGAAGGTACCTAGCTGCAAGATCCAGGTGAAAATGTTCAGAGCTTGCGGTAGGAATCGGGGGATATGGAGAGAAAATAGGTCCGGTATGCTCTGGTTTGTCGCGTTGTACAAACTGGCGAGAGCTTTCCGAGCTAAAGGTTAGCTGATGTCCGATAGCAGTGTTAAGCTAAATACTAATGTTAGCTAGTAGCTAGTGAACTGGCTAGCTTCTGGCTAGCTTCTGTTAGGGGATTACGGGGGATTACGGAATCGAGATGGATAATACTTGGAAAAAAACAGATCCGCACCACGTTGGGTGAGGCGGGTTTCAGGAGAGTGTTTTGAAGTAAAGTTTTAGAAAATAAATATAAAAAGATATGCGAAGGAAAGATAGAAAAAGATAGACAAAATATATATACATGGGACACGACAAGATGAGGACAAAGGACGTCTGACTGCTACGCCATCTTGGAATATATATTTGAGTCAATTGGAGGTGTACCTGTGGATGGGTTTCAAGGCCTACCTTCAAACTCATTGCCTCTTTGCTTGACATCATGGGAAAATCAAAAGAAATCAGCCAAGACCTAATTGTAGACCTCCACAAGTCTGGTTCATCATTGGGAGCAATTTCCAAACGCCTGAAGGTACCATGTTCATCTGTACAAATAATAGTATGCAAGTATAAACACCATGGGACCACACAGCCGTCATACCGCTCAGGAAGGAGACGCGTTCTGTCTCCTAGAGATTAACGTACTTTGGTGAGAAAAGTGCAAATCAATCCCAGAACAACAGCAAAGGACCAAAAGTATCTACATTCACAGTAAAACGAGTCCTATATCGACATAATCTGAAAGGCCGCTCTGCAAGGAAGAAGCCACTGCTCCAAAACCGCAACTGCACATGGGGACAAAGATCGTACTTTTTGGAGAAATGTTGTCTGGTCTGATGAGACAACAATAGAACTGTTTGGCCATAATGACCATCGTTATGTTTGGAGGAAAGAGGGGGAGACTTGCAAGCCGAAGAACACCATCCCAACTGTGAAGCACGGGGGTGGCAGCATCATGTTGTGGGGGTGCTTTGCTGCAGGAGGGACTGGTGCACAAGACATCAGTCAGGAAGTTAAAGTTTGGTCGCAAATGAGTCTTCCAAATGGACAATGACCCCAAGCATACTTCCAAAGTTGTGGCATAATGGCTTTAGGACAACATAGTCAAGGTATTGGAGTGGCCATCACAAAGCCCTGACCTCAATCCCATAGAAAATGTGTGGGCAGAACTAAAAAAAGTGTGTGCGAGCAAGGAGACCTACAAACCTGACTCAGTTACACCAGCTCTGTCAGAAGGAATGGGACAAAATTCAGCCAAATTGTGGGAAGTTTATGGAAGGCTACCCGGAACGTTTGACCCAAGTTAAACAATTTAATGGCAATACTACCAAATACTAATTGACTGTATGTAAACTTCTGACACACTGGGAATGTGAAGAAAGAAATAAAAGCTGAAATAAATAATGATCTACTATTATTCTGACATTTCACATTCTTAAAATGAAGTGGTGATCCTAACTGACCTTAAACAGGGCATTTTTACTAGGATTAAATGTCAGGAATTGTGAAAAACTGAGTTTAAAATGTATTTGGCCAAGGTAAACTTCCGACTTCAACTGTAAGTCTAGTGAGGGACCCTTGTGACCTATGATAACGTTCAATCAGCACTGCTGTAGTAGTAACGTTAATCTCCTCCACTCTTTTTGTCAGTGCTATGATGCTGACCATCCAAGTGGAAAAAAAAGAGAAAGATTGTATCTAGGGGTCCATTTGCAGCACCACCTCTACAAGAAAGGGCACATAAGTCAACTGTCACAAATGGTTTGTCTAGTTTAGACACATGTATGATGCACAATCCAGTAAACTAATTTGCTAATTTGAATACAGATCTGAAAATATGATATGACTATAGCAGTACATACAAATGAACAACGTATCTAATGTTTGTCAATGCTACATTTATAGAAGCCTTTGGGTGTTTAAAAAATGAGAAGATTTAATCATTTGATTTATAGAGGAAATTACGGGGGCATTGTTTCTGTGCCCAATTGGTTGTTTCAGTCCACCAAGACATTTAACAAAGTTTTACAAGCAAGAGAGGACTCATTTCCATTACTGACAAAGACTGCTTAGAGAATAGTGTGCTACTGGTGATAGAAATTAATTGATCTCCATTACATTACTGGTATCTAATCACATTTCCAAAATGGGTCATTTATGTGTCCGTGTAGGCTGCTTGATGTTGGCACACTGTCAACAATTTCAAGGTAGATTTCTCCCTTTCTGTCTGAGCTGTTGAGTCAGTCTTAAATACCACCCTGTTGCCTACATAGGGCATTCCTTTTTGTATGGGCCCTGGTCAAAAGTAGTGGACTATATAGGGGATAGGGTGCCATTTGGGACAGAGACTCTGTCGAGTGCACATGTGCTGCTTCATTAGCCTGCTATAATCCAACATGAGGATAGGAAGGAGGGCTACAGCCCCCTAGTTTCTGGAGATGAACAAGGTGTGTATTTTCTAGGGAGTACAGCGCCCTTGTTTTTCTTTATTCCTATTTTTGGGTTGAGTGAAGATGAGAAACAGAATAAAAGTCCTAGAATATGGTGATAGAGTGATTGATCTGTCAGCATAGGGATGCTTCATTTTTGTAGCTAAGACAAAGTAGTCTTTATGCTGAACTACCTTGCTCATTTTTGACATTTCTTGGTATCCACTTTGGCGTTCACATTCCCTCCAGCACGTGTTCTCTATATTTCTTTAAATAAAATATAACTGAAGGTGTGCAAATACTGATGTTCTTAATGTACCGAGTCATACATTCAACAGTGATCAGTGACTCAATAGTTTAAGGATAATTTCACCCCTTTTGCGTGTGTCCGTTAACTATTTAATTTACTACATATCTCCAATTAAAAGGATAAGATAAAATCCTTTCGTTATCAGCTCAGATTTTTTGTCATCAGCTCTATTTGCCATGCAAACAAATCCTTGACGACACGTCTTGCTTACTGTGCTGTATGCTAGAGGGATAGGCCACCACTCAAGTGATGCTTCCAGTCAGTTGTTTAAGGAAGTTAGGAATTGATATACAATAAATGTAATGTGTCTGATTGTGTGCCAAAGTGGTGCCCTATACGCCGAGTTGAGTGGCTTACCCGTGAGACAGGAGCTAATAGTGCAGAACCTTGCATGCCTCACATTGTTATCCACACTGTTTAGACGTTACGCTTCAATGTCTGCTCCATTTACCCAAACCACATTGTCGTTGTCTTTAAACATCTGGAGTGGGGTGTCTGTCGGCGTCCCATTTGGCACCCTATTCCCTATGTAGCTAGTGCACTACTTTTGACCAGAGTGTTATGGGCCCTGTTCAAAAGTAGTGCACTCTATAGGGAATAGGGGGCCATTTGGGGCACCACCTCTGTTCCCTCAATTAGAGCGCTTCCTTCTCCCCAGTACCCAGTATGTTAGGATCTTAAATGCATTGACCCATGACAAATCTAATTTGTTTCATGTTGCCTCTGATAGACTCTAATGGCGTACTTTGATTGCAAGACATTTGAGAATGAAGTGACTAAACTGCCATCTAGCAGTGAGGGCACCTTGAGCTGTGAGGTAGAACCGCTCCCCTTAGTTCCTGCATTACTCTGGCACCTAGCTACTGTAAGTGCAATTCAGGTGGTGGTGAGACTCCTTCATAGATGTCCCTACTCAATCATTCCTGCCTTGCAACTTAACACAAGAGCAACCAACCAAGACATGTCTCCAAATAGGTTTGCAAAGTTCTGGTAACTTTCCCAAAGTTCTCAGGATATCCAGATATCCTGGTCGGAGGATTCAGAATTTCCTGCTTAATTCCCTCCTGATTCTGGGAATCTTCCGAGGGGTATTTCTAGAAAACCTGGGCATTTGGGGAAAGTTACCAGAGTTTTACAACCCTACTTGCAACTTAACACGAGCAACCAACCAAGAGACAAGATTAAGCAGCTCATGTAGATATTCCATCAATGTATGCTACTGTGTGATCCCTAGCACCCTGCCAGAGGGCTGTAATGAAGCCATTAAACCAGGGAACGTTCTCTCACCTTTAAACCTGCACGAGCCGCCCTTAATGGGACTCAACTGCCAATCTGCCATGCAGCATGTGCCACCACTATCTGAAATTAATTATAATCTTCCTCCTCATCCATACAGGAAGAGCCCCGGCCACTGACACATGGCCACATGCTAAGAAATGGATGTACTCTGGAGAAGCGCTAAAGTGATTCTTGTGGGTTATTTAAAAGGAAAACACCCAGGAACTGTCAGATGACTGCCATAAAGAGGATGTTTTAGGGTATACCACACAAGGGCTCAGGAGTTACATATAGCAAGTGGTGAGCCTCTTAATGTATTTAAAATGGAGACCAGGGGAGAAACAAGGCAATTTGAGGAGAAAATACTGCCAAAAGACTGTTAATGGACTGACATTAAGCTCAATGAAGTTGGGTGCTAGCTGCTAGAACAAGAGATTTATGCAAATTAGAGTAGTTGGGCATCTTTCCAAAGCAAAGTTACTGCTACGGACTTGGGTTGCATTTTAATGTGGATAGCATGAAACTATCCATCTGTTCGTAAGTAACCGGTGTTGGCGTATACATTTAAAAAAAGTATTTTTGTTTCTAATCATTGTCGTAAATGTAGCTATCTATTACATTCATTAAAAGTTCACCAAGAACACTGGTCCACAACACGATTTATTGTAAAGATGTATATTGCTGTAGATACATTTTAGGGATTATTTTAGATTAAACTGTTAGTGTGATTTGAAAATACTATGGTACAGGATGTTTGGTTTTTCAGAAACGATGCCATGTTCCTCCTTGGAATTGATAGTCAGTCCTGTTACCTTTGCTAAATTTGGTGCAAGATGTAACAAGCGGGAAATGCTCCATCAATCACACAGGCTATTGGAGAGACGAGAGTGAGGCTAAAGCTGAGAAATGAATCAGTGGAGGCTCTGTCAACAAACATTTACAGGCTGAGATGATGGAAAAACTTCCCCTGCTCTCTGTGGACATAATTTGCCAATACCCCGGCGTTATCACAAGTTTTAGAGCAGAACTCAGGACTATCTCTGTAAGTGTGTTTCTTCTTTCTTTAATTCCTCTTCCTCTGTAAATCGAGTGCTGCGGTGGAGGCTTAA
This sequence comes from Brachymystax lenok tsinlingensis, assembly GCA_030435695.1. NCBI lineage: Eukaryota > Metazoa > Chordata > Actinopteri > Salmoniformes > Salmonidae > Brachymystax > Brachymystax lenok. The sequence goes on along the minus strand of CM059785.1, from coordinate 40,390,197 downwards.
GTATGTCAATAAAGCAGGCTAAATCAATGATGGGGTGCAGCTTACCTCCTCTGCTGCTCTGTGCCCGCCTTCCACAGATTAAACCAACGCACACTAATAGCACGTCAGTCAAAGAGGGCGGGTTGCACTCTATTGTCCTCTTTGTACAGCTACACAGTAGGGCTTTAAATAATTTGATGACATATTTTTCTTCCTACATACTAGGCTGCATATTCTATATGTACCCATTTCTTGAAGGATCATAAAGTAGATTTTTTGGGAGGACGATTATTATTATTTCTTGTTATTTTTTTGTTGGGGGGGGTTACAGGTACATTATCAATTTCAAATTCTAAGTTGATAAAACATGTACCTGTATAGGCTGCCACTCAAAAGAAGAAAAAAAAACAGTAAGAAATACTCTAAGTGATGATGAATTCAGTATAAACAGGAAAATAACATTTTAAAAAAGTGGGCCTCCACCAACAACATCCCCTCCCAAACCAGCCACCATGTCCCGATCCAGTGCTGCCTGCCAGTGCTGTTGCCTGATTGATTGAGCGATTCAAGGAGCTGAGCATTTAATGTTTACATAATCATATACAGGGTGTGTACTGTACTGTACATGCCTGTGTTTTAGTAAACATTCCAGTTTGGTAAACGGTGGCATAAAGAGGAAATCTGGGATTCCAAAGAAATCTAAACCAGTCTTAATGGCTGTTGTGTATGGTGTACAACAGCCAGCTGCAGAGCCAGATGACAGTGTTCAGGTTTGGTTTGTGTGTAACTATCTGAGATCAGAGCACACCCTGTGGTCTGTAAATTAGTACTTGTGTGTTGTCTAAGGTTCAACCTTAATTTAGTAATCACACCACTCATTGTAAAGCTTGTGCTTAGGGTTGCACAATTCTGGAATTCCTAGATTTTTCAGAAATCCTTGTTGGAGGATATTCTGGATTTCCTGCTTATTCCTTCCTATTCTGGGAATCTTCCAAACAGAATTTCTGAAAGACCTTGGCATTTTGAGAAAATTACTGGAATTGTGAAACCCTACGTGTGCTGATATTGAAGTAAAAACACGTTTGTTACAGAAACATAATGGATTTGGCACCATTGTTATTTTACCCCACTGTCTCATCTGATGATTTTGTTTGTCATGTGATTTCCTCATCTTTCATTCTAATTCTCCACAAGGTTCATGGTGTCAAGTCAAAATAATATAATTGTGTCGCTTTGGCTTGTACTGTAAAGAGATGAGGCCCATAAGCAAAGGAATGCTATGTTTCCCTAAAAGGCTGCTGTCAAGCTTTCAACAGATATTCTACCTCAATTTGAAATGCTTCTGTCTTTTATCTTCTCTTATCAACGTAGATAAAAAGGAACACTTAACTTTGTGTGATCTGTTTGTGGAATCCTTAACGGCTCGTTAGTGGGTGTTTGCTCTGTAAATTTGAAGAGAAAACTACATGTTTACCATAGTCATAAGTATGTAAAGTATATAAGTATACATTTTGAATAAGTAATTGTTGTATGGTTTTATAGTATAATAAAGATCAAGACTGTTGGTATATCACTCTCCCTTCAACACACATCTCCTAGGTTAATTAAATTAAATCAAATCAGATTTTATTAATCACATGTGCCGAATACAGCAGGTGTAGACCTTACAGTGAAATGCTTACTTACAAGCCCCTAACCAACAATGCAGTTTAAAAAATATGAAACAAAAGGAACAAGTAATTAAAGAGCAGCAGTAAAATAACAATAGCGGGACTATATACAGGGGGTACCGGTACAGAGTCAATGTGCGGGGGCACCGGTTAGTCAAGGTAATTGAGGTAATATGTACATGTAGGTAGAGTTATTAAAATGCATTGCAAAAAGTCTGGGTAGCCATTACAGACAGAGAATATAGACCACGTTGGCCATCTTATTTTCCGGTCCATACCTCCAACTTCATTGCTACACCATACAAGTACTGTATGAGTCTGTTACAGCAGAGATGGATATTGTCATGTTTATTATGACATTTCTGATATTAATATATTCCCCCATAGGTCTATACAAGATATGGAAAATGCTACACTTTCAATGGGAACAAGTCGACGTCCAGGAAAACCAAGCAAGGTGGAATGGGAAATGGGCTGGAGATTATGTTGGATATTCAACAGGACGAGTATCTCCCCATCTGGAAAGAGACAAGTAAGTCATAAACCTTACATGTTGTTACGGGATCTGTTTCTGTTGTCATAAATCAACAGTATTCTACCCCATCTCTGAACCATGTTTGTATAGGACACTAGTGACACATTTTTGCAATATCGCCACTATCCTGAATGCTTTTGTAAAATTATTATTGTAATGGATAAATCTGTTGACAGTGCTGTAAGTCATATACACGGAACAAAAATATAAACACAACATGCAACAATTTCAACGATTTTACTGAGTTACAGATCATATAAGGAAATCAGTCAATTGAAATAAATTCATTAGGCCCTAATCTATGGATTTCACATGACTTGGGCAGGGGTGCAGCCATGGGTGGGCCTGGGAGGGCATAGGCCCACCCACTGGGGAGCCAGGCACAGGCAATTAGAATTATTTTTTCCCTACAAAAAGCCTTTATTACAGACAGAAATACTCCTCAGTTTCATCAGCTGTCCGGGTGGCTGGTCTCAGACGATCCCGCAGGTGAAGAAACTAGTCTGCAGTTGTGAGGCCGGTTGAACGTATTGCCAAATTCTCTAAAATGATGTTGGAAGTGGCTTATGGTAGATAAATTAACGTTAAATCCTCTGGCAACTGCTCTGGTGGACATTTCTGCATGCCAATTGCACGCTCCCTCAAAACTTGAGACATCTGTGGCATTGTTGTGTGACAAAACTGCACATTTTAGAGTGGCATTTTATTGTCCCCAGCGCATGGTGCACCTGTATAATGATCATGCTGTTTAATCAGCTTCTTGATATGCCACACCTGTCAGGTGGATGGACTATTTTGGCAAAGGAGAAATGCTAACTAATATGGATGTAAACAAATGTGTGCACAACATTTTAGAGAAATACACTTTTTGTGCATATACAACATTTCTGGATTATTTTGTTTCAGCTCATGAAATATAGGACCAACACTTTGCATGTTGTGTTTATATTTCTGTTCAGTATATGTAGATGTGATCATTGTCAGTGTCTTGTTTTTCTCAAATGACTGAGATCGGCCTAGTCACAATTAGCCTTCCCCTAGGATTGATGGATAAAAGGCTGAATGAATCCACTCTGTACTTGTGTCTTTGTACTGCCTGCACGTGCCTCTTTTATCCCGGAAGATGAGACATCGTTAGAGGCAGGGATCCGCGTGCAGATCCACAGCCAGGATGAGCCTCCCTACATCCACCAGCTGGGCTTCGGAGTCTCCCCAGGATTCCAGACCTTTGTTTCATGTCAGGAACAAAGGGTAGGCCCCGGCACCGCTTTCACCCAGATCACCACTCCCTCAGTACTCACTTATCCTCACCCCCGAGCCGCATGGCTCAGACATGGCTCTAATCAATCACTCTGTGCTTAGCTGACCTACCTGCCCCAGCCCTGGGGGAACTGCCGCTCCACCAGCGACCAGATGATCCCGGGATACGACACCTACAGCATCAGTGCCTGCCGCCTGCGCTGCGAGACCAGGGAGGTGCTCCGGGAGTGCAACTGCAGGATGGTACACATGCCTGGTAAGTAGGCTCCTGTAGCCCTCACTCACTACTCACTACTCACCTGGTATTATATATGATTCCCTGTTACCCATTTAATGTACCGTACATACACTGTCAATATACAGTTGAAGTCGGAGGTTTACATACACTTACGTTGGAGTCATTAAAACTCGTTTTTCAACCACTCCACAAATTTCTTGTTAACAAACTATAGTTTTGGCAAGTCAGTTAGAACATATACTTTGTGCATGACACAAGTAATTTTTTCAACAATTATTTAAATAAATATTATTTCACTTATAACTCACTGTATCACAATTCCAGTGGGTCAGAGGTTTACATACACTAAGTTGACTGTGCCTTTAAACAGCTTGGAAAAATCCAGAAAATTATGTATTGGCTTTAGAAGCTTCTGATAGGCTAATTGACATCATTTTAGTCAATTGGAGGTGTACCTGTGGATGTATTTTAAGGCCTACCTTCAAACTCAGTGCCTCTTTGCTTGACATCATGGGAAAATCAAAAGAAATCAGCCAAGACCTCAGAAAATAAATTATAAACCTCCACAAGTCTGATTCATCCTTGGGAGCAATTTCCAAATGCCTGAAGGTACCATGTTCATCTGTACAAACAATAGTACACAAGTATAAACACAATGGGACCACGCAAACGTCATACCGCTCAGGAAGGAGATGCGTTCTGCCTCCTAGAGAAGAACGTACTTTGGTGCGAAAAGTGCAAATCAATCCCAGAACAACAGCAAAGGACATTGTGAAGATGCTAAGGAAACAGGTACAAAAGTATCTATATCCACAGTAAAACGAGTCCTATATCGACATAACCTGAAAGGCCACTCAGCAAGGAAGCAGCCAGTGCTCCAAAACGGGCATAAAAAAGCCAGACTACGGTTTGCAACTGCACATAATGACCATCGTTATGTTTGGAGGAAAAAGGGGAGGCTTGCAAGCCGAAGAACACCATCCCAACCGTGAAGCACGGGGGGTGGCAGCATCATGTTGTGGGTGTGCTTTGCTGCAGGAGGGACTGGTGCACTTCACAAAATAGATGGCATCATGAGGCAGGAAAATTATGTGGGTATATTGAAGCAACATCTCAAGACATCAGTCAGGAAGTTAAAGCTTGCTCGCAAATGGGTCTTCAAATGGACAATGACCCAAGCATACTTCCAAAGTTGTGGCAAAATGGCTTAAGGACAACAAAGTCAAGGTATTGGAATGGCCATCACAAAGCCCGGACGTCAATCCTATAGAACATTTGTGCAGAACTGAAAAAGCGTGTGCGAGCAAGAAAACCTACAAACCTGACTCAGTTACACCAGCTCTGTCAGGAGGAATGGGCCATAATTCACCCAACTTATTGTGGGAAGCTTGTGGAAGGCTACCCGAAATGTTTGACCCAAGTTAAATCATTTAAATACAATGCCTACAAACACAAATTGAGTGTATGTAAACTTCTGACCCACTGGGAATGTGATGAAAGAAATAAAAGCTGAAATAAATAATTATCTCTACTATTATTCTGACATTCTTAAAATAAAGTGGTGATCCTAACTGACCTAAGACAGGGAATTAGATGTCAGGAATTGTGAAAAATGTAGTTTAAATATATTTGGCTAAGGTGTATGTATACTTCCAACTTCAACTGTATGTGTAGTCATAGCAGGAGTCTTATGTGGTATACAAATCTGCTTCTTTTCATTCCTGAATGGAGGGGCTTGATGTAACAGCCCCTGTAGAGAGACACCTGACCTCTCTCCATTGAGAGTAGGGTGAAAGATTTCCTGTGCAGTCATGCTACTCTGATCATAAGAATGCCTCTGCACCTCTGTGCCCCCGTCGTTAATGTCCCCAAATCAATCTTCCCTAATGCAAATTGAAAAGGCGACTGTTCCCAAAACATTAACTCAAAGAACATTTTGTTGTCTGCCAGCCACACATATTTCCCACGATGAATTGTGCTCCTGATGAATTCCTATCATTAGTGGCCCCTGTGCTGTGCTTGTCACAGTGAGAAGGTGAATCATTGATTGTTTTTTAAAGACTTTCTAAATATGCCTTTGGGGTGGGGCCCCGGTGCTCCATTTCTCAATGCAATCAGAGGAGAATGCCCAACGTGGCCGAAAAATTGTGAATGGAACTCATCTTCCCACATCTACTTGCGTTTGTAGATGAATGATAAGCTAGTGTTCTGTTCTCAATGAGAGTTTTTCATGTTGGCAGCAATACGGATGGCGGCCATTTTAGTTTTTTCTTGATCAAACTCATTTCATGTTTTGTACTCCAGGAACTGCTGATATCTGCACTCCCAGTAACATCAAGTGTGTTGACAAGGCGCTTGGTAAGACATGTTTTTCTTTTTTATTATAATAAATGGTCCCTGAGTGAAATGCAAAATAATTATTTACATTATAAGGAGAAATTGGGTTTCAATGTACTGGTAGGGATTGCCTAGGTAAAGATTGCAAAATGACATTGCCTCCATGTCGATATGACAATTGTTGGAGTTGGAAATGCACAAATTGTGAGTGACAACGATGCTACCTAACTGCTTACTCACTTTCATTCTCTGAGCTATCACGATACATTTGATATTCGTTCACTGAACCAACTCCATGTGGTGTGGCTGACTCCCCACTGGCTGGCTCTGGGTTATCACTGTGCAGAGGTGCCTTGTCTCAAAGATATTATGACGGTCATAAAAGAGACGGTTTATTATGTGATGAGATGTATAAGTACAATTATGATCTTCGAGCCTAATAAGCCAGAAATGTAATTATCTTCCTCTTCAATAGGATTTCAAGCCCATTTAATGGGTGGGTGCTCTAAATCTAGATATATATCTTACAAGAATGGCTCATATTTATATCTAGCTGTATTCTCGACTCAATCAGAATAAATTCAAGGTAATAACTTAAAACATTATTTATATATTTATATTATATACAGTAGGTGACTTTTTGTGTGCCTCAGTCTAAGAATAGATTCTGTGTTGCCCCTGCATACAAATAACCTCATTATAAGAGTTATAAAACACACAACTCACCAAATTTGGATAACAGTTTTTTCTAACTGAATTGAATTTTGTCATGAGAAGAGGGATGAGTTGAGTAAGGCATGTGTTGTGGTCTATGTTGATGCAGTATATCAGGTTTTTTTCTTTTAGTGCCATGAATGAGCAGTTGTTTATGCATGTTTGTGTTAGCGTGTGTATGGGCATGTGTGGCCCAAAGAAATATTGAGACTAGCCACGATCTCAGTATGCATACTAAGCATGTAGTAAATAGACATTGATAAAGGTATGATGCTGGAGATAATGAATATGAGGGTAAAAAGTGGTGGAATTTCCCTTTAACTTGCTAACTGAAATACGATTGCATTCCATTTGTAGACAAGTGCCCAGGAGAACAAGGGCACTTTGTGCATGGCAGGTGTTCTATCATCACTGGAGTCTATAGCTCATTAACGATCACCTGGCTTTAGACTGGCCTACTGACCCAAGCTATATCCCAGAGCCAAGCTAACACACTGCTCTGTGTTCCAGGCTATGTCCCAGACCCAGGCATTAACACCCTGCTCTGTGTTCCAGAGCCCCCAACAGTCTGCTCTGTATTCTAGGTAATCTCTCGTGAACAGGCTACGTAAACATAAATGGTACCATAGATCTGTCATGATACAACGGGATGCGTGAGATAATGAGCAGCATTAGTTCTGGTGCTTTGGAAAATCCAGATTTTGTAGGTGTTAGAAGAAGAAGAAGAAGAAGAAGAAGTTTTATTTATATAGCGCCTTTCCATAGCTCAAGGTCGCTTTACATTGCACATTACAATACATTCAGAACACCCACACATACATCGCAGTCACATAGGATACACACTACCCAAATGCATGTCAAACAGATATGTCTTCAACTGGATCTTGAATGCACCCACGGATGAGGTATTGCGTAGTGTAAGAGGTAGTGAATTCCATAATTGAGGAGCATTAACACCAAATGACCTCCCACCTACAGTGGACAACCGGAGATGTTAGCATCTTTTGAAGTTCAGAAGGGGAGGGGACATTTGGTCCATATACTTCCCCCGTAACAGGGTGGAGCTCTTCATTCCAGTTCCAATTCTTCTCTTAACATGTATGCACCCAGAACTTAATCGAGCATCTCACCAATTACGCAAGACTTTTGTTCTGGTTTAACCAAGATTATGTTCTAGGCTATGTCCCAGACCCAGTCTATGACATTCTGCTCTGTGTTCCAAGCTATGTCCCAGACCCAGTCTATTACATTCTGCTCTGTGTTCCAAGCTATGTCCCAGACCCAGGCTAAAACACTTTGCTCTGTGTTCCAGCCCTTCTCCAGAAGAGCACTGGGGACACCTGTCCCTGTGAGACACCATGTAACCTGACTCGCTACGGCAAGGAGCTCTCCATGGTCAAGATCCCCAGCAAGGGCTCCGCTCGCTACCTGTCCAGGAAATACGACAAGTCTGAGGAATATATCAGGTAGAGCTGACGTGATTACTTACACTACCGTGACCTGGTAAAGATCAGTGCTGGAAAATTGAGACACCCTCAGGGGTTGGCTACACATCATGTGTGTCTCAAATGGCAAACTATTCATAGATACTATATAATATAGTGCACTACTTTTGATCTGAACCCTATGGGCCCTGGTCAGAAGTAGTGCACTAGGGTTCCATTAGAGACTTAGCCCATGCTTCTCATGTTCCCTGCCAGTGCTGTTAAAATCTTAAAGTTCCCATAATCTGTGAATCATTAACTTGATTCATTTAAATTTTACGTGCCATCGTGACAATTTATAACAACCACAAAAATGACATGGTACAGTATATATATTTTTTATATTATCCTGGTAATATTATAGTGCTGAGGTAAAAAGGAAAGTGCAATTTTGTATTTTCCATAATAACACTTTACTATTGGTTATAACAACGTAGACTAAACATATGCAGTTATCTTTTAATATTGTTCTCATTTTCTCAATCTCTAGAGACAACTTTCTGGTGTTGGATATCTTCTTTGAGGCTCTTAACTATGAAACAATTGAACAAAAGAAAGCGTATGATGTTGCAGGTTTACTAGGTCAGTTTCTATTTTCTACTATGACCCCTTTCTCACTCGCTTTTGTTTTATTCAAAGATAATAATAACTGTGGTGTCATGTGGTTTAAGATAAGTCTTAAATGGAAACTGCCTGACACGGGTTCTTTGGCTCTAGTAATAAATGGACTTTTCAGACAATGGTTTTCACATTTTGAGTGAATGAGTAATTATTGGCATCACTTGGAATCCTTAATATTATATTTCTTCCTTTTCAGGTGACATTGGAGGCCAGATGGGCTTGTTCATTGGTGCCAGTATATTGTCCATCTTAGAAATATTGGATTATGTTTACGAGGTACATTGTCTATCCTTTTAATATGTGTATGTGCATGAAGCTCACAAAAGGTGACACAAATTTGGGGTTGCAAAACTCCCAAGTTTTCCAGAAATTCTGGTTGGAGAATTACGGATTTTCTGCTTATTCCCACCTGATTCCAACCGGGATTTCTGGAATAACTGGATATTTTGGGAAAGTAATTTTACAACCCTACACACATTTCAGCTGGTCATGCTCTATAAACACCAAGGACTTTGTTCTAAAATGGTTGCCTCAATCAGTGTTAGTGGCACTTTGACATATCACTGCTAATGTGTCAGTTATGAGTGTGAAGGATTTCACTGGTATTATATGAGGCTAATGATATGGAAAACCTCCGCTCGCTGAGCTCTGGGACATACCAGATGTGCTGATGGAGTGAACTCCTGACTCTGCTTGCACTCTTCCATCCCTCCCTCCATCCTGCCTCCATCCAGGTGATCAAGCACAGGCTGCAGCGTCTGCTGAGGCCACAGAAGGATGAGAAGAAACAACAAACGACCACTGTTGCCACTGTGGATCTGCAAGATATGAAAGCCAATAAGGTGAGTGGTTTGCTTGTGGAGGGCAGGCATGTTGCATCAGGCAGGTTGTAGGCCTACACATCTCTATGCATGCAGGGAGAGCCCAAAGGGGAATGAGCCTCCTGAAATGGGGTTGTTCAGTTCTCTCTGGCCCCGTACACACTTAATTTGTATAACTGCTGTACAACGCATTTGGCACAATGGTTGTAAATCTAAATATTTACAACCATTATCACTATAAATCTTTATATCACTACAAGCTATTTCACTGCACATTTTTCAGGGAGATCAGTTTAATCTCTTGTTAAAAATATTGTTTTATCCCATTGTACAGGATTACATCCCCCCAGAGGCAACTTCAATTCCCAGGTCCCTCTCTCATGAGGAACAAATTTACTCCTTGAGTCCATATAAAATCATCCAAAATCATCAATTTTCCATAGACGTAAAAAAATTATCTACATGAAATATCTACCATTACATCAAAGGTATTATCATTTTGAATCTCCATTGAACGTGCTTCTTAGTACAAGACAAATCTTAATCTGTGTCTGGGAAACTGACCCATTTAGTATATCTTATTACGTTGTGGTCTTTGTGGCATCCAGGAGTCCAGTGACATGACCAGAAGTCACCCTGAAGGAGCCTACGCCAATACGATTCTACCAAATCACCATCTCCCCCACCACCAAGGACAGCCACATGGAGTGTTTGAGGACTTTGCCTGCTAGACCCAGTGGCCATCTTTCCATCCTGATGACAATAAAATATGTCCTCTCTGGGCTGGAATGGGTATCAAAACAGACCCTGGGACCTCAGTTCTATACCTTTCTTGCTGTCACCAGTGGAAAAAGCTACAGCTAAAGTCGAACACTAAACCTGTGCTGCTAATAGACCACTTGTATGTAAGCACAGATTGGACCCCACAGTACTGTCCGGCTGGAGACGCCCACCTATTCCACCCGCCCACCTGCTCCCTATTCTGGTTATTTTGGTACATGGTCACCACATGGGAACAAGACAAGGACTGCATGTCATCTTGAGCCATCTTGGTATACTCACCTCCAATATCTTGATTTATGTACCACTTTTAATTATTCTTGTATCCACCAAACTATTTGTCAATAAGTTCTCACTTACTATTTGAATCATATCATTGTAAATTATGTAATTATTTACTGAGATATTATAATTTCCCCTCTATATTGTATACAAGATGAGACTAGATAAGACAAGTGGTCATATTCAATCTAACCATTATATAGAGATATCAGCAAACAAAATCGGAGGAAATATTTCACTGATCTTTTAGCGTGTTAAAGCCCTATTACACTTGCTTTGATGATAGGGCCTGTACTATATTCACACACCATGTCTGGTTTATGGTAAAGGTGTGTTAGAGAGTAGTATTATATATGTACTGTACATGGTTCCAACCTGAGTACAAAGAGAAAGCACTGTTTTAAATGGATAATGATTCATTTAATATATAACTAAAATACAAATGTTGGTAATTTATTGATATATTTTTAAGAATATTATTTTAAATAATATGATTGTAGCTTCTTGTTTATTAGTGAATCCAGTCGGAAAGGTGATGATTGGAATTGCTTTTCTCCAAGCAATTAATATATTTTTCAGATTTACTGACTTGGGTATAGGTGAAGTTCTTACAGCAATTACGGTGTCCAAATTAGGACAGCACTCAAAGGTCATGAATAGCAACAAGCTTGACATGGATGAATCATTTCACATTTGGGCCCTTCTGCAAATGCTGTGGTCATTTTAATGACAAAGTCCCCATTAAGGTTGCTTAAGGTTATATATTCTCTAACAGATGTGTGACACAAGTTAATGCCCCCACAGCTTTAAGCCAAAGCAACAAATGAGAGGGTGAATTTTTTGGAACCAATAACCATTCCCTTTCACTATATGCCAGTCCTATGGGAAACAGTTTGTAGTTCTTCACAAATCACTATAACACATATCATTGAACACATTCAACAGACTGTAGTACCTGATCTCCTCCATTTAAAGAAAGGGCCAGAAGACTATTTTCCCGAAATCTCTGTTGGAAGTAAACTGACTTCCAAAATAATTGTTTTACGTCTCCTGTCTCTTGGCTTAAATAGTGAATTTGGTAGAGAAAAGTCTGATATAGGACTAAACTGCTGTCAACTCTCCTAAGTGAAACCGTCTCCGTGAAAGACCTATCAAAGACCTTTGAGTACTATCTGACAATCCACTGTGGGTTTAAGACCTCCACCATTTTGTTGGATTTTGATGGGTTATTTATTGTCACCTCGCATTACAGCGTATATGATCACATAAATAGTTATCAAGATGTTATCAACTATGTCTTAATCATTTTGTTTGTGATCTTAATATTGGTAACCATACTGTAGTCGAGTGCTCCGAGCTCAATGAAACAATGAAATAACACATTCATCAGCGTACAGAGAATCCACTGTTGTCCATGTCAAGTAATCATGGGCCATACATGGCTTTTAAATATTCATAATCATGTGTCAGTATGACATTTTCAAAGGTTCCCAATCACAGTCTCTGATGGCATCCTGTACTGGCTCTGCATACAAAGTTTCTCCTCTGTCATCACTAACACTATCCTCTCCACTAAAGATGACAGGCCACACACACAGATGAGATGCTGTACAAGGGTGAATGTGGGGTCAAAACGCAATTTTGACGTCACTTGTTACAGTTATCTATAGGCGGTCAAGTAGTTATAGATACAGAAAAGCCTCACCAGTCTGTCTCTACAACGAAATGTATTTTCTATGTGTATAGCATACATGTATGGCCTGTCTGAGAATGTGTCCATGGAATTCAGAAAGAATTTGATATGTAATATTACAACTAGTATGTGCAAATTATAACAACACCTGTGCATATTACTGTGGAACTAAATGGTTGCCGTGGAGCTGACCTTGCCTGATTCCCCCCTTGACATTTTACAATTTCTACATTTGCCACTCTGCTCGTTCTTTCACTTCATTTCTCTACTCTGCTTGTTCAGTTGCAATATTTTCTGTTTCGCAATACTGTTTGCATATTGTATATTCACACAATCAAAATCAAGTTCTCTGTAATAAGTTTGTGTTTTGCGACTTTGTCTCATCATGATCTGAATGTTCCACATTTGACAGAAATAGGTCAGAGTGAGATGGCAATGAAGCATGCACCGTTACACTGTTGAGGGTTCAAGAAAGGATCAGAGCAATTCTATTAAACAGTATGGCATCAATGGAAATTCACTAAGATTCACAGGAAAACGCTGAATACATTTTGTACAGAAGTCTGCTATTGTGACTGTTTCTTCTGTTAGAACACATTTTATAAATGTTATGGTAAGTACAAATATTAAAGTTTAGATTGGTAAATTAAATGCCTCCTATATGATCTATTGTTAATTCACTTATTTTGTTCTTGCTTTGCTCTTGAGCTCTAAGGAGCTTGGCTGTTAGGTATTTTTATTTACACCCCCTTTGACCTTAGTCAAACTAATTTCAGGAAAGAGATCAACAGACATTGCTCATACATTTACGACAGGTTGACTGTGACTGAAACGTTTGTCTCCAAAGCATAAACAGGAACAAACAAAACAACAAGACCTTCTTTGATAAGTTGGTGTAACTGTGAAAGTTTTGAGTAGTCAAAGTTTTCTAGGAATGCAGCTCACTCCAGGTTTGCATCCCAAATGGCACCCTACAGGATACCCTATGTATTTCATTACTTTTGACCAGTGCCCATACTATATGGGGAATAGAGTTCCATTTGGGACGCAAACGTTGAGTTTGAATTCTTCAGATGAACTGTTCCCTGTGGGAGGAGAAAGTCCAAGGATCTATGTAAAATGGAGTGCAAAATAATGACATACAATTTTCTCCCAACTGCACTATATTTAGGTGGTTTTACAGCATGCCTGAGAGTAGTATGTATGAGGCCCTTTCATCTTCTATACATATCAATTAGCATTTTTCACAGTTTCTTCCCAAGCAAACTTAAAAGAACAATTTTGTCCTATAGACAAAGTATACTGAACAAAAATACTGTATACATGCAACGTGCAACAATTTCAACAATTTTACTGAGTTACAGTTCATATAAGGAAATCGGGGAATTTAAATAAATAAATTAGGCCCTAATCTATGGATTTCACATGACTGGGCAGGGGCACAGCCATGGGTGGGCCTGGGAGGGCATAGGCCCACCCACTGGGGAGCCAGGCCAAGCCAATCAGAATCAGTTTTTCCCCACAAAAGGGCTCTTATTACAGACATAAATACTCCTCAGTTTCATCAGCTGTCTGGGTGGCTGGTCTCAGACGATCCCGCATGTGAAGAAGCCAGATGTCGAGGTCCTGGGCTGGTGTGGTTACAGGTGGTCTGTGGTGAGTTGGATATACTGCAAAGTTCTCTAAAATTACATTGGAGGCAGCGTATGGTAGAGAAAGGAACATTAAATTCTCTGGCAACAGCTCTGGTGGATATTCCTGCAGTCAGCATACCAATTGCACACTCCCTCAAAACTTGAGACATCTGTGGCATTGTGTTGGGACAAAACTGCACATTTTAGAGTGGCCTTTTATTGTCCCCAGCGCAAGGTGCACCTGTGTAATGATCATGCTGTTTAATCATCTTCTTGATATGCCACACCTGTCAAGTGGATGGACTTTCTTGGCAAAGGAGAAATGCACACTCACGGGGATGTAAACAAATTTGTGCACAAAATTTTAGAGAAATAACCTTTTTGTGTGTATGGAAAATTTCAGGGATCTTTTACTTCAGCTCATGAAACATGGGACTAACACTTTACATGTAGCATTTATATTTTCGTTCAGTATAAATAGGAAGGATAAGATATACAGAATATGCTAGTATATACAGAATATACCAAATAAATATAGTTTATTGGCTTTGAAACTTGTGCAGTTTTAAACATATAAGTAACTTGGTCTTTCACATGTTTGATAAACATCCGACATTTGACCATGGCTGAATGATTGTGCTCTTTTGCTGACACCTAAAGGACAACCTTAGCTCTGCTGACTCCACTTCCTCCCAAATGTAATGCTCCGCTCACCATTTCTACTGTACATGCTAGTTCATTACCAAACCACACATTAAAAAAAGGAACTAAGACAAAATGTTCACACTTAAAAGTTGTTTATTTCATAATTACAATAATTCACAGTTCATTGAGGATTTCAGTATACCATTGAGTCTTGTATCTGCATAATAATGATGTACTCAGTAATATGACATGAAAAATGTTTGTAACAGAAGATTTACCAATGATTAATTCATTTTCCATTTGTAGGTAGGAAATGTTCTGCTGTTGTTTGTTTTGTAACAGATATCCTAAAGACGGGCAAAACATTATTTACAGTTCGTATTGTACACAGGACCATTTAATATAGGTCTGGACAGACTTGTGTCAGCTGCTTTATGGGGAGGATATGGATTGAATTTCCAAGGGGTCACTGTCTCTCAATTAGATTAATAATGAGTTAGGTTAACACTACCATTAGAAACATACTACAGTACACTGGACACTTCAAATTAATGAATCCAATACTTGGAATTACACTGGTAGTAAACAGAGAATACTCAACAGTGTAAAATGCAAAGCAGGAAATGTTGATTACGCCATCGCCGCACCTAAAAAAAAGCTAATAACTGAAGATTTGTCATAACAATTAGAAGATACCATGGCATTGTTGAATACTCCTTCTAGATTGGCTCAAAGGGCATTCTAGAGTGGGCATTATTTGCCTTTATACACTGGGTGGTTCGAGCCCTGAATGCCGATTGGCTGACAGCCGTGGTATATCACGGGTATGACAAAACATTTATTTTTAATGCTCTAATAACGTTGGTAACCATTTTATAATGGCAATAAGGCACCTTGGGTGTTTGTGGTATATGGCCAATATACCACAGCTAAGGGCTGTATCCAGGCACTCCGCAAGCCGTGGTATATTGGCCATATACCACACCCCCTCGTGACTTATTGCTTAAATAACACACTCTATATTTGCACGGTAGAATTCAATGGCTATAGTTCATTTTTACATGTTTTCTTTAGTTGCTTTTGAAAGCAAAAGTCAAATTGAAAACATTATTGGTATTGTTGAATTTGATTTTCATAATAGCAAGCTAGGACTGATTGGTTTGGTTAGCTAAACTAGCAAGTCTGTTTGGTGACCATGGCAACTAGCTATCTAGTAAACTTGCTAGCTACTTCAGTGGATGTTGAACACATTTCTACAGGCAAATTAACACATTTCTAGTGGCAAATATGTAAAATTATAGCCATGGTATAAAAGGGATAATCAACTCTGGGCTCTATGCGTTCTCTGGAAAACAATGCAACTCCGTGGAAGGTCACACACCTTCCACATTGTTCACCATTTTTCATAGAACGCATAGCCCATCGTTGATTATCCCTTACATATTATATTTACACACATCAGATACAAGGGAAACAATGGAATTCTCTATTTGAGCTTCAGCATTCTGAATTTGCATAATGTATTATAATCTTGAATGGTCTCTAGCGAAATAGACATGCATATCAAGCATTTTTGATGCAACTACAAAACCTCTTGGAAAATCATATACGGTGCTTTCAGGCAAGTATTCATACCCCTTAAATTATTCCACATTTTCTTGCGTTAGACGGAATTCAAAATGTAATAATTTATTTAAAATGAAATACAGACATATCTCAATTACATAGGTATTCACACCCCCGAGTCAATACTTTGTAGAAGCACCTTTGGCAGTGATTACAGCTTTCTCGATAAGTCTCTAAGAGCAACATTTTTCCATTATTATTTTCAAAATTCTTCAAGCTCTGTCAAATTGGTTGTTGATCATTGCTAGACAACAAATTTCATTGTTAAATCTACTTTATTTGGTTGTCTAAGTAAATAAACTAACTCGGCAACTAAGGAACATTCCCTGTCTTCTTGGTAAGCAACTCTAGTGTAAATGTGGCCTTGTGTTTTCGGTTATTGTCCTGCTGAAAGGTGAATTAATCTCCCAGTGTCTGGTGGAAAGCAGACTGAACCAGGTTTTCCTCTAGGATTTTGCCTGTGCTTAGCTCCATTCTGTTTATTTTTTATCCAGAAAAACTCCCCAGTCCTTAACAATTACAAGCATACCCATAACATGATGCAGCCACCACTATGCTTGAAAATATGGATGGTGGTACTCAGTAATGTGTTTTATTGGATTTGCCCCAAACATAATAATTTGTATTCAGGACAAAAAGTGAATTGCTTTGCCACATTTTTTGCAGTATTACTTTAGTGCCATATTACAAACAGGATGCATGTTTTGGAATATTTTGTTTCTGTACAGGCTTCCTTTTCACTCAATTAGGTTAGTATTGTGGACTAACTATGTTGTTGATCCATCCTCAGTTTTTTTCCGATCACAGCCATTTTAAAGTCCCCATTGGCTTCATAGTGAAATCCCTTAGCAGTTTCCTTCCTCTCCAACAACTGAGTTAGGAAGGATGGCTGTATTGATACACCATCCAAAGTGTAATTAGCGAGGCATTGGAAAACCTCCCTCATTTTTGTGGTTGAATCTGTGTTTGAAATTCACTACTCGACTGAGGAAATTGACATATAATTAATTGTATGTGTTGGGAACATAGATTAGGTAGCATTAAAAAATTATGTTAAACACTATTATTGCACACAGAATGAGTCCATGCAAATTACGTGATTCGTTAAGCACAATTTTACTCCTGAACTTATTTGGGCTTGCCATTACAAAGTGGTTGAATACTTATTGACTTTTAATTTTTTATTCATTTCTAAAATGTTCTACAAACCAAATTCAAAGTTGACACTATGGGGTATTGTGTGTAGTTACACAAAAGTAAAGGGCTGTGAATACTTTCTGAAGGCACTGTACATGTAAAATCTAGATTTACAAGGGCATTTGGTAGTTTCTTTATAGTTTGTATTCATTTCATGATAGATTCAGTGTCCATACTTTTCTTTCAGTATAATACAATACAAATCAAATCTTAAAAATGTAGTGTATTAATTTATACACAAAACAGTAATGTCAGTTAAGTCTTAAAAGGTACTGTAGACTCAGCGAAAGGACGTAGATGCACAAAGTCAATGGGTCAATTTCCGCAACAAATAAGAGCGTTGAAGGGCGAGGCTAAACTTCTCAGCTGTTTCGGTCCCGTACGAACCCATACACATGCGCAGATACTGTGCATGTACTGTGCATGTGCAGATACTGTGCATACGAAGTCTTGTGTCTCATCGCAATATCTGCACTGCTGCTCGTGGCAATGTCATTTCACTGAGTCTACCTTTAATGTAGGCCATGTCACATTCAGTGTTACAAGGGATATTGGCTTGGTATAAGCTTTATAAAAATCATTTTAGAACATCTTCTCAATTTGCAACACATGTCAAACAAATACAATCCCTGTCCTTGAATGGACAGTTATATATATATATATATATAATATTCTATACAGTATTGCACATATTTTACTTCTCAGGTTACTGGTACCTGCTGCACCCACTCAAAAGGCCTCTGTTTGCACAATACTGAGTGGAAATTGCAGTGTACAGCTATTTGCTTGATGCCAAACTATTACATATTGAGGGCTACATTGCGGTACCATTTAAATGTATGTATACAATAATTATAATAATGATTATTATTATTATAACTTGGCAGAAAGGTTGCAGGGAAATGTCAATATCAATGGGATTTCAAACTATGTAGAGGTGAAGTCGGAAGTTTACATACACTTACGTTGGAGTCATTAAAACTAGTTTTTAAACCACTCCAAATTTCTTAACAAACTATAGTTTTGGCAAGTCAGTTAGGACATCTACTTTGTGCATGACAAGTAATTTTTCCAACAATTGTTTACAGGCAGATTATTTCACTTATAAAAGGTGTCTGTGCCTTTAAACAGCTTGGAAAATTCCAGAAAATGATTTCATGGCTTCAGAAGCTTCTGATAGGCTAATTGACATCATTTTAGTCAATTGGAGGTGTACCTGTGGATGTATTTCAAGGTCTACCTTCAAACTCAGTGCCTCTTTGCTTGACATCATAGGAAAATCAAAATAAATCAGCCAAGACCTCAGAAGAAAAAATTGTAGATGTACACAAGTCTGGTAAGTATAAACACCATGGGACCACACAGCAGTCATTCCGCTCAGGAAGGAGACGCGTTCTGTCTCCTAGAGATGATCGTACTTTGGTGCGAAAAGTGCAAATCAATCCCAGAACAACTGCAAAGGACATTGTGAAGATGCTGGAGGAAACAGGTACAAAAGTATCTATATCCACAGTAAAACAAGTCCTATATCGACATAACCTGAAAAGCCGCTCAGCAAGGAAGAAGCCACTGCTCCAAAACCGCTATAAAAAAGCCAGACTATGGTTTGCAACTGCACATGGGGACAAAGATCGTACTTTTTGGAGAAATGTCGTCTGGTTTGATGAAACAAAAATAGAACTGTTTGGCCATAATGACCATCGTTATGTTTGGAGGAAAAAGGGGGAGGCTTGCAGGCCGAAGAACACCATCCCAACCGTGAAGCACAGGGGTGGCAGCATCATGTTGTGGGGGTGCTTTGCTGCAGGAGGGACTGGGAAAATTAGGAAAATTATGTGGATATATTGAAGCAAAATCTCAAGACATCAGTCAGGAAGTTAAAGCTTGGTCGCAAATGGGTATTCCAAATGGACAAAGACCCCAAGCATACTTCCAAAATTGTGGCAAAATGGCTTAAGGACAACAAAGTCAAGGTTTTGTGGCCATCACAAAGCCCTGACCTCAATCCTATAGAAAATGTGTGGGCAGAACTGAAAAAGCGTGTGCGAGCAAGGAGGCCTACAAACCTGACTCAGTTACACCAGCTCTGTAAGGAAGAATGGGAAGCTTGTGGAAGGCTACCTGAAACGTTTGACCCAAGTTAAACAATTTAAGGGCAATGCACCAAGTACTAATTGAGTGTATGTAAAAGTCTGACCCACTGGGAATGTGATGAAAGAAATAAAAGCTGGAATAAATCATTCTCTACTTTTATCACATTCTTAAAACAAAGTGGTGATCCTGACTGACCTAAAACAGGGATTTTTTAGTAGGATTAAATGTCAGGAATTGTGAAAAACTGAGTTGAAATGTATTTGGTTAAGGTGTATGTAAACTTCCGACTTCAACTGTACATATTCAGGTATATTCTGATGCAATAGAAATGTAATAACATTCATGTCACAACGTTGACTACCAACTTATACATTACATACCACAATCCTGATTGCCCTCATTAACTACATTCTTAAATTCAACTGATTTCAAATTGCTACTTTAATATATTGAGATTACATTTTAGTGTGTAACATACGGAAACCAGCAACTTCTGTGAACTAGTCCAGTCACAAAGTTGGCCTCTCAGTTATTTTCAAGGACTCTCCAGCAATATGGTCAGAGAAACATACAGTATCTAACTGTGTATTCAGAGAGGTGAAATGTTTAGTGTTGCAGATAGAAATGTAACAGATAAAGATGACATGATTTCCTATACTAAATAACAGACAATCATATGCTTTCTTTTTTTTTTACGAATGTGTAATGCTGCAACCTCCTATAGAGACCCTACAGGCTAGTTTTCTACCTCACCTATGGGGACCTACAGTACCGACACATACTGTCCAATCCTCTTAGCCTAACAGTAATCTCATGCTGCATCTGATTACATCTGTGCCATAAATCTTTCTTTCATTTAACATCTTTGAGTAGAGTGAATCTATATTTCAGATGCCAGCTTACACATTAAAATATGAAATGTGTAGTTTGGAAATATGAGGCCTCAAATATTGATAAATGTATACATGTAAATCTCTACTTATTTTGCTTGATATGACAATGGACATGAAAATACAAGAGGACCGACAGACATTAAAAGGCACACATATTGAGATGTGCTTTAGTATTGATTACTAAACTGCAAAGGACCAAGTATCAAAATATGTGCAGGTTTAAAGCCATACCCGTGAGAGCAACATCAAATGTATGTAGAAATGTTCTAATATATATAAAAATATTGATATAGGCATCCCTGCATGACCACCAAATCAAAGGTTTAAAATACTTTCAATGTTCAAAGCAAACCCATTTGGTTCCAGCATAGTTTTTTACTGAATACAAAAAACTAAGTATTTTAGGAATGTACTGCATTAGTTTTAAAACAGACATGCACACAATCACACGCACGCACGCAAACACACAAATGCAAACAAGCATGCATACACACAATCACATACACCCAATCACACACACATTACATTCTGGGTGGAGTTTCTAAGGGGGGTGTGATCAAGTGAAATTTCCTTGCTCTTGTTCAAATAACAGCATGGCGAGTTGGGAACGGGCTCCCAGGCCATCCAGGTTGCTCTGGACACACCTGTGGTAGATGTCCTCACTTAGCCGAGGGTTACAGGCCTGGTAGCGGTACTTCTGGTGCAAGGCTGGCTCCACAGCCCTGAACACATGCAGGATTGAGTACCTGACAAACATATCGTAGATATCCAAGGTCTCCAGGATCTCCTCGTTCTCCTGCACATCGGAGGCCATGCGTGTGCGCGTCGCCATGTAGTCAGTGTTGTAGAAGCACGCCTCCTCAAACAAACTCCGGTCAAAGTGTCCGGCGTCCTTGACCAGGTCTACTGCGGGTGGGGGCTCCTGGTTGTGGAAGGCAATGTCAGGGTTGTAGTCCTGGAAGTGGATTGGGAAGAACACCTGCCAGTTGTTGATGGAGTTCATGCGGCAACGGTTAAGGAACTCTGAGTTGACGTTGGTGTTGACGTTAGTGATGAAGAACAGTGTGTCTACTGGGTGCTTCTTTGAGATGATGTCCATGAATTTGATTTGAGAGGGGGTTTCGGTCTTGACACTTATCCACGGGATCTTCACTGTTGGATACTTGCGTTCGTAGGCAGTGATCTGGGTTTTAACACTGGCGAAGATGTCATTCTGGTTGACCTGCTGGGCCTCGAATGGGTCGTAGATGAACAGGAAAGTCAAGATGGTGTTTTCACTGGTCTCAAACGAATTTGCGGCAAACACTTCAAGAAAATGGTTGACGTAATCTCGATCCTGAAGGTTCAGCGGTAAGATGATGTGAACTCTGGTGGCCTCTGTGACATAAGGCATGGGGATGATCTCTATGCGACTCAGGGGACGCACCAGGTGGACCCTCTTGGTGATGGAGCGACCGCGGCCTTTCTGGTTGACTACCTCCAGCTGCAGGTCCAGGGTGTACTCCATGCCCCGAGTTGGGTCGAAGCGCCGGTAGCCGTTGATCAGCTGCTGCTTCTTCAAGTGGAGGACAGGCTTGTACTTCTTGTTCAGCTCCCCCATGGCTATCTCGATGACGTCGGCCACGTCCAACCGATCAATACCGCGCAGTTCACACTTGGGGAAGCCGTCGATGCACGAATACACCTGTTCCTCTGTGAAGTAGTCCCATCGAAGGACCTCGAAGCGAGACTTGGGCTCAAAGGGAGGATTGATCCCAATGGGCCACTGGGAGCTCCGGTTGCCATCATAAGCCACTTCACTCACATTCTTTATCTCTGCCTGTGGATCCATGAGATGTAAAGAAATAAAATACCTCTGTAAAGTCAAAAGCTGACAGTGAGTTCGTTTACATGCACACTAATAACTTGATATTAAACTGATTATGGCAATAGGCCGAGTATGGCATTAGTCATGTAAACACCTTACTCTGCTTATCTTAATTGGCGTAAGGTCATAATCGAAGTAAGCATACGCCGATTAAAACACCTGGGTTACAGCCGTGTATTTGATCTGTGCATGTGCTAGCATAAACAACACAAGCTTCCTTCTTTCGCGCGAGTGAAGTGAGTTTGGAAAAACTGAAAGTATGCATCTTAGAAATTGTTTTCACATACAAACGTTATATATCCAAACTCAGAATCAAAAAGGCTTCACAAAATGAACATGGTCGCTTGATTTTGATTGGCGATTTTCTGCATTTATCAAATGATTTCAGATGTGCCCTTGTAAACACGATTATTAAGGAAATAGTTATTCTTGCAAAGCATGTAAATGTTTAAAATCAAACTATTATATTAACCTGACTAGTCACAATATTCTATTATTACAATAATTGTGTGCATGTAACCGTACTCAGTGATACTGTATGGCTACAATTAAAAGCTGCTTATGTCCAATCAAGACAGCTGAGTCATTCACAAATCAAATATTGTACTGAAATAAATAAGCCTTCAGCGCTTGATGTTCAATTAAATCAGACAGGGAGACAGACTACAGTCAGTGTTCACTGAACAGAAGATGTTTTGTGGTGTTCAGGTTTAGACTGTTTTTACCTGCAGCTTCTCAATCTCATCGTATGTCCTCTGCAGTTCGATCTCAGTGAAGTGCTTGTGTAGTCTGTACATCTGCTCAGGGTCAGGCACCGGGTGGACAGTCAAGGCATTTTTAAAATGCATATTGTCCTCCTTACTCGGATCTGAGTTCTTACCCATCTCGTAATGGTAGTACTGCAGCCCCTGAAAACAAAGATCGACATACATTTTGCAAAGTGGTAACATAGGGAATTGGGTAAATACAAAAAGACTGAGTTATACATTTTTGGGCTGTATTTCAACAAACCTAATGCAATGAAAATCTTAGCGCTGGCGGTAGCGCTAAAGGTCTAGGGGTGTGTCAGAAATATTTTAGCTATTTTCACAGAGGGAATTATGGGCGCACTAGCTGGCGGTGGCGAGAAAGGGCTGGGTTTTGATTAATAAATAAGTTGTAGGTGTGTTGAGGCCTATCAGAACATGCTCCAAATATGTGGTTGCTTCGTTGTGTAAATATTTCCGGTCTTTTATGTCTTGCATTGTCATCAACTCCAATTTGAATGTTAGTCCATTATAGCCTAGTTTGTTAAATAGCCCACATAATTTTTTTTCTGTAGGCTTTCCTATCTTTGCTAAATATCTTGGACATGTTTGCAGTCCACATTGTTCTATGTAATTGCAAGGGTTCAACATTGTTTAACATAGCATTCACACCAATATAGGGGCTAGGCCTACTGTAAATTGCATTATGTCTGCCATGTCTGAGCCATGGACATGCCAAATGCTGTATATAAGCAAGATTAAAGTCACTATTGATACGGCTGAAAAAAAAAAGAATCATTATAATCAAAACTAATCAACTTGTTTTAAATAGGCTGTGTTTAAATATAGTACATACACCAGACATTGTAGACTATGGAAGGTTTTACACATATCCAAACTTTTCACAGGAGCCAATATAAAAAGAAGGGGGGAATGTCCACTCCGCTATAGGCTACTGCTCCTAAATATAATGTTTTATAAAAATCATGGAAGGATCATACAGATCGCATTTGCACTTCTCCAGGAATAGCAGACAGCTTCTAAATTGCATTGCATGTGAGCCATGGACGTTCTCAACCATAAAGCCAAGGATGGTGAATCATTCTAAAAAAGTTTAGGTTTTAATCAAATGAAATGGAAAACAAGCAATTGTTGCAGAAAAATAATGTAAATATTTCTAAATACGAGGGTCACCGGCATCATCTCATCTCTTGTTTCTGATGGGCATATGGACATGTACTGTACATGGATGGGGTTTAACGCACAATCAAAATAATAATGGGAGCTGGCTGAAATAATGATCAAAAGGTGATGTCTCCTCACTGTTTTGCTGCTCCCAAACTTGATCTTTTAGTAATGCTTTGGAGATTCATATTTATTTCAAAACAGTCTCACGAGCCAAATCCTCTTTTCATAGGCTGCTACTTGGCGAATGCATTGGGCAGGACAAAAAAAACAGCCTTCATTGGGGGGAGGGGACGCTATGCTTGGTTTTGAATCAAATTAAACTAAATGAAAGAACATAAAAAAAATATTATTACACTTTTTTGTAATTTCTACCCCCCTTTTCTCCCAAATTTCATGATTACGATCTTGTCTCATCGCTGCAACTCCCCAACGGGCTCAGGAGAGGCAAAGGTCGAGTCATACGTCCTATGAAACAAGACCCACCAAGCTTCTTAACCTCTTCCAGCTAGGGTCCCATTTTCCGAATTTTCGCCTGTCTGACGTGCCCAAAGTTAAATGCCTACCACTCATGGCCAGAAACTAGGATATTTACATATTTAGTACTATTGGATAGGAAACACTCTGAAGTTTATAAAACCATTAAGATATAGTCTGTGGCTATTCCAGAACAGATTTAGCAGGCAAAAACCAGAGAAATTTCTGTCCGGAATTTATTTTCTTTGGCTCTCCTCTCATTTTGAAGCCCATGTAATATTTTTCTATGGGGAATAGGACCGAGGTTGCAGTACTTATGGCTTCCACTAGATGTCAACAGTCTCTGGAAAGGGTATGGAGGAAAAAGCTCTGACCAGATCCTTAGAGAGAGAATTACTACGGGTAGGGAAAATAGGTAAACAGGCGTGCACGCTCACGAGAACGTGAACGCGCCAGCCGACCAACTTTCTTTTTCGCCTTTTAACGTTTCACTTACCGTTCTTGTAAAATATGATCGCTATTATTCATAAAAGAATACATAAGGATGCATTATTAATGATATTTGATTTGTTTGTGAAAAAGATGAGAGGTATAATTTGAACGCGATCCCTTCACTGTAAAACGGGCGAGTAGACTGACAATGCTTGGTGGAGTAGCTGAACGTAACGTGCCAAAAACAACGGATATTTATGGATATAATTATTTACTTTTTCTAACAAAAGAACCATGGATTATCTTGTTTGGACACTTGGGAAGACCTCAGAAGAAGTTATTTGAAAGGTAAGCGATTTATATTAGCTGTGATATGGATATTTTGAGAACCGAGCTGGATATGAATTTATGCTAATGTGGAAAATATGTGAGGTACTAGCCTCAAACAATCAAATGTAGTGCTTTCGCCGTAAAGCCTTTTTAAAATCTGACAACGCAGTGATATTGCCAAGAAGCAGAGCTTTTGATGGCTATGCAACACTATGCAACACTTGTATATCGAAGTTAAATATTACGAATATGTATTACGAATATGTATTTTGAATTTGGCGCGTTATGTTTGCTCTGAAAACGATCCCGCTAAAGGGATCGGCGCGCTAAGAGGTTAACACCCACTCGCTTAACCCGGAAGCCAGCTGCACCAATGTGTCGGAGTACACACTATTCAAATGACGACTGAAGTCAGCCTGCTGGCGCCCGGCCCGCCACAAGGAGTCACTAGAGCGTGAAAAGTAAAGCCCCCCAGGCCAAACCCTCCCCTAACCCGGACGACGCTGGGCCAATTGTGCACCGCCCTATGGGACTCCCGGTCAAACCCCGGGCTGTAGTGATGCCGCAACACTGCGATGCAGTGCCTTAGACCGCTGTGCTACTCGGGAGGCCAACTTTTTATGTTTTAACCTTAACAAGGGACCAGTGGAAGCAAAATAGCCCCATAACAGCAAAGATCCACCACTATATTTTACAGTAGGTGTGGGGTTCTTTTCTGCTCATGCATTCTCATTTCACGTAACAAAATAGTGTTGTCACGATACCAGAATTTTTACTTACTCTATACCATCATGATACTTGATACCAAAACGATACCACGGCAAAAAAGGCATATTAGACAAAGTCACAGAATGGCACATGTTCCAGACAAATAAAATCAGCTACTGCTCTGTTCAATCATTAGGCATCTTTTGAGTTCAATATCATTACATTTGAAATATGATGTAAAAAGAAATCTGAGACTGCCATGAATCAATTGTACACTAAAACTTTAATTTGACTTTATTTTGACCAATCTAACTAGATAATAACATAATGGTAATAATTTATTTGAATGGTAAATCTATATTGATAAACTGTGTAAATCAAGATGTAACCTAGGGCTATTAACAATATAGGTGAATGTATATTAAATAGGAGTGTGTACATGCATTGGGTTTTTGAGCATGTTTGCACTGATTTCATGTGGCTACAGATTACAAACAAACAATCTGTTTTCCTTCCATTTGGGACTTATTTCATTGTACTGATCAACAACATTTGCATAGAAGTAGAAATGTATTACTTTATAAAAAGTGCCCTCTCTCTCTAAAAGACCCAGTAATGGCGTCATTCACAAGTCACATTCCCACACAGTCAGTTGAGATCGGTGAGGGGAAGGATGTGACACAGACAAAAGTAGGCTTTAGACGTGAGGGAGAAACGATTAACTGAATTAAAAGTGTTTGGTGTCAATCAGCTTTGAAATCAGCATATTTTGATTACGGCTCGCATGATCACAAACGAAGTACTAGGGTAGTGAATTGATGTTCGCTTCTGCTGTAAGCTAGCAAGGAAAGTTATCCTAAAAAAGCTGAAAGCTACCGGTATCTTCTTGCATTGTAAAGTGTTCTAGCTAGTATGGACATTGTTTTGCAAATAGTAAATACATTTCTACATATTGCATTATTCAAGTGTGTTAACTTCTATTCAGCATGAGTGGGGAGTTAAAATAATGTAGCCTAGACTCCCAGTGCTCTAGAAATGAGGAGTGGAGCAGGCAAGAGGCATACACAGTGCGCTCACACTATATGGGCACATCGGCTGTGCTGCTAGACAGACAGACCTGATCCTCTCAATCAGTATACGACATAATTGAAGAGTGCAGTCCGTTAGCACAGATGAAGGACATCAGTATCTGGAAGGATTTTAGAAAAAGGCTGTGTCGTTATCCTCGCCAGGTGAGCTATTGAAAACAAGGGTGTGAATCTTGACCCCTACCTTTTTGATAAAAAAAGTATACATTTTTAAACAAAACCTTTCTCTGAGCAATTGTATTAGTATAATATAATATAATTTCCCAATTTTTTTAGCATACAATATAGCTCAGTATTTGAATTATTTATTTTACAGTCATTTTTGCTAACCTTTATCAAGGGTGTCAATAATTTGGGACCCTGCTATATTTCTAATCATTTAAGAATATTTCTGTTATATTTTTTCAAAGATCCCTTTTCCATCTGTTTTACTAGAAATCAAAAACCTTGCCTGTTCCTAATATTTAGGATAGAAAATGGTTGAAAAAATAATATGCCTTAATTTCAACAACAAAAAAATAGACAGCTGACACCAGATTTGCCCTGAAATTCTATGAACTTTACATGTTGGTTCTCATGTGTCCTTTTACATGGACATGTTCTTATTAAAAAAACATTTCGAAATGGCTTCATAGGAAAAACACTGCTAGAATGTATGGTGTCAACAACTTAAGAGGAATCAGTGTACGAATAACACCTAAATGACCATAATAATTAATAAAAAACTCCCTTTAATCTAAAACGACGACCATTAGGATAAACACAGTAAGCACCTTAAGAAGTTAACCAATTAGGAAGGGAATCTTTTTTTGATCAAGCTATTAAAAGAACAAAGAATGAAGTCGCATGAGCAGAGGTCACCGATCGTCAGACTGGAAAATGTGTTAACTAAACATCACAAGAATTGCAAAGATCTAAAGAATCTGTCACGTCTACACATAACGGAGTTATTTTAATATGCTCTATGAGTGTTACAAACGCAGTTCTGTGGAACGTGAGTCACACCTCCAAATAACACTCTCCTGTGTTTTTTCTTCTGACCTTTCCCCTAGTTCTCCCTTCATAGATAGGTCGGTCCCTGCTGGAGTCGTGCTGGCCCGGAGGCATGACGACCAACCATTCAGCAGTGAAACAGGCCCTCTGTTTCTGTTCCACTACAGACTCTAAAACAACATGTTTTCCTGCTCAAATGCCAGACCACAGGAGAGAAAATGGTATAGAAGTTAACATACCACAGAAAAAGGTTTAGGCACACTCAAACTGTCTTGAATTAACTACTCATTATGTAAACAAGTTCTAAAAAAGTATTGTTATAGAATGGTGTATAACTGGTGATATTGTTGGAACAAATTCAGATGTAATGTGAAAGGGCCACACTATGAGCCAAAAAGCGTAACATATACAAATAAATTAAATCCGTGTAGTTAGTTTAAAGGTACACAGTCTTTAAATTGTCACTTGGACAAGCGGTGTGACTGTGACAGGGCTCCACTGGGGTCCTGACTGTCAGTGCAGAACAGGAGAAGCAAAGCTCCCTTTCACAGTAGAGAGGGCAAGTACCACCAGGGGCCACAGTGTGACGAGAAAGACAGCCAGCCAGACAACTCTCTGTCTCTATAGAAAGTGTTAAAACACTGATGGATGTTATAACTATGATATAGCACTACTATGGTGCAACATGCCTTATTCTATAGATATCACTATTATAATTTGTATTTATTTCAAGACAAATGTGGTTTGGAAAGAAAGTGTTTGAACATGAGGCTGGTGGATCTTGAAAGATGGATCTTATGTTGATGTTGTAGTATACCGTCTTCAATATTTACTATATTGTGTGTGTGTGTGTGTGTCAAGCTTTCACTGAGCAGGAACCAGCCTATTACACTGACGGATTGAGCTACATGATGGGGGGCAGTGTAAAGTTTATGAGGCCTCATAAAGTCAGGCTCTGTTTAATCTTTTTGGGGGAGATGCCAGTGAAAGACAGTTGACTTGGGGTTTCAATTCAGAGCACATCTGAGCCAAATGCATATGTAAAATACTTAAATGTCCACTGTTGTGACTACTCCATTTGTTCTATTGTACTGGGAGAATTAAATCAAGTGCCGCTCAAGTATTTGGCATATGCATTCAACCCAGGTCTGGTGACACAAGAAACATTCACTTCCTGACAAACACTTGGGGCTGCTTTCTCGGACACAGATTAAGCCTAGTCATGGACTAAAAAACACTTTGAATAGAGAATATCTATTACGAATGCATCTTAGTCTAGGACTAGGCCTAATCTCTTGAACAAAGGGATCATAAACCCATAGAACAGAATTCTTGCCATGGAACATAATTGTACAAGACCATAATACATAGCCTACCTCATGCTCATCCACACAGTTGGTGTTGGCATAATCAATGATGCATCTGCCCAGCCACTCGTCAGGACTGGCGCTCAGGATGTCATTCCTACAGTTTTCCAGGAAGGGTTTGAGCCGGAGTAACAGTGTACGGGACAGAATGTATCCGAACCCACCGTAGCAGTACCTCCTCTCCATCTCCCCACCTATAAACTCCTCAGGACTGCCCATATAAAGCTCCCGGTCCATGCTCAGGTGAGCCACCAGCTGTTTGATCCGGTCTGCCTCTGTGTAGGTGTCATCCTGGGCCAGATAGAACCAGTCATACTCATGGATATAGTGCTCTAAGATGTACTTGATGGTCTGGAACATGTTCCATATGAGCCTCTCGTCCCCATGGGTGACCACGAACATGCCGTGGGGCACTTTGCGGTTGCGCATGCCGGTGAAGAAGACCACAGTGTCCAGGTGGTGGCTGATGGTGCGGTTCACGGCCACTCCCAATGTGTTGATGGTGCTTTTGGACGTCAGGATCCCTACAAAGAGGCGCTCCCGGATCCCCAGCTCTGTACTGATGTACTTAGCCCTGGAAAACATACACATTCTCATGAAGTGATTGCTGCTATTTTCAATGTGAAAAGTTAAAGCTAGAGAAAAAAAGTATACAAAAACATAATATACAGAGTTATTGTACATATATTTATACATAGTACTGCAAAGATACTAGTACTTCAATTGCAGCTCAGCATTTCAATTATTTAAGAATAAACTTTGAAAGTCTTCGTTCATCATGCGAAAGCAACCCTTTCATGCATGTTCTTATGCTCAGCGTTTGAACAATTGCAACCATTCACACAGTAGATAAGCCCATCAGTAATTGTTTTGCTATGGTTAATTGAAGTCAAGTTCCAGTGTTCTTCTGGGATATGATTAAGGATTGTCTGCCTTTGAAACTTGGATGTTGGACAGAGTCCAAGATTTAAGAGTCCTTACCAGAGGAGGGCCACAGCCCAGCAGCTCAAAGCTCTATCTCATGCAATGGAGCAACCCGTCTGTGTGATAAGGGAAATACACAAACACATCTACCCAGTACATCTCTTTTACTGGCTAGCTGTCCGTGAGGACACATGGAATGTGTAGTGGCAAAATTTCCTATAACCCCATGAAATTAATGAAAATAAAAAATACCTGTTTTTATATGTATTTTTTTTATTTAGATCAAACCAAATACTGTTACATGGACACTGTTGTGAAGGTCATGATGAGAAGACATCCTTGTATGTTTTGTCTAATAACATTTAGGCAGTTCTTCATGTTACAGGCTGAGCTAGTAGAGATGGGTCTCTTCAAGCTGTAGCCAAATATGTAGCTGGAGCCTTATGTCCCACCAGGGACCCAGAGGACTAAGTAATTAAGTCATGTTACAGCACAGAATAAAGTTGTAATAACATTGTATAGTTATAGTTACTCCTAATGCCATCATTATTTTCCCAAATACTGCTGAAAATAAATTCTAGGTCGAGGGTAATTCACCACAACAACTTGGCTGTGCATGCTACACAAGGTTAGTCAAGCACATGGTACAATGTTCACTGCAAGCCATTCTCAGAATATTCTTGCACATACAGTAGGTAGACTATATCAATAAAACTTTTCAATAATTTGTTATGGCCAAAAATACTGTATGTACTCTGGTAGCTGGAGACTGAATGCCACAGATAGGGTGAAGGATGT
Source organism: Brachymystax lenok tsinlingensis (assembly GCA_030435695.1). Lineage (NCBI taxonomy): Eukaryota > Metazoa > Chordata > Actinopteri > Salmoniformes > Salmonidae > Brachymystax > Brachymystax lenok. Next base: position 40,358,779 of record CM059785.1, on the reverse strand, counting down.
AAAATTAGTTCAACATTTCAGGAATGTTGGCATTTCAAAGATATTTTTGTTTTGGGGGCACAATAACAGCAGACTCCAATAATGACTGATTCTAATGTAATGTTGCATGTCATTGTGCTAATTGCCTACATAAAAAAAGCATGTTGTTCATAAATTGCTATCTGATGTTGTTTAAGTGTGCTTGACATCTAATAGGTGTATGAGTTAAAGATAATGCAAACCAATTGAAAAACTGATTAAGAAAGATGGGGAAACAACCATGCCTAATTAACCCAGGCTCACATACTGCTGAAGGACAAGTGGCAACATTGTAACGAGCTTTCCTGTGAAAACTGGCAACATAGCCTAATATCCATTCTGAAGATAGCGTGGGCAATAATGGCACAGACATCACAGTCAACTGGAAAAATAAGATCTAGGCTACACTGGTGTAGCATGTTTATAATAATACATTTCACCTATTCCGGTTTCAACCATGATTTTTGAATCCTTACCGAAAAAGTGTATTTGGTTTGCTTTGTTGGACTGGTTTATATGGCACTATTCTTGGCTCAAAATCTTCCTCGGCGTCCATATCTTTGACCGTCGATATCGAATTGGGTCTCCTTGCTCCTTTTGAATTCCCATCTTGGGACAACCTTATTTCTTCACTCGCTTTCCCGTTGAGGAAACAAGATTCCTCCACCCAATTCACACTAAGTAAACTTAAGGTAAATCCCAAAGAAATACCGATAATAACCGGCCCGATCGGCCTCAGCAGAGAAATAAACATTGAGAATCTCATTCTCAACGTTGACTATGTAGGTCCTTTCTACAGCCTAATTTATTCGCTTTTGATAATTATGTACATCAAGCCAAATACAACATATTAGTAGCTGACTATATTTAAAAAGACCATCCTTCGTTACTAAAAAGATGTAGGTCTAAATAGAATCTTCCTTAAAATTAAAGCAGGATTCTTACGTGTCAATGGTCGCTAGCTCCACCCCAATGAAACACAACCGTCAGAAATGCATAAGCGCTGGCGTTTCCACGACTTTTTCAGTATGCCACTGAATCACATAATTTGTTAAATAAAACCCATCAACCTCGCCCATGGCTAAATAGATCACAATACTGCGGCCTACATAAATGTTGGTTTAAATAAAGAGCTATAGAAAAGAAAATCCTCTCTTTAGCTGAAAAGCCTATTAGAGGTGCGTTGTCACACTAGAGGGCAACCTAGAGTCACATTCAATCAATCACAAAGTCCAGATTTGCGGGTTAAGACCAAACATATTTTTTTACAATAAAGTCATGATACATGGTTAATGTGTGAAATAAATAAAATATTTCGCTCCATGACTGTTCAAACTGTTCATAAAAGAAGAAAGATGTTTTTGACTTGACCTGGAAACCTTTAAGTAGGGCCTCAGGTTAAATCAAATCAAAGTGTACTTGTCACGTGTGCCGAAATAAACAAGTGTAGACCTTACAGTGAAATGCTTACTTACAGGCTCTAATAAATAGTGTAAAAAACGTATTAGGTGAACAATAGGTAAGTAAATAAATAAAACAACAGTAAAAAGACAGGATATATACAGTAGCGAGGCTATAAAAGTAGCGAGGCTACATTCAGACACCGGTTAGTCAGGCTGATTGAGGTAGTATGTACATGTAGCTATGGTTAAAGTGACTACGCATATATGATAAACAGAGAGTAACAGTAGCGTAAAAGAGGGGTTGGTGGGTGGCGGGACACAATGCAGATAGATAGCCCGGTTAGCCAATGTGCGGGAGCACTGGTTGGTCGGCCCAATTTAGGTAGTATGTACATGAATGTATAGTTAAAGTGACTATGCATATATGATCAACAGAGAGTAGCAGCAGCGTTAAAAGCGGCAAATAGTCCGGGTAGCCATTTGATTACCTGTTCAGGAGTCTTATGGCTTGTGGGTAAAAACTGTTGAAAACCCTTTTGGTCCTAGACTTGGCACTCCGGTACCGCTTGCCATGCGGTAGTAGAGAGAACAGTCTATGACTGGGGTGGCTGGAGTCTTTGACAATTTTTAGGGCCTTCCTCTGACACCGCCTGGTGTAGAGGTCCTGGATGGCAGGCAGCTTAGCCCCAGTGATGTACTGGGCCGGACGCACTACCCTCTGTAGTGCCTTGCGGTCAGAGGCCAAGCAATTGCCGTACCAGGCAGTGATGCAACCAGTCAGGATGCTCTCAATGTTGCAGTTGTATAACCTTTTGAGGATCTCAGGACCCATGCCAAATATTTTTAGGGGGAATAGGCTTTGTTGTGCCCTCTTCATGACTGTCTTGGTGTGTTTGGACCATTCTAGTTTGTTGTTGATGTGAACACCAAGGAACTTGAAGCTCTCAACCTGCTCCACTACAGCCCCGTCGATGAAAATGGGGGCGTGCTCGCTCCTCCTTTTCCTGTAGTCCACAATCATCTCCTTTGTCTTGATCACGTTGAGTGAGAGGTTGTTGTCCTTGTACCACACGATCAGGTCTCTGACCTCCTCCCTATAGGCTGTCTCATTGTTGTCGGTGATCAGGCCTACCACTGTTGTGTCATCAGCAAACTTAAGGATGGTGTTGGAGTCGTGTCTGGCCGTGCAGTCATGAGTGAACAGGGAGTAGAGGACGGGACTGAGCACGCACCTCTGAGGGGCCCCCGTGTTGAGGATCAGTGTGGCGGATGTGTTGTTACCTACCCTTACCACCTGGGGGTGGCCCATCTGGAAGTCCAGGATCCAGTTGCAGAGGAAGGTGTTTAGTCCCAGGGTCCTTAGCTTAGTGATGAGCTTTGAGGGCACTATGTTGTTGAATGCTGAGCTGTAGCCTATGATTAGCATTCTCACATAGGTGTTCCTTTTGTCCAGGTGGGAAAGGGCAGTGTGGAGCACAATAGAGATTGCATCCTCAGTGGATCTGTTGGTGTGGTATACAAATTGGAGTGGGTCTAGGGTTTCTGGGATAATGCTTTGATGTGAGCCATGACCATTCTCACATAGGAACACCTATGTGAGAATGCTATTCATTGGCTACAGCTCAGCATTCAACACCATAGTGCCCTCAAAGCTCATCACTAAGCTAAGGACCAATTTGATTCCACACTGCAAGATTGCTTCGAGCACGTGGACTGGGATATGTTCCGGATAGCATAGGACAACAACATTGATGTATACGCTGATTCGGTGAGCGAGTTTATTAGCAAGTGCATTGGTGATGTTGTAACCATAGCAACTATTACAACCTTCCCCAACCAGAAACCGTGGATTGATGGCAGCATTCGTGCAAAACTGAAAGCGCAAACCACTGCTTTTAACCAGGGTAAGGCGACCGGAAACATGATTAAATACAAACAGTGTAGCTATTCCCTCCGCAAGGCAATCAAACAAGCTAAGCGTCAATATAGAGACAAAGTAGAGTCACAATTCAATGGCTCAGACACGAGAGGAATGTGGCAGGGTCTACAGTCAATCACGGACTACAAAAAGAAAACCAGCCCCATCGCGGACCACGATGTCCTGCTCCCAGACAAACTAAACAACTTCTTTGCTCGCTTTGAGGACAATACAGTGCCACCAACACGGCCCGCTACCAAAACCTGCAGGCTCACCTTCACCGCAGCCAACGTGAGTAAAACATTTAAATGTGTTAACCCTCGCTAGGCTGCTGGCCCAGATGGCATCCCTGGCCATGTCCTCAGAGCATGCGCAGACCAGCTGGCTGGTGTGTTTACGGACATATTCAATCAGTCCCTATCCCAGTCTGCTGTTTCCACATGCTTCAAGAGGGCCACCATTGTTCCTGTTCCCAAGAAAGCTAAGGTAACTGAGCTAAATGACTATCGCCCCGTAGCACTCACTTCCGTCATCATGAAGTGCTTTGAGAGACTAGTCAAGGATCATATCACCTCCATCCTGCCAGACAACCTGGATCCACTCCAATTTGCTTACCGTCCCAATTGGTCCACAGACTACGCAATCGCAATCTCACTGCATACTGCCCTAACCCATCTGGACAAGAGGAATACCTATGTAAGAATGCTGTTCATCGACTACAGCTCAGCATTTAACACCGTAGTACCCTCCAAGCTCGTCATTAAGCTCGAGACCCTAGGTCTCGACTTAGCCCTGTGCAACTGGGTTCTGGACTTCCTGACGGGCCGGCCCCAGGTGGTGAGGGTAGGAAACAACATCTTCACCCCGCTGATCCTCAACACTGGGGCCCCACAAGGGTGCATTCTCAGCCCTCTCCTGTACTCCCTGTTTACCCATGACTGCATGGCCAAGCACGCATCCAACTCAATCATCAAGTTTGTTGACGACCCTACAGTGGTAGGCTTGATTACCAACAACAACGAGACGGCCTACAGGGAGGAGGTGAGGGCCCTCGGAGTGTGGTGTCAGGAAAATAACCTCTCACTCAACGTCAACAAAACAAAGGAGATGATCGTGGACTTCAGGAAACAGCAGAGGGAGCACCCCCCTATCCACATCGACGGGACAGTAGTGGAGAAGGTGGTAAGTTTTAAGTTCCTCGGCGTACACATCACGGACAAACTGAATTGGTCCACCCACACAGACAGCATAGTGAAGAAGACGCAACAGCGCCTCTTCAACCTCAGGAGGCTGAAGAAATGTGGCTTGTCACCAAAAACACTCACAAACTTCTACAGATGCACAATCGAGAGCATCCTGTCGGGCTGTATCACCGCCTGGTATGGCAACTGCTCCGCACACAACCGTAAGGCTGTCCAGAGGGTAGTGAGGACTGCACAATGCATCACCGGGGGTAAACTACCTGCCCTCCAGGACACCTACACCACCCGATGTCACAGGAAGGCCAAAAAGATCATCAAGGACAACAACCACCCGAGCCACTGCCTGTTCACCCCGCTATCATCCAGAAGGCGAGGTCAGTACAGGTGCATCAAAGCTGGGACCGAGAGACTGAAAAACAGCTTCTATCTCAAGGCCATCAGACTGTTAAACAGCCATCACTAACATTGAGTGGCTGATGCCAACATACTGACTCAAATCTCTAGCCACTTTAAATAATAGAAAATTGGATGTAACAAATTTATCACTAGCCACTTTAAACAAATGCTTTATATAATGTTTACATATCCAAACATGTTGGTATTACAGACTTGGACAGGGAGAGGTTGAAAATGTCAGTGAAGACACTTGCCAGTTGGTCAGCGCATGCTCGGAGAACACATCCTGGTAATCCGTCTGGCCCTGCGGCCTTCTGAATGTTGACCTGTTTAAAGGTCTTACTCACATCGGCTGTGGAGAGCGTGATCACACAGTCGTCCAGAACAGCTGATGTTCTCATGCATGTTTTGGTGTTACTTGCTCGAAGAGAGCATAGAAGTTATTTAGCTCGTCCGGTAGGCTCGTGTCACTGGGCAGCGCTTGGTTGTGCATCCCTTTGTAGTCTGTAATAGTTTGCAAGCCCTGCCACATCCGACGAGCGTCGGAGCCGGAGTTGTACGATTCAATCTTAATCCTGTATTGACGCTTTGCCTGTTGGTTGGTTCGTCGGAGGGCATAGCAGGATTTCTTATAAACTTCCGGGTTAGAGTCCCGCTCCTTGAAAGTGGCAGCTCTACCCTTTAGCTCAGTGCGAATGTTGCCTATAATCCATGTCTTCTGGTTGGGGTATGTACGTACAGTCACTATGGGGACGACATCCTCAATGCACTTATTGATAAAGCCAGTGACTGACGTAGTGTATTCCTCAATGCCATTGGAAGAATCCCAGAACATATTCCAGTCTGTGCTAGCAAAACAGTCCTGTAGTTTAGCATCTGCTTCATCTGACCGCTTTTTTATAGACCGTGTCACTTGTGCTTCCTACTTAACTTTTTGCTTGTTAGCAGGAATCAGTAGGATAGAGTTATTGTCAGATTTGCCAAATGGAGGGCGAGGGAGAACTTTGTACGTGTCTCTGTGTGTGGAGTAAAGGTGGTCTAGAATTATTTTCCCTCTGGTTGCACATTTATCATGCTGATAGAAATGAGGTAAATTAAGTTTGCCTGCATTAAAGTCCCCTGCCACTATCAGTGCCGCCTCTGGATGAGCGTTTTCCTGTTTGTTTATTGCGGAATACAGCTCATTGAGCTGAGTTTTAGTGCCAGCCCTGTTCTGTGTTGGTATGTAGACAGCTACGGAAAATACAGATGAAAACGCTCTAGGTAGATAGTGTGGTCTACAGCTTTTCATGAGATACTCTACCTCAGGCGAGCAAAACCGTGCACCAGCTATTGTTTACAAATATTCATAGGCCCCTGCCCCGTGTCTTACCACAGACTGCTGTTCTGTCCTGCCGATAGAGTGTATAACCCGCCAGCTGTCCACAGACTCCAATGGTTCAAACGAAAACACAGAGCGTCCAGGACCAAAGCCAGGTCCCAGGTTGGTGCCATAGGCGCAGATAAGGGCCAGGTTTAGCAGACAGAGAGACCGCGTCCCTCCCTGCCTGTTGCTCACTTGCGCTCTTGCTGCAGGTGAGTCTCTGATCCACCTCTACAGAATGGTGTCGTCTGCGTATACTTCTGGCCCCTCTTTGGACACTGTGTTAACTACCCTCCAGACGAGCTTCAATGCCATACAACTCTCCTTCCGTGGCCTCCAACTGCTCTTAAACGCAAGTAAAACTAAATGCATGCTCTTCAACCGATCGCTGCCCGCACCTGTCCTTGGACAACTACAAATATCTAGGTGTCTGGTTAGACTGTAAACTCTCCTTCCAGACTCACATCAAACATCTCCAATCTAAAATTAAATCTAGAATTGGCTTCCTATTTCGCAACAAAGCATCCTTCACTCATGCTGCCAAACATACCCTCGTAAAACTGACCATCCTACCAATCCCCGACTTCAGCGATGTCATTTACAAAATAACCTCCAATACTCTACTCAACAAATTGGATGCAGTCTATCACAGTGGCATCCGTTTTGTTACCAAAGCCCCATATACCACCCACCACTGCGACCTGTACGCTCTCGTTGGCTGTTCTTCGCTTTACACTCGTCGCCATACCCACTGGCTCCAGGTCATCTACAAGCCCCTGCTATGTAAAGTCCCGCCTTATCTCAGCTCGCTGGTCACCATAGCAGCACCAACCCGTAGCACGTGCTCCAGCAGGTATATCTCACTGGTCACCCCCAAAGCCAATTCCTCCTTTGGCCGACTCTTCTTACAGTTCTCTGCTGCCAATGACTGGAACGAACTACAAAAATCTCTGAAACTGGAGACACTTATCTCCCTCACCAGCTTTAAGCACCAGCTATCAGAGCAGTTCACAGACCCCTGCAACTGTATATAGCCCATCTGTAAATAGCCCAACCAACTACCTCATCCCCTACCGTATTTATTTATTTATCTTGTTCCTTTGCACCCCAGTTTTTCTACATTGCACATTCAGCTACTGCACATCTACCATTCCAGTGTTTAAATGCTATATTGTAATTACTTTGCCACCATGGCCTATTTATTGCCTTACCTTCCTTATCCTACCTCATTTGCACTCTTTGTATATATATTTGTTTTTTTCTACTGTATTATTGACTGTATGTTTGTTTTACTCCATGTGTAACTCTGTGTTGTTGTATGTGTCGAACTGCTTTGCTTTATCTTGGCCAGGTCGCAGTTGTAAATGAGAACTTGTTCTCAACTTGCCTACCTGGTTAAATAAAGGTGAAATAAATAAAAAATGTACACCCCCACCGTCCTGTTGTCGGACCTTACCAACACATGCTGGCCCTCCAACATCAGAAGGAAACGCCTCAGCAAAACAGTCAGTAGCTCTAGGTAATTGATATGCAACGCCCTTTGCGCTGTTGACCAAATTCCTCTTTCTGAGTTTCCCACACACAGTGCTCCCCATCCCAGTAAGGATGCATCTACCCGGCCCATGGGAACCCCCTGCAATCGTGGGTCTCTCCAAGGAGTCAACGCCCTTAGGCACAACAGGGATACAGCAACCAATGGCAGTGGTGAGATGCGTCCAGACGCGTAGCAATCACCCACTGCTGGAACACACACATCAACAGATGTACCAAAGATGAAGAAGCCGGATGTGGAGGTCCTGGGCTGGCGTGGTTACACGTGTTCTGCGGTTGTGAGGCCGGATGGAGGTACTGACAAATTCTCTAAAACGACGTTGAAGGCGGTTTATGGTAGAGCAACTAACGTTCAATTCTCTGGCAACAGCTCTGGTGGACATTCCTGCAGTCAGCCTGCCATTTGCATTCCTGCCAATAGCATGCTCCCTAAAAACTTGAGACATCTGTGGCATTGTGCTGTGTGACAAAACTGCACAGTGGCCTTTTATTTTCCCCAGCACAAGGTGCACCTGTGTAATGATCATGCCGTTTAATCATCTTCTTGATGTGCCACACCTGTCAGTTGGATGGATTATCTTGGCAAAGGAGAAATGCTCACTAACAGGGATGTAAACAAATTTGTGCACCAACCTTTTTAGAAATTATTTTTCTGTGCATATGAAACATTTCTGGGATCTTTTATTTCAGCTCATGAAACATGGGACCAACGCTTTACATGTTGCGTTGATATTTTTGTTCAGTGTAAATCTTATTTTATTTGTTCTGCATGCCTCTTGTACTTTATTTAGTCTATTTAATATTTTTATTTCTATGTTATATATTTACAATGAGACTTATTTCATTGCTTTCCTGTGTTACTTATTACTATGTTACTTTTGTTGCCATTGCACTGTGTGAGAAGCCTGAAAGTACATGACAATAACATTTCATTTGACTGGATTTGATTTGTCCTCACCAGTGGACACAGGTGACCAGGACGCGTGGGCTGTGAAGAAAACAGCACGTGAATGTCAGGAGCACGGCTGCCGCTTACTAAAGCATAGGCCGATGGGCAAAAAAGTGACCATTCTGGAAGGACGCAGGCCTTTCCAGTGCTCATTGCTAATTGGGTTGGTTCTTGTAAAGAGGTGGACCATAAACAGCTATTGGGAAAAGGTGCAGCAGAGCAAGTTGCACAACCCAGTTTGTAATGACCTGCACTGTTGGAGGTCGGAGCTTAAGAATTTAACTGTATCCTGCAATTTATATTCTGTGCATGTAACTAATAAACTCATCTAATCATCTAATCTATCCTAAAACCAAATCACCAAGGGGCTGATTCTGACTTAGGAAATGTATGTTTTTTTATGCTTTTTGATTTAAGCACTTCTCAGTATTTGGTATTCTGAAAATGAAATACAAATAATTTCTCGTCTTACAGAAATCATATACATGTGAGGAGAAAGCTGAAGTCTCTACCTATCGATCCATTGATGTAAATACACTGAGTGTAGAAAACATTAAGAACACCTTCCTAATATTGAGTTGCACCCCTCCCCCCGTTTTGCCCTCAGAACAGCCTACATTTGTTAGGGCATGGACTCTACAAGGTATCAAAAGCGTTCCACAGGGATGCTGGCCCATATTGACTCAAATGCTTCTCACAGGTGTGTCAAGTTGGCTGTGTGTCCCTTAGGTGGTGGATCATTCTTGACAAATACTGGAAGTTGTGGGTGTGTCCCTCACTGGTCAATCAGAACATGCTAAATATGTGGTTGTTTCAAGTTGTGTATTTACAGTCTTTTATATAATCAACTCAAATTCCAATGTTAGCCCGTTATAGTTTGTTAAACAGCTTACAGAATCAAAATAGCTGTCACGTGTGCTCCCTCTCCTGCCTCTAGGTCACCAGGCTGCTCATTATGGCGCACACCTGTCACCATCGTTACGCCCACCTGCGTGTCATCAGACTCACCTGGAGTCTATCACCTCCCTGATTACCTTCCCTATAGATGTCACTTCCTTTGGTTCCTTCCCCAGGCGTTATTGTTTATGTTCCTGTGTCATGTCTGTGGGTTATTTGTGTTTCTTATTTTGTGTTGTGTTTATTGATTGAAACACTCTCTCCCTGAACTTGCTTCCCAACTCTCAGTGCACTCGTTACAATATCAAAATGTAGACCTTTTCCATCTTTGCTAAATATGTTCACTTAAACCTGTTTGCAGTCCACATTGTTATAAGAAATTGCATGGCTTCAATGTGGAAATATAAACATAAAATTCACACTGATATAGGGGTCAGGCCTAATGTAAATTGCATTATGGCTGAGCATGGACATGCCAAATGTTGTCATTAAGCAAGATTCAATTCACTAAAAAGAGTGAATAATTCAAATCAAATTCTAAACAAAACAACTTGTTTAAAATAGGCTATGGCTAAAGACACTTACAGGCACCATAATTGCTATTAAAACAACACAGACTATGAATGGTTTTACCCACATTCAAACTTTTCACAGTAGCTGGACAAAGATCCAATATCAATAGCAAGGGAGAATGTCCATTCACCTTTATACTGCTCCCAAATAGGCCTACGTTTTAATGAACATAATTTTAACCGTCTTACAGAGAAGATCGCATTCACACATCTCCAGAAGTTGCATTGCAAGCGTGCCACGGATGTTGCAACAGAATATTAGGAAGGTGTTCCTATTTTTAGGTGTCCTCAGTGTATGTCATGTTATATGGTACTGTATAAATTATGAGCATACCTTATATGCTCATGTATGTGTGACACATAGCATTCAAGTGTTTATTACATATATGTCCCTTATATGTCACAACACATGTTAACAATATGTGTTAACATACAGTACCAGTCAAAAGTTTGGACACACCTATTCATTCAAGGGTTTTTCTTTATTTTCCATATTGTCTACATTGTAGAATAACAGTGAAGACAACACATATGGAATCATGTAGTAACCAAAAAAAGTGATAAACAAATGAAATTACATTTTAGATTCTTCAAAGTAGCCACCCTTTGCCTTGATGACAGTTTTGCACACTCCTGGCATTCTCTCAACCAGCTTCACTTGGAATGCTTTTCCAAAAGTCTTGCTGAGCACTTGTTGGCTGCTTTTCCTTCTCTGCGGTCCAAATGATCCCAAACCTTCTCAATTGGGTTGAGGTCGGGTGAATGTGGAGGCCTGGTTATCTGATGCAGCACTCCATCACTCTCCTTCTTGGTCAAATAGCCCTTACACAGTCTGGAGGTGTTTTTGGTCAACGGCTACTTGACCCACACTGCACACTGCCCTAACCCATCTGGACAAGAGAAATACCTATGTAAGAATGCTGTTTATCGACTACAGCTCAGCATTTAACACCATAGTATCCTCCAAACTTGTCATTAAGCTCGAGACCCTACCTTGTGCTACTGGGTCCTGGACTTCCTGACGGGCCGGCCCCAGGTGGTGAGGGTAGGAAACAACATTTCCACCCGCTGATCCTCAACACTGGCGCCCCACAAGGGTGCGTTCTCAGCCCTCTCCTGTACTCCCTGTTCTCCCATGACTGCGTGGCCAAGCACGCCTCCAACTCAATCATCAAGTTTGCTGACGACACTACAGTGGTAGGCTTGATTACCAACAACAACGAGACGGCCTACAGCGAGGAGGTGAGGACCCTCGGAGTGTGGTGTCAGGAAAATAATCTCTCACTCAACGTCAACAAAACAAAGGAGATGATCGTGGACTTCAGGAAACAGCAGAGGGAGCAGAGGGAGCACCCCCCTATCCACATCGACGGGACAGTAGTGGAGAAGGTGGAAAGTTTTAAGTTCCTCGGCGTACACATCACGGACAAACTGAAATGGTCAACCCACACAGACAGCGTGGTGAAGAAGGCGCAACAGATCCTCAGGAGGCTGAAGAAATTTGGCTTGTCACCAAAAACACTCACAATCTCTCCAGAGGTGTAAAAAGATCCTGTGTGTAGCTGGTGTAGAGGAGTCAGACGCAGGACAGCATAACTGAGTAATACAAGTATTTACTCAAAAGTTCACAAAATACAGAGCCCACAACTAACGGACCTATTGCATACAAACAATCAATCACAAACAAACATGGGGGAACAGAGGGTTAAATAATGAACAAGTAATTGTGGGATTGAAACCAGGTGTGTAAAACAAGACAAAAACGATGTAAAATGAAAAATGGATCGGCTATGGCTAGAAAACTGGTGACGTCGACTGGCGAACGCCATCCGAGCAAGGAGAGGGAGTATATCAAAATGTCGTCGATATACACCACTACACCCTGCCCGTGCAGGTCCCGGAAAATCTCGTCACTAAAGGCCTGGAAGACTGATGGAGCATTCATCAACCCGTACGGCATGACGAGGTACTCATAGTGCCGGAGGTGGTACTAAATGCCGTCTTCCACTCGTCCCCCAACCGGATACGCACCCGATTATAAGCGCTCCTGAGATCCAATTTTGGGAAGAAGCGCGCCCCGTGCATTGACTCTATCGCACTGGCTATAAGAGGCAGCGGGTAGCTGTACCTCACAGTGATCTGATTGATACCCTGGTAGTCAATACACACGGGCGCAGACCTCCATCCTTCTTCTTCACAAAAAAGAAACTTGAGGAGGCAGGTGAAGTGGAGGGCCGAATGTATCCCTGCCCCAGGGATTCAGAGACATATTCCATCTCCTCCTGTGACAGAGGATACACATGACTCCTGGGAAGTGCTGCGTCTACCATGAGATTTATCGCACAATCCCCCCGTCGATGGGGTGGTAATTGAGTCACCTTCTTCTTACAGAAGGCGAGAGCCAAATCGGCATATTCTGAGGGGATGCGCACGGTGGAGACCTGGTCTGGACTTTCCACCGTAGTCGCACCGATGGAAACCCCTACACACCCCCCCTGAGCACTTTCATGACCACCCCTTGAGAGCCCTCTGTTGCCACGAAATGGTGGGGTCATGACAGGCCAACCAGGGTAGGCCCAGCACCACAGGAAACGCAGAAGAATCAATAAGGAAGAGACTGATTCTCTCCTTGTGACCCTCTTGTGTAACCATGTCTAGTGGAGTGGTGGCCTCCCTAATCAGCCCTGACCCTAATGGTTGACTATCTAGAGCGTGCACAGGGAAGGGCATATCCACAGGAACAATGGGGATCCCTAAACTATAGGCAAATGAACGGTCAATAAAATTCCCAGCTGCGCCTGAATCTACGAGCGCCTTAGGCTGGGAATGTGGGGAAAACTCAGGAAATGTAATAAACACATACATGTGAGCAACAAGGGGCTCTGGGTGAGCCTGGTGCTGACTCACTTGGGGTGACACGATAGTGGCCTGCCTGCTGCCTCGACTCCCTGAGGAACCCCCCCAGCACCGACCAGCAGTTTGCCCTCTGCGGCCACAGATGGTGCAGGGAATGGCCCCTCCTCCGGTCACCCTAAGTGCAGCACCTCCCAGCTCCATGGGCATCGGAGCGGAGGTGCTGGAGGATGGAACTGCCAGGCCCCGATCAGGACGTCCGCGGGTAGCCAGCAGGTTGTCCAGCCGGATGGACAGGTCCACCAACTGGTCCAACGTGAGGGTGGTGTCTCGGCAGGCCAACTCCCGCCGGACGTCCTCGCGCAGACTGCACCGGTAGTGATCGATCAGGGCCCTGTCGTTCCATCCCACGCTGGCAGCCAGGGTCCGAAAGTCCAAAGCAAAAAACTGTGCGCTCCTTGTCCCCTGCCTCAGATGGAACAGACATTCACCCGCCGTTCGACCCTCAGGCGGGTGGTCAAAAACTGCCCGAAAGTGGCGGGTTAACTCTGCGTAATGGTCCAACGCCTCCTTCTCCTTCACTCCATACGGCGTTGGCCCACTCCAGGGCTTTGCCTGAGAGGCAGGAGATGAGGGTGGACACGCTCTCACGTCCCGAAGGAGCCGGGTGGACGGTCACCAGGTATAGTTCCAGCTGGAGTAGGAACCCCTGGCATCCGGCAGCCGTCCCATCATTCTCCCTCTGGAGCGCGAGCTGAATCCTGCTGGGACCGGGTGAAGGAGGGGTGGACAGTGGGGCCTGCTGTAGAAGGGCTGGTGGAAGCACTGGAAGACCTCCTTCTCTCTCCCATCTATCCATCGTCTGCAGAACGCGATCCATGGCGGTGCCCAGACATTGCAACATGGTCGCGTGCTGCTGGACACACTCCTCTACCGCCAAAGGGAGGGCGTCTGCTCCTGCTGACTCCATTCATTCGGGTGAGTGATTCTGTAAAAAGATCCTGTGTGTAGCTGGTGTAGAGGAGTCAGGCGCAGGACAGCAGAACTGAGTAATACAAGTATTTACTCAATAGTTCTCAAAATACAGAGCCCACAACTAACGGCCCTATTGCATACAAACAATCAATCACTCACAAACAAACATGGGGGAACAGAGGGTTAAATAATGAATAAGTAATTGTGGGATTGAAACCAGTTGTGTAAAACAAGACAAAAACAATGGAAAATAAAAAATGGATCGGCTATGGCTAGAAAACTGGTGACATCGACCGCCGAACGCCGCATGAGCAAGGAGAGGGACCGACTTCGGGGGAAGTCGTGACAAGAGGGTAGTGAGGACTGCACAACGCATCACCGGGGGTAAACTACCTGCCCTCCAGGACACCTACACCACCCGATGTCACAGGAAGGCCAAAAAGATCATCAAGGACAACAACCACCCGAGCCACTGCCTGTTCACCCCGCTATCATCCAGAAGGCGAGGTCAGTACAGGTGCATCAAAGCTGGGACCGAGAGACTGAAAAACAGCTTCTATCTCAAGGCCATCAGACTGTTAAACAGCCATCACTAACATTGAGTGGCTGATGCCAACATACTGACTCAAATCTCTAGCCACTTTAAATAATAGAAAATTGGATGTAACAAATTTATCACTAGCCACTTTAAACAAATGCTTTATATAATGTTTACATATCCTACATTACTCATCTCATATGTATATACTGTACTCTATACCATCTACTGCATCTTGCTTATGCCGTTCGGACATCGCTCATCCATATATTTATATGTAATACTTGTATTCATTCCTTTACACTTGTGTGTATTAGGTAGTTGTTGTGAAATTGTTAGATTACTTGTTAGATACTACTGCATGGTCGGAACTAGAAGCACAAGCATTTCGCTACACTCGCATTAACATCTGCTAACCATGTGTATGTGACAAATACAATTTGATATGATTTGATTTGATAAAAATGTCCATCACAATTTTGATCTTGTCTTATTGCTGCAACTCCCCAATGGGCTCTGGAGGCGAAGGTCTAGTCATGCGTCCTCCAAAACATAGCCTGCCAAACCGAACCTTTAACACCTGCCTGCTCAACCTGGAAGCCAGCCACACCAATGTGTAGGAGGAACCACTGTTCAACTGATGACCCTCAACAAGGAGTCGCTAGAGTGCGATGAGCCAAGTAAAGCCCCCCCGGCCAAACCTTACCCTAACCCGGACGACGCTGGGCCAATTGTGAGCCGCCTTATGGGACTCCCAAACATGGCCGGTTGTGATACAGGCCGGGATCGAACCCGGGTCTGTATTGACGCCTTTAGCACCATTGCGCCAACAACTTTTACTTTTACTTCACTACATTCTTAAAGAAAATAATGTACTTTTTACATTTTCCCTGACACCCAAAAGTACTTGTTACATTTTGAATGCTTATTAGGACAGGAAAATAGTCCAGTACATACACTTATCAAGAGAACATCCCTAGTAATCCCTACTGCCTCTGATCTGGCAGACTCACTCAACACAAATGCTTTCTTTGAAAATGATGTCTGAGTGTTGGAGTGTGGCCCTGGCTATCTGTAAATGAATAAAAAAAACGAAAATTGTGTTGTCTGGTTTGCTTAACATAAGGAATTTTTTATTTATACTTCTACTTTTATTTGATTATTAAGTATATTTTAGCAATAACATTTACCTTTGAAACTTAAGTGTATTTAAAACCAAAGACTTTTAGACTTTTACTCAAGTAATATTTTACATGGGTGACATTTTCTATTAAGGTAGCTTTACTTTTAGTATGACAATTGGGTACTTTTTCCACCACTGCCAAAATATGCTAAATATGATGTGGCTGTCCAGGGTTCTGATTTCTGTGTGTGCATGTGTGTGCGTGCGCGTTCGTGCAAGTAGAAAAAACAAGTTGACCTACCCTATTTGTAGAGAAACACCAATGCCATGCCAATGCCACAAAACCATCTATCACTCTGTCATAAAGTAAACGCTTTATGACAGACTATCTGGATAAAATGCTTGCCTGCTAGCCTAACTTCCTTTCATGGGCAAAGTTAGCTAGTTAACATTAGCCTTCTACATCTAGCTACATACTGAACTTCAGGCCTCCCAGGCCAGGAGCACAAAGTATGACTTTATGGTTGGATCAAAATCGTCATAATCATTGGCCAGTACGGAGAATTAAGTGCGGAAGGACCAGTCACAGTTGTGGAGAGCTTATTTATATATTTTGTGAAATTAATACCAAGTATGTCTACTTCCCCATCAGCCCATTTTATAGGTAAACTGCAGGGTAATCTAAAAGTTTTTTAAAGATCCAATACGTAGTATTGTACACTTATCATAATTAGGTTTTAGTCCAGAAAGTACAGAAAAGTTATCTAGATCTTCAATGAGACATTGCGGACTTAATATAAAACTTGAGTCATCAGCATACATGGACACCTTTGTTTTTTAGCCTTGGATTTCTAATCCTCTAATGCTGTTATTGTATCTGATTTTAATAGCTAGCATTTCCTTGTTTAACTCCTCTTGACAATTCAAAACTCTCTGAGAACTAGCCGTTATTTACTATTTTACACCTGGGGTGGCTGTACATTATTTTTACCCATTTTATAAGATAATCACCAAAATTGAAAGAATCCAGGCATTTATAAATTAAATCCAGTCTTACTTTATCAAATGCCTTTTTCAAAATCTGCTATAAATACCAGGCCCGGCTTCATAGATGTTTCATGATGTTCTATTATTTCTAGTACATGTAGTTGTCGTATATTATCTCCAATGTGTCGTCCATGTAAAAAACCTGTCTGATCAGGATGAACAATACCTGGTAAAAACCCTTTTAATTCTGAGTGCTATGCATTTCGCTAGTATTTTTGCATCACAACATTGAAGTGTAAGGGGCCTCCATTTTTTTATATTTGCCATCTGGGTCTTATTTTGGCAGTCTTGATAAAACATTTTGAACAGAAATGCAATGGTTCATTGGATCAGTCTAAAACTTTGCACATACACTGCTGCCATTTAGCGGCCAAAATCTAAATTGCACCTGGGCTGGAATAATACATTATGGCCTTTCTCTTGCATTTCAAAGATGATGGTACAAAAAAAATACAAAAGAACGGTTGGTTTTTTCATTGTATTTTCTTTTACCAGATCTATTGTGTTATATTCTCCTACATTCCTTTCACGTTTCCACAAACGTCAAAGTGTTTCCTTTCAAATGGTACCACGAATATGCATATCCTTGCTTCAGGGCCTGAGCTACAGGCAGTTAGATTTGGGTATGTCATTTTAGGCGAAAATTGAAAAAAAGGGGCGGATCCTTAAGAGGTTTTTAAGGTAGGTTAATTGAACATGCATACATGTGCACAGGAACAGATATTACTTTTAGAACAATATCTAGCCTAATAGAAAGAAATGTGGCATAAACCTCAACTTTTGCATAGTGACCAGACCAAAATGTACCTAGGTAGATAGGCAGATGGTATCTAGCTACAGCCGTGTCTAACACGCATGCTTAGGCAAATATTATTCTAGTAAAACCAGCTTGTCAGTTTTTGAGATTTACAACAGTAAATTCTTGCATGATTGTTTCTCCTCACTGTTAGTACACTTAGCTAGCTAGCGAGCTTGCTGAATAGACAATAATTGTTATTTACATCTGCTTGGAATCCTATCTTGCGTCATGCCTATAATTTTGTGAGATTGAAATGTATCCATTGTCATAATCATAACCAATGTTAACCTTTGTCAATTATGCTACACAGCTAGCTAGTAAAATTATTTACATTTGCCAATGTTACACATTCTAGAAATCATAAATCAAGTAGGTAGGTTTGGAGCTATACTGTTATTTGACCTTGGCTACAGAATCCTATAGCTTGGGTCTCCACATTTCATATCTGCAAATTATAAGGCCAACACAATTCACTGTGTTAAAGGTGAAATGCTTCAGTTTGCTGCTGTGTGACTGGTTTCACATTTGTCTCCAGCAGTCATAAGGTAAAACAGATCTAAAACAATTGTAAAAATTGCTTACTCATTTACCCAGCTCTCATCAATAGCTCATTAACTTGTAAATGACAGTGCATGGAGAATGGTGTTATTTCTATCTGAAAAATATTAATATGACATTGCCAGCAGTAAGATTTCAGTTTGATTTACAAAAGGACAAGGCCTGTAGCTTTCAAATGATATGTCACCACCAAAACTAAAACAACAGCTCAGAGTTTAACAGGTTAAATATTAGAGACAATTACTAGTGATCCTCAGCAACAAACAGAAGGATATGACAGCGTTTACAGAGGAAGCAAATTTAACTAAACAATGATACATTTGCAGTGTGGCATGTGTGGTTATTTTTGACGGTTGATACAGATAGTGGCTAATAATATGTAGAAAATAGCACAAATAAAGAAAAACCCTTGAATGAGTAGGTGTGTCCAAACTTTTGACTGGTACTGTATATATTTCACTGTGACCTGCTGCTGACTGTCAGGCAGTGCGGCAGGCTGTTGCTGAGTGAGTGGTGGGGAGGGCAGGAGGGGTGTGTCTGTTGAGAGAGCACTACAGCTATTGATTTTTGGGTCTGAGAACTCCCTCAAGTGGTTATTTTCATGGGGACATTAAATGTGGAGAATGATACATTTGCCTCTGTTGGCCATCAAGTAGCCTATTCATTTATATGCCATTGTAAGCTACCATTTGATACTAAATATGTTGAAATTATGATATCACTGGAGCCATTGCAAATCAATTTGTGCCACTTGTGTAGCTTGCCTGGAGTTTGAAAACCAATTTAATAGGTGTTTAACACAAGCAATTCTTACCTCGAAATCGCCTCGCTATTCATGTTGAATAAATTTGTCTGTTAATTTGAACTAAGCAAGCTGCTAAATCGTTCAGTTTACATCTTGCCTACATCTTGTCTAGGCTACTGTAAACAATCTGAAATTAGATGTAGGCCTATCAGGGCCTATTGTAATGACAAGTCAATCACGCAAATGACAAGTCAATCACGCCATTTCTAACAGTTTTTAGTCTTAACGTCACATAATAACAGCACAATTGTCCGAAAATAGCCTAACAGTTTTTTTTATGTTTGTCCAAGTTTTTCATACTCAGAGATTGAGATCCCCTGTCCAACTTTCATCACTCAAACTCTCCTGTAAAATGTATCCATAGTTATGCACATGCTCAAGGGGGATTTATTTACAATTACAAACCTGGTTCAAGCCCTGAATGCTAATTGGCTGAAAGCCATGGTATACCGTGGTATATCAGGCCACCACTGAACAAAGGCAGCGTCAGGTTCAAGGATAGATGGGCCAGTGCCTGAAAGGTTGCTGGTTGAAATACCAGAGACTGCGATTTAGAAAAGGTTGTTGTGTCCTTCAGCAAGGCACTTAACCACCAATTGCTCCAGGGTTGCCTACACAAGCTCTTTGGGAATTGGGATATGTCAAATATAACACATTTTGAATGCACTTGTGTGTTTATGGACCAATATCAACAATTGTTATTATCATTAGAGCATGTCATTTGTAGTTACACTCAACACATTGTTGTGGAAAATTAGATCCAAAGATTAAGGCAGAGACTATTTAATTGTATAATAGAATAATATTTAATACAAGCAACGGCAGGGGAGATCCACCTCTGATTTCACAGGGAAGAACTCAAATAATAAATGGTTCCATGTCCCTTATATAGTGGGAGGTGATATTACAATCATATTCTTACACAGCAGTTCTTTCAATACAAGCAACAGTTCTGGAACACAATGGCCTTGTGTTAGGGTGTTGTCAACAAATAGGTAAAAATAATAAAACGTCGTGCAATCACTTGTCAGTATAGGTCGATGTGGATGGGGGGGGTGCTCCCTCTGCTGTTTCCTGAAGTCAACGATCTTTGTTTTGTTGACGTTGAGTGAAAGGTTATTTTCCTGACACCACACTCCGAGGGCCCTCACCTCCTCCCTGTAGGCCATCTTGTCGTTGTTGGTAGTCAAGCCTACCACTGTAGTGTCGTCTGCAAACCTGATGATTGAGTTGGAAGCGTGGCCACGCAGTCATGGGTGAACAGGGAGTACAGGAGAGGGCTGAGAATGCACCCTAGTGAGGCCCTAGTGTTGAGGATCAGCGGGGTGGAGATGTTGTTTCCTACCTTCACCACCACCATCAGAAAGTTCAGGACCCAGTTGCACAGGATGGGGTCCAGCATTCTTACATAGGTGTTCCTCTTGTCCAGATGGGATAGGGCAGTGTGCAGAGTGATGGCGATTGCATCGTCAGTGGACCTATTGGGGCGGTAAGCAATTTTTAACCCCAAGCCATAAGACTCCTGAACAGGTAATCAAATGGCTATCCAGACTTTTGCATTGCCCCCTTCCCTCGCTGCTGCTACTTTCTGTTTATCATATATGCATATTCACTTTAACTAACATAGTCACCATACTACCTCAAGTGCTCCCGCACATTGGCTAACCGGGCTATCTATTTGCATTGTGTCCCGCCACCCACCACCCGCCACGCGCCAACCCCATTTTTTACGCTACTGCTACTCTCTGTTCATCATATATGCATAGTCACGTTAACCATAACTACATGTAAATATACTACCTCATTCAGTCTGACTAACCGGTGTCTGTGTCGTGCCCTCTTCACGACTGTCTTGGTGTCTCTCTACTTTTATAGCCTTGCTACTGTATATAGCCTCGCTACTGTATATAGCCTGTCTTTTTTTTACTGTTGTTTTTATTTCTTTACTTACCTATTGTTCACATAATACCTTTTTTTTGCAGTATTGGTTAGAGCCTGTATGTAAGCATTTCACTGTAAGGTCTACACATGTTGTATTCGACGCATGTGACAAATAAACTTGGATTTGATTCAATTTAAAAAAAAAGTGGAGTGGGTCTAGGGTATCAGGTAGGGTGGAGGTGATATGATTCTTGACTAGTCTCTCAAAGCACTTCATGATGACAGAAGTGAGTGCAATGGGGCAATAGTCATTTGGCTCAGTTACCTTAGCTTTCTTGGGAACAGGAACAATGGTGACCATCTTGAAGCATGTGGGGACAACAGAGTGGGATTGTTTGAATATGTCCATAAACACACCAACCTGCTGGTCTGCACATGCTCTGAGGACGTAGCTAGGGATGCCGTCTGGGCCGGCAGCCTTGCGAGGGTTAACAAGTTTAAATGTTTTACTCACGTTGGAAGGAGAGCCCACAGGCTTTGGTAGCAGGCCGTGTCAGTGGCACTATATTGTCCTCAAAGCGAGGAAAGAAGTTGTTTAATTTGTTTGTGAGCAAGATGTCGATGTCCGCGATGGGGCTGGTTTTCTTTTTGTAATCCGTGATTGACTGTAGACTCTGCTACATACGTCTTGTGTTTGAGCCGTTGAATTGCGACTCTACTTTGTCTCTATACTGATGCTTTGCTTGTTTGATTGCCTTGCGGAGGGAATAGCTACACTGTTTGTATTTGGTCATGTTTCCGGTCGTCTTGCCATGATTTAAAGCAGTGGTTCGCGCTTTCAGTTTTGTGCGAATGCTGCCATCAATCCACAGTTTCTGGTTAGGGAAGGTTGTAATAGTCACAGAGGGTACGACATCACCGATGCACTTGCTAATAAACTCGCTCACCAAGTCAGCGTATACATCAATGTTGTTGTCTGAGGCTATCCGGAACATATCCCAGTCCACGTGATCGAAGCAATCCTGAAGCGTGGAATCCAATTGGTCAGACCAGCGTTGTATTGACCTGAGAACGGGCGTTTCCTGTTTTAGTTTCTGTCTATAGGCTGGGAGCAACAAAATGGAGTCATGGTCAGACTTGCCGAAGGCAGGGTGGGGGAGGGCTTTGTATGCATCGCGAAAGTTCGAGTAGCAATGATCCAGAATGCTACCAGCTCGTGTCACGCATTTGATTTGCTGATAGAATTTAGGAAGTATTGTTCTGAGGTTAGCTTTGTTAAAATCCCCAGCTACAATAAATGCAGCCTCAGGATGTAAGGTTTCCAGTTTACATAGAGTCCAGTGAAGTTCTTTCAGGGCCGACGAGGGATCTGCTTGGGGGGGAAAAACACGGCTGTGGCTATAATCTAAGAGAATTCTCTTGGAAGGTAATGCGGCGGCATTTGATTGTAAGGAATTCTAGGTCAGGTGAACAAAAGGACTTGAGTTCCTGTATTTTGTTGTGATTACACCATGAGTCGTTAATCATAAGGCATACACCCCCGCCCTTCTTCTTACCAAAAATATGTTTGTTTCTGTCAGCGCGATGGATTTTGCTCATCCATCTATATGCAAGGACATGTACTGTATCAGCTCAAGAAAATACAGCTCATACTTACACACTGATCATTAGATCGTTGGCCTCATCATCATCTACAATGATAGAGTAATCTCACAAATGCTCATGTTTGTCACTCTAAAAATGAAAAAGTAAAGTCACTCACAGAAAATTTATGTAAAACTGTGTTATCACTGAAGTTTGAAGTAAAAAAAAACAACACTCAAAGTAAACCCATAAAACTATTTCAAACATTTTTCCTAAAGCTTCAACTTCAATGCATTTCTCATCCAACACCAGGAACCCATCTTCTCTATAGGGGGAGAGGGGAGTTTAAAAAAGCTTTCATTTCAGTTGGAGATTTCCAGTCATTCAACATAATGTCCTGTTACAGTCTGATACATGTGTAGTGTTTGGCCTAAGGCTGTTAACATCTAAGCCAGACAGCTCAAATGGGGGAAAAACATAGTCATAATATCTCTGTGGAGTAGGGTAATATATTGTGGTTGTAGCTAGGTCATCAATATTCAAAGTAAATCCCAGGCAGTTCATTTTCCTAAACAGCATACATGCCTAGCAATTGAAAATGACTAGTTTATTATTAGGTAAAACAATTGTTTTTGGCCAGTGACGGGAAATACAATGATGGCATGGTGAACATGGGAAAAATACATTGCTAGCTTGCTTAAATAGGCTATGTGCTTACCGATCTGATTCTTCTCCAATACTTGACAATGGTGAGGCTGGAAACACAGGCTTGCCTGGCGTTGATGTTGATGTTTTCCTTTCATAACTGAAAAATAGAATGGTATATTCAAATATATTTTCTAGAGCTTTGACTTCAAGTAATGAATGTGAAGAGACAAGATACAACTAGCTAGTTTTAGAATGTTGTGTTGTAGGACAGCTGACTAAAGACGGGCATTCAGATCAAGAACATCAGACGTGCAGTTGGAGTGTCATGAAATACATGCAACAAACAGGGTACGAGCTAGCAAAATAACAAAGTAGCTTTCTGCATGGCTAGCTATCTAGCTGAACACCGAATGTTAGTGCATTGTTCACTGATTGGGTAAATGGATCCGTTTCAAAAATAGTGCCATTCGATCATTTGAGACGTTCTAGAACTGGACCGTTCAGATCAAACAAACTATTGTCACGTCTCATCTTCAGTAGCGGTGCGTGGGTAAAATCACTGGGGAAGCCAAGTCAAAAATACCATATTACAACCTATGTATTGTGATAACTGCGTTGTTTGCTCTACAGTTAATTCATATGCCTTGAGACTGTGCTACTATATAGGCCTGAAGCCCAAGACAATAAGAAGACACAGTTGCAGAATAAATTCAACCACACCTTTGTTTTATAACAAAACCGGAGAGCAACCTTTGTCTGGTGAAGTCCACACAAGCATATGACTTGTAACAGACAGTTACATGACCTACAGCATGGTCAAGCAAGTTAATGTTTCTGACATTTTCGGACCACTAAACAACTATTGATTTAGAACCACAGAGAGTAACCTACCGCAAGTCGCAAAGAAAACAGGAGCTGCCTCCATTATTCCAGTATCATTTCAACTTCAACATTTCAACATCATCAAATCACCTATGCTTAGTCTAATACAGTGACAAAAAAAAAGATACCAAAAACAATTTAGTCAAATCAACGTAAGCTAAATATCATGTGGTTGTCCATGGGTCTGATCTGTATGTGTGTGCGTGCAAGTAGAAAAAAAAAACATGTTGACCCACCCTACTTGTAAAGAAACACCAATGCCCTTTCATGTTGTCCTAGGCTACCTGGCTAAAATGCTTGCTCACTAGCCTAACTTCCATTCATAGGCAACGTTAGCTTGTTAACTAGCCTTCTACATATATCTACGTATTGAACTTCCATCATCTCAGACCAGGGGCACAATGTATGAATTAATGGTTAGATCAGAATCACCGTTATAATCAATGGCCAGTATGGAGAATGAAGTAAAACCACAAGTCCAAATCCCTATCTCCATCCATGGTTAGTTTAGTAAAGGGACAATTTTAGCTAGCTAGCTAGCCACCGGAGGACAACAACACAACGAGATGCAACAATTCAAGTTTTTTCTGTCAACAACGTATGTATAGATATTTACATATACATATTTACAACTAAAGCAACATTTCACTTTATATCTAGCAAGATATAACTCAGCAAAAAGAAACTTCCCTTTTTCAGGACCCTGTCTTTCAAAGATAATTCAGTAAAAATTCAAATAACTTCACAGATCTTCATTGTAAAGGGTTTAAACACTGTTTCCCATGCTTGTTCAATGAAGCATAAACAATTAATGAACAGGCACCTGTGGAACGGTCGTTAAGACACTAACAGCTTACAGACGGTAGGCAATTAAGGTCACAGTAATGAAAACTTAGGACACTAAAGAGGCCTTTCTACTGACTCTGAAAAACACCAAAACAAAGATGCCCAGGGTCCCTGCTCAACTGTGTGAACGTGCCTTAGGCATGCTGCAAGGAGGCACAAGGACTGCAGATGTGGCCAGGGCAATAAATTGCAATGTCCGTACTGTGAGACGCCTAAGATAGCACTACAGGGAGATAGGACGGACAGCTGATCATCCTCGCAGTGGCAGACCACGTGTAACAACACCTGCACAGGATCGGTACATCTGAACATCACACCTGCGGGACAGGTACAGGATGGCAACAACAACTGCCCAAGTTACACCAGGAACGTACAATCCCTCCATCAGTGCTCAGACTGTCCGCAATAGGCTAAGAGAGGCTGGACTGAGGGCTTGTAGGCCTGTTGTAAGGCAGGTCCTCACCAGACATCACTGGCAACAACGTCGCCTATGGGCACAAACCTACCGTCGCTGGACTAGACAGGACTGGCAAAAAGTCCTCTTCACTGACGAGTCGTGGTTTTGTCTCACCAGGGTGATGGTCAGATTAAGTTTATCGTCGAAGGAATGAGCGTTACACCGAGGTCTGTACTCTGGCACGGGATTGATTTGGAGGTGGAGGGTCCGTCATGGTCTGGGGAGGTGTGTCACAGCATCATCGGACTGAGCTTGTTGTCATTGCAGGCAATCTCAACTCTGTGCGTTACAGGGAAGACATCCTCCTCCCTCATGTGGTACCCTTCCTGTAGGCTCATCCTGACATGACCCTCCAGCATGACAATGCCACCAGCCATACTGCTCGTTCTGTGAGTGATTTCCTGCAAGACAGGAATGTCAGTGTTCTGCCATGGCCAGCGAAGATCTCAATCCCATTGAGCACGTGTGGGACCTGTTGGATCGGAGGGTGAGGGCTAGGGCCATTCCCCCCAGAAATGTCTGGGAACTTGCAGGTGCCTTGGTGGAAGAGTGGGGTAACATCTCACAGCAAAAACGGGCAAATCTGGTGCATTCCATGAGGAGGAGATGCACTGCAGTACTTAATATAAATTGTCTGTCTGGGCTGATAAGACAGTGGATTGCGCAGTCAGATGGAACAGAGTAAATTGTCATTTTAACGTCAAAGATTTAGCCGATGGTAACTTGTGGAATACACACTGGCTGGAATGCGGTTTTAACCAATCAGCATTAAGGATTAGACCCACCCGTTGTATAATGCACAGTAGCTTACAATAACTACCTTTCTGAGCTTGCCCAAATTTGTGGATTGTTCTGAATTCTCAGATTGACAATTTAAAGGGTATATTAGTGTTAAAAAGCATTTTCTCACTGATTTGAACAACATTCTTCTCCAATACTTGACAATGGTGAGGCTGGAAACACAGGCTTGCCTGGCGTTGATGTTGATGTTTTCCTTTCATAACTGAAAAATAGAATGGTATATTCAAATATATTTTCTAGAGCTTTGACTTCAAGTAATGAATGTGAAGAGACAAGATACAACTAGCTAGTTTTAGAATGTTGTGTTGTAGGACAGCTGACTAAAGACGGGCATTCAGATCAAGAACATCAGACGTGCAGTTGGAGTGTCATGAAATACATGCAACAAACAGGGTACGAGCTAGCAAAATAACAAAGTAGCTTTCTGCATGGCTAGCTATCTAGCTGAACACCGAATGTTAGTGCATTGTTCACTGATTGGGTAAATGGATCCGTTTCAAAAATAGTGCCATTCGATCATTTGAGACGTTCTAGAACTGGACCGTTCAGATCAAACAAACTATTGTCACGTCTCATCTTCAGTAGCGGTGCGTGGGTAAAATCACTGGGGAAGCCAAGTCAAAAATACCATATTACAACCTATGTATTGTGATAACTGCGTTGTTTGCTCTACAGTTAATTCATATGCCTTGAGACTGTGCTACTATATAGGCCTGAAGCCCAAGACAATAAGAAGACACAGTTGCAGAATAAATTCAACCACACCTTTGTTTTATAACAAAACCGGAGAGCAACCTTTGTCTGGTGAAGTCCACACAAGCATATGACTTGTAACAGACAGTTACATGACCTACAGCATGGTCAAGCAAGTTAATGTTTCTGACATTTTCGGACCACTAAACAACTATTGATTTAGAACCACAGAGAGTAACCTACATAGTCGCAAAGAAAACAGGAGCTGCCTCCATTATTCCAGTATCATTTCAACTTCAACATTTCAACATCATCAAATCACCTATGCTTAGTCTAATACAGTGACAAAAAAAAGATACCAAAACAATTTAGTCAAATCAACGTAAGCTAAATATCATGTGGTTGTCCATGGGTCTGATCTGTATGTGTGTGCGTGCAAGTAGAAAAAAACATGTTGACTCCACCCTACTTGTAAAGAAACACCAATGCCCTTTCATGTTGTCCTAGGCTACCTGGCTAAAATGCTTGCTCACTAGCCTAACTTCCATTCATAGGCAACGTTAGCTTGTTAACTAGCCTTCTACATATATCTACGTATTGAACTTCCATCATCTCAGACCAGGGGCACAATGTATGAATTAATGGTTAGATCAGAATCACCGTTATAATCAATGGCCAGTATGGAGAATGAAGTAAAACCACAAGTCCAAATCCCTATCTCCATCCATGGTTAGTTTAGTAAAGGGACAATTTTAGCTAGCTAGCTAGCCACCGGAGGACAACAACACAACGAGATGCAACAATTCAAGTTTTTTCTGTCAACAACGTATGCGTATAGATATTTACATATACATATTTACAACTAAAGCAACATTTCACTTTATATCTAGCAAGATATAACTCAGCAAAAAAAGAAACTTCCCTTTTTCAGGACCCTGTCTTTCAAAGATAATTCGTAAAAATTCAAATAACTTCACAGATCTTCATTGTAAAGGGTTTAAACACTGTTTCCCATGCTTGTTCAATGAAGCATAAACAATTAATGAACAGGCACCTGTGGAACGGTCGTTAAGACACTAACAGCTTACAGACGGTAGGCAATTAAGGTCACAGTAATGAAAACTTAGGACACTAAAGAGGCCTTTCTACTGACTCTGAAAAACACCAAAACAAAGATGCCCAGGGTCCCTGCTCAACTGTGTGAACGTGCCTTAGGCATGCTGCAAGGAGGCACAAGGACTGCAGATGTGGCCAGGGCAATAAATTGCAATGTCCGTACTGTGAGACGCCTAAGATAGCACTACAGGGAGATAGGACGGACAGCTGATCATCCTCGCAGTGGCAGACCACGTGTAACAACACCTGCACAGGATCGGTACATCTGAACATCACACCTGCGGGACAGGTACAGGATGGCAACAACAACTGCCCAAGTTACACCAGGAACGTACAATCCCTCCATCAGTGCTCAGACTGTCCGCAATAGGCTAAGAGAGGCTGGACTGAGGGCTTGTAGGCCTGTTGTAAGGCAGGTCCTCACCAGACATCACTGGCAACAACGTCGCCTATGGGCACAAACCTACCGTCGCTGGACTAGACAGGACTGGCAAAAAGTCCTCTTCACTGACGAGTCGTGGTTTTGTCTCACCAGGGGTGATGGTCAGATTCGCGTTTATCGTCGAAGGAATGAGCGTTACACCGAGGTCTGTACTCTGGCACGGGATTGATTTGGAGGTGGAGGGTCCGTCATGGTCTGGGGAGGTGTGTCACAGCATCATCGGACTGAGCTTGTTGTCATTGCAGGCAATCTCAACTCTGTGCGTTACAGGGAAGACATCCTCCTCCCTCATGTGGTACCCTTCCTGTAGGCTCATCCTGACATGACCCTCCAGCATGACAATGCCACCAGCCATACTGCTCGTTCTGTGAGTGATTTCCTGCAAGACAGGAATGTCAGTGTTCTGCCATGGCCAGCGAAGATCTCAATCCCATTGAGCACGTGTGGGACCTGTTGGATCGGAGGGTGAGGGCTAGGGCCATTCCCCCCAGAAATGTCTGGGAACTTGCAGGTGCCTTGGTGGAAGAGTGGGGTAACATCTCACAGCAAAAACGGGCAAATCTGGTGCATTCCATGAGGAGGAGATGCACTGCAGTACTTAATATAAATTGTCTGTCTGGGCTGATAAGACAGTGGATTGCATGTCAGATGGAACAGAGTAAATTGTCATTTTAACGTCAAAGATTTAGCCGATGGTAACTTGTGGAATACACACTGGCTGGAATGCGGTTTTAACCAATCAGCATTAAGGATTAGACCCACCCGTTGTATAATGCACAGTAGCTTACAATAACTACCTTTCTGAGCTTGCCCAAATTTGTGGATTGTTCTGAATTCTCAGATTGACAATTTAAAGGGTATATTAGTGTTAAAAAGCATTTTCTCACTGATTTGAACAACTAAAAAAATCTTAGGAATAAGCAACTTTGTGCTGCGTCTAGTGAGGTGAAGTAGGACGAATCCTGAATGTGATTGCTGACCAGCTCTGGGATAACTATAGTTTTAATTCTGCTTTGTGAAAAGTAAAAAAAAAAATCAGGGGTGACCAAATGGTTACTTTGGAGGTGACTACAACTATTTGAATACAGATCCCCCAAAATTACTTGAATACAGATCTGAGAAAGCAACTACTTTTCTGAAACTTTTAGATTTGCTACCTTCAACTAATGGCAGGACTGTATCTGTATCAGGACTGCCGAGAGGCGCTACGGTCTAAGGCGCTGCATCTCAGTGCAAAAGGTGTCACTATAGTCCCTGGTTTGAGTCCAGGCTGTATCACATCCGGCTGTGATTGGGAGTCCCCCATAGGGCGGCGTGGGTAGGCCGTCCTATGGGACCCAGCATCGTCTGGGTTTGGCCGGGGTAGGCCGTCATTGTAAATAAGAATTTGTTCTTAACTGACTTGCCTAGTTAAATAAATCCAAATCTAGAACTGTATGTTGAAGATAGAAATGTATTGTGTCTGTCAAATATGACTGTCAGAATGAATAGAGCACACACAATCTCCTATCTGAACATTTTGTAAATGTCCATTCTCCTGACTGTCCATAGCCCCAGGTGTACATAATCAATTCGAACCAATTATATTTTGTAAGGATAAGTATAAATAAGTTGTACGTTCAGCTTCTGTATGACTCTTTTAACATGCCACAAACAATCTTTCTGAAAATACTGCAGAGTAATTCAAAGCCATTTGCAAACAGCACATTGGGTGCTTAGCGAAAACAACTTCCATCCTCTGTCCATCTGAGGGTAAGTGTTCTTATCTTTCTTTTAAAGGGATAGTCTACTCAGAATACAAACTAACATAATTTTCCACATACCTTGGCTGTACCCTGGCACATACCCTAACTTTACATGTTCATTCTTCAGGGACTGATTCAGGCCTGTGACACCAGAGACCAGTTCAGGAGGGTGCAGAATGTTCAAAGAGATTAAATTTAGCCTCATGAAAATTATTGGAGCATCCACATTATTCCTAATGTAGAATACTGTAATCTGGAATACAATTAAATATAATTAATACATTGTATTAGCCTACATAACATCTGCAAGCTTAACAAACAAAATGATAAGACAGTTGTAGCCTAGGCTACTAATTAGTTGTACTGAATTTATAAGTAGACCTATAGAATTGCACATTGCATAGAATCATGTAGTATTTTAATAAGATCTCTGTTATTCTTCAAAAGTAAATAAGTTAGCCTATACCACTGGGCACACACTGGTTGAATCAACGTTGTTTCCACATAATTTCATTGAAATTACGTTGAACCAACATGGAATAGATGTTGAATTGATGTCTGTGCCCAGTGGGATGTCATTAATTAAAATGACCATTAAAGATCAGGAATTATTTCTATACATTTAATCCTATCCTAATTTAAGGCCTGGTTATTTCATGTTCATGAATGTTGCATTTTATCTAATGAAATCCATTGTGGGTGGTAACTGTAACAAAAGACTGTAACAAAACTGTAACAAAAGAATTTTCAGAGATTAGCCTACATGTTACCCGAGAAAACCCATTGCAGGTGTTAGTTTAACTGTAAAAAGTCTGTACTTACTCCAGGATACCCATTATGGACTGTAACTATAGAAACAAGATTGCCTTATTCACATCAGGGTAATTTAGCAGAACGGGGTTGATTTTCACATCAGGGGAATTTAGCAACAAGTGGCAGCCTATTTGCAAGGCACTTCTTTGTTATTGCAATACCATTTTTGTTTTTGTGTGTTGCACTTGCATTCAGTAGCATCTATGAATCACATGATTATGAAGGCATAATCGATGATAGCATGTATACTTATTTTACATTATGTAGTTCTGTCCTTGATGTAGCCTAGCCTACTTGTCTATTAATGTTAGGCCAATGTATTATGTCATGTTTTATGTTTTGTGTGGACCAAAGGAAGAGTAGCTGCTGCGTTAGCAGTAGCTAATGGGGATCCTAATGAAATACTAAATAGCCTACTAAATTATTCCAGGTTGTGCCTTCTCATAAAAAAATGGATGACATTAAAGCTCACACTGCATACAGAGTAGCCTAGGCTAGTCATTAATACTTTCCTCTCTTCTCTCTGACGCGTCCTTTACATAGATTTCCACAAGGTGGCGCTATATACTAATAAACCATATCAACGTTTTACATACAGCAATACATTTCATCTCAAAATTGTTCTTCATTCAATAGGCTATGATACAGTACGTACAAATCAAACAAAACGAATTTAGCAATATTTCCAAAGTAGCAAGGCTTGATTATGTAGTGTACCTACTGTACATGACATCACGAGGCATCATGATGAATAATCATATAGTGAGCGAGGTTAACGAAAAGCAAAGATAAAAAAAGTAAAGAAATTCAATGTTGTTGTACATACTCAAGATAATGCATTTCTCTCTTGGTTGCACTTTGTCACGTACAATGTTTTGCTACATCTCATTGTGAGCACTGTTAATGAACTGGGTTTATCATTCCATTGATCAGTGTGTTGCCTGTTTTCTTCAGAGACCATCTGCTCCAGGAGAGATACACTAGTACATAAATATTTCCTTTGTTAGACACAGAGGGTTGTATACTGTTGCACATGGAGACACGTGCTCAATGAACGAAAATTCAGAAGTAGCTCTACTCATCTCCTTTTGTCTCTGTCTTTTAAACACAACCTAAGATAAGAACACATATTCCCTCTATTACCTCGACTAACCTGTGCTCCTGCACATTGACTCGGTACCGGTACCCCTTGTATATAGCCTCGCTATTATTATTTTATTGTGTTACTATTTTCCCTTTAATTGAGCAAATTGTTCATACTTTTTTTGAACCTCTGCATTGTTGGTTAAGGGCACATAAGTAAGCATTTCACAGTAAGGGCTACACCTGTTGTATATGGCGCATGTGACAAATCTAATTTTATTTGATTTAGTTCCATGGCTTCGTGTAGAATGACCCTGTCCAGGGTAGACCTTGATGATATAAAAGCAGCTATACATATAACTGATAGACACACAGTGGGTCTCACTTTCACACAACAGCATGGGTAACACAATCGATTGGGCCAAACCTAATCTAATAATCAAAAGTTCAGTGTGATGTTATTATGGAGTATTAAGTGTGACGCACTTGGAAGATGCGACCACTGCTGGAATTAATTAGGTTTCCAATAGGCTGGCCCGATTCTGAGGGGACTATTTGCTGCTGAGGGGGTGATCTCATGATCAGTAAAAATGTTAACACGTTTTTACAGTCAGAATGTGTAATCTGCACAGGAATGAGGTTTTTGTTGAGGAAGCATGCAGTCTGGACTCACTGAAAAGGGTCATAAAAAGGGTCATAGTTGACAGGGCAGATTGATTTGAGGGTGACATTGATTTGTGGGTGTTTCTTTCCCTCTGGGCGATTTACTATTTTCCTAATAACATTTACACAATTCTGATAAAAACATTGCGTCAGGTGTCCCTAATTTGCTTTAGTCAGGGTATCATATGACATAACTCCATTTATTTTCCCAAACATACTTAGTGTTTAAATTACAGATATGTGAAATCATGCTGCATTATCAATGTTTTATAATAGAATTCCCTTGCCAGTTGCAAAGGAATTTCACAAACTTGACTTCTCAGGGGAATTCCAGAAATGACTGTGGTTTGTTTAAAAAGGTTAAGGAACATAGGCGTCATGTGTTTCTGATTTAGCCTTAATTTAACCCGGCATATAAAATATGATGTGTGATGGCATTTCTAATCATTTTGGATGATAATCCTTGGGGAATGTATTGACTTTTTGCCAAAGCAAGGGGATTGAAAGATTTGAGAAACAAAGGGCTGATGTGTGGTAGAAAGATAAAGCTCTGGTAACCAGAGATAGAAGGTGCAATCCCCTGGCAGACAGTAGGTAGCCATTTCATGGTTGGATAAAAGCAGTTTGAAAGGGGGAGTGTGCTGGGCAAGGGTGGAGGGCAAAGTATGGAGCACATGCTAGCAGTAAAAAGGTATTGTTGAAGCATTGTCAGCTAAAGACAAACTCTGGGTCTGCTTAGGGCTGTTCTCAGGCACACTCAGCCAAGGCCCAAGGCTCAACACCCTGCTGTACTTTGAAATAGGATCTTTATTGTCCATAAAGTTTAAACCAAGTATGAAGACTCAGTCCTCCCTAACAAAAACACTCACCCAGAGAGAGAGAGAGCGAGAGAGAGAGAGCGAGAGAGAGAGAGCGAGAGAGAGAGAGAGAGAGAGAGAGAGAGAGAGAGAGAGAGAGAGAGAGAGAGAGAGAGAGAGAGAGAGACTACAAGTGGAGTAGTCATGCTTGACATTATGCCTCAGTTAAATATAGACAACGAGTGATAATGCCATTTTTATAACTTTTTTATTTCATTAGGAGTGCAAGTCACATATTCATATAAATAGCAGGAAATGTACTGCAGGAATTCTAAAAATATAAGGATAAACTTATGTAGGAATATTTATTGGATTAGGTCAAATGCAGTGTATTGCACTCAAAGCTGGGACTTTCTGCAGGTGGTTAATAAAGAGACACTTCAAACTTGATACAAAATTGCACCAAAAAAATACACACATCAGTCTACTTTGAATGTTGTCCTACATCTGATCATGAGTTTACTGTAATTCACACACATATTTTGAATGTCTGCTTTGTCACATGACCCAAGGATGCTTTGCTACTGTTTGATACACTTCAACCTACCATACATTGAGGCTAAGCCAGACATCACTTCTCTTTTATCTAATGATAAACGGAACTATCACTACCGTGACACACCTGCGGCTTAGACAAAACTCTTCCATATCTCACCTTTGAAGTTGGAGATAAAACAAAAGGTATGAATCAAAGAGACCTGGTCATGAGATAGACAAAAGGCTCCTCTTCTTTACGTTCTGCTGTTCAGGGCTATCAAGAGAGAGAAATGAGCAATGTAAATGAGACTAGTGCTATTACCTGTTTGCTTGTGTCTGGATTGTGATTCGTTGCTTCACTGTATTGGAATGCAGAGGTGAATCTTTGCTGGGCAAGAGAGCAGAGATCTTGAATTTCAATTGGGATGCCGTTGGCCGCTCTAAAGGGAGATATAACCATGGCAATGATACCTATGTAAGACATGTATGACACATGGGCATAACGTGTCATTTTGTCTTGGAAATATTGTAAATCATTTATTAATGACTAATATGACAAAAATAGAATGTGAACTCAGCAAAGAAAAAGCACTGAGAGCAGGTGTTTCGGGAGAGTAGGGCCTATAATGGAAACATCATAAAATAGATTTCAGCACAGACGGAGGTAATAGCCTAGATTAATTTAGGCTACTTGCCCTAAATAATAAATATAGATGAATGGATGAGCAGGAACACATTACTTGATATCAGTCTGTCAAGAAATAGTTGAGCATGTTATTGCCTTTCCACAACTGTTGTAGTTGCAATGAAAGTTGTGTTTACTGGTCTATTAGCCTACTTTATTATAGAAAAACAGGTGAGGGCCTACATAGTTTCCCCAAACGTATGCATGTTTACGTTATCAACAGATATGGGCAAATATGGCAGAGGTAGGCCTATTTGCAACACCTGAGATGAGTTCCTCCATTCCCGTGAGCTCCTATTTCTTTACTGTAAACACGCAAGGGAAATGTTTCTCTCTTTCTCCCATTTCACAAAATACCCTTGTGCACACAGGCTCGTCCAAGTAATTATCCAGTTTTTCTGAGCGACAGTAAGGATTTCACTTGCCCCGAAGCAACGTCATACCGGGTTGGAGATGAGCGCATTTCTTATCCAAGGAAAATACGTTCCCACTTGAATACGGGTGTGGGGGGAAGGTGGGTGCACGAGCGCGCAGACACCTGGGTAAACTTGTGCGCTTTGACTACTATCCGTGAATCGAAAATGAACAACCATTTAGATGCCGAGCAACGCACAAATCCAACCAATGTTACCAAGGCCAATACAAATTATTACTTTTGCGTTATAACGTCAACATTAATTGTCCACACGGAATCTGCTCGGTCATTGGGTTTACTTTTCTGCCCAAGGTCTGGCTGCATCCCATCACCCCCGGGCTGTAGTATCCTTGCTGCCAGATTAAAATCGCTGTGCTATTGGAATTTGTGTGTTTTAGTTAAGACGTGCTTGTCACTTCTTCCTCTGGCATTTGAGCTTTGAATCTGTCTGCCAGAGAGAGGACTATGAAGAGGTTAACACATTTCACCACGGATGTCTCTTCCCTCTTGACCGAGTAATCGAACGTTAGTGATGCACCCAAAGAGGAGTTCAATGGATTTTTTGCGCGTTTTGTGGAGGTTCTAAATCCTGCAGATCACCAATTCTGCAGGACGTCCCAGGAAAACAACAACACATTAATTGACGGCTCTAATTTTTTAACGTAACTTTTTTGGGGGGTAAGATACTCTCATCATGACGATTCCATTATCTCGGACTCAACTTGCCCTGTTTTTCATTCTCCTATGTCCGGTCAATATCATTGGGTTATGGTGGTAAGTCATGCTACATACAATTAACATGTGCTTCCAGTTTAGTTGCAAATGGAAATGAGTTTTCTCAGAATATAGTGTTTCTGTCATCTGATGTTTTGTAGGCTAGGTTATGCACGCGTGTCCATGTTTTTGATGTTGTGTCCTCGTTCTGCATATTGCACTAAAATACAATTCTGGATCCGACTCTATTGATACAACCACTATTCAAATAGCCTTGTATTGACAAGTGTAATGACATGGTAACGCGTTTGATGACCTTGACCGCATTGTGAAGCTTTGTCTTCAATTACGTTCCAATGAAAGATTCTGATTCTTAACCTCTCACCATACTGCAAACTTACTCAAATAAATTGTAACGATTGACAAAACAATCTCTGTCAGTCTCTCAACATTTCTTAATTTACCACACAATATTTTTTCAATACAGCATTTTTATTGTTGATAACAAACGAATCTATAACATGTGGTTAAGTAAATAAAAAAGTTAAATAAAAACGAAAGACCCTATTGTTATGCCTTGGCTAGCCAGAAAGATTCAGCTACAACTTTTGGAGGTCTGCCTTTGTCTGTAGTAAAAAAAAGAAGAAGATATTACTGGTGTCAGAGTTGGAATTTTAGGTGGACCTTGAGGCAGTGCCTATATGTCATCATAAAACAATTATTTGTTCAGCACTTTGAGATGTATGAGACTTAAAAAGACAGAGCCAGATTTGTTATTAAGTATAATAAATTCATTTGAGTCATGCACATCTGAAGGGGGATGTTTAGATAAATCAAACCATTTCAAGTTTGCCTCTCATCCAATCTCGATAAAGGCCAGCTATTAGTACTGATGAACTGTGAACATCTCTCCTCTGAGACAAAATTGGAGCATTCAGGTGAGCACACCTGGAGGTCCTGCAGTTTGACAGGACAAAGATGCTTTCTGTTGAGAGCTGGGCATGCCATCACACTCCTGTCTCTCTACCCCTTGTCTTTTGAAGCAAATGGTTGTCAGCGTGACCAGACAGACAGGATGTAATTTGTGGGGGAGATGAAACGTCCAGAGATAAACCCATTCTTTCAGAGCTTCTTTGATTAGGCTCTAATCATTTGGACAGAGAGCAGTGAGACCAGAGAGTGTGGAATGCCTTTGCAGGTTTCAGGACAAGTAACCTCCTGATCCTTCTGGGTAAGTGTGGGTCATAGTCTGGCAGGCAGCCAGGAGCGTGGCCCACAGGTATGCATATAGCGTGTGCCATTCCCACTCACCCGGCTTGGAATGGGTCCTGGGCCAGTCTACAGCTCTGCATCACCTGCAGAGAAGCACTTCATTATACCAGATCTTTATTGTTCTCACTCCCATTTCAAAGCAATACATCTTTCTGGAAAATTGCATGATTTCCAATCCAGAGAGATGGGATCAGATAAAGATTCAATGACAGGGCTTGGCCAGGGCTACTATGTACACTGTTTAACCACAGAGTATGTGGCCTCTGCCGATTTCCAGACGTTGGGATTTTTCAGTGCACATGTAGGCCTCATGCTATCCTCACTTATTGCAAGACAAACATTTATTTTTTATTTTACCTTTATTTAACTAGGCAAGTCAGTTAAGAACAAATTCTTATTTTCAATGACGGCGTAGGAACAGTAGGATGTAACTGCCTTGTTCTGGAGCAGAACGACAGATTTTTACTATGTCAGCTCGGGGATTTGATCTTGCAACCTTCCAGTTACTAGTCCAACGCTCAAACCACTAGGCTACCTGCCGCCCCACAAACATGTGACCGACAGCAGCGGTGCATTGGTGTCATTCAGGACCCCGGTTCCAGTCACTTGATTTAGTGTTGAGTTCTAGCGATGATTGGGCCATGGCTCTGAGCCACGGACCACAGAGCTGAACCCAAGCCACTCTCTAGCTAGCGATCCAGCCTTGTCGTGACTGACTTCATATCCAGCATACTTAGAGGATTAAGGAGGATGAAATTCACTCGTTTGCAAAGTGAAAAAAAGGCCACATATCTACGGCCATGCAATTCATAATGTAACTTGAGGTACACATACAGCTAGAAGAACGGCTTATCTACAAAGGATCATGTCGGCCTACATTGAGACTGATTATTTGGATACTTGTTCTTTTATCAGTGTTTCCCGCTCTATTTTGGTGTCTGGTTATCTCTATGCTATTTAATGCGAGGCGCTGTTTAGAGGGCTCTTGATTGCATAAATGGCGATACATCCTCATTTATGTTATGATTGGACTGTTTCAACATTATCATGTCCTGGGACTTTACTGTGACGTATAAATCAAAGGAATACAGACACATTGCATGGACAGGGAAGATTGATTGCTTGATTGAGCCCTATCCTTTATATTCAACACTAATAGCATCATGTTCCTCTAAGGGTCCTGTTCAGGTTAGTGCTGGTTTGGATTAACGCTGGAACACAGTATGGTGGTCAAGACAGACAAATGTCTTCATCTACATATTGCTGGAACCATACTCAGACTTGGTCAATGCCAGTGTTCCGGGCCGGCCCCACGGCTGCTAGGGGGCCCCGACAAAAATTTTGTATTGATGAATATTATTTTTCAGAACATTTTGAACTCAGTCCGTGTCTCGAATTACTGTTGAGTTAGAATAGTAGACTACACAAGGTGCAATTTAGAAATTTGGTTACGCAGCAGTTTTTCTCTTGTTATGTCAATCACTGACAATCACTCAGTTAGCCCATGTCAGCAACAAACATTTTTGTAGATTGGTAAATTAGTCTAGACAGCTATTAAAACTTGACCCATGGCAAAATGAGCAGAATTGCATGAAGTTGGTTATATAATAGCAACATTTTCTCTGCCCCATGGCAAAATGGGGGGTTGGGGTCACAACAACATATTGCCTAGGGCCCCCAAAAAGCTAGGCACGGCCCTGTCATTGTTCAAGCTGCGTCAGCTGCTCATGTGATATTCAAGCGTTTCTTTTGAATTGGGCTAGGAGGGTTTGCCTTTGACTTTAACAATGACACAGGACTTAGAGAAGAAACTCTAACATGGGCTGCTATTTTTTACGAGTCTACACCTACTGCAGTAAATCCTAGTCCCTTATTTTTGTGAGCAGCTCGCTGAGCCAATTTCAAAGCTGTGATCCTAGCACACAGATTCACGCAGGTTTGAAGGCCACAATCAGGGGTTGTAAAGACCTGGGGTGTCTGCTAAGTACTGCATCTGCAGATCTTAATTACACAGGGGTGTGGATTCATTGGAGTCAGATCTGTGTAGGAATACCAGAGCGTGCTTGAGATGTATTACCCTGTAATTCGTTTCTATGGAGACGTTGTCAATACATTGAAGGATGTCTGGATCCCAGAAGTCGTTGACGCTGGACTGTCGGAGTCAAGTTCTCACACTTCAGCGAAGATAACTCACATTGTGGGCATTAAGTTGCTTTTCACTCCCCACTTTTAGGACAATATGAATTATTAGGCTTTTAAGAATTTCTATTTGCTTAATCTGTGCAGCCATTATGCTATTTTTCAGACTTTCAAGGACAAGTGTACAGTATGTTGGCAGTTCAGTTTGTAGTTTTCCATGACGCTATAACTAAAAAAGGTACATCTAACTGTACAAATAATTGGAAGTTTGATTGAATCACAGAAATACAGTGACATTTCAGACACTGATATATAAATGGTTTCTCCTTCAATAAAGTAATTGACTTACCGGAGATGGGATGCATTACATTTTAAGAGCAAATATCCTGTGTCCCATGCTTCTTATCAGACCGCCATGCTAGGGATTGGAAAGAGCGCTTGTTTGACTTCTTAAAACAAACTCACGAGGCAGATGAATGTTATTACTTAGAAAGATTAGCTGTGACAGGGGTGAGTGAAAAGCAATGAGGTATTCTCACTCCCTCCTACTCCCACATAATGATAAAAATGTACTCGAGGTTTACGGATCACATCAGCTGAACTGGAGTCAGATGCAGAGTTATTGAATAGAGGGAACAGGGGGATAGGGCTGTTCTCACATTATGTCATAGCAACTGTCATGGGAAGTATTGGCGAGAGTTCACAGTGCTGGACCTGAGGCATGTACTCCCATTAGGAATTGAAATAAACAATTGACCTAAGTGTAAACATACATCTGTCAACGCGATGTAAGAAGCACAGCAATTAAGATGCAACTTTC
Organism: Brachymystax lenok tsinlingensis; assembly: GCA_030435695.1. Taxonomy (NCBI): domain Eukaryota; kingdom Metazoa; phylum Chordata; class Actinopteri; order Salmoniformes; family Salmonidae; genus Brachymystax; species Brachymystax lenok. The sequence goes on along the minus strand of CM059785.1, from coordinate 40,318,779 downwards.
TCTCTCTTTTCTATGTTCCCTGACGATCAGCACAGCTTTACTATTTCTCTCCACACCTGAAATGTCTTTTTTGCACAACTATGTGATGTCAAGTAACCAAACTGCCTGATAGAAGAACACGTTCATTTAACTTTAGTGCTACTTCTAGGTAAGATACTTCTCTGAAATGTAACAAGACCTCATAATAATGTTATGCCACTGTAGTATGACACAGGAGTTGTAGTCACAGTCTATGTGTTGTGTGCTTCCCTGTAGGGCAGTGGGGAGCCCTCTGGTTATGGATCCCAACAGTATCTGCAGGAAGACCAAGCGACTAGCGGGAAAGCAGGCCGAGCTGTGCCAGACCCAGCCAGAGATCGTCCACGAGGTCGCCAAGGGTGCCAAGCTGGGTGTACGGGAGTGCCAGTACCAGTTTCGCTTTCGCCGCTGGAATTGCACCAGTCAGAACAAGTACTTTGGCAAAATACTCCAACAAGGTGAGTGAGGACTTGTCGTTATGGAAATAAATAGGAATCTTTAATAATTACCCCCTAGTTTTTCCAATACCTCAACACACATGCTGCCTGACATGGAGAATGATCATCTAATGGCTTTTCTCATGGTTCAAACGTGTATCACTTAGGATGTGACCCCTTGACCCTTTGAGTGCACAGCCAATGGCCTCACTTCAATTTCAGGTCTGATCCCAAGTACAGGGGAGAACAAGGCCGTCTGTTGTATGTTAACAAGACAGATTTACACTTGACTGCCCCTCTTTTGCATTAAATTGCACACTAAAAATGATCTCCTAAATTGCTTCTCATAACCATTGGTCTCTAACATCAACGGTGCTCTTTGAAGTCAGAAATAAAACATGTAGGGTCCTGCTACTATGCAATTATTGTCCTGCTTTTTGTACGATGTCTCGTCCTTTTTCACTTTTCAGTTCGTGGTTCATGGAGACCATTCTGTGTGTACCAACAAGGAAGTGTTTTGTCAACAAGCCACTGTTTAGATCCAATACAGTGTATCCTTTATCGGTTTTATCTTCTTAACTATTTAGCTAATACGTGGCCTTTAGAGGACGTCTTTCATATTCAAAACAATTAGAATACTGATGTACCGCTGGCACTGACAAAATTCCTGTTCTTCATCGTCAGTAATCTGATAACAAGAAATGCCCATTATAACATTCACTTAAAGATTTTATGTCTCAAAGAACCTCTACTTAGTTCTTAAGACTAAATTCTGAGTTAAACATATCTCATGCCATAGTCGAGCCATATAAGTAATTCCAGACGAAGCCTGTAATCTCCTGTGGCAAAGCTAAGTATTCTGCGGGTGCTTTAACATAATTTTGGTCGCACAATGAGGAAGATCTGGGTATTAAGATGATACCTCCTAAAGTGCTAGATTACATACATCAACTTCCTGTAAACTCTGGTTTGTAACTTTCCTGTTTTGTTGCTGAAGGCCAGCAGAGGGCAGAGTGCCTGTGGTGTGGAATGTGACCACTTATTGGACTGATCAGTTCATAGACTGTCTGATCTGAATAGCATCTTTGTAGCTTTAGTTGAGTGTGAATTGAGTGAAGAGATTTTGCTGTCAGGATTAGGCTACAACATTAGCAACTCCTTTCACTGAGAACTAGAGAACTCTGAAACTGCTAGGTAAAATGGTAATTAATCGTAAATTCCTCCATGTCTATAGGTAAGGCTTAAGTGCTCCTCTGTTTTGAAGCATTCAGCACAATTACCAAGATGTACCACTAATGACCATTTGTCAGTGCAGGGAGATCTACAAAGACAGGTTCACTTTCTCACATGCACGCGGTGGGCTGGGGCTGCTGCACAAAGTAGCTTACATTTTTCTCCCTTTGCAAAAATAACTTGAGGCTATTTTTTTTCTATATTTAAACGTATAAACCAGAGCTGTTGTTGTGTTGGCTTCTTGTGTTAACTGCGATCCCTGCTGGCTGCTTCGACATGTTGTCTCATGGCTGTAATGAAGTAATTAGACGTGCTTGGAGACAATATGTGGTTGTGATTAGATATAATAATCATAATATAGTCTGAATGTAATTTCTATTGCCATCTCAGGAATGCAACTCAATATTAATTTGTCAGAATGTTCCTGCTTCTGTCTGCTTCTCTGTCAATCATCATTTGGGAGCTTTGCATCGCCTGGCTTGGCGGAGATGTTTTCTCCAGACTCCTGGAGAGAAAACAACCACCACACACTCTAGGTCCTTCAGTAGTCCTTCCTTATGAATGTGACACACTTAGTGTGAGTCCAAAATGGCATCCTATTCCCTATATAGTGCAATACCTTTGGGAATAAGGTGTAATTTGGGATGCATACTTATTATTATTATTGGTATCCTTTGCCTTGATGACAGCTTTGCACACGCTTGGCATTCTCTAAACCAGCTTCACCTGGAATGCTTTTCCAACAGTCTTGAAAGGGGTCCACACTTATGCTGAGCCCATGTTGGCTGCTTTTCCTTCACTCTGCGATTCACCTCATCCCAAACCATCTCAATTGGGTTGAGGTTGGGTGATTGTGGAGGCCAGGTCATCTGATGCCGCACTCCATCACTGTCCTTCTTGGTCAAATAGCCCTTACACAGCCTGGAGGTTTGTTGGGTCATTGTCCATTTGGCCACTTTGAAGATTTGTTAATTTGTTTAACACTTTTTTGGTTACTACATGATTCCATATGTGTTATTTCATAGTTTTGATGTCTTCACTATTATTCTACAATGTAAAAAACCCTTGAATGAGTAGGTGTGTCCAAACTTTTGAGTACATTCGGAAAGTCTTCAGACCCCTTGACTTTTTCCACATTTTGTTACGTTATGGCCTTATTCTAAGATGGATTAAATCATTTTCTTTCTTCATCAATCTATACAGAATACTCCATAATGACAAAGAAAAACTGTTTTTTTTATGTTACAAATATATTAAAAATAAAAAACACAATCACATTTACATAAGAATTCAGACCCTTTACTCAGTACTTTGTTGAAGCACCTTTGGCAGCGATTACAGCCTTGAGTCTTCTTGGTTATGACGCTACAAGCTTGGCACACCTGTATTTGAGTAGTTTCTCCCATTTTTCTCTGCAGATCCTCTCAATCTCTGTCAGGTTGGATGGGGAGTGTCGCTGCACAGCTATTATTAGGTCTCCAGAGATGTTTGATCGGTTTCAAGTCCGGGCTCTGGCTGGGTCACTGAAGGACATTCAGAGACTTGTCCCAAAGCCACTCCTGCGTTGTCTTGGCTGTGTGTTTTGGGTCGTTGTCCTGTTGGAAGTTGAACCTTCACCCCAGTCTGAGGTAGAGGTCGACCGATTATGATTTTTCAACGCTGATACCGATACCGATACTGATTATTAGAGGACCAAAAAAAAGCAGATACCGATTAATCGGCTGATTTTTTATATATATATATATATTTTTTTTTTTTACATATTTTTTAAAAATGTACTTGTAATGATGACAATTACAACAATAATGAATGAACACTTATTTTAACTTAATAAAATACATAAATAAAATCTATTTAGTCTCAAATAAATAATGACATTTGGTTCAATTTGGTTTAAATAATGCAAAAACACAGTGTTGGAGAAGAAAATCAAAGTGCAATATGTGCCATGTAAAAAAGCTAACAATTAAGTTCCTTGCTCAGAACATGAGAACATATGTAAGCTGGTGGTTTTAACATGAGTCTTCAATATTCCCAGTTAAGAAGTTTCAGGTTGTAGTTATTATAAGACTATTTCTCTCTATACCATTTGTATTTCATATACCTTTGACTATTGGATGTTCTAATAGGCACTATGCCAGCCTAATCTCGGGAGTTGATAGGCTTGGTCATAAACAGTGCAATGCTTGAAGCACAGCGAAGAGCTGCTGGCAAATGCAGGAAAGTGCTGTTTGAATGAATGCTTACGAGCCTGCTGCTGCCTACCACCGCTCAGTCAGACTGCTTTTTAAAATATCAAATCATAGATTTAATTATAATATAATAAACACACAGAAATACGAGCCTTAGGTCATTAATTTGGTAAAATCCGGAAACTATCATTTCGAAAAACAAAACGTTTATTCTTTTAGTGAAATATGGAACCGTTCCGTATTTTATCGAACGGGCGGCAACCCTAAGTCTAAATATTGCTGTTGCATTGCACAACCTTCAATGTTATGTCATAATTATGTAAAATTCTGGCAAATTAATTCCGGTCTTTGTTAGGAAGAAATTGTCTTCACACAGTTCGCAACGAGCCAGTCGGCCCAAACTGCTGCATATACCCCTGACTCTGCTTGCAAAGAACGCAAGAGAAGTGACACAATTTCCCTAGTCAAAATAAATTCATGTTAGCAGCCAATATTAACTAAATATGCAGGTTTTAAAAAATGTACTTGTTTGTTGATTTTAAGAAAGGCATTGATGTTTATGGTTAGGTACACTTTGGTGCAACAACAGTGCTTTTTTCGCGAATGCGCTTGTTAAATCATCACCCATTTGGCAAAGTAGGCTGTGATTTGATGATAAATTAACAAGCACCGCATTGATTATATGCAACGCAGGACAAGCTAGATAAACTATATCAACAACCATGTGTAGTTAACTAGTGATTATGTGATGATTGATAGTTTTTTATAAGATACGTTTAATGCTAGCTAGCAACTTATCTTGGCTCCTTACACTCGCTTTAACAGGTGGTCAGCTTGCCACGCAGTCTCCTCATGGAGTCCAATGTAATCGGCCATAATCGGCGTCCGATTGTTATGAAAACTTGAAATCGGCCATGACGATTAATCGGTCGACCTCTAGTCTGAGGTCCTGAGCGCTCTGGGGCAGGTTTTCATTTTTCCCTTGATCCTGACTAGTCTCCCAGTCCCTGCCGCTGAAAAGCATCCCCACAGCATGATGCTGCCACCACCATGCTTCACGATAGGGATGGTGCCATGTTTCCTCCAGACTTGATGATTGGCATTCAGGCCAAAGAGTTCAATCTTGGTGTCATCAGATCAGAAAATCTTGTTTCTCATGGTCTGAGTGTCCTTTAGGTGACTTTTGGCAAACTCCATTTGGGGTGTCATGTACCTTTTACTGAGGCGTGGCTTCATTCTGGCCTGTCTACCATAAATGTCTGATTTGTGGAGTGCTGCAGAGATGGTTGTCCTTCTGGAAGGTTCTCCCATCTCCACAGGGGAACTCTGGAGCTCTGTCAGTGTCATCTCCCTGACCAAGGCCCTTCTCTCCAGATTGCTCAGTTTGGCCGGGCGGCCAGATCTAGGAGGTTCCAAACTTATTCCATTTAAGAGTGATGGAGGCCACTCTGTTCTTGGGGACCTTCAATGCTGCAGACATTTTTTGGTACCCTTCCTCAGTTCTGTGCCTCAACACAATTCTGTCTCTGTGCTTTATGGACAATTCCTTTATGGTTGTTGCTCTGACATGCACTGTCAACTGTGGGACCTTATATAGACAGGTGTGTGCCTTTCCAAATCATGTCCAATCAATTGAATTTACCACAGGTGGACTCCAATCAAGTTGTAGAAACATCTCAAGGATGTTCAATGGAAAGAATGCACCTGAGCTCAATTTCGAGGGTCTGAATACTTATGCAAACAAGGTATATATATTTTTAGTTGTTGTTGCTAAAATAAAAAATAAAAAACATTTTTCGCTTTGTCATTATGGTGTATTGTGTGTCGATTGATATGGACATGTTTGAATTAATCCATTTTAGAATAAGGCTGTAAGGTAACAAAATGTAGAAAAAGGGAAGGGATCTGAATACTTTCCGAATGCACTGCACCTTGACTTGGAAGAGTTCCAGTGTTGGATAGTCATAGCCAGCTAGCTAACATAGCATCCCTCTGTGTTTGACCCGGGTGATTTGAATAGGTTAAACTAGCTAGCTGCATTTGCTAGCTAATTAAGTGAACGTGACAAAAATGACAACATCTCTCTATCTATCTCTCTCTCTCTCTTGCTCCTACATTTTTGAATAAATGAATTTGTTCAAAACTGTTCAAGTATTGTCTTTCTCTCTTTTTGAGTCAACTGCTCACCACATTTTATGCAGTGCAGTGCTTCAGTACTAGATTAATTCTCTGATCCTTTGATTGGGTGGACAACAGTTCATGCTGCAAGAGCTCTGATAGGTTGGAGTTGTAATAATTACTGTGTAAGTCTATGGAAAGGGGTGAGAACCATGAGCCTCCTAGGTTTTGTATTGAAGTCATTGTGCCCAGAGAAGGACGGAAGCTAGCTGTCCTCCAGCTACACCATGTTGCTACCCGACAGAGTGCTGTTGAGGCTACTGTAGACCATTGCAAAAAGTTATTTGTTTTATTATTTGGTGACATTAATATATTTTGTAGTTTTATCTAAAAATTATATGTATTATATTTTTATGAAATTCACTAAGGAGGATGGTCCTCCCCTTCCTCCTCTGAGGAGACCACTGATATAAAGTACCAGTCAAAAGGTTGGACACACCTACTCACCTACTCATCAATAAAGAAGGTTTTTCTTTATTTTTACTATTTTCTACATTGTAGAATAATAGTGAAGACATCAAAACTATGAAATAACACATATGGAATCATGTAGTAACCAAAAAAGTGTTAAACATCAAAATATATTTTAGATTCTTCAAAGTAGCCAACCTTTGCCTTGATGACAGCTTTGCACACGCTTGGAATTCTCTCAACCAGCTTCATGAGGTAGTCACCTGGAATGCATTTCAATTAACAGGTGTGCCTTGTTAAAAGTTAATTTGTGTAATTTCTTTCCTTCTTAATACGTTTGAGCCAATCAGTTATGTTGTGACAAGGTAGGGGTGGTATACAGAAGATAGCCCTATTTGGTAAACGAGCAAGTCCATATTATGGCAAGAACAGCTCAAACAAGCGAAGAGAAATGACAGGCCATCATTACTTTAAAACATGAAGGTGTCAATGCAGAACATTTCAAGAACTTTGAAAGTTTCTTCAAGTGCAGTCGCAAAAACCATCAAGCACTATGATGAAACTGGCTCTCATGAGGACCACCACAGGAAAGGAAGACCCAGAGTTACCTCAGCTGCAGAGGATGAATTCATTTGGGTTAGATGCACCTCATATTCCAGCGCCAAATAAATGCTTCACAGAGTTCACATCTCAACATCAACTGTTCAGAGGAGACTATGTGAATCAGGCCTTCATGGTCGAATTGCTGCAAAGAAACCCCTACTAAAGGACACCATTATAAGAAGAGACTTGCTTGGGTGAAGAAACACGAAGAAAGACAGTTGGATATTTGTCCTTTGGTCTGATGAGTCCAAATTTGAGATTTTTGGTTCCAACCCCTGTGTCTTTGTGAGATGCAGAGCAGGTGAACGGATGATCTACGCATGTGTGGTTCCCACCGTGAAGCATGGAGGAGAAGGTGTGATGGTGTGGGGCTGCTTTTCTGGTGACAGTGTCTGATTTATTTAGAATTCAAGGCACACATAACCAGTATGGCTACCACAGCATTCTGCAGTGATACGCCATCCCATCTGGTTTGCACTTAGTGGGACTATCATTTGTTTTTCAACAGGTCAATGACACAACACACCTCCAGGCTGTGTAAAGGCTATTTGACCAATAAGGAGAGTGATGGAGAGCTGCATCAGATGACCTGGCCTCAACAATCACCCGACCTCAACTCAGTATGAAGGAAAAGCAGCCAAGAAGTGCTCAGAATATGTAGGAACATCTTCAAGACTGTTGGAAAATCATTCCTCATGAAGCTGGTTGAGAGTGTCCGTTTTTCACTCCATTTGTCAGAACCGGACAACTAGTCAAAGCTCAAACCAAGTTTATTCACCCAATGGTTCAAACAGCTGAAAGACAAAGACATATTTACACAAGCCCATATATTTATACCTCCCTCCTTTGCTGAGTCTCCTACTTACACATCTGGACAGCCCATGCATCTCTGTTGCTAGACAGAATTTAGTGATGCGTGTTCTTTCTCACTTCATCTGACCTGACCTCGGCCCAAATTCCTCACTCCTCACCAACTCACGACTGTCCTGTTGACTGAAACCACACTGTGGCCCACTCCATAGAATACCTGATATCTAACAATAATATGTTGAATAGAGTGGGGGTGTTGAATAGGGATATTTCATATTTCAAGTTTAGAATTTAGTACCCAACAGTCCCCCCTTTTGAACATTAAATCCACACTGTTCAACTTATTTAAACTTGGAATTACTTATAAACGAACAGGAAATAAAACATGATTAACATTCACAGTTGATTATTATGTTTACAACTCCGAGGCTTATGGCCTCTGATCTATAATTACACTATGCACCCTGCTATTTCCATCTCTCATCGTACAACTGAGAATGACATTTCAGCTGAAGCTTTTGACTTCCTCCATTTCAGCTGGAACTTTTGACTTTCTCCACTTCCTCCTCCTGGTTCCTAAGAGAGTGATAGCACAAGACTTGAAAAGCAGAAAGAAACACAAAACATAGTATTAATAATGTGCTATGCTATGCTAATTCCCACATTATTGCCAGATCACTAATTTGTGACGTGAATAACAGCTCCCGGTGCTCTCCCAGTTACCACTTCATGTGGCGTGAGTCCTGTGGCGGTGTTAGTTGACGCCCTCATTGACATCAGTACCACGGGTAAATTCGTAATCCAGTCTTTCCCTTTGGTGCTCAATGTCTTGGCTCTCATATTAGTTTCTTTGTCGTTTGCCACCAATAACAAATCATCTACGTACTGTACCAATACACAACCCTCAAATGTACATCCTTTTAGCGATTGTTTCAATGCAGCGGGATACAAAGTTGGACTATTTGTAAATCCCATTGGTGCCCTCGCATACTACTCCCCCTGGCAACAAAACCATGGTCATGACTCCTCAGCCAATGACCAAAATCCATTTTTAATGTCTTGGACACTGTACACTTCTGAGTCTGAGGGAAAAGATGCCAACGGATCTGCCAAATGTTTGTTTATGCTGCAAAAGTCCATAGTAATATGTCATTTTAGTCCCTTTAAAGGGCGGTTGCATTGAGCTGGTCCGCGTACCACTATGCCGCGTTCAAGTAATATTGGAAGATCCTCTGCCACCGATTTCTCAGCCTCCGGTTTAATAGGGTATTGCGTCATTGGTGGCGGCGGGCTCTCCCTCCACCACAACCGGCTCGCAACCTTTGATCTGACCATAATCTAATGCGTCTTTTTCCCATAGTGAATGATCCTGAAACACTTGCTCGGCTTTCACCGTTCTTACCCGCCAATTTCTATTTGTTACCGTTTAGAATCCACTCTCCTGGCATCTCGCAAAGATTATCCAACCCCATAATCAATTCTACTCCCGTTTCCATGTAAAATGATTTGGGTATTGTTACTGGGCCTATGTTCAAAGGTAATAGCCGTAACACCTTAGATTCTGCCTGTTACGTGTGATACTTTTTCCTGTTGCAAATTTTGCCAATTTCTCAGACATGGCCTCCTACAGTACGTCCCCATTCACATAGAAACCGTCATCTCTATGAACCACTATTGATCGAACCAAGGCCATACACCGCTATGTGAAAGTTTCCTGCCCTGCTGCTTTCAAGAGTGTTTCCTGCTGTTCTTTTGTCAAAGATGCAAAAGGTTGCATTGCAGCATTCCCTCCGAATGCAGTGGGTGCAGTAGGCTCCATTACTACCCTACACTCATTCTTCCAATGACCAACAGCCCCACACCTAAAACAGGGCTTTGATAACCCCCTGTGCCTTAGCACAGGATCACTACAGTACCCTTTCCTCTCGGTTTCTTTGTCTAACCTTGGCCATTGAAACCACTGTTAGTGACTTTCACTATGGTGGTATTAACTGGGAAGTGAGAGGAATTAGATTCCACTCTCAATGTCGCCTGTACTATTTCATCCCAGTGAGAATGTTAGTCCACTACACCCGCAATAGCCATTTTGATAACCGGTTTCAATCCTGCCATCAAAGCAGACGTACAAATTCCTGCAGGTTGGACCCAGGTGCAGAGAAGAGACCAGACGAGGAATCAGTGGTTAAGGATAACCATAATACTTTACAGAGAAACAGAAGCCGCAGGATCACAGTACACTTGAAAAACCAACAAACACTAAGTCTAAACAATTCAAGCTTCTGTAAAGGACCACAGAAAACACACCTCTTTTAAGAGGGACATCATTCAAATAATAAGACACACCTGAGTCCAATAAAAGTCTCTAGGGCGGTCTCTACTGCCCGCTGGTGCCAGGAGGAACCATGACAAGTACATGACGCATCATCCATCCGATCCACATGATCGCGTATTCCTTCTTTCAGTTACAAATTTCACTCACATCCGTCTAAACAATGCATTCCCAACTGTAGTTAACTACTTACGGAGTGGTGGGGCGCTACCCCACTCCCAACACTACCCGGTGAAATGCAAGGCGCCAAATTCAAAATCCAAAAGTTGAATTATTAAACATTCATCAATATACAAGTGTTGCATAGTCATCAAAAGCTCTGCTTCTTGGCAATATCACAGCAATATCATGGTGATGCTGAATTTGGATCCGTACTTGGGGATGTGCGTCATCAGGAATAGGGTTGTCCTCCTCTGGTACTATTTGTCACGGATAATATGTAACCGGGGTTGCGTGTGTTCGTACTGGGTGCACATCTCTACGATTACCTGGATAATGCTAATCACTATCCAGTCCGGTACTACTATATCCAGACTCGTAATTTGCCTGTCCTCTGCCTCTCGCAACCCATATCGCTCTTTTGCCTCTTTATGAGAGGGGTACAATGGTGGCTCACCAGATGTGACCTGTTTCACCTTATAGCATGTGGCGAACGGCGGAGGTGCAATTACATATACTCCTCCACACGTATTTTGATACTGTTGAAGTGCAACCATGAGTTGTTTTATTTGTTTTTGTCTATCCTCAAGGGAACCCTCTAATTCCTGGTTTAGGTTTTGACTGTTTTCTAGCACAATAGCCAATTCCTGCTTTTGTTCGTCTAATCCAGGGCTCTCCAACCCTGTTCCTGGAGAGCTACCATCCTGTAGGTTTTCACTTCAACCCTAGTCTAGCACACCTGATTCTAATAATTAGCTCTTTAATAAGCTGAACCGGGTTAGTTACAACTGGGGTTGGAGCAAAAACATACAGGAACAGGGATGGACACCCCTGATCTAATCTACGTATGTGCCCGCCCTTCGTATATGCCTCGTTTTTCTTATTTGTCGCCTCATTCTTGTCTACTACCTGCTCCATTTTACCTCGCAGGTCTCTATTTTTCCCTTTTTCCAGTTGTATTTGCTGCCGATAAAATGCCATGGTTAGGATGCCTGCGTATTGTAGTCTGGACCGTTCTCTGATTTCAATATTCCACATTACGATTGCATTTATACACTCTTGTCTGGTTTTAAACTTTTCATCAATTTGGCTAATTTTCCCCACTATTTATTTGGTTCTTGGTGCTGGTCATATGCCTTTTTTAGCGCTTCTAATGCTTTGGTAACATTTTGCCCTTCACCCATACCACTCCGGGAGTCTCCTGGCTTCTAAAAGCCATGTCCATTATCACTGACTCAGCATCACCCCCCAACGGCGTTGAGTAGTAACAGCTTAGGCTATCAATAGTTTGGTCACTACTCCATACTCCACCTTTTGGTGCTGGATGATACCTTTGTGACTGTCAATTCACCTAATCTGTCACATTTCCCCCCACCAATAGGGCATGAACCAATCTCTCTTTACTGCTACACATGAATCATCTTCAAACATTCATACACACACACATCCTTCGGGCTTCACGGCCAATGTGGCTGGGACTTTCGTCCCTCTTACAGAACACCCCCACTCTGGACCTATCCTTATGGAACCTACCCTACACCATATATTTACATGGATCTCGTAGAGGAACACCCCCACTCGGGACCTATCCTTATGGAACCTACCCTACACCATATATTTACATGGATTTCGCAGAGGAACACCCCCAGTCGGGACCTAGCCTTATGGAACCTACCCTACACCATATATTTACATGGATCTCACAGAGGAACACCCCCACTCGGGACCTAGCCTCATGGAACCTACCCTACACCATATATTTACATGGATCTCGTAGAGGAACACCCCCACTCTGGACCTATCCTTATGGAACCTACCCTACACCCTACACTACCATACACCATATCTCTGCGAGATCCATGTAGTGAATAGTTATGCACGCTCAAGTTTCTTGTTTGTTTCACAATATAAAATATTTTGCATCTTTAAAGTGGTAGGCATGTTGTGTAAATCAAATGATACAAACCCCCCCAAAAAATCTATTTTAATTCCAGGTTGTAAGGCAACAAAATAAGAAAAATGCCAAGGGGGGTGAATACTTTCGCAAGCCACTGTAGGTGTAGGAGCGGTGCCTACCTTATTATTTTTTGTGTCGGCTCCTGCTGATCTCAGCACTGATTTGGACTCTCCAGTTTGACAAAAAATTGTGGTGAATCATCCCGACAACACTAATTGTTAGTTTTTCACTCCGTTTGTCAGAGCCTAACGGACAACTATTCAGAACTCAAACCAAGTTTATTCACCCAATTGGTCAAACAGCTGAGAAGAGAAAGACATATTTACACAAACACATATATTTATACCTTCCTCCTATGCATGCAGAGTCTCCTGCTTACGCATATGGACAGAAAATAGTAAAGAAAAACCCTTGAATGAGAAGGTTGACCCAACTTTTTGTTTGGTACTGTATAAATATACATTACTGGTAAAAAGTTTTAGAACACATACTCATTCTAGGGTTTTTCTTTATTTTTACAATTTTCTACATTGTATAATAATAGTGAAGACATCAAAACTATGATAGAAAATAGTAAAAATAAAGAAAAACCCTGGAATGAGTAGGTGTGTCAAAACGTTTGACTGGTACTTGCTTAAAACTTCTTGGGGATTGCTGGGGCACTAGCGCCCCAATCCCGACACTACCAGGTGAAATGCAAGGCGCCAAATTCAAAATCCAAAAGTTGAATTATTAAACATCCACCAATATACAAGTGTTCCATACTCATCGAAAGCTCTGTTTCTTGGCAATATCACAGCGTTGTCAGCTTTCAAAAAGGCTTTACGGCGAAAGCAGCACATTTGATTGTTTGAGGGTAGCACCTCACATATTTTTACCATTACCATAATTTCATAATCCATCATGGCACACACATAACACATTTCACAGCGAAAACAAATCAATTACCTGTTGAAGAACTTTTGCTGAGGTCTTCCTAAGTGTCCAACGAAGACAATCCATGGTTCTTTTGTTAGAAAAAGTAATGTATTTTATCCATAAATCTCCATTTGGTTCGCACGTTATAATCAGAAACGACAGCTTCCACTACTCCATTGAAACGTGACGAGAACTCGTTCAACTTATACCTATAAACTTGTCCAAGAACAATCAAACATAGTTTTAAATGTATCCACACACTTTTACGTATATTTACTATTATAAATCAACCGGAATATAAACTGATCGATAAAACGGTAAAAAACACACAGCGCTCCTTGTCGGGAGCGCGCATTCCCCTTGTGTTGACATAAATGAGACACTTCCTGGTTTCCTCTTCTTCTCTGGTCTAATTCATCCAAAATGAAAATTTACACTGTCTCGAGACTGTTGACATCCAGAGGAAGCGATGGGTACTGCATTCATATGCCCTTATAAGGGCATTTTCATGAGGGAGGGGTTTCAAATGAGCAATGTGTCAAAACCACTTTTTCCAGGACAGAAATTCCTCGGGGTTTCGCCTGCCATATGCGTTCTGTTTTACTCACAGACAAGTGGTTAACACTTTTTGAAAATGCAGGGTGTTTCCTATCCAATGGTACTAAATATGTGCATATCCTATTTTCTGGGCCTGAATGGGAGGCATTTTACTTTGGGCACGCCAGGCTCTCCAAAACGGTCACCTCGTGCGCCGATCCCTAAGAAGTTAATTAATTTGATTAATATTATGGTGTTTCTATTCCAAGAACAATTTTAAACCCTCTGGGTTTCCGTTAGGATGGAATGGAAAATATGGCGATGTACAATGTGACGGTCGGGAGTACAGTACTGGGCTATTTAGCTAAAGAATCCCTGTTTCGTGCGGGAGACCGGGGTTCAATTCTCTGACGTTGAGGAAGGAGTAGGCTGTCCTTGTAAATAAGAATTTGTTCTTAACTGACTTGAATAGTTAAATAAACGTTACACTAACTTCAATATGCTCTTTAAATGAATACTAGTGAGACTCATGTCGCCTATGGTAGGCCTACAGTATATCGAAAAATATGATGTGACTCAATAATTACAGGATTGGAGGATATTTCTGTAATTCATTGGTATTTATTCCCATGGTAATTCGTTATGGATCAATAACTAAATAAACATCAGCATTTTATTAACAACATTTTATTAACCCCTCCCTCCTCCTCCCTTCCCCATGGGCTAGATCGGTCTTCTGTGCGCGGCTCTGCGGCCCATCCCAGTGGAGCAACCACTGTATGCTGAGCACTTGTTGACTGCTTTTCCTTCACTCTGCGATCCGACTCATCACAAACCATCTCAATTTGGTTGAGGTTGGGGGATTGAGGAGACCAGGTCATCTGATGCAGCACTCCATCACTCTCCTTCTTGGTCAAATAGCCCTTACACAGCCTGGAGGTGTGTTGGGTCATTGTCCTGTTGAAAAACTAATGATAGTCACACTAAGCGCAAACCAGATGGGCTGGCGTTGCTGCAGAATGCTGTTGTAGCCATTCTGGTTATGTGTGCATTGAATTCGAAGTAAATCACAGACAGTGTCACCAGCAAAGCACCCCCACACCATCACACCTCCTCCTCCATGCTTCACGGTGGGAACCACACATGCGGAGATCATCCGCTTACAAAGACATGGCGGTTGGAACCAAAAATCTCACATTTGGACTCATCAGACTAAAGGAAAGATTTCCACTGGTCTAATGTTCATTGCCCTTGTTTTTTTGGCCCAAGCAAGTCTCTTCTTCTTATTGGTGTCCTTTAGTAGTGGTTTCTTTGCACTAGTTCCAATCATTTATTTGGGTTGCAATCTGAGGTGCAATCAGAGTTACTAATGAACTTACCCTCTGCAGCAGAGGTAACTCTGGGACTTCCTTTCCTGTGGCGGTTCTCATGAGAACCAGTTTCATCATAGCGCTGGATGGTTTATGCGACTGCACTTGAATAAACTTTAAAAGTTATTGACATTTTCCGGATTGACAGATGTTCATGTTTTAAAGTAATGATGGACTGTCATTTCTCTTTGCTTATTTGAGCTGTTCTTGCCATAATATGGACTTTTTCCAAATAGGGCTATCTTCTGTATACCACACCTACCTTGTCACAACACAAGTGATTATCTCAAACACATTAAGAAGGAAAGAAATTCCGCAAATTAACTTTTAACAAGGCACACCTGTTAATTGAAATGCATTCCAGGTGACTACCTCATGAAGCTGGTTGAGAGAATGCCAAGAGTGTACAAAGCTGTCATGAAGGCAAAGGGTGGCTACTTTGAAGAATCTCAAATCTCAAATTAGAATTTGATTTGTTTAACAATTTTTTGGTTACTACATGATTCCATATGTGTTATTATGTCTTCACTATTAATCAACAATGTAGAAAATAGTACAAATAAAGAAAAAACGCGGAATGAGTAGGAGTAGGTGTGGCCAAACTTTTGACTGGTACTGTATATACAAAAACAAATTATTTAAAAACATACTTATTTAACATTGCACACATTCGTCTCTGAATGAGGTGAGACATTGTGAAATAATGTCATAATAATATCAATGAAATTATCCCAGTTGGACATGGGATAAACTGGACAAATATAAATGAACATTCATACATTTTCCATACCACCAACACTTAAAGTCTTGTACTATATCAATCTCTTACTGCTCCACTGGGGTAGACAGTTGTTAAACTACAGATTTTTCATGGATTTTCAATATTTAAAAAAAATCACACCTGTGTTAAGGCACAGTATTGTGCATCCAGTGAACGCCAATGTCCAGCTACAGTCAGAATACTCTTGAACATTCCTCTGGCTCGAAGTTGAGGGCTTGAGAGGGGCTTATGGCCTTGGACTCTGCATGATGAAAGAAATATGTGTTTTCGCCATTCAGAGAACAACAGAGCAGCTGCATTGAGTCAATTATCAGATTATAGTTAAAGCTATGCAATATAAGGCTATGCATAATATTTAAGGTGGAATGTGTATAGTTTTGGAGTAAGTATATTCATCTATTTTGTGCATCTTTAGGGATTACTTGGTGTACTCACAGTTCTATGACTTAATAGAATGGATTTCAGGTATTCAATTAGATATGTGCTGTACAAGACTTGACTGCGACACATTGGAAGCAAAATCAATCATCAGTACAGGCTTTGTCACATGTACTGCTACAGAGAGGGGCCCTGGGTTCCCTCCATTTTTTTTTTACCTGAACCCATGCATCATTGACTCAAAGATTGAGTATTAAAAAAAGATTAGCTAATTCCTCGTGAAGCCCCTTCTGGCACCAAGTGATCTCCCAGGCAAGCCCAGGCATAGGCTGCTGGAGAAGTTTGGAATTTGTGTCTTGGAGGAAATTAGAAAAGGGTGTTCAAGAGATATACATTTTCCTAATCTCCTCTCTCACTTAGTCATGTAAATGGGTTTTTATCATTTTAGTCAAGAGGGTTGGTCACATTGTGCAACTGAACAGACACACTTTTTGATTGTGCTTGTAATCAAGTTTCGTTGAACTTTATGAATTGAACGTCTTCTATCCAATATAGATATTATGATTGCATTACACATTGGTGTAGGAGCTAAAGACAAGCGAAGCTAAGGGACATAGCTCTTAACTGAAACAGCACTGTAACTTGTCTAGACATTGAACTCCTTAGATATTCGGGAGGGGGCTAAACAGTTGTCTGCAGTTGTTTTCTCTAGTTCCACCTCTCCTGCTGAAACAGTAAACAGGTGTGACTGTTAGACGTCTCCTTTCAATCCCTCTATGGACGCTTCTAAAATGGCACCCTATTCCCTATGCAGTGCATTACTTTTGACCAGAGCCTTATGGGCCCTGGTCAAAAGTAGTGCTCTTTAAAGGGAATAGGGTGCCATTCGGGACACAGGCTATATGAAACCTCCTGCAACAGCAGCTGACATGACTGGCCTGTCTAAGAGGAGTCTCAACAGAAGTTATTGAGTTAGTCAGTTCTACCCCTTCTGTACACTCAATTGGCCTGGGAGGAGAACATTTGTTTTCCCCCCAGATCTATACAGCTGGTTGAACCTGAGAACAAACAGTGATGGTGTGTGATAGGGAATGGCCTGCACAATGCACATGACAGGCAGGCAGGGAGGGGCTTTATTGGAGCAGTATGTGAGAAGGACTGAGGAGGATTCAGGAGGAGGTGTGTTCAGGTGGGATGTTTTAGGGCTGGAGCTGGGCTGGGGATGTTCAGGTGGCTGTCAAAGCTGAGCTAGGCTGGGGCTGGACCTGGCTCGGGCTAGGCTGGGGCTGGGATGGGCTGGGCTGGGGCAAGGCTCGGGCTGAGCTGGGGCTGACAGGAAGACGCCAAACACACAGAACAAGCCTGTATGGAGCCATCACTGGGTGTGCAGACAGACAGCTGGTATTCATATCACAGGGTGCTGGTCTGCAGGGCCCTCGCACGGCACCGATTCTGTTTCACTAGATTTAATGAATCCCATTCACTGAATCATGCGATATGGAATTGGCACAGGGCAGAGCGGTGACTGCACGCTCATGTCTTCCAGCTCCAGAAAATAAGTCATTCATTTTAGCTTCGACACAATGGACTGCTAACTGCCTACCTCCCTTCCCCCAGTTTCTGAAAATATAGCAGCTAGAAACAGTGAATAGAGATGTTGTCGACAACTGGCCTAAAATACACCTGGATCTTTTCCAAAGTAACAAAGAACAGGGGAATCTGCACTTGCAGCTGTACATCCCTCTGGGACAGGGTGGTAAAGCCCCCCTTCTACAGAAACAGCCCTGCAGCTGTGTCTGAGATACCAGGGGTATTGAGGATTTACCCCAGTGTTTTACCCAAAAGTATCCAACCTTTCTGTATCCATCTATGTGGGCTGGCACCCGTGTCTCACTGGGCCTTGGCTCCAGCGGACCTGCTCTAACTTGGAGCCAAGGCAAGGCCCTGGGTACTTTTCTGCTTGGATTAACATATCAATGGCTAACTGTGAACTTTATCACCTTCACACAAAGCAACAGTCTTGAGTGCTGCAGAGGTTGTTGATTCTTCTCGCCACAAGTCTGTAGTGTCACACTCCGGATTGAAACACAATAACACTAGTGCCCACATTAACATAAAACACTGGCGGCACACTCATTTGTAGGCCGTCATTGTAAATAAGAATTTGTTCTTAACTGACTTGCCTAGTTAAATAAAGATTCAATACAAAATAAATAAAATAAAAATTGGAAAAGCACTAAGTGCCCTGGGTCACTCTTTGTTCACTCCTCTGATGAGGAGTGTGTGTGTGTGTGTGTGTGTGTGTGTGTGTGTGTGTGTGTGTGTGTGTGTGTGTGTGTGTGTGTGTGTGTGTGTGTGTGTGTGTGTGTGTGTGTGTGTGTGTGTGTGTGTGTGTGTGTGTGTGTGTGTGTGTCTGTGTGATCTTTCAGACATCCGGGAGACAGCGTTTGTGTACGCCATCACGGCGGCTGGGGTGTCTCACGCGGTAACGCAGGCCTGCAGTATGGGGGAGCTGCTGCAGTGTGGCTGTGAGGCGACCAGGAGCAGGGCTCCCCCCCGGCCTGCCTCCTTCTCCACCACTACCTCTGGCGAGGGAGTCAAGTGGGAGTGGGGCGGCTGCGGAGACGACGTGGAGTTTGGCTACGAGAAGTCCAAGCAGTTCATGGATGCCAAGAGGAAAAAAGGCAAGAGTGACATCAGGACGTTGATCGATCTCCACAACAATGAAGCAGGACGACTGGTACAGTGAAACTTTTCTTTTTTAATAGCGGGTGTGGCAGTCCCACTCCTTTCATACTTCTTCATGCTTTATTACAATGGATAGATAGAGGTAGTGAAGAACAGTGGGTCGAATTCAAACCCATCCTTGCAGTTGCACAATGTTAATGTGCTCCAGAGGCAGCAGCTTATAGAGCGCTAGACCACCCCAGGCTGTGAACTAACTTTTTATCATTCACTCTAAACACACTCATCTCGTATGTTTTATTTGACCTGTGCTGAGATAAGCAAAAGTACAGGCAGTGATACTTCAGAAATGTTTTGGATTATGTTCACCTGATGCTTACTTTTTTTTAAACAAAGGTGAAAATTAGGTTTAGATTCTGAAAGTATTAATTGTCTAGCTGAATGTTCCTCC
Source organism: Brachymystax lenok tsinlingensis (assembly GCA_030435695.1). Taxonomy (NCBI): domain Eukaryota; kingdom Metazoa; phylum Chordata; class Actinopteri; order Salmoniformes; family Salmonidae; genus Brachymystax; species Brachymystax lenok. The sequence continues at coordinate 40,299,332 of CM059785.1, read as the reverse complement.
TTGCATCCAATGCATCATCCAAGACACCCTCTAGCCATAGTTCTGTAACACTGTAAACTGATATTTTAACAAAAATCACTGTGCCACACAGTTTGTTTTCAAGCCTTTAAGGCAAGTAGCTGCTAATATTTCTCCTTATAAAACTATGATTTTTCCAGCTCTTTATGAAGGACTAAGTACATGTATTTTGACAAAGGGAAATATTGGAAATACAATTACTTTCTTGTTGATAGGGAGAGAGGAACATTGCAACATTGATCCCCTAGTATTTTTTTCAGCAATGGTGGCAAAGGTGTGTTGTGTGTGGGGGGGTGCATTGCTACTAGCGTTAGCGCAATGGCATGCTAGCTATTCCCATATACTTCCAGTCATTGAGCCAACGACTATCCATTTAAAAGCGAGTCTCGGCAGAAGCGGTGGAAAGAATTTAGCAGCGGTGGTCCATCGCTGCTAAATGAATATAGGGGAAACACTGACTCAGTTTGGAGGTTGTCTGCTCTTTTGAGAAGGTAATTACAGGTTATTGCTCTGAATTTCCTGGGACTTGCTCACCCTTGTCAGTATTGCTTCATCACAGTATGTTACACTGTCACACAAGCCAAAACCTTTCGAAGGGGTCAGAGACAGGTAAATGGGGAGGAGTGGCTGTGTAGTTGGTTCAATTATAGTCTCAGGAGGACATCTTTGGAAAAATAACATACAAGAAGCAAAGGGAGCCCAAATGTAGAAACAACAACATGATCTTAAAGAGCTACTAAGAGGTTAGAGCACCTCAAGCAGCCAGAATGGGTTAATTACCACAAGTATAACTGATCTCTGTTCAGTTCTGTTGTCAAGGTCTGGGAGCTCTGTGAAGGCCAGAGGCAAGAGGGGGAGGGTAAATTCCTTCTGTATAGCGTCTGCTTTTATCTCACCTATCTATCTCTGTGTGTTAACTACAGGCGGTGAGGAATTATATGAGGACTGAATGTAAATGTCATGGCCTGTCCGGGTCTTGCACACTCCGGACCTGTTGGAAAAAGATGCCTCACTTTCGGGAGGTGGGTGATCGCCTGCTGGAGAGGTTTAATGGAGCTTCCAAGGTGATGGGAGGCAACGATGGCAAGACCCTGGTTCCTGTGGGCCAGAACATCAAGCCTCCGGACAAACAGGACCTGATCTACTCCGCCGAATCGCCCGACTTCTGCTCACCCAACAGGAAGACAGGCTCGCTGGGCACGCGGGGCCGCATGTGCAACAGCACAGCCATGGACGTGAGCGGCTGTGACCTGCTGTGCTGTGAGCGTGGCTACCGAGACGAGACGGTGGTGTTCGAGGAGAACTGTCTCTGCCGCTTCCACTGGTGCTGCGTGGTGCAGTGTAAGAAGTGCTCGGTGAGGAAAGAGCTCAGTCTCTGTCACTAGCATTACCACAGAGGAACTTGGTTGGTTTCAGGCCTCTTCAGCCTCACAGGAATGATGCACTGAGATCAGGCTCCCACAGTTCGCTTCAGGAGCACGCTGAAAGATGAATGTCTTATCTAGGATAGTCTTGGACAGACAGCTGCAGTAACTCTCCTCTCAAGCTGTAGAACAGTCCAGAATGGCCACTACTTCAGTGCTCACCACATGTAGCTCTGTGACCCTGAGCTTAGGCTCTTTTTAAAAGTTACGTTTCTGCTCCCAGAACTTTCTAGAACAGAATGCTGGGTCTCATGTCATATAAGACAGAAGGTTTGGTACTATTCTCAGTCATCTGTACAGAGCTGTTAGCCTCTAAAGCAGTGGTTCCCAAACATGTTTGCACAGTGTCTTTAGAATTAGCCATTGACCCAGAAAATAGCATAGCAACTGTTTCTAGCCTCAAACCCAATGCTAAGACCCACTAAGAACATGGGGCCTACAACCCACCATTAGAGAAACACTTTGCATAGTCAGTTAACCATGTAACTACGAGGGGTGACTATTGTAAAGAAAACATAATGACTTTGCGTGTGGAAAATAAAACTATGGTCATGGTGATAAAATATTTTAACATAAATGTCCTTCATGTGAAAGGTAAATGGACATGCTCAACATGGAATACAGGTTTTTTGTATCTAGCACAAGATGTTTAAAAAAGGGAAATGTGGGGTTGTGTTTCTGGAAGACGAACCCCATCTTGTTTCATGGTGAGGAGCTGAACTGACATCCGAGACTATTATTTATGAACATTTTATGACAAGACTACTCATAGTGATAAGGTGAGGAACGTGCCTACCATCTCTCTGAAAAGCACTTTGGATATGGGAGCTATCTATGTAAACCATATGTTACATTTTGGTTTTGTTTGTTTGAGAAGTTTGCAAATGGAAAAATATGTTCCGAATTTGTTTGGGTGTGAGGTGCAGTATCGAGAAAGTATGATATCATGTTTATCTGTTTAATATAAAGAGCTTGTGTAATGCACTTTCAATTAAAGCATTTGTTACGTTAAGCTTTTGTTACGTATAGTCATGTTGTGCAGATTAGCCAGTCACAATCACATACAATGCTGACAATGAATCCATACATTTGTCTCTTTGGTAAGTCAACTTGCTGAAGTGAGTTGGATGTTAGAAAGACCGTTTCTTTTTACTCTCTTCATACATTCTTTAGAAAAGCAGATAAGATCTCCTTGCTTGTTTTGGGGGGAAATAAAGCATTCACTGTGATTAATAATAATAACGATTCCTCATGAATTGTTGTACCCAAACACGCTGTACATTTTCTGTTTATGTGCATAGTTATAAGTTATTCAAATGTACTGTGTCGTACCCTTCTTTTAGAGTATGTTTCTGTTGCTACTTACCTTTCAGGGATCTGTAAGACAAGAAACCGTTGGCAAAACAAAGAGAGAGTACGATGAGAGATCACATCGCTATAATTTATTGCCAATATACCATGGTTTATGACCAGATGATTTCTTGCCAGAGGGTTCATAGTTAATATTGTTACCATGACAGTGACTACACACTGCACAGGATCACTCTATTCTCTGAGCTACTAGCTCTATCTGTGGAATCAGCAACATTTTGTGTTTAATTTAATCTAAATACAGTTTTTGTACAAAAGAATATCACTTTAAGGGAGAAAGACTTGGTAAAACGGAACTATTCTGACTGAGCTTTACTACAACATTAGGCATTCTTTACATACAGTATGTTAGCAGTTGAATTGATCACTTTACCATGTTAAGTTTGGGTTGTAGTCGACCAAATTATGAAATCAGACCAAATGTGACGTTTCATATGTGAGATATATGCATGACTAAGCAAGGTCTTGGCCTATCCATTCCCCACAGAACAACTTTTAGACTTGTTGGGCTGCCAGGAGTGTTTTACTGTTACTGTATGTATGTTTAAACAGCCCTTGTCAAAATGGAAGAAGGTTGTTTTGTTGTTTTCTGGATTCAAGGCAAGACACAAGTTTAGAAAACATGATTTTGTCATGGAATGTTGAATGATTTAAAGATCATTTCTCAGCATTTGTTTGGATTCGTAGACATAATTTTGATACTCTCATACTTAGTTGTTCATTGATTAAACTTTTATTATTCTACAAAGTTCATTTCATGTCCATTTAGTTATTTTCCAGTTACAGTATTTGTAGAAATTTAAATCGACAAGTGAGATTCTGCATTTACTATACAAATAAAAAGTAAACTGTTCACTCTAGTTTTCATTTATTTGTATTTTTTGTTTTCTGGTCTGTGTTGCAATGAATTCAAATTTCATTTTTTGTCTCATTTTAGTGCCTTTCTTTGTTAGACCAAGACAAAGCAGAGATTTAAATACATAACCCTTTATAAACGGGTAGATTAATAGAAACGTATGTCACTTTTGCCTTCCGTTGACCTTCAACACATTGTGTAAGTGTTATTCATATTAATTGTCTTCATACTGGGTCAGGGTGGAGGGTTTCACCTCACTCCCTTCCAATGACCATTCTGTAAGATATATTTTCAACACTTCTGCTTCAACCATATCATTTTGCCACCCAACAAAAAATGTGTTGTTTTGAGTTATTTATGATGTAAAAAAAAATACAATCCTTCTGTATTAGTTTGAGCCTTGCAAGTTGACACAAGTTCATTCTTTCCAGGAATTCACGTTTCAGTGGAGCCAGCAGTGTTTAATACAGAGGTAGGCCACAGACAGGGAAAGCGCCAGGAGCGCGCTCTCTCCTCAAGCTGCCACGGCTCAGCGTGGGTAAAGCCAGAGGAACTGCATAGACAGTGGGTAGACTTATAGAAGCCCTAGTATTAATGTGGCTGCCTCTCTCTGCCTACCGTCTATCAATGGAGAGGTGTACTTTTCCACGTCTCCCTCCGAACAGTGCCCTGAGGAATGCGGTGTATTTGGATATGTGTCTGCCTTTGCCTGTTGATTGTAAAACACACAGAGACATTCATGAAGGCCTGCCACTCTAAGTGGCTATATGTCATGAGGCAGACACATTTCCTTGGATCAATCAGACCAATAGGACTCCTCCTGGGGTAATGTCTGACTATCTTAAGGGCAATGATGAATGAACTCCCGGTGGTCTAGTCACTGAGCTTAGAGGTTCTCATTAAAGGTGCATAGTCTAGATACTGGAACCTTTGGTAATGTCCCAAATGGCACCCTATTCCCTATGGCCCCTGGTCAAAAGTAGGGCTGTAAATAGGGAATAGGGTGCCATTTGGGACATTGCCAAAGGTTCCAGTATCTAGACTATGCACCTTTAATGAGAATGCACTAAATGGGGAATAGGGTGCGATATGAAATGCAGGTTTGTCACAGAGTGTAACTGTTGACATGAGAACAATTGAATGACAGTTATCATGACTTAGATGTGAATCTCTTCTTGTTAGCTCCTTTCATTGGGGAAATCATTCTCTGTTGTCAGTCAGCTTGAATCTTGACCAGGGACAAAGGAGAGAGTAAGAGCAAGAATAACTGTTATAGGTCATTTAACACCCATAATGTTTTGTGAACTTCTCTTGATCTTCACTGAGATGCTCTCGACTCTATTCCCAAACGTTGTGTGAGGTTTGATCTGATCGTAATCAGTCTAATTATAACCCACATAGTGTAAACCTCTGTTCTAGTCATGTGTGAGCACAGTGTTTGGATGAAGCAATGATATTTACGAGAGAGACGTGCCGCTGGAGATGGAAGTTCAGCTGTTGTCTGCCTGGTGGACTGACTGAGAGGGGCCCACCAAGGTAGAGTACGTGTGTAATGCAATTACCTTCAGTGTATCATTACTTTGTCTGGATGAATTCTCTGTGTAGTTAAAGAGTAGACCTCCTTGTTATCCTTCACAGTAAAAAAAATTGCTGCTTGGTCGGGGAGTGATTGAGGAACCTGCTGTTTTAGGTTGACTTGGCAATGCCGTTTCAACAGAAAACAGGCTTCAGGACAGTCCCTCCATTGTCAATAAACACTGTTGTTTGCCTACACTCCATACGGGAATTTCCTAATGCTGTTTAGCCTCTGTCCGCAATCAAATGTTGATTCCTCTGTCTGAACACGGCCCTCTTGTTGAGTGTTTATTATATATTGTTCAATTTTATAGAGTCCTGGGGCTGTATGTATCAAGCGTCTCAGAGTAGGTGGGCGTAACTAGGATCAGGTTCGATACTAAATCAGCAGCAGGATGCAGTGCCAGCTCAGAGGACGGTATGATCTTTTAACACAAGATGGCGATGTTTGAACAGGGTGTTTTTTTCTCTCCCTGCTTTGCCACGCTTCAAAGACAACTCCTCGAAATGTTGTGTCATGAAACAGCTGGTTAATTGCAAGAGGGTTGACTTACAACACCAATACGTCTGGGTTTAGAGATTGACTGTGATGGGGCTTTCAAATACTCCACAGTATAATTCTCTGTTCAAGGCCACTGGCAAGCCACAGTAATCGGTTTTTGCCTGGTCAGCTCAGTGCACTCACTGGTTGCCTCCCAAATGGAGCCATATGGGCCCTGGTAAAAGTAGTGCAGGGGATAGGATGGCATTTGAGACGCAACCACTGTCCCGGTGGGCCAGGTGCTTCAACAGACTGAACTCCCTGCTTTCTCTCTCATCCTTATCTTCATGTCTGTGACCTGAGACCACTCCACTTAGAGGTCGTTTTGAAGGAAGCCCATGCATAGCATCTCTTCAGATCTCCATCTCCCACCCATTTCTCTCCTCAGATTGTTTATCAATAATGCCTCGAGCGACTCCTTTCTCCTTCATCCGGTAACTTTCTGCACTTTATGTGCAGTTTACCTAAAGTTGTAAAAGTACCAATCCTTATTTTGATGTGATCCTTGTCTTGATAAACAAGACATTGGTGGATGATTCACAGGAAGCCGTGGAGAGAGACAGAGTCCAGATGGTTGGGTCAGCACAGCCCACTGTCTATAGCAGAGGGAGAGAGAGAGAGAGAAAGAGGGAGAGACAGAGAGACCCCTTATAGCAGAGAGAGAGAGACTGTTCAACAACAGAGCAAAGCTCGGAGAGACTGTGCGTGCGCGCATGTGTTTGTCATTTCAGTTACAATACTTAAGCATTTAGCCAGCTACTATACTGCAATTCTTTGTGTAATTGCACAGCAATAAACATCAACATTATTGTACCTCTTACGTTTTCGACCCTACATACCTCTCTGGTTGTATGACCAGCATTGCTCACACAGATGTTCTTACACAGTAACAATAGCACGCAAACATGGTGTAATTATGTCAAATTAGGGAAACCCAGGATTAATTCAAGTGGTAAAGAAAATAAGTGATGCTCAGATTTTCCTCAATGGGTTGTAGAGTGCCTGAGCCAGCTGGTAGGTAAACCCCAGCACAGAGGATTCCCTGCTTATTGCCCTCCAGGAATTAAAACCACATTCAACGCTATGTTCAAACCACAAACAACTACCTGGTCATGGGATCCCTTTGAATATCTGAGGATACCCAGACACAAGGCTTCAAAATAAATTAAATAGGATAGAATTTAATAAACAAATAATAGAAGAGAATTAAATAATATAGTGGAAACTGTTGCTTTTTTCCCAAGAACATTTCACTTTACTAATTTGTGGACTGCATTCTGGATGAAAGATGTCCCAAAATGGCTTTTGTTATATTCTGTCTTACTCTACTGTCCAGAAGAGGGAGCCTCGGTTTTCACAACAACAACTTTTCCCGAAGTCCATTGTGTCCCCAGTCTTTTTGTAACTCACGGATGTAAAGACACTGTAACACCATGAGCTCTATGTATCTAGATACAATTGAAGTCAGAAGTTTACATACACCTAGGTTGTTAACAAATTATAGTTTTGGCGAGTCGGTTAGGACATCTACTTTGTGCATGACACAAGTCATTTTTCCAACAATTGTTTACAGACAGATTATTTCACTTATAATTCACTGTATCACAATTCCAGTGGGTCAGAAGTTTACATACATTAAGTTAACTGTGCCTTTAAACAGCTTGGAAAATTCCAGAAAATGATGTCATGGCTTTAGAAGCTTCTGATAGGCTAATTGACATAATGTGAGTCAATTGGAGGTGTACCTGTGGATGTATTTCAAGGCCTACCTTCAAACTCAGTGCCTCTTTGCTTGACATCATAGGAAAATCTAAATAAATCAGCCAAGACCTCAGAAAACAAATTGTAGACCTCCACAAGTCTGTTTCATCCTTGGGGGCAATTTCCAAACGCCTGAAGGTACCACGTTCATCTGTACAAACAATAGTACACAAGTATAAACACCATGGGACCACACAGCCGTCATACCGCTCAGGAAGGAGAAGCGTTCTGTCTCCTAGAGATGAACGTACTTTGGTGAGAAAAGTGCAAATCAACAGCAAACGACCTTGTGAAGATGCTGGAAGAAACAGGTACAACAGTATCTATATCCACAGTAAAACGAGTCCTATATCGACAAAACCTGAAAGGCCGCTCAGCAAGGAAGAAGCAACTGCTCCAAAACCGCCATAAAAAGCCAGGCTACGGTTTGCAACTGCACATGGGAACAAAGTTCGTACATTTTGGAGAAATGTCGTCTGGTCTGATGAAACAAAAAAGGAACTGTTTGGCCATGATAACCATCGTTATGTTAGTAGTAAAAAGTGGGAGGCTTGCAAGCCGAAGAACACCATCCCAACCGTGAAGCACGGGGGTGGCAGCATCATGTTGTGGGGGTGCTTTGTTGCAAGAGGGACTGGTGCACTTCACAAAATAGATGGCATTATGAGGAGGGAAAATGTGGATATATTGAAGCAACATCTCAAGACATCAGTCAGGAAGTTAAAGCTTGGTCGCAAATGGGTCTTCTAAATGGACCCCAGCGTACTTCCAAAGTTGTGGCAAAATGGCTTAAGGACATTAAAGTCAAGGTATTCGAGTGGCCATCACAAAGCCCTGACCTCAATCGTATAGAAAATGTGTGGGCAGAACTGAAAAAGCGTGTGCGAGCAAGGAGGCCTACAAACCTGACTCAGTTACACCAGCTCTGTCAGGAGGAATGGGCCAAAATTCACCTAAAATAATTGTGGGAAGCTTGTGGAAGGCTACCTGAAACGTTTGACCCAAGTTAAACAATTTAAAGGCAATGCTACCAAATACTAATTGTGTGTATGTAAACTTCTGACCCACTGGGAATGTGATGAAAGAAATAAAAGCTGAAATAAATCATTCTCTCTACTATTATTCTCACATTTCCCATTCTTAAAATGAAGTGGTGATCCTAATTGACCTAAGACAAGGAATTTTTACTAGGATTAAATGTCAGGAATTGTGAAAAACTGAGTTTAAATGTATTTGGCTGAGGTGTATGCAAACTTCCAACTTGGGTACAACCCAAATAGCACCCTATTTCCTACATAGTACACTACTTTTGGTACCCTGGTTTAAAGTAGTGCACTATAAATGGAATAGAGTGCCATTGGGAAAGCAGATTATATCTTCCCATGGAAACATGACAGAAACAAAAGGCAATGTCACATGAAGGACTGCACTTGTATCTTTCTGTGCTCTTATGCATGTCAGACATTAGAGAGAGGCAGAAAGCGGCAACTACGTCCCAAATGGCACTGTATTGTGCACCGCTTTTGACCAGGGCCCATAGGACCGTGATTTGCGACACACCCTATTTCAGGCTGACCTCCAGCATGTCTTTTCAGATAAATACACTGCATAGACACCACACCTCTCTCTGCATCATTTCACCACACTTCTGACTCTCTTCGCTATAATCAAAACAAAACAAGCCACATTTTTCAAAAGCCCATAAAAAGTTCAAACCCTCCCCGAGGCGACAGATTAGTGTACCTTCTGTGAGTTTTTAAGACCGTCCAAAATAAAGTTCCACTCATCCCCAAACTATTTTCAGTCCCACAATGACTAGTTAATTGAAAACCATACTGTTCTTCCTCCCAGAAGATTGCAACATAGATACAAAGGAACAACAAGATCGGCCTAAACGTTCTATTGCACCATGCATCTGTTGAACAGTGCAGTTTCAATAAACATGATTATAACTATAATGTCTTGGCTTTTCATGAACTAAAAAAGTTCATTCCCAGCTTTGAAGTGTCCCTTTACACTGTAAGTCTCTTTATTTTTATTTGTATACAAATTCAGTAGAATTTTACTGTACCACAATCACTCAATTTCTGTAGTGGCTGTTACTATGGAGATGTTCAGTATTGTAGATGGGTATTCTCCAACTAGTAGAATGGCGTATTCTTCTATATATATTCACTATATATATTCACAATGCTGTGCATAGTTGTAATGTAGTACAAAATTAATGAAGCAGCGTTATCACAATACGGGAACTGAAGTTCACTCTGGGAAAAATTAAGTTATTCTATTCTATTCTAATAAGATCATTATTTCACCGTCTGTCCATTTTTAGACTGGGAGGGAGAGAATTCTTAGAAAAGGGATGTTCATTTGATAGCAAGAGTTACCATAGCATCCCTTCTGCTATTTGAGCATCAATGCAGTACAACCTTTCACTCAAATTCATGGCAGATTTTCCCCCTCTGAGCCTCTGAACACAAGGGGCATCTCCCAACAGAGACTGGTCGTAAATTTGTAATGAGGGACATAAATACAAGTACAACTACTTAACTTCAAGAGAATGGTAGGTGGACAGAAAAGTTGGAATGTAATTATAACTGACAAGAAAGAATATTGGTGAATATTCATATTGGTGAATTCATAGTGCCTATCCTGAAATATGAATATAGTGTCAACTGTAGTAGTAGAATAATAATATAATGATATAATCTACTGTATAAGCCTTTAGATACATGCTCTTGGTAGGAAATAGACATGCTTGGTCCCTGGACAGGACACTGTAAAGCATACTAAGTTTTAACTCAAATGACTTGAGGAAACTAATTGCCATGACTCATTTGAGAAAAGCAACACATTTTTTGTAAGTTAGAACTGGCCTACCCTTGGTTGACTTGGGACCGATCAATTTAAATGAACAGCAAATGGATTCCCCAGTGAACAATGGGAAACAATTAGGCTCCTCGTGTGTTAGAGTCCTGACTGCAGATCATTTTGGCAAAACCCCACGGCACACCAGATGGAAGCAGTATTTATTTTTTCTTGAGCTTCTAACATTTTGCTATTCATTCTCTGAGAGGAAATGTGCCCATTGTAGTGTATGGGACCTGAGGAAAGCAATAAGTGCGTAATTTAAGCAGAACAGTGACTCAGTCGTAATGGCTCACAGTGGTGGTTATCTGCAGTATAGTATGAAGCAGACAGTGGGACAATTGCCATGTATCTACTCCCAGTCAAGTAGAGAGGTTCAGACCATATGAACTCAGGTTGTGACTTCTTCACATTGTCAGAATGCACTTTACACTGATGGCCGTGGCTAAAGGTTCTATGGTTTCATTTCTTCATCCCACCCGCTCTCTTAAAAGCCTAATATGCATAAACACATGGCTTGGAACAACTTTGTATTTAGACCACATAGCTCTTAGGAAAATAAATCAATGGACATTCAAATTAGGGTTGAACAAGTATAAAGTAACTCTAGTCAGGAAGATAAGTTACAATGTCATCATATGTATTAATAGTATCATCGAATGTCATTCATTAAAGTACAGTCCCATCACTCCCATGTCAACTCATTCTCTGACTGAAAGTAAGTCAATGAACTTTTTTGGTATCATCATCGTCAATCTCATCATCATCATCATCATCATCATCATCATCATCATAAGAAAAGAGGACAAAAAGTATTTTCTGCTGTCCCAGACTGCCCCATTTAGACCTCTTATCTGGGAATCTCCATATCCCTTAACAAGACACTTGCGCTCTTCTGCCGCTTTTCTTTGCTCTGAGTGACGTCGAAGTGGGCTGGCAAAGTGCTAAGTGGTGTAGTTTAGAATGCTATCAGTAGGCTATAAGAAAAACATCTCAAGTCAACGAGACTCACGATAGTGCGCGTTAGTACACCCACTGCTTTCGGATGTATTCCAATGCTTATATCGTGGCGGAGCTATCATACAATTGCGCAGATGTGAGATAGCATGAAAGAGTGTTCAGCCAACTCACTTCCAACTTATCTTCATTCAATAAGTTATAAGAAAGAGCAGTCAAACTTTTTCGTTCTTTAAATCACTTGTCCTGCAGTAGTTAGGTTACATCCAGCACTTTGTCTGCCTTTTATCAGATCTCAAATCAGATACACACTTGAACCCAGGACCTGTCATTCTCAAACTGCGTCGCCGGGAACTCTGGAGTGGACGAGCCTTTGATAAAGCTGTCAGATTTTAGAGGGACATAAAACTTGTTATACGCGCTCTATCTCTGCACGTATCTGTTGTCAAAAACGAGCCATACAATGGATTTCACATTCTGCCGCCTAATATGTCTTGTGAGGGCTATCACTCTGTTCTATCAAAGGTGAGTTGAGAAGTTTAATTTACTTACTTTAATATTTTACCTGAACATTTATTTGAATAGTAGATGGATGCCTTTTACGTTCACTGATGTAGTTATTCATCTTCAAGATTTACTGATAAGTTAATAAACTAAATGATTGTGCCAGTGTTTATATAAAGTTTGTATCACAAGTATTTATGCAGTTGCTACATTATTCAGGTGTGTTTTAATTACATAACCTAGCTACAGTTAGCCCAGGCTGGTCTATGTTGGCGCATTTAGGATCATTGTAGGCATTGCTCTTGTTTGCAAATCATATTGTGCAATTATAGTACTGTACAATAAATAACTCAAAACAAATTTTAGCTTTGCAAATCCTGTTCGTCTAACATTAGAGGAGTTCAGTTTGTTATAATCACACAATAAGTATAACATTGCAGTTATAACAGGCTTTGTTCCATGTTGGGTCAGTGTAGGTAGCTACTTTAGATACTGTAATAACCTAAAATTGAATGAAAGGGTTATTGAATATTTATTTATGCATACCTGTTTAATGATCAGGATGCTGTATCACAGATAGACTACATTTCAATCATAACGGACATAAATGTTCCCAAGTACTTTTCTATGATTTTTTATTGACTTGAAAAGTAGTGTTTATTTTTTATTCTTGCCAACATGTGGTTCCATCCTCTGTTGTGACATGCCCCTTCATTTAATACCAGATTGCAAGATTTAAAGTTTGTTGTCACAGAGTGCTTTGAGACATGGTCAAAATTTGTAGGAAAAATGCAATCAATTATTTTACATATACATGTTTTATTGGTCAATACTATGATTACAGTAACAACTCAGCAAATATGAACGATTGCACAAACGGAATTTGATGTAATGAACTTCATGCCTGTGTGTGTGTGTGTGTGTGTGTGTGTGTGTGTGTGTGTGTGTGTGTGTGTGTGTGTGTGTGTGTGTGTGTGTGTGTGTGTGTGTGTGTGTGTGTGCGTGCGTGCGTACGTGTGTGTGTGTGTGTGTGTGTGTGCAGGAGGCAAAATATTTAAGAATGCAAAATAACAAAATAACATAAAATAACATAAAATAAAAATTTTATTTTCTCACTGTACAATGTACCGCTTTCAGACCTTCAACCGCTTCATGAGTCAATATTGTCAGAAACAATTTACAACCATAAACTCTCAGAAGTGTAATACTGTAAAACACCTGACTCCTGTCTTGTGAATGACTGTTACACATGATTTACAGGGCACAGAAGTATCAATCATGTACTACAGTACAGGCACACCTTAACATCAAACCTTCTGTGTTCCAGGGTAGATTCCAACGAGATTCTAGGGCTGAAAATCCCCAATATCGACCCCATTCTCAACGCCAACACCGTGTGCTTGACCCTGCCTGGACTGAACCGCAGACAACTGGAGGTGTGCATGAGAAATCCAGACGTCACCGCCTCGGCCATCCAAGGGATCCAGATCGCCATCCATGAGTGCCAGCATCAGTTCAGAGGACACAGGTGGAACTGCTCCAGCCTGGAGACCAGGAACAAGATCCCATACGATAGTGTGGTTTTCAAACGAGGTGAGTCACCTTACAGAAAGTACGGGGTAGGGAACCCCCTTAGTTAAAAAGGGTGCTTCTGATTACCTCAGCTGCATCCCAAATGGCACCCTAATCTCTATATAATTCCCTTATTGGAAAAAGTATTGCACTATAAAAGGAATAGGGTACCATTTGGGACATATACCACAGGTCCCCTTTACTCATTCACTTCACACACTGACTCATAAAGCTGTTTGTCATTATCATTATTGGAATAGTGGTTGGTTTTCTGGCATTTGGTTATGGATAGATATGTTTTGCCTGAGGCATAGAAACTCTAAATGATAGATATCAACAGCCACTTTTAAATGAGGTGATTCATCCGCTAAGAAATGCATACTGAATGAATATTTTATTACATAGTTGCAGTACATTAAAATATATTTTCTTGTACTATGTTTTATTTGAACTGGGCACCAACAAACATACAGTAAGTACAGTAGTCCGATGGCAGAAATAAAGCTATTAAGCTAATGTGAGTCTTTGTTTATTTAGATGCTTTTATGAGTGGGTTTAACACATGCAGCATATTATGCATGCCCTAACTAATTGTTTGTTTGGATATCTAATTTTACTACAGGAAACGGATTTCATATCCTCTTTACCTCAAACATATATCTGCTTGTTGATTTATTCTGACATACTTTATGGGGCCATATTTCTACGTTAGCCGGAATTAAAGCTAAGCTAAAAAGCCAATGAGACACATAAAGTGAGCCTTTTCGAGGCATGGCTAATGCTTTTACTCTCTGCCAGTGCAAGTGCTGTGAATTTGCTCTCAGCACTTTCCCAACTCTCAGTGGCAATACATAAACCTGTTTAGTTGGTTTCTGTAAGACAAAGTGACAGTTTTCTTTAATCTTTAATTAATTTTCCCACTTCCTCAGCCATCAGTTCAGCCGGGCGTGCCTCTCATTTTAAATTATTTGTTAGACTGATTTGTTCTAGGTCTCTCGCCTCAGCCTGCCTGGGAGGAAATCTAAAACAGCATTTTCATGTCTGTGTCTCTGGACTGCATCTAAGTGCTGTCCTCCGTCCCCCATGGAATCATGGCAAGATGGAAAGGGAGAGAAAGTACTCTGTGTGTGCGTGCCTGCATGCGTGTGTACGTGAGTTTACGTGCATGTGCATGTGAGTGAATAGGGGATGATCAATGAAACATCATCGACTATATCTTATGTATCCTCTAAACCAGCGTTTCCAAAACTAAGGGTCGCAACCCCATGTGGGGTCGCCTGATTTAAAAACGGGATCGCGAGAGAAAGCCTTGAAAAAAACAATTATAATTTGAGCTTGGTTCATAGAGCCAGGGTTACATCAGTAACCTCCGGTAGCCGCTAGATGCGGTTGTAATAAACAGAGCGGTTTCTGTTTTCTTCCTACAAATGTGGCTCTATCTTTTGAATGGTTTAACCTTTTACTGCAGTGGGCTAAATCAGGGCCACACAGAGTTATTCTTGGTAGTCTTAAACAAATCTACTTTGAAACAAAAGTATACATCTCACACACGGTTATGAGCTTAAAAAAAGAAGATACCTATGCCATGTCAGATATAGAGTATATTTTTGGTTTGCATCCCAATATTACACTTTATATACATCACAGAAGACTGAAATATAACAAAACCATTTGACAAAGAAAAACCTGATTTTTGTAGGTTTTTTTTAAATAAGCTTTATTCATTATGAAATTAGGAAAATTATTACTAACATTCCACCCATGAGGCCAAAGATGGCACTTTTGGTCATCGACTGCAGGAAAGGGCTACGATCCGAAATATTATGACAGTCACTGAAAGATAATATTCTCTGTTTCCCTCTACAATTGCCCCAAACCTCATTACAAGAAACCAGGCACTAAATCAGACTGGGGGGAGAACATCATTAATGATGATGTTCTTTTCTACAAAGAAGATCATACAAAATGATTACCTGAATACTTCCCAGTACCTTTCTGATGCATTTCAGTACTGTTAAAAGTACTGTCAGACTGATTTGTAATAGACTGTCATAGCCCCAATTAAAAAAGTTAACATTGGCAGTTGACTACATGTTTTTTTTTTTACAGGGTGGGGTCATCAATTTTATGGGGGAACCCCTGCCTAAACAGGTTGGATGCTTTTCATTTAGGAATGGTAGCATTTATTTCTAAACATGTTTTGTGAATAGTGCAAATTTCAGATATTACCGGTTCACACCTGATTGAACAGTGCAGTTTTTCATTAATCATGCGTTCCATCTAAGGTAGACAAAAAAGGGGACAGAGGTGAGGCAGCTTTCAAAGGTCTAATGAATCAAGCTCAAATCTGCATTGAACAGGGGTCATGGCCAGTTTAGGACTTGGGTCTGAGCATCTCTTTTTTAAAATAAAAAATAAAAATTGTAGTACTTTTAACCCCTTTTTCTCCCCAATTTCGTGATCTCTAATTGGTAGTTACAGTCTTGTCCCATCACTGTAACTCCCGTACGGACTCGGGAGAGGCGAACGCCTCAGCAGAGTCGAAGAACTCTTGTCTGTAGTGACGCCTCAAGCACTGCATCGCCCCACTCGGGAGGCCGAACTAAGCATCTCTACAATAGTGACAAATTGGGATGTTTGGCTGTAGGATTTTGAATCAAACTTTAAGCTTTAAAGGGAAAATCAGCAGTTGAAACAATCTCAAATCGTTTATCCTGCCCGTTTCGGTAAAAAGCTGAAGGTTGGGTCTGGAGAAATGCAACCACTCTCAAGTTCATAGACAGAGCTTTGGATGCAAGGACTGACCATCCATGATATGAAATTATAGTTTTAACCATGTTTTGAGGCTATAGTGTTTATTTACATTTACTTTGTTAACAAACATTTAAGCAAAACAAGCCTATACTTTGGGTTCTGATCGGGTATGCCAGTTTAACTAAGCTCATGAGCCATTAATAAGTTATATTATTCAAGAATCAATGTGTACATATCATTAATTAAGTCCAAAAATGGATGTCTCAACTACGGACTGCCCCTTTAATGTCTTGAATTTAACAATTTACTTGACATATTCTAAACATATTCTAAACGGTTTGTTTAATAACACAACATTTCTCTTCAGTAAGTTATTCTGAGAAGGGATGGTTTTACAGGAACTCAAGGAGTCATGGTTGCAGGCTATTAAGTCTGACCGGCACTAAGGAGAGTACAGTATTGACAGATACTCTGTATGTTACCCTGTCACACTGGAAATGGGGTGCACTGGACAGAGAAAGTCTAGGCCCATTAACTTGGTGAAACAATGTTAAGATTCTCTAGCACAACCGGAGAAAACCCCTCAGAATCACCTTACACACAAGTGGATCCACTGTCAAAGATGTGTGGAATATTACATATGTATATACAGTACGTGGGACAGGTCCTGCCCTAGGCATAAGCGACATAAGCTAGTGGCCTAGTTACAGTTTTGACTTAAATCAGGTTGAAAATCTATGGCAAGACATGAAAATGTCTGACATTTATTTTTACGAATAATGTGCAAATATTGTACAATCCAGGTGTGCAAAGCTCTTAGAGATTTACCCAGAAAGACTCACATCTGTAATCGCTGCAAAAGGTGAATCTAACATGTATTGACTCAGGGGTGAGAAGACTTATGTAAATGTACTTATATAAAATGTTGTATTTCAATTTCAATAAATGTGCAAACATTTCTAGAAACGTATTCACTTTGTCATTATGGGGTATTGTGTGTAGATGGGTGAGCAAAAAATATATTTAATCCATTTTGAATTCAGGCAGTAAGAACAAAATGTGGAATAAGTCAAGGGGTATGAATACTTTCTGAAGGCACTGTACTGTATGTGTATTTACAATCCCCTTCTCCAAATAGATTACTAATTTGCCTATCTCTTATCAATAGCTCTTATCAATTTATAAATTACAGTGCATGGAGAATGCTGTTATTTCGGGAAAAAATAAAGAAGATGCTTTTTGGAACCGGTAGATTCCCTCGACCTTCGTGCGTTAAGGTGGTGGAATTATGAGGGAATGAAATCAAGGTCAGAATACAGTGTATCTGTAGACACACCGCTGCTACACCTTCATTTCTTTGATCTCCACCTCGAACGAATAGCAGTTGAATAGCATGCTGTTCTCATGCTTAGGTTCAAGGTCAGAAAATGCATAGAGAGAAAAATGCATAAAAAGGGAATTGCCTTCCATTTACCCGTGCTTAACTTGAATCGAATCCCCATTTGAAAAGGCAGGCAGATCAAACGGCTGCCAACAGTAGCCAGGCTAATTGTAAACATGCTGGAGAGCTCAATAAAGGGAGAGCTTTAACGGGGATTAACAATACGGTGCTCATATCTTCTGCACCACCATCGGCGGCCACTTCCATCCCTGCTTATGATCACTGTCAGATCCTTGTGTTGAAAGGATGGTTGATGGTGGGGGTCTGTTCACTTTCAGCCCCTGAGCCTGGAGACATGCAAGTGTTTGGGCTTAATTGCTATTGTCCCAGATGTTTCTCTGCCTCTGTTGTGTTGTGAGGCACGGTGGGGGTTCATACTGGTACTGCAGTCTATGTCATCAACCCATCAGGGCTCATTGGACTTCTCCTCAGCTCAACAGATAGTAATCTACTGCACTGCACTGTATATGCAGTAGGAATCATACGGTGTGCAGCAGGATCCTATCTCGATCTTAAACATGACCCCTTGCTTTTTTATTTACCTCCCCTCCCCCCACCAGGTTTCCGTGAGAGTGCTTTTGCATACGCCATCGCAGCGGCGGGCGTGGTCCACGCCGTGTCCAACGCCTGCTCCATGGGGAAGCTGAAGGCGTGCGGCTGTGATGAGAAGCGGAGAGGAGACGAGGAGGCCTTCCGCATCAAACTGAACCGGCTGCAACTGGAGGCCATCCACCGCGGGAAGGGCATGGTGCACGGTGTCATGGAGCACTTCCCTGCAGATCTGCCCGGGTCTCAGGACTCCTGGGAGTGGGGAGGCTGCAGCCCTGATGTGGACTTTGGGGAGAAGTTCTCCCGGGAATTCCTGGATTCGCGCGAGACCTACAAGGACATCCATGCCAGGATGAGGCTCCACAACAACAGGGTTGGCAGGCAGGTGAGATGAGGCGTTTCAGCTACTGAAGGGGGCTGTTTGGGGGTGGTGGGTGGTGGGAGTTATGACTGTGTAGAGGGGTTTACAGTACAGTTCTCTTCTCTTTAGAGAAAATACTATTTGAGAAGGTCCGGTCACACAAGTTTCCTAGGTGGTAAGGTCTGAATGCGTAATAACAAACCCCCACCTTGCAACCCATGCGGTCCCAAACTTTCAAACCGTTCACACTCCTCTTGTTGGTGGAGAGAAATGTCTAATTTCCTCCACCAATTGGCACATTTTTTAGCCGGGATCCGTGGTCCGTATTTACCCCGTTCTCTGGGTTCGGATCCGGCCTGTGGACCACCTGTTGAGTATCGAGGACTTTGTTTGTGGGGGCCCATAGGGCTATGGTCAAAAGCAGTGCACTTAGATCACCATTTGGGACACATTCTTAGTTCACTGAGGAGTTTTTTATGGAAAAGACACATTAATGCAGTTACAAAATGAGAGGATTACGACTCGAGTCCTAACGATAACGTCATTTTGAGGCACATGCTCTGATTTTATTGGCTCAGTTGTCAGTAGTGACCTATCAATACAGATTACTCACTGATTTCTCCACATGATGCAATTGCCTTGCATATGTGGTCTCTTGAGTCAGGCTTCCTCTCCCACTTAGTTTGTAATCAGGCTGTTGTAGCCTACAATAACAACCATGGAAGCAGCTGTGTATGTTGTTTGAAAGTACTCATAGTTTTAGAATGTTTTTTCAGATATCAATATAGGAAATCGTTAATAGATTGATATGAAGTAAATGTCATAGCTGACATTTATTGGCAATGAAGGTGTCGTCACCACCCCTCACCATATACATCAAAGTCAAAGTCAAAGTCACCATTATTAGTCAGTTGTACAACCAAATGCCTTCAACCGAAATGTGTCTTCCGCATTTAACCCAACCCCTCTGAATCTATTTAATCTATTTAACCCAACCTACTACTACTACACCATATACATTTTACTATCATTATTACGTTTCAAAGCAAGATGCCTCATTTTGCTTTTTGTGGACATCATAGGTAGTTCTCCTGTCCAAGCAACTGTGCTCTTGCAATTTGTGCATGCTCAATTTAATATACTTATGTGTTCCTATGGGCAGTGTAGCATTTGGCTATTAAAGAAGCTTGGTTATGATGGTCATATAGCAGTGGTTTCGAATTCGAACGTAAACATTGACAGCTTCCTTCTAAAAAAACAAGTTTCTCCTTAACTCTAGTTCAATTTGGTTGATGTTATGATACCATAAGTGATCAATTGAATAACATTAGTATGGAATTCCATGGGTTTTTTCCCAGCGTATAGTTGATTTCATGGACAGATGCTTGGGGTTGCCATGGTGTTATTGGTCTGGTGTTAGACTAATTGGATAATATGAGTCAGATTTGTGTTGCTCCAGATGACAGGGAGAGTAGCAAGAGCATGGGATTGGTTTATGGTTAGTCAAGTATGTTTTATGAAATTAGCAGAGAAGAGAAAGTGCCCAAATAGGATATAGTTAACAATAGAAATGTTGATATACTACAATTACTACGTACCACTCCTACTCCTACTGCTTCTAATACTACTACTACTACTACTACTACTACTACTACTACTATTACTATTACGAATACTTTAACTACTACTATTACTACTACTAATACTATTATTACTACTACTACTCCTGCTCCAGCTCCTGCTCCTGCTACTACTACTACTACTACTACTACTACTACTACTACTACTACTACTACTACTACTACTACTGCTACCTCTACTCCTACCACTACTATTACTATTACTATAACTACTACTATTACCACTACTAATGCTATTATTATTACTACTACTACTCCTACTCATAGTGCTTCTGCTCCTTCCCCTACTACTACTACTACTACTACTACTACTACTACTACTACTACTGCTGCTGCTACTACTAGTAGTACTATTAATATTACTACTACTACTACTACTACTACTATTAATATTACTATTACCATTACTAATACTATTGCTATTACTACTACTACTACTACTACAACTCCTACTCCTATTGCTACAGCTCCTGCTCATACTGCTGCTGCTGCTACTATTACTACTACTGCTGCTACTATCACTATTACACCTACCATTGCCATTACCACTACTACAACCCCACCCCACTGCCCACTGCTGCTGCTGCTGCCACTACTACCACTACTACTACTACCACTACCACTACTACTACCATTGCCATTACTACTACCATTGCCACACCCTGCCCCACTGTTGCTGCTACCACTACTACCACTCCTCCCACTACCACTACTACCACTGCCCTACTACCACTACTACTACCATGAATATTACTACCACTACTACTACCACTACCACCACTACTACCACTACCACTACTATGAACATTACTACCACTACCATTATTACCACTACTACCACTACTACTACCACTACCACTACTACTACCACTACCATTAATATTACCATTAATACAACCACTACCACTACCACCACCACTACTACCACTACCACTACTACTCTGCCACCGCCGCCACTACCACCACTACCACTACCACCATTAATATTACCATTAATACAACTACTACTATTACTACTACTACTAATACTACTACTTCTGCCACTGCTACTGCTACTGCTGCTACTGCTACTACTACTACTACTACTACTATTAATATTACTATTAATACAACTACTACTATTACTATTACTACTACTATTACTATTATTACCACTACTCCTGCTCCTGCTCCTGCTCCTGCTCCTGCTCCTGCCCTGCTACTACTACTACTATTACTACTGCTACTGCTACTGCTACTACTACTGCTACTGCTACTGCTACTGCTACTACTATACTACTACTGCTGCTACTACTACTACTACTACTACTACTACTACTACTACTACCTATTGTTACTGTAGATGATCACTCCCAGGCAGCACTGTTGCCATACACAATAGGAGCAGTAAATTTCACATTGTTCGACGCTTCCTCCTGAGTAATTTGGTCTTGTATCTTTTCATCCGTTTACTTCTGGTTTCCTTGATTATTCAGACAAAACACAAATGTGGAGTTACTCAGCCAAGGAGAGAGAGAGAGAGAGAGAGAGAGAGAGAGAGAGAGACTCAGATGATTGTCCTGCTTTTCATGTGCAGCAGGGCCGGAATTAAAGCCATGCTCTGCCCTACACAGTGACCCATTAGTGTGTCCATAGCATAGGCACAATGAGCCATGAAATTATTTGCTTCTTGGCCAGTGATATACTGTAAAATCAGATGACATACATTGCAAAAAAACAAATGTCATTTCTAAATCAACAGTCAATTTAATCCTCTTAGGAATTTCAGAGTTTCTATGTTACGTACTACAAGGCTAATGTTGTTCGTTGGATGACAAGACTGATGATATATGATCATTGTTACACCCCTTTGTTTTAGGAAGTTGCAGTGTTCTGAAAAAAATATATCAACATAGAGATAATAGAGAGGCGTAGCTAGCTACTGACTTTTGATCTATTTGACAATCAGGGTGATAAGTTGCAGGGGAGATTCATAGTTTGGGCACATTGAAGCTCTGTTTTTGACAAGAGGCCTATTTGGCAACAATAGCTGGTTGTGCTAGAAACGTACCTGCTGCTACTGGGAAATGCTTTGAAACTGACAAAACCGCTTTTGGAGACAGCTTCTTGAAGGAGAGCCAAGAAAACCGGAACTATTAACATACACATTGGTTGAAACAAAAGCTAAGTTGATATCCAATAACGCTGTCCAACAGTTGCACTGTGTAATTAACAGGTAGTTTATCATCAAATGTATTTCAGTATGATACAGACTTGACCAGAGTTGCGTTCAAAGCTGCAAAGTCTGTGCATCTGCTAGTTGTCTCTCAGATCAGGTTGCACAATGCTCTGGGTATGTGGAGTGCAGTTCTCTTAGCACACTTCATATATCAATGCTTTAATGAGTTCTAAGCTCGGAGAAGAAAACAATTGAAGGTGCAAATGAAATATACTAAAGCACTGTACAGAGACGTCAGAGGTACAGTATGACTCATGGAGTTACGCATCGTTAGAAGAACACAGCCAGAGCAGCACCTTGATAACTTCAAACAGAGCAGAAAGCCCCCCCAAATCAAAATGAAAACACTGACAGGTGAGGTCTCAAATAATACCTCCACCCTCTTCCACCTCCACCAACCCCTCCCCTTAAAAAGGAGCTGTCTTTTGTAGAGGAATGTGGCGGTTTTAGTGGGGTATACATGTCGCCTCATGCCCACCCTCTGGTTGTCACGACGTTCAGTCTTGTTAAGAGCTCTAATTAGTGGCTGTTGGCTCTTTGGAAACAGATGTTTAAACCCAGCAAAAGATTTTAGACATCAAACACGACGGAAAGTAGAAAGAGATTCGCCCTTCCTTCCCCCCAAATACAGATTTCAGAGAAGTTTATCAGGGAAGAAAAGTCTAAGAAAAAAAAAAATTTTTTAACCAAAGCACATCCCTCTCATTCCAACAATTTTCTCTGAGTTAATTTTAAGCAAATGTTTAGTGTACAGCAGTGTGTTGTGTATAATTATGTGATGATTGATTGGAACCTGGTTTTCGAGGTTCCCGCTGCATGATTAAATGTTTACAGTGTCTGTCAATAACATGGAAACATTTGCAAGGGTAGTAAACTCCTTTTGCTTACATTTTCATTGGAATCACTCAATTTGACCTGCACAGCCACAACAAATGCTGACATTATTTTACATAGCATGTCTGTATTCCCAGCTATGAGCAATGTGCCTGGAAGTAGATATTAGCTCTCTGCTTTTATGTTGTGTATTTTGATTAATGAGGTCTCTCTCTCGCTCGTATGTAGCAGAGCTTATTACACATTGACTGGGCCTTGTGGCTGCTTGGTCTGGCCTTTATGAAGCCTTTACGGTGGCCTGTTGGATCTCCATTAGAGATGTGTAGCATCTAAGGATAGGGAGCATTCCATTGGGCCGGCAGTGGATCAGTTTCACCACCCTGGTCTAGGGTCTCACAGGGGCACCACCACAACAAATGCTCAACACTGTTTAAGGCACAGCATGTGGAAGCTATCGATGTAATAACGTTTTATTAAAGGGCCCAAATTGGATCTGTGAATGTTGTGTACAATTAACTGAGAGTGACACTGCATGTGGTTGTTGTGTAGTGAACGGTTCTCATTAGGTTGTTACTTTGAGATGAAATCATTGTTCACTGTCAGTTATTGTGTGGCCTCGTTTTAATCATTCTTTGATGACGTGTTTAAATGACTTACTTGACGCTGAAACTTAATGTGTTGTGGGTTTGTTTATATTCTTTGAAATCTTGGCTTTGTGTCCCTTTAGGGTTGCTATTACATGTCTTTGAAATTAACTACATAAAGCAGTGTGCAATGTTACTTTGTTCGTAAAAACTGACGTTTGACATTCCAGGACAGATATATCCCCCGCAAATATCTAAGTTAAAACCCACAGGATGTAGCTAACTTCATAACTTAACGTCATATTTGCTAAACATTGAGTCATTATAGTACTCTCAATCTCATTGAAGATAGACAACATACCAGTAACAGTCCACAAACAAGACAGTCAACAGAAGTCATTTAGGCCATAACATTTTAATAGACTATTCAATAAAAATAATTATGACACAATAAGGATGAGAGGAATAGGGGATTAAGCACGATGACAATATTAAACAGACACACCATTGATAGAGGAAGGAACATGGTTTGCATCCCAAACGGTACTAAATATGGAATAGGAAGCCATTTGGGATGCAAACATAGCGAAGTTTTTAAGAGCTCTGTACACCATGTAATACCTAGTATTGCCTGTGGTCCTAATCTGCTACCAATATGTCTTATTTGATCTCAGTCTGGGGCTGGTTTATAGAGGAGTCTGTCTCACTCTTCCCCAATTAAAACAGCCCAGATGTGTGTTTTTAACGGTGGTCTGCCAATGAATTTGAGGGCAATTACTTCTAAAGAAGTTTTTTTTCCCTTTGCATAACTACAATGTTAGTTTATAAGACCTACATATGTAGTCCACAGTTTTCATTGAGACTGAAGTCAAAGTCATGAGACAGATGCCTTTGGAAGATATGACCATGTGTAGTTAAACATGAATGTCTCCTCATACAGTATAAGAGGGTATTCAAATGAAGACGATACGCTAGAAAAAAATGGTTTCTTCGGCTGTCCCCACAGGAGAACCCTTTGAAGAATCCTTTTGGGTTCCGTGTAGAACCTAATATGGAAAGTATTCTATATGGAACCCAAAAGAGGTTCTACCTGGAACTTAAAAGGGTTTCTTTAAAGGGTTTTCCTATGGGGACAGCCAAAGAATCCTTGTATTCAGTTTTTTTCTAAGATGATACAGTTGTAATAACGAGGTACCAGTCTTTGCTAAATATTGTAAGCATTATTTGTTTATATCTGACAGTTACCATGTATATTATGCTTTGTGAACATGAGGGTGTATTGTGTGAATACACTATAGAGTGAGACCTGTACAAAACAGGCAGTATTAGCAGTGTAATGAGGCCATGGTTGCATTCAAAATGGTACCCTATTCCCTATATATACTGTATATCCCATAGACCATAGTGCTCTAGTCAAAAGTAGTGCGCTATATAGGGAATATGGCGCCATTTGGGACGCAGCCTAGGAGATGCTAATCAGTGGATGGCAGACACAGACATGACCATCAGATAGTTCCTGTACTGTGCTCTCTGTTCTCCCCTCCAGGCCTGTCTAGCCTCTGGGCCTATGAGTGAGATTCTAAAACCCAGTCAGTTCCGCTTCCAAAAGGGCACCATAAATCACTGCCATATCAGCGTCTCTCGTCAGTCAGTCACTTCCAGGAGAGCTCAGCTCGGCAGCGGCTCACACACTCTTCCTCCCGGTGCCACAGGCACACCCACGTCGACTCAGCTCATGCCCCCAGGTGCACCCTGGGACACGGCTTGGAGGAAAGGGAACAATCTTCCTGATCTGATCATCATCACCGCAGTCATGTCAGACCGGGCCACTTATGGTAAGAGCAGGCAGGTCCCATTTCCTAAACTGTGACAGCTCTGAGGTTTTATGCCAGTTTTGGTTTCAGTCGTCTCTCGTTTGAGTGTGTCATTTTTGTGTCCCCCGCTTACAGGCTTCAGGATATTGCTTAGTCCAGATTTTTGTTGTTGTAGTAAATAAAAAACCTACTAGTTAAACAGTTGATTATGAGAATTCATGAAAACAACTACAGTAGGGATACAATTAGACCGGCCAGTTCAGTTTGTATCTAAAGGGTTAAGTGGGTTACTGTTGTGTAATTACAGGGTGTAAATATAGCCAGAAGGATGCTGTTCAGGGACGTAAGTTGGTCTGATGTAAAAACGAAGCTTAAAGGCCTGAAAGTATTTACCCAGGTTTGTGATGGTGGTCTGATTGGGTTGTGATCGATAGTTGTTAGCTTTGGCCCCAGTGAGATCAAGAGTGTTGTTTCTCTTCCTAATGGATGACTCAAGTGGGTCCATTTATCTCTCTCCCACTCTACTAATTCACACAGAATATCACTTTCAATCTATTCAATGGGAACACATACGAGAGGCCCTGGAATGGAAACCCACAGCACGCAAACCCAAGCCTTAAAGAATTCATGCTCCTCCACAAAGTATATCTGCTTTTGGCAACTGTTCAAAATGACCTTTAGTCATAGAGTGGCTAAGATGAGCCCTTGGCTCAAACCGTCAGAGCGCTCTGTTTAATGGATCAGAACACAGCTGAATAATAGAGTGGGTTTCGACTCGTTTCTACCAAGGGAAAACACGTTTCAGGGTCTCTTCACTCTACATCAGATTCTATCTCAAAACAAAGAAAGAGAACCCAGCACATGAAATAGTGCAGTTTCATCGCAGCTCGTTTTAGCTGTGACTCACTCACATACTGTAGTAGTAGAAACGTAATCCGTTAGCAATCGACAGACTAAACTTGACTTCTCTCAAAGGTTTTCAACATCTTCGTGTGTGTGTGTCCCAGGGTAGCTACGTAGAGGCCTAGGAGACAGTAGAATGTGGGAGTGCTGAAGGTGTGTGTTTGTGCTTGTGCTGTTGATAGGGGTGGGTGTAGGAGCATCTGTCAGTGCTGAGGGTGGCCCCTTTTCCTGTTGGTAATTGGATCTAAAAGTTTATAACTCAGGCTGACAGATGAGTGCATTGTTGAGAAAATGGGAGGTCTGGGAGTGTGGGAGAGACATCCTCATTCGGGATGTGAACTTGGCATTGTCCTGAAAGAGCACTACGACATTAAAGCTTCTTCGAGTCAGTTATTCCAGGCAAAACATCTCAATAGTAGGCTTGTGCTACCTACATAGTTTTGATGCCTAATCGGTTACTCAGCAATATGAAGCACCCACACATAGCCCATGTTGGGAGCGGGGGCCAGGATCAAGTGGAAGGGAGTTCCACCAAATAGTTTAATAAAGTGCATTTCTGTTTAACATTACTGTAGAAAACTGAAGCCAATTATTTTAGTGACAATTATGTGATAAATGTTAACAGTTGTGGAAGGAAAGAGGAGTCTAATCACAGTCTATATGATTTGCCTAATTTGATGAGTTAACATGTGTCCTACTACAGGATGGGATGAAGGAGGATGCTAACGTGCAGTTCCCTGTTCCCCTCTGTGCAGGTGGTGATGGACCACATGAGACGGAAATGCAAATGCCACGGAACCTCAGGAAGCTGCCAGCTGAAGACCTGCTGGCAAGTCACACCGGAGTTCAGGGTGGTAGGCTCGCTGCTCAAGGAGCGTTTCCACATAGCCACCCTCATCAAAGCCCACAACAGGAACACGGGCCAGCTGGAGCATGCCCACCACCCCACACACAGACGCAGATCCAACCTCAACGAGCTGGTCTACTTTGAGAAGTCCCCGGACTTCTGCGAGAGGGATCTGCGGTCCGATTCGGCCGGGACGCAAGGGAGGATCTGTAACAAGACGAGTCCAGAGATGGACAACTGTGAAAGCCTCTGCTGCGGGCGAGGACATAACATCTTACAGCAGACCCGCAGTGAACGATGCAACTGCAAGTTCCACTGGTGCTGTTACGTGGTCTGCGAAGAGTGTCGAATAACAGAGTGGGTCAGTGTCTGCAAATGAAGAAAAGCAGAAATTAAATAATATACCTTTTTTAAAACAGGGAAAGACTGCAAAACACCCATTCCCTTTGCAACGGACTTCCATTTCCATTAGTAGAATGGAACGCACGAAAACAAGACTGGAATATAGCCAGTTCAAAGAGGTGTACAATCAGAGTGTGCACAGCATGTGTCCAACCACCATAGTTCAGAGCATCTGGAGCTGCACTGCCTTTCATCTCAGAAAGTGTTTTTAGATTAAAGATAGTGAAATACTATGGACAATATTAATAACTGAGCACTCATGAATTTAAACTAGGGTTCTGAAAATGACAAATGATTTTGTTATCTATAGACGTAAACCAACTGCCTGGGATTCCGGTAATTTAAGAAGAAGAAGAAGAAAAATAAGAAAACTAACAGCAGATCTATGAAAGAAAGAGGTTGTTCCAGAATGTTATGTCTGCTCTTGCTTTATACTCAGAGTCACAAGTTAATGATGTTAACTCATATGGGTTGTTTTGTAATGTTTCAGGTTACAAAATGTGCCAATTCAATATGTCAATCTGCAAAATGGCTACCATGTGCCTCAAGAAAGTATATTTGTCCATACTGGTAAAAAGAAAGGAAATGTGGACTATGTTGACGGTTGCGGGTGTTCCATTGCAAAGGATGGAGTTGTGAAGACAGAGGGTCAAGTGATAGAGACATGAGTAGTTATACAGAATGGACAGCCTGAGGGCAATGGTGGAGCTGACAATGAAAAAACTTGGCCAATTGGTCTGTGCTGCTCTTGGTACAGTTAGTAGTTGCAAACTCTGGTGATCTATAGCCCTACCTTTACACTACTAACTGTTACGATACAGTCAATGTAATAAAGCACTACAATTATCTCATAGGTTTGACTCAATTAAGTTTAAACGTTATAAAACTATCGTAAAACCACCATTAGAACTTGTGCAAATGAATGGTTAAAACTCAATGCAAATATATGGTTGTATATATCCTTGCTTGCCAATAGGTCCATTGTTTGGCTGTGTTGTGTGTTTTATTAAGAAAATGTATATTTCCCCATAGAATATATCAAAATGCATTTCATCAAATACCTTGTCAGTCAGGGTAAATTATTATGAGCAAACACATTGTGTCTGTGTTTAAGAAACTGATAATGTGTTACTGGTATATTGGCACAGATTATTTTGATGCAGATTCGTAGTTTGCACATGCATTTTGTTCTGGAGAACTTGTATTTTGGGGATATAACATAGCTATATGCAATTTGTTATAAATGTATTATTTTTCATGTTCGATGGTCATGGTTATTTTCTAAGTTATTTTATTTTTGTGGATAACTTAATATTTGTGAAGCAATAAAGAACTAAAGTATAAAAGGGAATTTAATGTGATGAAAAATGAGAAAAGTACATTTATTTAAAAAATAAAGTGTAAAAATATATCTTGTCATGAGTCAGCAAGTTTACCGGCAATGTACATCATCACGACTTGTTTGCCTTCCATAGATGCTTGCGTGCAGCACCACTGTGGCATCCTGGTTTAGTGATGCATTCTCAGTTCCCTAGTGTAGGATGAAGTTACCAAGTCAAGTGTAAGAATGTGAGAGATATGCTTTCAAAGTAAATAGATGTGCACTATTAATGTGCAAAGTCATACAGACCTATTCTTATCTAAACATACAAGCTGAGAAGAAAAGCTCTCCCTCTTTCCTGAGCTATAGTAGTAGCTTGGCATCCAGTACAACTTTCAGTGCATTTTTACCTTGGTGAGTACTGCTTGCACTGTGAGAACATGTTGTGCCTCAAAACCCTAGGTTGAAGTTGGACATGTATGTTTTGCAATCCGCACAGAGATATCCCCAGGCCTTTTGTCAGTCTACAGTGAGCCTCATCAGCAGCCAAATTGCAGCGAGCTGATCATTTCAGCCTTATATAAACAGGCAGAAAATGTACAAACAGTACATGCAGAAGATGATTTTAAGCTTCCCTTTGACAATTCCTTTTGTCTCTCATTCTTAAAAAAATAAAATAACCTGTGACATTAACATTTGAGTCATGAATAGGTATAATCATCCAGATAAATACTTGGTAAATATCAAATGACAAAGAAATGGACAGCAATCAATCATTGGTACTAACTGGTGCATGCATCCAGGTCTGGACTTGTGCATTTATTAGAATAGTATCTCCTATTGGTCTTGAGAGTATGTCCCAAAGTTATTCTAAACGTAAGTACCTAACATTAGGTTGGTGATTGAGATTTAGATTTTTGATCCCATTGCATGAACTGGCAGGTGTGGTATACACCTCTTTTATACAACAAAAAAACATACTGATGCTGCAATAATTCGTTGAGAACACACTGGACCTACAGTAAACACATACTCATCTTTGCAAAAATTCACTATCCAATAGTGCACCCTCTCCAGCCTATTCCAGTGAAATAGCAAAAAAAACTTCAACAGCATTTTAATCCGTGTTTTTAAACATCAGAAAACCCTGCTGCCCGATGTCTGACCTTGGCGTATATAACGTACATGCTCTGAATTAAAAAACATGAACTGTGTCACCAACCATATATTTAAAGAGTCGGCAAATTTAGGTGACCAAAAATGTAAGCAACCCAAAAATGCTAGTACATTACTCTCCGCAAACAAGCGTTGCTCCTTGTGGTGTAAATGACAGCAGAAAAAGCCAGAAACCATAAAAAAGGGCAGAGGAGAGCAGGCCTCAGAGCTAGCAGATGGAAAACAGGCAGTGCACTGCCAAAGCCTGATGTGAAATAAAAGTTCTCTGTGCATATTTCCCCACGGGTGGATCGCGTAAAGCAGATCCGGGGGGACCAGTCCATACAAGCAAGGTACCAAACTGAGAGAGTACACACAACACGTGAACGTGAACTTCTGAGCAAGTTTTTATTGCGAGAAGAAATAAGTCATTGTGATTTTCTTTGTTGACGTCCAGAGTCAATAACCATAGCATGTCTATTGAAAGTATTACATGAGTCATTCATGTTTGTTTGCCCATACACTATGGAGCAATTGTTATCACAAGAGAACCATTTCAAACGTGTTCTTCTATTTTTTCTTTTAATTCTGATATTGTTATTTTTTGGCACAAAGACCACACGTGAGCGCTGTTACAGGCATAGGATCACTGGTCTGTTTGACATGTCTGACATGAGCAAGCTCTGCTGAAGACTGACAAATTATGAACATACTGTACATGATTGGTTTATTAGAAACCTTCAGAAAATGTAACCATTTCTCTCATGTTTAGACATCCAGTGCATAGCCTACCCACCATATCTGAGCACAGGTACGGTGTCCATATTAGGACAGACTCAGTAAACTCCTGCTGAGACTAAAGCTGTCCTAATATGGATGCCATACCATCGTACGGTACTGTGGCTACAGTGAAGGACGAGATCAAGGGCCAGTAGTGTTCCCTCTGCTCCTTGCTATCAGTACCATTAATCTGGGGAAAGGGCTTGGTGATTACCAGACCCATTGTTTACAGACACCCTTCCTATGGGCGGTCAGTCTGTAGTCCTGTCTGTGTGGCTGTACGGGGCCACGGGCCACCTCCTCTAGAGACCCATATAGGTTCGTAACGGAATGCCACTTTTTGATAATAGTAAAAAACAATGGCTATTCCAGTGACACAATGGTTAATCACAGATTAGGCTTGCAAAATTCCAGTAGATTTCCCCAAATTCACAGGTTTTCCAGAAATCATGGCTGAATCTTAAAAAAAACTGGGAATTTTTGGAAAGCTGCCAGAATTTGCTATAACGTGCTATAATACTTTATGTAATCATAATGCCTGAGCGGGCGATGTTCAAAGACATTCATGAGATGGGCAGTTGTGTGAATCCGCCTGATTCTGTTATAGGTGATTATAGACTGTTGCCTACTGTAGCTGATCAGTGGTCTGAAAGATGCCACAGTCAGCAGAGATGTAACAGCTCAGGTCAGATCAGACGAGAACTCACATATAGACGCTTAATCCCATCAAGGCCCTATTTCTCCCTGAGATTACACCGTGATACATCACTTTGATGCACCTTTATTATTGGATTTGTTCTATGGTTAATATGATAATACTCCGGACTATCATCCTGCTTTGGTGAAAACATCCTAATCCTTACTTCAAATTCAGCTTGAGTTTTGAGAAATGTTTTTCCCCTTAGGTTCTTACCAAGTAAATTGGAAGCATTTCCAAAACATTAGCTAAGAATCCCATTAAGTTCTAGTTAGGGTTTAATTTAACATTAGGATCATAACATCCCAAAAACATTCAAAGAATGTTTTTGATAATTATTATATATATTTTTGGAATGAAATATCCTTGGAATGTTCTAATAACATTTACTAAAATGTTGTGCACACCATCTGTAGCAACCACCACAGAACATTCCCCAAGTTCTCATTAGGCTTCCAGTTAATGCAATAACACATCATACCAGTAACGTTTTCCCAGCAAACCAAAAATAGTTCTGTGAAAGTTCCCAGGACATTCATTAGGTTGCAGCAAACGTTCTCATAATAAAATTGTCCAGTCGTGCTAATTAGTATACAATGTTTGTATAAAACATTAACCTGACACTACAACATTAACCTGTTGCGAGAAAGGATGTGGGAACTGTCTGGTGGGAACATTGTTGGGACATCACAAAAGATATGTTCCCAAAACATTCACCTGATATTACAAGAACATTCCAGGAAATGTTTTTTTCTTTAAAAGTTCCTAACAATTTTTTTTAGGTTGTGCTAATGTTGTGGGACATGACAAGAGATATGTTCCCATAACACAAAAATTGTAACTTTGTGCTGACTTTCAGATAACTTTTGTATCAGGGTGCACAAAACATTATTTTGATGTTGCAAGAATGTTGACAGAACAGCCTTCATGAGTTCTTTAAAGGTTCACAGAACATTTCATTAGGTTGTGGGAACAGTCTGGTTACATTACAAGAGATTAAGGTTCCCAAAACACAAAATATGCTCAGTTGTGATGACATTCATACAATGTTTAAGTTAGGTTGCACATGACATTCCCTTAATGTTGTAAAAATGTTGACGGAACACCTGGTCTAAGTTCTTTAAAGGCTCCCAGAACATTTCATTAAGTTATGTCAGTTGTCTGAGATATTGCAAGAATATCTTTGTGATATTCACGAAGGTTGCGCAGAACATTCCCACAATGGTGTACAATGTTCGACAATTTCCAAATTAGTCCGTTTTTATGACATTTATAGCATATTTGTTTTAGGTTTAACATAATATTCCATTGCTGTTCACACAATCTACTTAAAAAAAGAGGAAACAGTCAATTTTTACGCAATGTTTTATTTTTACAGTTAGTCTAAATTCTGCATTTCTGACTGGATTTATACATCTGGACAAAATAAAATAAATCCTCTCTTTTAGTAGACTATATGTGAGGCTCAATTTCATAGTTAAAAAAAAGAAACGTGGTTAAGAAACAGCAATCTTCAGATCTGCAGCAAGATTCTTAACCCTCTGTGCCACCAGGAGATAGATGTGATGTTGCAGGGTTTTTTCATTCTAAAATGGTTAATCAGGACACATAACACAATGTCTGAGTTTTAAAATGTTCCCATCCTCTTCATATGCTGTGTATATGTAACATTGTATTTTATGATTTAGCTCTATTGCCCTTGCGATAAAAAAAGAATAATACAATTTTAATTGAAATCAATAATTGTTACCCAGAAATTATTTGATATTGAGATTTAAAAAATGTCAGCATTGGACCTTTAAATCAATAAAAGTTTATTGCACTGAACCTGAATTTGTTTTGTATATTTATTGTGTATCATAATTTTTCAGAATGGGTATTGCAAGCATTTGTATATGTTTTGAATGCATTTGTATGTGATGAAGAAAATTATTATTTAAAAGAAATCATCACACAGTGTTACAATTACACAGCATATGAAAGGGATAGGAACATTTCAATAACTCAGAAATTGTGTCCTGTGTCCTGATTGAACATATTAGAACAACAAAAAAACCCGTTAGACCACTGTTTTCCCCTGGTGACGCACAGGGTTAATGCTCTGGCTACCGAGCTGGAAATTACAGGTTCACTCCCACATATTCTTCAACCATATTTGTTAAAAAATATATATGAACTACTAAAAGAGAGAATATCTTTATTTTAGATATATAAAATCCAGTCAGAAATGCATAATTTCGACAAACTGTAAATAATGAAGCATTTTGCAAAAATGTACAGTTCAACTGGAAAAGAACGCACACAATGTAATTCCTGCTTTGAGACGCTTGATATTGTCTCCCTTGTCTTATTTTTCATGATAGATCAGCACTCATATTCTTGGATGAATTGTGATTATGGGCCCAGAGGTGATGGTTAATAACCCAGTTACCAATATTTCCCAGGGATATATTCAGTGCCTTCAGAATGCATTCATACCCCTTTGACTTATTCCACAATTTGTTGTGTTACAGCCTGAATTCAAAATGCATTAAATATATTTTTTCTCACGCATCTACAAACAATACCCCATAATGACAAACTGAAAACATATTTTGATAATTTTTTTCACATTTATTGAAATAAAATACAAAAATATATATAATTTACATAAGTATTCACACCCCTGAGTCAATACTTTGTAGAAGCACCTTTGGCAGTAATTACAGCTGTGAATCTTTCTGGGTCTCTAAGAGCTTTCCACACCTGGATTGTACAACATATGCCCATTATTATTTAAAAAAATTCTTCAAGCTCTGTCAAATATGTTGTTGATCATTGCTAGACAACCATTTTCAGGTCTTTCCACAGATTTTCACATAGATGTACAGTGTCTTCGGGGAAAGCATTCAGACGCCTTGACTTTTTCCACATTTTGTTACATTACAGCCTTATTCTAAAATGGATTAAATAAATGAAAACTTTAGCAATCTACACACAATAACCCATAACATCAAAGTAAAAACCATATATGATTTGGAAAGGCACACACCTGTCTATATAAGGTCCCACAGTTGACAGTGCATGTCAGAGCAAAAACCAAGCCATGAGGTTGAAGGAATTGTCCGTAGAGCTCTGAGACAGGATTGTGTCAAGGCACAGATCTGGGGAAGGGTACCACAACATTTCTGCAGCATTGAAGGTCCCCAAGAACACAGTGGCCTCCATCATTCTTAAATGGAAGAAGCTTGGATCCACCAAGACTCTTCCTAGAGCTGGCCCCCCAGCCAAACTGAGCAATTGGGGTAGAAGGGCCTTGGTCAGGGGAGGTGACCAAGAACCCGGGGTCACTCTGACAGAGCTCTAGAGATCCTCTGTGGCGATGGGAGAACCTTCCAGAAGGACAATCATCTCTGCAGCACTCCACCAATCATGCCTTTATGGTAGAATGGCCAGACGGATGCCACTCCTCAGTAAAGGCACATCACAGTCCGCTTTGAGTTTGCCAAAAGGCACCTAAAGACGCCCAGACCATGAGAAACAAGATTCTCTGGTCTGATGAAACCAATATTGAACTCTTTGGCCTGAATGCCAAGCGTCACAATTGGAGGAAACCTGGCTGGCACCATCCCTATGGTGAAGTATGATGGTGCCAATACCATCGAGGCAAAGATGAACAGAGCAAAGTACAGAGAGATCCTTGATGAAAACCTGCTCCAGAGTGCCCAGGTCCTCAGACTGGGGCGAAGGTTTACCTTCCAACAGGACAACGACCCTAAGGACACAGCCAAGATAACACAGGAGTGGCTTCGGGACAAGTCTCTGAATGTCCTCGAGTGGCCCAGACAGAGCCCGAACTTGAACCCGATCGAACATCTCTGGAGAGACCTGAAAATAGCTGTGCAGCAACACTCCCTATCCAACTTGACAGAGCTTGAGAGGATCTGCAGAGAAGAATGGGAGAAACTCCCCAAATGCAGGTGTGCCGAGCTTGTAGTGTCATACCCAAAAATAAAATATGCTGTAATATCTTCCAAATGTGTTTCAACAAAGTACTGAGTAAAGGGTCTGAATACCTATCTAAATGTTATTTTTTTAATGTAAATTAGAAAACATTTCTAAAAACCTTATTTTGCTTTGTCGTTATGGGGTATTGGGTGTAGATTGATGAGGGAACAAACAATTTAGAATTAAGCTGTACTGTAATAAAATGTGGAAAAACTCAAGGGGTCTGAATACTTTCTGAAGGCACTAAGTCAAAACTGTGACTCTGCCACTCAGAAATATTCAATGTCATCTTGGTAAGCAACTCCAGTGTAGATTTGGCATTGAGTTTTATTTTATTGTCCTGCTGAACGGTGAATTCATCTCCCAGTGTCTGATGGAAAGCAGGCTGACCATGTTTTCCTCTACGATTTTGCCTGTGCTTAGCTCCATTCCGTTTCTTTATTATCCTGAAAAACATGATGTAGCCACCACTATGGAGAGTGGAACTTGGCAATGTTTTGTGTCGGATTTGTATTTGCCCCAAAGATAATGCTTTGTATTCAGGACAAAGAGTGAATTGCTTTGCCACATGTTTTGCAGTACTACTTTAGTGCTTTGTTCTGTACAGGCTTCCTTCTTTCACTCTGTCATTTAGACTAGTATTGTGGATTAACTACAATGTTTTTGATCCTTCCTCAGTTTTCTCTTATCACAGCTATTAACCCTTGTTTGGTGTTCATGTTTTTGTTATTCCCAATGTTCGCGGGTCAGATGGACTGGGTTTTTACTGGGTTTTTAAAACAATACAGCCATAACAATTTACATAAAAATACTTCATACTTAATACGTAGATGTTGACTTATATCAATTACAAGCAATATAGTCAGCAAACATGGTTAATATTTGCCATTTACCTCTGCTAGATCACATGAATCAATAAAAGCTTCTTTTTTTTCATAAAAACTAAAATAAATTATGATCAAGACATGGGTGGAATAAATCATGTTTATATTGAACAAATATAAATGAAACAAAGTTTTATTTTTACCCCTTTCTCATGGTATCCAATTGGTAGTTACAGTCTTGTCCCATCCCTGCAACTCCCGTACAGACACGGGAGAGGCGAAGGTCAAGAGCTGTGCGTCCTCC
The DNA here is from genome assembly GCA_030435695.1 of Brachymystax lenok tsinlingensis. Classification (NCBI taxonomy): domain Eukaryota; kingdom Metazoa; phylum Chordata; class Actinopteri; order Salmoniformes; family Salmonidae; genus Brachymystax; species Brachymystax lenok. Next base: position 40,262,470 of record CM059785.1, on the reverse strand, counting down.
GAAACAACAAAACCACCGCTTCTTTGACACAATGCCCAGATAAATTGAAACCAGCCACACCAATGTGTCAGAGGTAACACCATGATGGCATTGTAGCCAGCCCACCACAGGAGTTGCTAGAGCATGATGGGACAAGGACATCCCAGCCAGCCAAACCCTCCCATAACCTGGACAACTGTGCTCCACCTCATGGGTCTCACAGTTGCAGCCAGCATCAACACAGCCTGGAATCAAACCAGGATCTGTAGTGACACAGCTAGCACTGTGATACAGTGCCTTAGACCTCTGTGCCACTTGGGAGGCCCACCAGGAAACAAGATTTTCCTCACTATTGATGTTTATTGCTTTGAACGGAACAAATTAGGACAAATTTGACATACAGTATTTTATGAAAAAATATATATATAAAAAAAAGAAATAAGATCTCACTCACGTATATAGTGTTCCAGCAGGCCAAGATAAGAGAGTCAGACACACACACATGCAACAACATCACTCACACTTACTTCCGATATTGGAGTTGTTGGTTCTGTTGGTCGGGCGGACGGGGCACCAGCATCCCCCTCTTCAATCTTCCTCACAATGGCTGCAGAAGCTGGGTTCCTTGGGATATGTTGCTTCCTCTGGATTTGAGGTCTTACCAATGCCTTGCCCAGCTCCTCGAGAAAGAGCCGTCTCCTCTGGAGCTTCCCAACTTATTTACTCCTGAACTTATTTAGGCTTGCATTAACAAAGGGATTGAATATTAATTGACTCAAGACATTTCAGCTTTTCATTTTGTAGTTTCTTTTGTAAAAATGTCAACAACAAAAAAACTAAATTCCATTTTGACATTATGAGGTATTGTTTGTAGGACAGTGACAAAAAAAACTACATTTAATTTTAAATTCAGGCTCTAACATAACACAATGTGAAAAAGTCAACGGATGAGCTACGTTAGTAACGGGGTAGCCTACATTCCTATTTTCCACAGCGGTGGTCCCAACACTTATCTTTTCTTCTAGTTTTCCAGATTTGTCACGTCGGTTTATCTGTGTTGAATAGATTGTAATGTTCATGCTATACAATATTAGTTTCTACCTGAACAGTTGCAGCCTGAATGGCTCTAGCTAGTTTCATTGCACATAACCAGTTATGGTGAAAGTAATGGTTGTTGCACTCGTTACTGTTTCACAATGGCACTCCAATTTTATATAGTATGAGGCAATCTAGCTGTCTACAGAAAGTTCACACAAATGCACCTTGCTCATGTTTTGGTTAATGTTGTACTTCATCTTATGTCTTTTCAGGATCTACGTGAAGGAGCGTGAGCTGAAAGGGTTGCTGTCACCTGAATGGGTGAAAAAGAAGTGGGAGAACCGTAAGCAAAAATACACAGTACGATACTGTATCTTATCTTGACATTTATTGCTGTGCTGTACTTGGTTAATAAAGTTCCCATTTTCTCTGAGAGCAACAACACTTTACATCTATTTCATATGCTTCACCGGCATGTTCATGTAGTGTCTTCAGAACGTATTCACACTGCTTGATTTTTTTCCATTAAAATTGATTAAATTGAGATTTTGCTTCACTGTCCTACACACAATACCCCATTATATCAAAGTGTAATTATGTTTTTAGCCATTTTTACAAATAATTTAGAAATGAAAAACTAAAATGTCTTGAGTCAATAAGTATTCAACCCTTTTGTTATGGCAAGCCTAAATAAGTTCAGGATTAAAAATGTGCTAACCAATTCACCATATAAGTTGCATGAATTCACTCTGTGTGCAATAATAGTGTTTAACGTGATTTTTGTATGACTACCTCATCTCTGTACCCCCCACATACAATTATCTGTAAGGTCCCTCAGTCGAGCAGTGAATTTCAAACACAGATTCAACCACAAAGACCAGGGAGGTATTCCAATGCCTCGCAAAGAAGGGAACCTATTGGTAGATGGGTAAAATAAAAATAAAAGCAGACACTGAGTATCCCTTTGAGCATGTTGAAGTTATTAATTACACTTTGGATGGTGTATCAATACACCCAGTCACTACAAAGATACAGGTGTCCTTCCTAACTCAGTTGCCGGAGAGGAAGGAAACCTCTCAGTGATTTCACAATGAGGATAATGGTAACATTAAAACAGTTTAATGGCTGTGATAGGAGAAAACTGAGGATGGATCAACAACATTGCAGTTACTCCACAATACTAACTTAAATGACAGAGTGAAAAGAAGGAAGCCTGTAAAGAATAAAAAATATTCCAAAACATGCATCCTGTTTGCAACAAGGCACGAAGGTAAAACTGCAACAACAAAAAATTCAATAAATGAACTTTATGTTCTGAATACAAGCATTATGTTTTGGGTAAATCCAACACAACACATTACTGAGTATCACTCTTCATATTTTCAAGCATGGTGGTGGCTGCATCTTGTTATGCGTATGCTTGTCATAGACAAGGACTAAGGAGTTGTTTAGGATAAAAAAAAATCAGAATAGAGTTAAGCACAGGCAATCCTAGCGGCTAACCTGGTTCAGTCTGGTTTCCAACAGACGCTGCAAAACAAGTTCACCTTTCAGCTGGACAATAACCTAAAACACATGGCCAAATGTACACTAGTGAGAAAATTAAAACAACACGAGTGAGAAAATAATAATATTTAATACATTTTAAATTCAGGCTGTAACACAGCAAAATGTGAAATAAGTCAAGGGGTATGAATACTTTCTGAAGGCACTGTAAGTGTGAAGCTATAACTGAAAGTATTCCAGAGAAAGGTACTGTAATTGGCATAATACCTTTTACAGTCCTTTACATATAGTATGTTTGACGCTGAAAGTTATCCTTTTTCATATTTTTCAGTCAGCACGGGGGGAGGGGAGGCCACAGCTGTATCCTGGAAGTGGTTTGCAGTGATTGATTAGGTAAATATGAGGAAAACGCTACTGAAATTCTATCAACACATCTGTGCTACACGTGCAACATGGACCCTGGATAATGCCTACTCTCCCTTCCGGGATGGCTACAAGGCCCTCCCCCGCCCTCCCGTCAGCAAATCCGATTGATTCTGCTCCTCCTCACTTATAAGCAGAAACTTAAACAGGAAGCTCCCCTGGTAAGGACTGTTCAACGTTTGTCTGACCAATCGGAATCTACACATGCCTCAAGATTGTTCTGCAAGCAGACTGGGAAATGTTCCGGGTTCCTCTGAGAATAGTATTGACGTATACACTGACTCGGTGACTAGGTTCATCAGGAAGTGCATAGAGGAGACAGCGGAGACGTATCAAAGCTGGAACGGAGAGACTGAGAAACAGCTTCTATCTCCAGGCCTTTGAACTGTTAAACAGTCACCACTAGCCGGCCTCCGCCCAGTACCCCGCCCTGAACCTTAGTCACTGTTCTAGCCTGCTACCACCCGGGACTCTACCCTGCACCTTAGAGACTGCTGCCATACAGTAGTACGTCCATAAAGTCATAGAACACTGGTCACTTTAATAATGTTTACATACTGTTTCACCCACTTTATATATATACATAGTTCGGGAAAGTATTCAGACACCTTGATTTTTTCCCCACATTTTGTTACATTACAGCCTTATTCTAAAATGGATTACATAACAAAAAATCCTCAGCAATTTACACACAGTACCCCATAATGACAAAGTGAAAACAGGTCTTTCTAAATTTGAGAAAATTTATTAAAATAAAAAACTGAAATATCTTAGTTACATAAGTATTCGTTAGAGCTTTTTGCTCTACTTAACCATATTTGGTATATACTGAAGTAAAATATAAATGCAACAAGCAACAATTTTAAAGATTTTACTTAATTACAGTTCATGTAAGGAAATCAGTCAATTAAAATAAATTAATTAGGCCCTAATCTATGGATTTCACATAACTGGGAATACAGATATGCATTTGTTGGTCACAGATACACCCCCAAAGAAAAGTAGGGTCTTGGATCAGAAAACCATTTATTATCTGGTGTAACCACCATTTGCCTCATGCTGCGCAAAACATTTTCTTTGCATAGAGTTGGTCAGGCGTTGATTGTGGCCTACGGAATGTTGTCCCAGTTCTCTTCAATGGCTGTGCGAAGTTGCTGGATATTGGAGGGAACTGGAACACACTGTCGTACACATCGATCCAGAGCATCCCAAACATGCTCCTTGGGTGACATGTCTGGTGAGTATGCAGGCCATTGAATAACTGGGAAATGTTCAGCTTGCAGGAATTGTGTACAGATCCTTGCGACATGGAGCTGTGGATTATCATGCTGAAACATGAGTCGATGGCAGCGGATGAATGGCATGACAATGGGCCTCAGGATCCCGTCACGGTATCTCTGTGCATTCAAATCTATAAAATGCCATTGTGTTTGTTGTCTGCATGGTTGGGTAGATTACTTTCTAAATGTAATCCGTTACAGTTACTAGTTACCTGTCCACATCTTTTATCAGTAACATAACTTTTGGATTATCCAAACCCAGTAACATAATCTGATTACATTCAGTTACTTTTAGATTACTTTCCCCTTAAGCGGCATTAGTAGAAGACAAAAACGTATGTTATCAATTGAACAACATCTATTGCCAGATAAATCAATGTTAAAGTTTAAATTTTATTTATTTTTTATTTAACCTTTATTTAACCAGGAAGGGATCATTGAGATTTGAAATCTCTTTTTTAAGAGCTTCCTGGCCAAGATAGGCAGCACCAAGTGATTACAAAAGTACAGACAAACAACATAAAAAACTACAAGTCATCTAGTAAAAACCATAGAATTCACAAGAGTATAACAAAATCATAAAACAGTAATTCTAAAACATTGACAGGTCAGGGAATCAGTCTAAAGATCCTTCATCAGTGATTTAAAAATACCAATCGGGACATTTTAAAATTATTTTTGTAAGGCGTTCGAAGACGATGGCGCAGAGTACATAAAAGCCCTTTTACATAGCTGGCCTTATATGGATGTTAAATTTTACTTTATGGGTTGGTTATGTAGCCTTCTTCTAACCCATGGCTTTCTGCTACATATAATAATATGATTACATTATATATTTACATTAAAAAAACAGTCTATCAGAATTTTTGTCATTCCAGTAAATGTTATACTTCAAGAACAGGAAATAGGGAATTAAAGATTAGCCTAATTGTTTTACCTGAGCATCACCACAAAACTAAGGACTTATTAGCCAGCCCTACTCTGTTGTTAATTTTGTTGTCATGGAGGACTGATTGGGCTCATTGATTCAAGTTGAAAAAGAAATGCTGCGCTCATGGAATGCTTTGAGCACTACTGAAAAGTGCTATTTACATGTCAAAAATGAATGCCATATGCTGCATTTGCTACAGGCCTATAGTTTAACTTTTTGTTGGTGACACTTTAATATCTTGATAATAGGCAACAGTTTAAAAGGCAAATCCACAGATGAAACAATAACAAAATTGTTGCCGTGACTCTGTTTTGGTAAAAAGCTGAGGCATGGGCCTGGAGAAATGTAACCACTCTCAGATGAATAGACAGAGCCATGGATGCAAGGACTGACCATCCATTATATCAAAATGATTGTTTTAACCATGTTATGAGGCTATACAGTGTTTGTTTACATTTACAATGTTTAAAAAACATTGGAGAAAAACAAGTTTATATTTTGGGTTCTCATGGAGTGTGACAGTTGGGCTGTCTAAGGCACTGCATCTCAATGCTAGAGGTGTCACTATAGTACCTGGTTCAAATCCAGGCTGTATCACATCTGGCTTTGATTGGGAGCCCCGTGGGCTGCGCACAATTGTCCCAGCATCGTCCAGGTTTGGCTGGAGTAGGCCGTCATTGTAAATAAGAATTTGTTCTTAACTGACTTGCCTGGTTAAATAAAACATTTTAAAAAACTAAGTTCATGAGGCATTTATAAGTTATATTCTTCAAGAATCAATGGATATAGATATATATTTTTATATATATATATATATATATATATATATATATATATATATATATATATATATATATATATATATATATATATATATATATAATTTATGAGTAAAAAATGGATGTAGCAACTACTGATTGGCCCTTGAAATCTATCAAAAGTGTACGAGTTTGAGCGTGTGTCCATTAGGCCTATGGATTTTGTATCAGCATGAATTAGATTGAACAATAAAAGCCCCACTTTAATTCCATTGGCTGGGATCTGCACTATGCATCTGTTGCAAGAGCACTTTTTTCACTGGCTGTCCACTGGTATCAAAAACAATGATTGATAGGCAGCTTAAACTTCTTGAATTCAACCATTATTGGGTTCAAATACACATTTAGATTTGTGAACAGCCATCCACAACAACCACAATCCATAAGGCGCAAATGAGAGAGCAGCAGTGTGATTCACATCATTGCACTATGTAGATATCAATAATAAGTTGTAGCGGTATTTATTAGAGAGGGTAAAGAAAAGATTTTGTTAGGCGCCAGGCGTGTGCTCATGCGAAGGAAAGAGCAGAATAGAGAAGTAGCTACCAGACCCACCACATCAGCAGAAGAGACTGCCTAGAGAGTAGCCTGTTGGCCAGATAGCCAGTGGAGAGAAAAGATAAGACACACCATATAAACCCCTTCACCTGCACAGGAGTAACCCTACCAATGATAACTCATACAATAATAATGGCAGAGCAATTGAATGACAACGTCATAGAAAGCGTTTACAAGAAAGAACCAGGCATCAACATTAGAGAATTTGCAATAATCTGTATTACCGCCCAGTGGGGGGCAGTGCAGAGAGGTATGAATGTGGGGATGTTCGTAGACAAATCAAAGGCCTTAAAATGTCCAAAATCTTCTCGAACCACATGTCACTAGTATCACACCCCTCAATACAATTCAATACAATTCAATACAATGCACAACTTGCAAGCAACCTCCCTTCCTTTTAACTAAAATGTCAATACAGAGACTTCTGGCCGGGCCATAATAGGCCAGCGCTAATGAACATAAGCAGGAAGTGCCTTTGAAAAATAGAAAGTCTGCTGCAGGGTAAAGCACTGGAGGCGATAGAGGAAGAAAAGAGAGAGAGAATCTTAGCTGTTGACTTTAGGCTGGTTGCCTCGTCTGTTGACTTCAGTACTGTCTCGTCTGATGGTGTGTTGGCTGATATGTCCAAGCTTCGCAACAATGTTGCTCCTAATCCATGCGATCCATCACAGGTGCGGTCCCAGCGATAACAACCACGAGCAGTCACCCGATTATTGAGTTAAACACGTTATAAACTAAACACGTTGAAAACAAACATGGACTTCTGCAGCATTGCACACACAATCAAACTGTCGCCAACCAAGAGATTCCTCCCAGAGAGCTGAAAAAGCTGTCTTTATCTCTCCTCCTTCCTTACTGCTGATCGCTCTTAAAGTGGCAGCGCCGCGGTGAAGAAGCTCCGTGCAGGATTTAGCCACACCTCCTCCCCATGAAAAACAAAGCCTGTAGAAACAGAGAGGATGCAGGCTTTGGCAGGTCATGTTCCTGCTACACAAAACCAGGGAAGTCCTCATCATCAGAATCCTCCAAGAAGAGATCCTGCAGGTGTTGCTTTTTGCCTGCTATCCAGCTCTTCTGCCGTAGAGGTAGCAGGGCTTTAGGTCAACAACATGCACCGTCCCTGACATCACTCCCCAGTGTCCTCCAAACAGACCAAGTAGTTCACCGGCCCCAACTGCTGCACTACGGTGAGGGACCTTTCCATCTCGAAGCTAGCTTGGCAGTGAACTTCTTAGATGCCTTTGACAGATGATGTGAACGTGCCCAGACACGAGACTTGGGTGAAAACACGTCTCGTCTATTTTTGTCATAATTTCTGAGCTGTCGTTGTTTGGCTTTGATTGTGCTGGTCTCCCACTCTGGCTAGCAAGGTGTGGTGGTGTTGGACAGCATCAAATGCTGGGCAGTCAGGTGAAACATTGGAACTTTGCAAGACTCTGTCCATCGGACCTTTTAGTGAATGTCTGCCCAGATGGAGTTAGTGGGGAGTGACCCCAGAAGTCTCCTGCACCGCAGAGTTCAGTGCAAAGCGAAATTCAGGAAGATGCTGATCCCACCTTGTGTGCTGATCCCCCACGAATGAAGCAATCATCCCCTTTAGGGTTCGGTTTACCCTCTCGGTCAGGTTGGTCTGAGGATGGTAGGCTGTGGTCAGCTTGGCAACTACACCCCAGTAGGTACAGAGCTCTTTGTAAATTCCTGATATGAACTGCGGACCTCGGTCAGAGAGGATTTGGTCTGGAATCCCAAATCTAGTAAAGACCTCCTCCTTCGCAGAATTAGAGCAATGGCTGATGCAGTGGCTTTCTTGGAGGAAACAACTCCACCCAGTGTGTGTAGTAGTCCACTACCACCAAGAGAAACTCATTCCTAGTCCCGGCTGGGAGGAAAAGGTCCCATGAGGTCAATTCCCAACATTTCATTTGGATGGTTCACCACCGTCTGTTGCATTTTCCCAGCAGGTCTGCCAATGTCTGGTTTGTATTTCTGGCAGATTTCACACTGCTGTACAAACTTCCAGTATCAAGCCACATGCCTGGCCAGTAAACCACCTCTTGTAATCTTGATAAGTTTTAAAAACTCCAAGATGGCCACTCATGGGGTTGGCATGATAAGCTTGGATTATCTGGTCCTTCAATGTAGAGGAATGAAGAGGCAGCGGTAATGGGTGCGGTGTATTCCATCTCCTCTTGGAGTTTTCGATACACTTTATCCTGAATTATGCTGAACTTATCATTAGGCGACTCTTGAGTCTTCTTCAGACAGACTCTTGTGGATCGCCATGATGGCAGCATCCTTCTGCTGTGCTCTCCATACACTCTCATCATCCAGAGAGAAGGAATCATCCAGACACTTAGCGGTAGTGTAAAGTGCTGCACAAGGGAGGACAAACATTGGCCGTCTCTGTTATCGAGAAAGGGCATCTGGTACAACGTTTAGTTTTTCCTTTACGATACTCAAGGATGAAATCAAACTTCTGCAGTCTAATAGACCAGCGAATAAGGCGACTGTTGGTCTTGCCTGATGCCAGAACCCACTGCAAGGCAGCGTGGTCTGTGACAACAGTGAAGACCTTAGCCTCCAAGTAGTAGCTCCATTTCTCCAAAGCCCAGACCACAGCTAGGCACTCCCTTTCTGTTGTTGAGTAATTCCCTCTCGGCTGAATTAAGGTGCGACTTGCATAGGCAAAGAACTTCTTCTGTTCCAAGTCCTGTGTGTTGAGCCAAGACTGCGCCAAGTCCTGTTTGACTTGCATCTGTGTGCCACAATGAAATGAGCATTCAGGTTAGGATGTCCAAGCACTGGAGGAGTAATGAGACTGTTTTGAGGGATTCAAATGCATTTTTGGCATGCAGGGGTCCATTGGAATTTCACGCCCTTCTTCTTAAGGTTGTTAAGGGGTTGTGACCTTTGAAAAGTCAGGCACAAATCTGTGGTACCATCCAGCCATACCCAGAAAGCTGAACAGCCTTGAGGGATGTGGAATTGGGAAGTCCTGCACTGCTGCAACTTTGGCGGGATCTGCATGGATACCTTCAGCATTAACCACATGACCAAGGAACTTGAGTTCTGGCAAACAGAAATTACACTTCTTCAAGTTCAGAGGTCAAACCTGCAGCCTTTAGTCTGTAGAATCACGGACTGTATGTCTTGCAGATGATCCGTGACAGAGGAGGAGTAGATTATGATGTCATCCAGATACACCAGACAATTTCTACCCTCAGATCTCCCAGGACAGTCTCCATCAACCTTTGGAAGGTTGCTGGAGCATTCTTCAAACCAAAGGCATGACCTTGAAGGAGTACAAACCAGCAGGGGTGACAAAGGCAGTCTTGTCCTGACTAGCGGGATCCATTGCAACCTGCCAATAGCCACTGTTCAGATCCAGATTACTAAAGATGGATGCTCCTGCCAGCGATTCCAGTATGTCATTTATGTTTGGTAGAGGTAGGCATCGCTTTCTGTTATGGCATTAGGCTTCCTGTAGTCCACACAGAATGATATCCTCCATCTTTCTTTGGAATCAGGACAAGCAGCCCATCCGAAAAAGAAGGTTCCACAATTCCATTCTCCAACATGCTTTTGAGCTGTTCATTGAGAATTTCCAGTTTGGCGAGGGGACAGCCTGTAGGCGCTGCTTAATGGGAACTTCATGCCGAGGTATAGATTTTGTGTTTGAAGACTGTGAGTACGACCAGGTGTAAGAGTACAGACCTCGCTGTTCATCTCCAACATCTGGGAGAGCTGCCCCCTCTCATCATCCGACAGACATGCCTGTTCCACTGCTTGTTTGATGTAGAATTCAGCATCAGGTTTGCTTTTGCTCTCGGATAGAAGGGGGAATGCAGCGGTAATCAGGGTGATAGTTGGGTTCTCAAACTTCACTGGTGGAGCAGCGTTTTGGCCTTTGTCTCTTGGTATTTTCTCGGTGTTTGTCTCTGACTTGACCTAGTCAGACTCTGCATAAGGTAGCAGGCTCCAGCCTGAAATCAGTGCATTTCAAGTTGAAATGGATGAGGCTGGGAATAGTCAGAGTGCAGTCGATAGGATGGTTCAGACATCGAGATGGTCAGTCCACTGAAGAACAGGAAGTCCAGGCCAAGGACTACAGCAAATGCAAGGCTCAGATCTGCAAGAATAGCCACAGGAAGGTTAATAGTCTCATCATGCAGTTTTATTGTTATACCAATCCAGCCCAAGGGGGTGGTAGGTTCTCCATTGGCCAGAAGTACAATGGTCCCTCCTCCCATGTTTGCAGCTCCTCATGAGGTAATGCCATGTTTCGCCACAGGGCCTCTTTCATCAGGGTGTAAGTTGCTCCTGTGTCGATTATGGCCTTCCCTCTCCAGTTCCTAACAGTCAGTGGAACCAATAGTTGTTGCGGAATAGGAATAAGACCGCTAATGGTGCTGTCTAAAGGCTTCATGAGTGGGCATTAAGGCTGACAATTGTATGTAAGCCACCACGCCTTTCCAGACTGTCGGTCTTCTGTCCCTTCTGACCTTTTCCTGAATCCTGGCGCTGGCCATAGAGGGGCAAGAATTTGGAGGATGTTGGACTTTACACCTCCAGCACATCACTGAACTTTTATCTTGGATCTTGGGCACCAATAGCTGACACTGTTTAGCCCCACTAGAGTTATGGGTATACTGGGATGATGGAACAGGGTTTTTATTTTGGAGGTGATGCTTCCAGTCCTTCTCAAACTGAGTCCCAAGGCACCAGATCATCCACATTCTGCACACGTTCCCGAAGTTGACTAGCAAGGCGTGGAACCATGTTCTTAAGAATGAGTTTGACCATCTCCTGCTCAGTAATGTCAGCCTTCCATCTCCTACATAGAACACGATAGGAGAAGGCAAAGTCCCGTATTGGCTCTGCGTCACCCTGGACTCTGTTCACGAACACGTTCCGCCAGTTCATCCCCATAGTCCTCTGAGAGGAAGGCTGAGAGGAATATTTTTTGAAACTCCACCCAGGTTGACACATGTTCACGGGCTATCTCCCACCAGTCTCTTGCTGTACCATGGAGAACACTGCGAAGGGTGGCAAGAACCTCACAGTCAGTAAGGGGCCGAATAGAAAGAAAATCATTACATTTAGATAAGAAAAACAGTGGATCAACATCATCTTCTGGGCTGCCAAAAGTGGGGAAAAGTAGTTTGATAGGGAGGAGCGCTCTAGAGGAGGCATGACAGTGGCAAGGGGTCTTGGGGAAACAGGAGTTCTGTTGTTTAACAGTATCTTCAGAGGTGTTTTTGTAGTGCTACCTGTTCCTATTGCCTTAATGGCAGAGGTAAATCCTGAGGAGGTGCAGAAGATTTGTCCAGAAGGGAAAAGCACTGCATTACCTCCTGGTGCAGCTCCTCCAGTTGAAGGTCTGTGGCCTTCTGTGCTTTCCATCTCATTAACGGTGTCCTTGTGAGTCTGTTCTATCAAAAATCATGTAGTTCCTCTGTGAGAGAGTTCTTCATGTCCTCCATAACCTCTTTCAGATAAGAACACACTCCCTTCACAACAGAGGCTGACTCCTCTGCTCTCTGTTTTTGTTCCTCCTCAAGAAGGATTATGACTTGATGATGGTTAGTTTCCATTTGTGTTTGGAACTTGTGGAGTTTTCCTTGAATATCCTGCTTCAGAGAATCTTGTAAATATTTCTGTCTCTGAACAAATTGTTGTTGGTTTTCCTCCATTTGACCGGGAAGGTAATCCAACCTCCGCTGCACATCTGTCTGATGAGCCTCCACACTTTCACTGAGTTTCTGAATGGCATTCTCCTGCATTGTCAAACTATGATTGGTGTGTGTCCATTGCTGTTCCATTTGTCCAGTGATTCCAGAGACACCTCTCCCAGTCTCTCTGGACAGGGTAACAGGAAGAGGTTGAGGAGGTAATGGTGGAGATGCTATAGGCGAGCCGAAGCCTGGGAATGAAGGCCAGTGCTATCCAACTCCATTAGAACATCGAGTCCTTCCACAATGAAAGAATCCCGAACATGATTACCATTAGGTGTGTCCACATTGACACAGTATGGGGTTCCAACAAAAGACATGATTCAACTTTGTGTGGATGGTGTCATGGGTGTTTCTCTTCAGGTCCCTGTTGAGCGCCAATTCTGTAGCGGTATTTATTAGAGAGGGGTAAAGAAAGATTTTGTTAGGGCGCCAGGCGTATGTATCAACCATGCGAAAGGAAAGAGCAGAATAGAGAGAGTACGCTACCAGACCCACCCACATCAGCAGAAGAGACTGCCTAGAGAGTAGCCTGTTGGCCAGATAGCCAGTGGAGAGAAAAGATAAGACACACCATATAAAGCCCCTTCACCTGCACAGGAGTAACCCTACCAATGATAACTCATACAATAATAATGGCAGAGCAATTGAATGACAACGTCATAGAAACAGTTTACAAGAAAGAACCAGGCATCAACATTAGAAAATTTGCAATAATCTGTATTACCGCCCAGTGGGGCAGTGCAGAGGGTATGAATGTGGGGATGTTAAGTAGACAAATCAAAGGCCTTAAAATGTCCAAAATCTTCTCGGCCACATGTCACTAGTATCACACCCCCTCAATACAATTCAATACAATTCAATACAATGCACAACTTGCAAGCAACCTCCCTTCCTTTTAACTAAAATGTCAATACAGAGACTTCTGGCCGGGCCATAATAGGCCAGCGCTAATGAACATAAACAGGAAGTGCCTTTGAAAAATAGAAAGTCTGCTGCAGGGTAAAGCACTGGAGCGATAGAGGAAGAAAAAGAGAGAGAGAATCTTAGCTGTTGACTTTAGGCTGGTTGCCTCGTCTGTTGACTTCAGTACTGTCGGCTCGTCTGATGGTGTGTTGGCTGATATGTCCAAGCTTCGCAACAATGTTGCTCCTAATCCATGCGATCCATCACAGGTGCGGTCCCAAACGATAACAACCACCGAGCAGTCACCCGATTATTGAGTTAAACACGTTATAAACTAAACACGTTGAAAACAAACATGGACTTCTACAGCATTGCACACACAATCAAACTGTCGCGCCAACCAAGAGATTCCTCCCAGAGAGCTGAAAAAGCTGTCTTTATCTCTCCTCCTTCCTTACTGCTGATGCGCTCTTAAAGTGGCAGCGCACGGTGAAGGGCTCCGTGCAGGATTTCGCCACAAAGTGATATCCGTATCGTCGTAGACTACACCACCGCTCATCATTCTTACCTCCAAACGTTTATTCAAGTTGGATAATCTTCGGATGCCGACTGCAGTCACACCATTGGAAGACATCCATCAAACACATTTGATGTGTCATCATAGTGGTCTCTGACTTGTGGTCAGACTCGCTCAGGTGTAACAAACTTGATCTTGCGCCTTTTTTCAATGCTGATTTGAATGTCATTGAGAAAATAGAGAAGTGTAAAAGATTTTTAAAGTCATCCTCAAAGTAATCATCTAGTTTTTCAGAAGTATTTGTAATCTGATTACAATATTTTTTTGCTGGTAACTTAACGGATTAAAGTTACCATTTTTTGTAATCACTTACATGTAACTAACTGATGACATGTAGTCCGTTACTCCCCAACCCTGGTTGTCGGTAGCTTATGACTGCCCATACCATAACCCCACCGCCATACACATGTTCTGAGATTGTGAAGACGTACTGCCAAATTCTCTAAAACGATGTTGGAGGCAGCTTATGGTGGATAAATGAACTTTCAATTCTCTGGCAACAGTTCTGGTGGACATTCCTGCAGTCAGCATGCCATTTCCACACTCCCTCAAAACGTGTAACATCTGTGGCATTGTGTTTGACAGAACTGCACATTTTAGAGTGGCCTTTTATTGTCCCCCAGCACAAGGTGCACCTCTGTAATGATCATGCCGTTTAATCTTGATATGCCACACGTGTCCCGAGGAATGATTATCTTGGCAAAGGAGAAATGCTCACTAGCAGAGATGTAAAAAAATGTGAATAAAAACAGAGAGAAATAATATTTTTGTGCATATGGATCATTTCTGGGATCTTTTATTTAATCTCATGAAATGTGGGACCAACATCTTACGTATTGCGTTTATATTTTTGTTCAGTGTAACAAAAATTGATTACATTTCTATAGCGCTTTTCAAAACAATCTCGAAGCTCATCAAAAGCAAAGAAAACTAACAACAACATGAGTAGCCTAGCTATAGTTGGCTAGGTTAACCAATAGATGCCAAGTCTTTGAGTTCATGCAGCCTCCAAAGATGGAGAGGGCCAATTAATGGCTTGATCAGTGGAAAGTGGTCAGGGAGATGGAGTCTGGTGAAGATCTTGTAGAGGGCTAGCTACGCTGGGAACCAGACTGAGTCCTGTAGCCACTGGAAGTCTCCTTCACAATGTATGGTACCCACAGGTCTGGGCTCCAGAAAGCTCACCACACACAGTTCAGAGTAGCAGCCAGTCGTCATCATTTCGGTCCCTCTGCCTAACCTCTGCGTTCCTCTACTCTGCATCTCCCATTCCTCTCAAGTTTCAGGTGACTCTTCAATTGATACATGCGTAGGCCTATGGTACACTGACGTTTGCACCAAATACTTTGTTCCAAATGCTAGCTACTTAGCTAACGTTAGCCCAAAACAACAACAAGAACAGTCACTGGGTGGGGCTACAGATGAACCTTTCTGGTTCATATGAAGCTGTAACTGATGGTGCGTTCAAGACAACAGGGAACTCAACAACAAAAATAATTTCGAAACTTGGGTATCATCCTAGAGTTCCGACTTCTACGACCTGAAGTTCACAGAGGTCATGATTTTGTTTCCAAATTCCCAGTTGTCTTGAGTGCACCAACAATAGTATGTTTTGTCCGTGACATACCGCATACTTTTTACTAAACAGTACATTTTAAATAGTACATAGTATTTATTAGTACACAGTATGCAGTTTAATTAAGCCAGATTTCGGACACAGACTTTATCTCGTAGGACCTCATACCTCATTCTGTCAGCTTCTTCACAAATACTTGATCTGTGCTAACATTACAGTTTGATCCTTATTCATTTTTAATGGCCTGTACCAGCATGAATGCTGTTGACGAGGAAAGAAGGATAATTTGTGGGCCGTATTCATGAAATATTGAGAGCAAGCCAGCAAGTACATGCTTTTAACACCATTTGCAACATGTTCCAAGAGACCCAACCCGACACCACGAGTGGATTTAGTTAGATTTTCTTGAAGGCTCTGCAAAAAGGGAGTTATGAAGCCTGCTCACCCAAGTGACTGTTCCCACATTATACTAGCTTAGGCTCTATAGCCATGTCTTTACAATGCAGGAGATGGGGAGTGACACAGAGCAATCCACTGAAATATTGATCAACGGGGTTAAATATTTCCTCGCCACGAGTGCTATAAATGGATAGAAGCCAGAAGCCATCGGTCCAGTTAGGTCCCCATGAGGGAGAGCCTTCGACTCACAGCTGGCCCACTCCACCTCCCAAGGTCCCCCGTCTGTCATTAGAGCAAATCTGTTCTCTATTTAAGTGCGCCCTCTCTATTGTGACTTCTTAAATACTTCATGAGTTCTGTTTAAAAAGGGCTCCTTAAGTCACTTGTTGCATCTTTCATAAAGCATCATGTACTTAGGCCATACTGAGTGGGGGCTGAACATGATCTAATGGAGGTTGTGCAAAGTTTTGGGAATATTTTGTTAGTTAAGCGTTAGTTATTTAAAGAGAGCGTGTTTGAAACATACCTAATGTCTTGGAACTCTGGAGTGAATTGGAGAAATGAATTGGGGAAGCACGCATTTTCCCAACTAACTAATGGAGTTAGGAAAACATTTAAATAGCAATTTTTCTTTATCAGCACGGTAATTTTATCACTTTTCCTGATGGGTGACATTTCTATACAGATTCTATTTTATCCATCAATATCTTTGGCTTTTCCTCAAGGGCTGAGAATTTTTGGGGGATGATTTTAAGACAGTATCATCCATGATTGCCCTTAAACAAAGGCATGTACTTCAAACGCCATTAGAAAACAGTCTTTTATCTGTGCTAGGATGCATATTTTGGTCATCTGTTTTGCATTCTCCCGAACAGAGACAGCTGTGAGTATTGGTGTAGCGGCCCCCCTCGCCTCCATGAGAAGTCTCCTGGAGAATTTTAGTTTCAAAATGTTTACACTTGGTCATCATGGAAATCAAATGTCCCTGCCTGTGCCCCTAGGATTACCTCCTAAGTCCTGGCACATACCCACCACTGACTATGGGCCCTACAGTTTTGATCAAAGTTATCTGCACTAAATTAGTTCAATTGCTGCATCATCAACCAACCATTCAAAAGTTCTAAAGAGTATAATTAGCAATTTCAGCATTTAATAACATAAAACGTACAAGCTACGCTATCCTTTAATCTCAGGCTATTCAGCTTTTTTTGTGTGCTTTTTTTCTTCAGTTGCTGACCCACACCAACCCACAAGCCACGGTTTATGGTTACCTAATATTAAATCACAGAGCTGTGGATAGTAACGTGGTTTTATTGACTGGTATGAGGAGCGATGGTGGAACAACAACAGAGCCAAGCACTTGTGAATAAATGGAGGACTTCAGGCATTTATAGATTGTTTTAGACCTGAACTGTCGAAGTATAACAATGTCCCATTTTAAAGCTTCTAGAGAAGATTCCAGAGAAGTAGAGCTGGGAATAGGTATCACAGATACAGGACAATGTGGCAATTTTTGTACTTTAAAGATTTTTGTGTGTTTATTGCAATTCTTGCAATTTCTGTATAAATCTTTACCATCGACTCCATTGCATGGCCAAACAGATGGCTGTCTTAACCTAAGAAAAATATATAAAATGGTATTTATCATATTTATCAATGAAGCATTGCTAAAGGGACATGGCACCAGGCTAGATAGGCTAGATAAACAGGTAACTGCCAAAATAAAGGAAACACTTGAGTAAATTAGGGGTACAAAGTATATTGAAGGCAGGCGTTTCCACACAGGTGTGATTTTTGAGTTATTTAAGCAATTAACATCCCATAGTGCTTGAGGTTATGTATAAAATTACCCAGTTGCCTATTATTATGGCAACCATGGCTAGAAGAAGAGATCTCAGTGATTTTGAAAGAGGGGTCTCAAAGGAGCATAGGGGGTTTAAAGGGATTTCACCCCAAAATCAACATATGTGAAAATGGCGCGTTTCAATGTTTTGTAGTACAAAAGATAGAAGATAAGTGTTTCAAATTACATCATCAACCAATTCGTAGACAATTAGTAGGCAATGCCTACTCATAATTGGTTAAAATCACACGATGCACACCGATGATGTCATTAGAAACTCTTATCTTCCTCTATCTTTTTTTACTACAAAACATAGAAATGTGCAATTTCCACATATGTTGATGTTGGGGTGGTGTTGGATATGATGAATATGAAGTTGTGAAATGTTCCTTTAAAAGGTGTGTGTGCGTGTGTACGTGTGTGTGTGTCTCAGTCACCAGATCTCAACCCAATTGAATACTTATGGGAGATTCTGGAGCGCAGCCTGAGATAGCATTTTCTACCACCAACAAAACACCAAATTATGGAATTTCTTGTGGAAGAATGGTGTCGCATCTCTCCAAAAAGAGTTCCAGGCACTTATAGAATTTATGCCACGGTGCATTGAAGCTGTTCTGGCGGCTCGTGGTGGCCCAATGCCTTATTAATACACTTTATGTTGGTGTTTCCTTTATTTTGGCAGTTACCTGTAGGTTAATCAGTAACTGCTCTTTGTTCAGAAAATACAAAGCCCCAGGGCATTTTGGCTACCTTAAACAAAAGTTCAATATGCTCTGCAGAGACCTGTAGAACTGAGCTCAGAGATCATTCCAGACATTTTTCCGTCCTTCCACCCTGCGGATCCTGCCCGGGAAATATATCTAGTACTGCTTGTGGTACACTATACAAGTATGCTGTGAACAAGTTGAATCAGCTGCATACATTAGCTGTCTCCTGTAGTTAACCATAAATGTCCTGGACAGGAATGTGCTCCACTTTCACCTGTAGTCTCACAGGTGCCCTGTGAAATCCATGACAAATGACACACTAGTAAATAAGTGTGTCCTCTATCACAACATCTTCTTGTTTTATTTAATAGGTCAGAAAAGTAATCAGATAAGATTCAGCAGCACTATAAATTACTTGGGAGAGACAGATTAGAACATGTCTGAAGGGCAGTGCCAACGCTTGACTGTTACCTGAAGTTGAAACCTGCCTGCGGTTGTGTGCGTCAGACATTACCCGCACCAAAGACGATCAATGACATTGACAAGATAGTCAAGTGACCACTCTAACAATGGAAATTCATGTCATCAAAGATGGAAGGCAGGCGGGAGGAGGCGAGATTATGTGGGATCATTCTAGTCAATGATAGGGCAGATACGGGTGTGAACAACAGGCACAACTCTGATATACAGTAAAATATTTATTTTCCAAGTTGGCGAAATTCCACATGCGTCCACTTATATCAGTGCAGTCATAACAACCATTCCAAAACTTCTGTACAATCAATTAAGCCTCATGTAGCAAATGATCAATTGCATTTTTTGTTCAACTCTCTCTCATTGACCTCCATACAAAAATTCCTCACTTCGTTGTCTTATTTTCATGGAAAACCTTTGGGCAGAGTAAACCCTCTCACTTCGCCTCTTCCTCTCTGCCCGCACCAAACACAACACTTGAATTAAATGACATAATCTTGGACATGTGACATCGGCATTCTACTTTGTCTTATTGGCAGCATTATATTTTAACCCACCAACTTTTGAAAACCTTGATGCTGTACCTTTTGGAGAGGTAGGGGTGTTGGGGGTGGGAGGAGGGGACTGAGGAGATGTCTTCTCTCTGATGTGCTATTTTTCTTGCGCGATCGGCCTAGATAGTGACACATGCCTTTTGGAAACAGTACAGGGGGACATCTGGAACAGGCAGCTTTTATAAGGGTTACGACATCAGGGTGCTCTCTTACACAGACAAACAGAACACAAGAGGCAGTAAAGGGGTACCTTGCAGGCGCTACAAACAGCCAGTGTCATAGGTATACTCTTCATCTCGATGTGGAAACCACAACTGTGCACCTGGAAGGCTTCTGTGTCATCTGACTGATGGAAGACACTTAGCTTCAATTGACATTTGACTTGGGGGGCTATGGAGTCAAAGTGATATTTAATTAAATTGCTGTACTTGTATCCAGAAAGACCCTTCACTCTTATTCACCCGGACGGAATGTTTAATTGTTGGCACTGAACATAAAAGTGACAGTTTCTCTAGGCACTTTAGTGAAGAAGGGATTGTGTGTTCTACTGAAAACTATTACAGAGCAAATGTCTGCCAGAGATAGGTAATTGTCCAATCTTCTCCAAGCAGGAATCCCTCTCCCTCTCCTTTCTGTGGCATTGTTGCCAGGTTGGTGGTTTCAAATGAAGACAAGTGAGTCACTCATTACACATTCTTTGGAAGTTCAGTATGAAGGAGACAATAATGGCATGCTGCATGCATGAGACAGCCATAAACCAAGGAGAGCATGATTCTTGCCCCGACTAAAAAGAGCCCTCTGTGAAATGTGATGTGGAGACGAAAACACATCCGAGCCTTTGATGATTTTAATCAGTAGTAATGCATTGTCAAATGAGTTGTAAGGAAACCTTAGGAATCCCACAATAAAGACCTGCACTGGTGGTGTGCTCTTCCCTCTTTCCTTTGAGTGATGGATTTTCCTTGTGGTCCTGCTGCCACAGTGAAACGTGATATCAGGTGAAATACTGTACAGTAATACATTGTCCATATTAGGACTGCTTTATTAGAAAAGGTGAAAGGTGTGCAGCAGGAGACATGCATTGAGGATCTTACAGTGAGTGGCCCTTTAGTGAGTGGCCAGCAAGCCGGCATGGGGACACAGGGCAGAGAGAGTCACACAGCGTGGAGCAGAACGGAGCGGTGCGGCAGTGCAGAGCACATCAGTAAGACGAGCAATAAACGCAGGTCTTTAATCTGGCTAGAGCAGCTGGCCTCGGCTGACAGCACTGAGGTTCTCATTATCTCCGTATTCCTCCAGTGAGCCCTCTCATGTGGTCGTGCAGCTGCAAGTGGCGTGCCTCTACTCCATCGCTCCCGAGCAGGGGGACTTTCCAAGTAGAAGAGGAAGAGAGAGAAAGAGGGAGAGAAAGAGAGAGAGAAATGGTAAGAGGGGAGAGAGGGAGAGAGAGGGGGTGAGAGGAGGGGGAGAGAGAGAGAGAGAGAGAGAGAGAGAGAGAGAGAGAGAGAGAGAGAGAGAGAGAGAGAGAGAGAGAGAGAGAGAGAGAGAGAGAGAGAGAGAGAGAGAGAGAGAGAGAGAGAGAGAGAGAGAGAGAGAGAGAGAGAGAGAGAGAGGGAGGGAGGGAGGGAGGGCCTGAGAGAAAGAAAGAAAGAAAGAAAGAGTGAGAAAGAGAGAAAGAGTAATCCTAACCTTGGAGTTACAGTACACAGTTTGAGAGGAAAAGAGACAATTTAGCTCTGTGCAGAAAACAGAAAACACCATCTTGAGATTTGAAATAGTTTCCTGTAATTTATTTCCAACCTGTTTGAGTCACAACAGTAACTTATCAACATAGAAAGAACGAGAAAACCTTACATGTTTTGGAGTTAATGTCAATGTTAAGGTTTGTGCTTTTTGCATCAGTCGTTTAGACAGGGGTTGAGAAGGAGTTACTGTGCTGCATAAAGCAATTATAATGCTCCCTTACAAATGTGCCCCAGGCAGTACTGGAAAAACAACAAAATTGTCATACTTGAGTAAAAGTAAAGATACCTTAATAGAAAATGACTCAAGTAAAAGTGAAAGTCACCCAGTAAAATACTACTTGAGTAAAGGTCTAAAAGTATCTGGTTTCAAGTGTACTTAAGTACAGTGGTGGAAAAAGTACTAAATTGTCACACTTGAGAAAAACTGATGAAAGCTGGAGATGATTGTCGATTACAGAAAAAGGAGGACCGAGCACACTCCCATTCTCATCGACGTGGCTGTAGTGGAGCAGGTTGAGAGCTTCAAGTTCCTTGCTGTCCACATCACAAACAAACTATCATGGTCCAAACACACCAAGACAGTTGTGAAGAGGACACAGCAACGTCTATTCCCCCTCAGGACACTGAAAAGATTTGGCATGGGTCCTCAGATCCTCAAAAAGTTATACAGCTGCACCATCGACAGCATCCTGACTGGTTGCATCACCGCCTGGTAAGGCAACTACTCGGCATCCAAACGCAAGGCACTACAGAGGGTAGTGCATACGGCCCAGTACATCACTGGGGCCAAGCTTCCTGCTATCCAGGACCTCTATACCAGGCAGTGTCAGAGGAAGGCCCTAAACATTGCCAAGTACTCCAGCCACCTTATTCATAGACTGTTCTTTCTGTTACCGCACGGTAAGCGGTACCGGAGCGGCAAGTCTAGGTCAAAAAGGCTTCTTAACAGCTTCCACCCCCAAGCCATGAGACTCTTGAACAGTTCATCAAATGGCTACTCAGACTATTTGCATTGTCCCCACCCCACCCCCCATTTTTACGCTGCTGCTACTCTCTGTTTATTATCTATGCATAGTCACTTTACCTCTACCTACATGTACATATTACCTCAATTACCTCGACTAACTGGTGCCCCCGCACATTGACTCTGTACCGGAACCCCCTGTATATAGCCTCGCTACTGTTATTTTATTGTTGCTCCTTAATTATTAGTTATATTTTTTTATTTTTTTTATTTTCTTCTTCTTTATTTTATTATTTTTTTAAACAGCATTGTTGGTTAAGGGCTTGTAAGTAAGCATTTCACTGTAAGGGCTACACCTGTTGTATTCGGCGCATGAGAGAAATACAATTTGATTTGATTTGATTCGAAACTAAAAAGTAAAAGTAAATGCTATACATCAAATTCCTCATATTAAGCAAACCAGATGGCACAATTTAGTTGTTTTTTTATTTAAAAGAGTACATATAAGTAAAAAGTACATATTTTCTATAGGAATGTAGTGGCGTAAAAGTTAAATAGTAAAGTAGAGTACAGATACATAAAAAAAGTCATACTTCAAAGTATTTTTACTCAGTTACTTTACACCACTGGCCTCAGGTGATACAGTAGGTGGTCGCAGAGATAGGTCTTAGCAAAGCAGTATACCTCACATGAGAGGAATGCAAGTGTTTACCTTATACATGCAAAGAAGTTGTGCTCTGTACCAAAGTTAATGATACATACCACAACTTCAATAGTTATAGTTATCTAATATTACATATAACAATATACAATTATATGTTATATAATTAACTGATAATGCCAGATAAGCCGGTGTTTGGAGGATATATTGTTAGGTCCGAGACTAAGTGAAACGTGATATCAGGTGAATAACTGCATAGTAATACGGTGTCCATATTAGGACTACTTTATTAGAGAAGGTGAAAGGTGTGCAGCAGGAGACACGCATTGAGGGTCTTACAGTGAGTGGGCCTTTATATACCGGCTTCAAGGATATTATCAGTTTTTTTACAACGGTTTACCAACATATAAAAAGAATGATTTACATATTTTCTATAAAAACTTTATTTTGAATAATTTATTCATACTATTTCATCCTTCCACACGATATAGTCCCGACACAAATCTAGGGTTGCTACCCGAGCCGGTTGGTCGTTAGTTCTCTGGGTAGCCAGAGATGCGACCCAGCCATTCAGTCTTTTTGTTGTGTATCTATGGACGCAACCCAGTCGTTTGTTCCAAGTGTCCTATTGCCATAGTGGCTGACAATGTTCTTATCCCTTGCTTGCTAGCTAGCCAACTACGGCTAACTTACAGCAATGTCAAACAGTGCAGCCAGACTAACAACAGTAGCTGAGTTTGCATTTGTTTAAGCTGTTTTCTAGTGATTTTTTGGGGGATACATCCATAACAATGAGCAAACGAAGCGCGATTTCACCTGGCATACAAAATGTTCTCTCTTGCCACGACATTGTTGTTCAGAGGAACTAGCCAACAACACAGCTCACACAATCACTTCAAACTGGAAAGAGACTGCAAACTAGCTGCACTTCGTTTCGTTTGACCTTTTTTCACTTTACATTTTTTGTATATATCCATAAAAATGATGCCAGCTGATTCATGATTTCAACTGGCGGCTGAGAAGTGCTGCCTGCCTGTCTCGTCCCGACTCCCGACACGTTCATTACTAAGGTACATCTGGAGATCGAATTTGAATATTGAAACAATGTTGTAAATGTCAGAGAGACAGACAGCAAGGTTTATACAAATCTCCGCTGTTGAAAACAAAATGTTAGTCTAAAAGAAATGTGAGATAATGTCTAGATGCTTTTTATGTTGGAGATCAAGTTTATTAAGTGCCTGGCTCGGCTAATGAGACAGTGGATTGCGCCGTCAGTTGGAAGAGAGTAAATAGGCATTTTAAAGTCATAGATTTAGCTGGTGGTGACTTGCGGAATAGACACCGGCTGGAATGTGATTTTAACCAATCAGCATTCAGGATTAGACCCACCCGTTGTATAATATAATGTACTTGTATATGTTATCTAATCAAGAGCTTGGGTTCCATCTCCATTTTTGTCAAAATGTCATTATTGACATATCCTTGTTCTGTTCAATATTCTCTACCTATGTACAGTCGTGGCCCAAAGTTTTGAGAATGACACAAATATTAATTTCCACAAAGTTTTCTGCTTCAGTGTCTTTAGATATTTTTTTGTCAGATGTTACTATGGAATAATGAAGTATAATTACAAGCATTTCATAAGTGTCAAAGCCTTTAATTGACAATTACATGAAGTTGATGCAAAGAGTCAATATTTTCAGTGTTGACCCTTCTTTTGCAATACTTCTGCAATATGCCCTGGCATGCTGTCAATTAACTTCTGGGCCACATCCTGACTGATGGCAGCCCATTCTTGCATAATTAATGCTTGGAGTTTGTCAGAATTTGTGGGTTTTTGTTTGTCCACCCGCCTCTTGAGTATTGACCAGAAGTTCTCAATGTGATTAAGGTCTTGGGAGTTTCCTGGCCATGGACCCAAAATATCGATGTTTTGTTCCCCGAGCCACTTAGATATCACTTTTGCCTTATGGCAAGGTGCTCCATCATGCTGGAAAAGGCATTGTTCGTCACCAAACTTTTCCTGGATGGTTGGGAGAAGTTGCTCTCTGAGGATGTGTTGGTACCATTCTTTATTCATGGCTGTGTTCCTAGGCAAAATTGTGAGTGAGCCCACGCCCTTGGCTGAGAAGCAATCCCACACATGAGTGGTCTCAGGATGCTTTACTGTGGCAGGTAGCCTAGTGGTTAGAGCGTTGGACTTGTAACCGGAGGGCTGCAAGTTCAAATCCCCGAGCTGACAAGGTAAAAATCTGTCGTTCTGCCCCTGAACAAGGCAGTTAACCCACTGTTCCCGGGCGCCGAAGACGTGGATGTCGATTAAAGGCAGCCCCGCACCTCTCTGATTCAGAGGGTTGGGTTAAATGCGGAAGACACATTTCGGTTGAAGGCATTCGGTTGTACAACTGACTAATAATGGTGACTTTGACTTTGGTAGCGCTCACCTTGTCTTCTCCGGACAAGCTTTTTTCCGGATGCCCCAAATAATCGGAAAGGGGATTCATCAGAGAAAATGACTTTACCCCAGTCCTCAGCAGTCCAATCCCTGTACCTTTTGCAGAATATCAGTCTGTCCCTGATGTTTTTCCTGGAGAGAAGTGTCTTCTTTGCTGCCCTTCTTGACACCAGGCCATCCTCCAAAAGTCTTCGCCTCACTGTGCGTGCAGATGCACTCACACCTGCCTGCTGCCATTCCTGAGCAAGCTCTGTACTGGTGGTGCCCCGATCCCGCAGCTGAATCAACTATAGGAGATGGTCCTGGCGCTTGCTGGACTTTCTTGGGCGCCCTGAAACCTTCTTCACAACAATTGAACCGCTCTCTTGTAAGTTCTTGATGATCCGATAAATGGTGCATTTAGGTGTAATCTTACTGGCAGCAATATCCTTGCCTGTAAAGCCCTTTTTGTGCAAAGCAATGATGACGGCACGTGTTTCCTTGCAGGTAGCCATGGTTGACAGAGGAAGAACAATGATTCCAAGCACCACCCTCCTTTTGAAGTGTCCAGTCTGTTATACGAACTCAATCAGCATGACAGAGTGATCTCCAGCCTTGTCCTCGTCAACACTCACATCTGTGTTAACGAGAGAATCACTGACATGATGTCATCTGGTCCTTTTGTGGCAGGGCTGAAATGCAGTGGAAATGTTTTTGGGGGATTCAGTTCATTTGCATGGCAAAGAGGGACTTTGCAATGAATTGCAATTGATCTGATCACTCTTCATGACATTCTGGAGTATATGCAAATTGCCATCATACAAACTGAGGCAGCAGACTGTGAAAATTTATATTTGTGTCATTCTCAAAACTTTTGGCCACGGCTGTAGTACTCTAAATACTCCAATTCATGTTGTTAAATTCAAAATAATACTAGATATTGGGAATATCGGAACTTTAAAACCAATTATCTCAGAATCATCTTTTTGCAGATATAACTTTGTAGTCCCATGCTCTCGTAATATTGTCATTTCTAATATTGTTATATATTTCAGGAGGGAGTCACAGTTATCTCTGAAGACAGTAGTCTGGTATTGTATGAGGTGTGGTTGATACTGGGTATTTTAATTGGTTGGGTAGTCAAGGTCAAATCTGACAGGAAGTTTCATGTTCTGGTCTGAATCAATGGAAGTAATCTGATGGGGTTGGGAGTAGATGACAATAAATAGGCATGTACGTAAATAAATAAATAACAAATAGTCAGTACATTCTCTGTGTATCTTTGTAGCAAATGAAGGAAGGACATTCAGGTGTGGTCTTTCCTCATTTCTGACTCATGCTTGATGCATCATGTGTATTTCTACTGTTTAACTTAAGGATCCAACCCTTTTCTTAAACTTTTGCCTAAAAGGACATACCCAAATCTAACTGCCTGTAGTTCAGGACCTGAAGCAATGATTTTTTTTATTTTACTAGGCAAGTCAGTTAAGAACAAATTCACATTTTCAATGACAGCCTAGGAACAGTGGGTTAACTGACTTGCTCAGGTGCAGAACGACAGATTTTTACTTTGTCAGCTCCGGGATTTGATCTTGCAACCTTTCGGTTACTAGTCCAACGGTCTAACCACTAGGGTACCTGCCACACAGATATGCATATTCTTGATACCATTTGAAAGGAAACACTTTGAAGTTTGTGGAAATGTGAAGTAAATGTATGAGAATTTAACACATTAGATCTGGGGTTGTTGTACCATCATCTTTGAAATGCAAGAGATAATGTAATGTATTATTCCCGCCCAGGCACAACAGTGTGGCAACAGTGTATGTGCAAAGTTTTAGACTGATCCAATGAACCATTGCATATCTGTTCAAAATGTTGTATCAAGACTGCCCAAATGTGCCTAATTGGTTTATTAATGCATTTTCAAGTTTATAATTGTACACTCTCCTCTAACAATAGCATGGTATTATTTCACTGTAATAGCTACTGTAAATTGGACAGTGCAGTTAGATTAACAAGAATTTAAGCTTTCTCCCATGTCAGATATGTCTATGTCCTGGAATTTAAAAAAAATTACTTACAACCTCATGCTAATCACATTAGCATACGTTAGCTCAACCTTCCCGCAGGGGGACACCGATCCCATAGAGGTTTAAAGTAACTGTCCAGTGTTTCTAGATTTCTATAAAATATGACATATAATTAATTACAATATGAGTGAAATAGTTTTCCTTTCCAAAAAATGTAATTACCTATGTTAAAAATGAGCTTTTCTGTGTTGGAATGGTGTGAGCATAACCCAACAAGAGAAAGGTGTGAGCATATACTGGTCATTAAATATATTCATGCGTAGTAGGCTGCTGATTGGCCACATCATCCTCTAGTCTATGAGGACATAGCAAGCATTTTTTAAATGGTCTGTTTGAGATACAAGTTTGAGGTGTTTTTTTTAAAGTGTTTTTATTTGTCTACAGTTTTGGTCACAAATACAAGTATAGGATGAGTCAACAACAATATTTGGGTATGAGTCAACAGAATAGGAACTTTTAAATGTGAGATTTTCAATGGACAGTTAAGTGTTTAGTCATATCCAGAGAAACATCTCTATGATAATCCCACTGCATCCCACTTCTGGCTCACTTCTGAAGCTAAGCAGGGTTGGTCCCTGTCTGAGGGCCAGTAGGAGGCACCCTTTCCTCTGGTAAAATAAATTATGGGCAGTGATTGGGGACGTTGCCCTGTGTAGGGTGTTGCCCTTTGGATTGGACATTAAACGGGTGTCCTGACTCTCTGTGGTCACTAAAAAGCCCATGGCACTTATTGTAAGAGTAGGGGTGTTAATCCTGGTGTCCTGGCTAAATTCTCAATCTGACCATCATGGCCACCTAATCAGTATCAGATTATTTCACCTCACAATGAGTTAGGATATACACTCCATGACCAGAAGTATGTGGACACCTGCTCATCGAACATCTCATTCCAAAATCATGTGCATTAATATGGTGTTGGTCACCCCTTTGTTGCTAGAACAGCCTCCACTCTTCTGGGAAGGCTTTCCACTAGATGTTGGAACATTGCTGTGGGGACTTGCTTCCATTCAGCCACAAGAGCATTAATAAGCTCGGGGGCTGATGTTGGGCGATTAGGCCTGGCTCACAGTCGATGTTCCAATTCATCCCAAAGGTGTTTGATGGGGTTGAGGTCAGGGCTCTGTGCACGCCAGTCAAGTTATTCCACACCAATCTCGCAAACCATTTCAGTATGGATCTCGCTTTGTGCAAGGGGGCATTGTGTCATGCTAAAACAGGAAAGGGCCTTCCTGTTGCCACAAAGTTGGAATCACAGAATCGTCTAGAATGTCATTGTATGTAGCATTAACATATCCCTTCACTGGAACTATCCTCCACCAAACTTTACAGTTGACACTATGCATTCAGGCAAACCCAGATTAATCCATCGGACTGCCAGATGGTGAAGCGTAATTCATCACTCCATAGAACGCGTTTCCACTGCTCCAGAGTCCACTTGGCATTGCGCATGGTGATCTTAGGCTTGTGTGCGGCTGCTCGGCCATGTAAACCCATTTCATGAAGCTCCCGACGAACAGTTCTTGTGCTGACGTTCATTCCAGAGGCAGTTGAAAACTTGTTAGTGAGTGTTGCAACCGAGGACTGACAATTTTTATGCGCAGCGTGCTTCAGCACTCGGTCCAGTTCTGTGAGCTTGTGTGGCCTACCACTTTGCGGCTGAGCCGTTGTTGCTCCTACACGTTTCCACTTCACAATAACAGCCCTTACATTTGACCGGGGCAACTCTAGCAAGGCAGAAATCTGAAGAACTGACTTGTTGGAAAGGTGGCACGCTATGAAAGTCACTGAGGTCTTCAGGAAGGCCATTCTACTGCCCAATGTTTGTCTATGGAGATTGCATGGCTGTGTGCTTGATTTTATACACCTGTCAGCAACAGGTCTGTCTGAAAGAGCCAAATCTACTAATTTGAAGGGGCACCCACATACTTTTGTATATATAGTGTATGTTGGGACAAGTCTCAGAAAAGTATTGACGGTAAAAATCATAGAATATACATTGGGGTCCGGGAATTATTAGATCTCTTGATAAAGATGAGCATAAGAGACTGTATACTGAGCTACACTCTTAGAAAAAAGGGTTCCTAAATGGTTCTTCAGTATCGTAAAAAAGCATGGCTTCCGGCCCTATCGATACACGCGCAACATTTTCGTGACGTTGTCAGCCAACTCGTCTATAGGAGAACCCTTTGGAGAACCCTTTTTTGGTTCCAGGTAGAACCCTGTGTGAAAAGGATTCTACCTGGAAGATTCACTTGCAGCCAAAGTTTTGGCCTCCTAGCAACCAGGTTTTTGGCTAAAATGTCCTGGTACTTGGTAAAGTGAATTATGCGGTTGATCTTAACAAGGGCCTCAGGACCAGTGTAAGCAAAATAGCCCCATAACATCAAAGATCCACCACCATATTTTACAGTAGATATTAGGTATTCTTTGCACATGTATTGTTCTATCGAAGGCCACACCAACAATTGGTGTGCGTGGCCAAAGATCTCTATTTTCATGTCTTTAGACCATAGCACTGCCTTGTCGTTTGTTAAACGGCATTGGCACTTGAATTTGAACTGGTGCTATGGTCATATGACACACAAATAGAGGTCTTTGGCCATGCACATGCAGAAAATTCCTCATTCTTACTGTAAAGTATGGTGGTTATTAAACGGTTATTGAAACCAGGGGATCCAATAATTTTGACCCCTATCTTTTTGAGATTAGTTTTTATTACTTGTTAAACAAAATCTCTTTATTTGAGTAATGTATTAGTATAAAATAATATAATTGATAAAAACATAATGAAGTATACAATATATCTCAGTATTTGTACTGTTCATTTTATACAGTCTTTTTTCCTCGTCTTTATGAAGGGATCCAATCATTCCGGACTCAACTGTACAGTAGCTGTTACATAATATCTTTATAGTAACCAAAGCCATTATCCAGATGAACTCTTCACAAGTTTACATCATATCGTTTTGGCAATAAGCACATACTTTAACGGTCCAATGCTAATCCGTTAGCTAATGTAAACTGTCCTAATCCATTTCTAAAAATGGCTTCATTTGCAGATGGTCTCATCAATAGTGGCGACCACAGCAGGCCGTGAGCCCTAAGCTCTGCCTGGCTGCAAGAACATCTGGCCCTGAGGTCAGTGATCTCCTCATATTTGGTAACATGAGGATGATGGATGCAATGGGCTCATAGGGCTCTGTGGTTTCTCCCAGAGTTCAGATGCTCTCAGGTTTGAGGCCAGCAGGGCTATATAAAGAAGAAGGGCTATAATATCTATCACATGTTCAGATGTTTTCCAGTGGAAGCCAAGTCATTGGGAAGAAGCAACGGTCAAGTTGCCTTTCTACTTCTTTGATATGTCCAAAAACATACATATTTTTACATTTCACACTTATCTTACCAAGAAGTCCCACTGAGGTCTGGAGACCTGAAGTTACATGTTCAGGGGTGCTGTAGGGTAAAGAAACGCTAACCTGGTCCCAGATATGTTTGTGCTATCATGTCAAACATATGACAAGAAGTTGAGATGATAGCACAAACAGATCTGGGACCAGGCTAATGAAATGTTGGTATCAGCTATAAGGTTTGTTTGGTGAATACTATTTCTGTTTCCTTGGCGTTCATGTGGCTATGAAAACCAATGAGGATTGATGTCCCTGTACGTTCCACATTCCAATGGGCTGTCGTGTTGCTTACAATTGAGTTTAAAATGCATAAGAGACCTCTACATCTGGTGATAAAGATGGGTGTGACACAGTGTGGATTTATAAACTATCAGTCTTGCTCATTAATGCATAAAAGACACTGTTCGGATTCTCAGAACATCTCAGTGGGCAGTGTGCTGCTCCTGAAAACAAGAACAAATAACGCTGTCAGTCATCATATCTGCGGATATACAGTATGCGATGTGGAGGAAGTTCTTATTAAACAAAGGATATCTTTGGACAGATTTCAAAATGCCCCGGGAACTATTAGCAAACAACTCCTAGATATGATTTCACATTTAGAATGTACAGTACATGTCATCACTGTATACCCATGTTTGACCAAAAAGTCGTCATAGAAAAGAGGCCGGGGCTTTCTACAGAATGACCTTAAGGTTCACTGGACATCTGAGTACATATCATGTTAATACTATATGGAAGCCACCGTGGCGTACGGTGTACTGTGTACGGTGTCCATATTAGGACAGCCTCAGTCTCAGCAGGAGTTGTTTCAATCGACACCGTACTGTCTCCGTTCAGGGGACGTGATCTCTACATCAAAACAAGGCCAGCCATCCCATACAAAACATCAGGAGGATGTTGTTAATCAGTTAGCAGCCCTGCTACTGGAACTGGAATGGAAAGAAAGAAAGCAAACAACCCAGTTCTCCTCACAGCACAGGCAATGTACTAATTAAACCAATGTGCACATGCAGCTAGTGGGTGACGGTGCCAGAATTTCTGCCTGCAGTTCAATTGCTCAAATGGTAGCTACACTTAACAAGTGTAGTCTGGAACAGCTAGGTGGCAGGTTTTTTTGAGAGTGCGGCTGTCCTAATATGACTGTCTTTTTGCTGATCCTGTTTGCTGAATCATTCTGAATAATTCAGCTGATATCTACACTTAAGAATAGATCACTAAGATTCCAGGTTTAAATTGAACTGACCTCCCGATCAGGCACCTGCAGGCCACACGGATGGAATCAGACCACACAATTAGCTCCGCCTCTGTCACACAATGCTTGATTTGTTTCCATCCATCATGACATCCCCTCCAATCTGCATATCTAGATTACAGAGTGCTGTGACAGGGGTAAACTGTTAACTCAGACAATTACTGGTTGAGGTCCTTGGAGGTAAGATGTCAAACATCGTGCAGGGGAGTCAATTAGTCTGCATGCAGTTAGGCCTTTGATTTCAGGCTAAGTTATGACCACAAGCTAAAGTGTAATAAGCCTGTCCTGTCTGATGGTGAGGGATGAGACAACTTGAAGCTAAATAACAGGGTAATGTTAATCGCAGGGCCAGAGAATGAACAGTTGCCACCCTCTGAGGATAAAGAGAAAATAAGCTATTTAATTAGTCATTAAAGGCAGGATATAAGATTCTGTAAGGGGGGAAATGACAAAGACCTATTTAAAGTATATTGTGATGAGGTAATACCTACTTAACTCAATTCTCAGGTGTGACTTGAAACCTTTAGTCATATTGTACTCAAACGACCCGAAATGTAGTTAAAATTAAAACGAGCTGGTCTGCCGTAAATCAGATAATTGAGTCATCATCACCTTTCGCATAGAATGGGCTAAATTAATGTTCATGAAATTCTCATGAGGGGAAAATTGCAGGCATTTGTGGGACAAGTAGTTCAGGTCTAGTTTTCATAGGGAATTTTGAAAATATGTGAAGGCTGGTGAATAGAACAGTCTTTGCAGAAGCAGATTTGTCAGATGTTGTGATTTCTCCAAGGTTTGTTTGTATAGAAAGTAGATTGCCATGGATTCCTCTGATAATAATACCAACAGGTGATCTCTTCCTTGCTCTGTTTTCAAGGACTTACCAAACGTAGTTAAAAGTAGATGACTGTTTGTCCAATTCAAACATTGTGGGAAGGAATGAGCTAAGTTACGGTAACTGTCTGTGTGCCCCAGTGGTTAGTCATTGCTCCTGAACCACTTACAGACAAGAGGTCAGAGATCAAAGTAGGTCCAACTCACTTGGACGGCAGGCACACCATTTCCTGCAGTCACGACTTGTGTGGCTTCAGGGATTGGTTTGAGTTTGAAGGGGGATGGGGGGTATTTCAGTCGTTATCGTCGGGGTATTTACCATCCCCACACTTACAGACAGAAGTAAGCTGTAATGACACAATTGTATCCAGATGAAAATCCATCCCTTTAAAGTCACCCGCCATAGACTGCCACACTCTGCATACACTCTGGTGCCAATTTACGAGCGGGGCATGTAAACCTAACAGACCATCTTGAACCACATCAGTGAGATATGAATCACAAAACACAGACTTTCATCTTCAGCTCTGTGCTCCACCAGTGGTGGCTGAAACAGGGAGCAGTTGAAACATGGCTTGATATGGCCATTGTACTGTGTACCCTGCCGCCATTTTCTGCTTCATCCCAACGATACAACCTCCGCAGTCTGGCTTGGTTATTTTTTAAATGGATATGATGAAATAGGGAATGCATTTAGCAAACAAAAGTTCCTCACGGTCGGCTCAGAGAAAAGATTATGTAATTGTCATCCTGGGTATGTTTGTAGACAAGGGGACTATTTGGGCTACAAGTCCAGGTCAATAAGGTGACGAATCAATTCATATTTTCAGATTGTTAAATGTTATTTGTCTTATGCTAATAATGTAAGCTTTTAGTGCCAATTGCATACTCTTAGAATAAAATAGGATATCGTTACTTTATTTAACCTAGAAGGAACTTCAGTTGTGCCAAGTGGGAAAAGAGAAAGATATACAGTATAGTAAACATACAGCAATATTCACCCATGACAGATGCAAATGCTACACAAAGTATTTACAAAATAAAAGTAAGTCAACAAATGTTTTATTGCCATCCATGCATTACATCTTTGTTCCTGAAGAGCTGCCAGCTATAGAGACAACCAGAGACCAGAGAATGCATGTTATTGCCTCATAAAGTAACTAACACCCTGTTGCAATAATTAAGTATTTACTACTTTAATTATGGGTAGCAAAACTGACATAAATTGTTTATGACCAGCAAACGGCTCCACGGTTCCTGAAAGGGTCAAAATAGTTCAGCATTCTTCACAATGGCATTCTACAGGCCTTCCATTCACATTGTACACGACACAATTTTTCCTAGTGGTTTTCTCAATTAAAATATAAACAGTATAGTAATACCTTCTGTTTTACCATAGGTATAGTTAGTTATTTCTAAAATTAGCCATGGTAGATGTTATCTTGTTTCGAGAGAGAGAAGGAAAAACTGTTTGTTTTGGATTGTGTTGTTTTTATTCAGGTAAACCTCAATTAATTTCCTTTTTTTTGTTGCAGTTTGTTGACATTGACTGAACAACAGAATTGTCCTGGGTGATAAGCATCAAGGGGCCTGGGTTCTATTCCGTGTCTATATGGAATGATATGGAAAGTTTTAACACAGTATGGTTCTAGGATAGAACACACCAGAGCCACATATTATCTAAAGATATGACTCTAGACCACACCAGCACTAATTACCGTGACAGCGATTGACAAGCACTGTGTCACATTGATGGGATGGGAGTGTGGGGTTGTGTCCCAAATGGCACTATGTACAGTAGGTAGGGAATAGGGTGCCATTTGGGATGCCTGTGTTGTTTCACGCCACAACACCCCCAGAGTTTCCATGATAAATCAAGTCGTATTTTCAGTTTTCACTCAATGAAAGCACTGTCTTTCCATGAGACACATACAATAATCTCAATCTATCATATTTCAGAGAGTGACAGAATGCATTAGACAATATGAGAAATGTATCATAAATACTGTAATATGAGCGCACTCTTTAATTGTTTAAATCATACTGCTTTCCCATAAAGACACACACCACAATCATATCAACCCGATTCTGAAAATGTGTTTTTGACAAATCCGATGTGACTGTCCTGCATGGTTCCATATGCCAAGCCTGTTTCTGTGTATTTAATGGTCATTGCTAGGGAGGGGCCTGCCTGTTGGATTCCTATCTGGTGTGTGACTAGGAGCTGTGGGATAACTGGGCGGGGCTGGCCCATGATGTGGTTTCCTGTGCTACTTCACACATGGTGATGAGCGATGCACATCAGGATGACTCCATGGGAATGTCAGGGCCCAAGTCCACCGCCATCAGTGAAAGCTCTGCTGTGGTCACACACACAGATGATTACACTTCCCCAAGTTTGCAGATGGACAAAGCACCTTGCCAGTACCTATGACCAGCCTATGATCCCCTCTCTTTAATGGCTACATCAAATCGTGATCGTATCTTCTTTTCAACGTTGGACCCATAATTCAGGGTGATTGTCAGTGATATTCAGTGTATAACTTAGTTTCGAAACTCTTAGAAAAAGGGTTCCAAAAAGGATTCTTCGGCTGTCCCCATAAGAGAACCCCTTTTGGTTCCACGTAGAACGCTTTTGTGTTCCATGTAGAACGCTCTATGGAAATAGTCCTACATGGAACCCAAAAGGGTTCTTCAAGGGGTTATCTTATGGGGACCTTTTTTTCTAAGAGTGTAGTCTCGTATTGTTTATGTAAATAATTTTTGGATGGTCACGTCCCAAATGGCAATCTGTTCCCTTGAGGTTCCTTAAATAGGCTCCGGTAGTGCACTATTAAGGGAATAGGGTGCTATTTGAGACTTATCGATGGTCTGTCCTGGTTTCTTACTGTCTTAAAATGTAACGGGGCCCTTAAGTGTTTTTGTTATGTTTTCTAAACCTCTCTAATTCCGTCCACCATTGTTTTGTTGGGCTTTCTCATTGGACCCGTTAAGACATTAGCAACAGACTCTGCATCTTGTCTTCATTTGGGTGGTGGGGGAATTCATGTTATGAACTCTACTATAACTATGTTTATTCTCTTCATGCCATGCACTACTCTCCAACCCTAACCTTTGACCCTTTCAGATAATCAGAGGCAAGGCCTAAATAGTGAGCATCCATTTTAGATCTTTTGAAGCTCCCCAGCTTCCAGTCACCTTTCCCCAATGCCATCTGTGTATCAGCCTGTATCGCCTAATCATCTGTCGGATGTGAGATCTTCCCAATGGCAGCGGGCCTAGGACTTCTTACCATTTCCAAAATAACTTTGTAAGTGCTATGGTATCGTATATCTGTTTCACAACACAGCTCTCGGTAAATTGTGGCTATGACACATGTCGAGGTTCTCGAGTGGTTCTCAAGTGGTTCTTGAGCGGTTCCCGTGGTAGAGCAGTGTGCAGCTGAGGAGAATCAGGGCCAGTCCACTGCTGACTTGACTGTAATGCTTCCAGCAGGCGACCCAGAGCATCTGAACTCTCTGGGGAAGAGAACGTTCAGTGTTTCCAGGGAATCCGGCTCAGGGATCAAACAACCTATAGACTCCAGCCACCACTGCTGGGCTGCTGGCCCCTGCTCCAACGGGAACACCCTCTCTGTGGCTTCCTTTACAAATATTAAAGACCTATACTTTCGTTTGGACATTTCTGCTCTTTATTTGTGTACCATTTTGTGGTTGCATAAATAAAAACTGCCATGCACTCATTCATTTGTGCATTTAATATCTGAGAATCTAGTGAAATCCAAAAATACACAAGAAAACATGCACATGTTCAGTTCACCATCTGCAGAAATACTTCCAATAGCTGCCACTCTGTTTTTTTCTTTTTCTTCTAACAGTCAAAATATGGAGGCGCATTCTTGTGTAGAGAGTCCAATGGAATTTAACACTGATGTTGATCACAGAAGTGTGTGAATGTGTTATTTGAGGTAGTTTCTCTGTCTATATGGGCTCTATTTTAACAAACCTAATGCAATGGTAAATCTTAGTACTGGCGGTAGCGTTATAGGTTCGGGGGGTGTGTCTGATTTTTTGGTTGCTATTTTCACAACCAGAATTATGGGTACAGTAGCTGGCGGTTGCACAAAAAGGCTGGGTTTTGATGAATAAACAAGTTGTGCATGTGTCGAGGCTTGGCCCAACACTGGCCAATCAGAACATGATCCATGACTAAGTATGCGGTTGCTTCAAGTGGTGTATTAAGGTCTTTTATGTATTGTATTGTGATCAACTCTAATTCGGAATGTTATTCCGTTATGCCTAGTTTGTTAAATTGCCTGCCACATGTTTGCTAAATACTATGTGTTGAACATGTTTGCAGTCTACATTGTTCTGATTGCATTGCTTTAATATGGAAATGCATTGTTAAACATAGGCTATACAGCATTCATACTGATATAGGGGCTAGGCCTACTGTAAATTGCAGTCTGGACATGGACATGCAAAACGTAGTAAATAAGTCAAATTAAATTCACTAGGCTATTGATAAGGGCTAAAAAGACAGTTCTAATAAAAACCAAACAAAAACTTGTTTTAAATAGGCTATGTAAATACAGTTACAGGCACCACAATTGCTCCCCTGGGTGTATAATAATCATGGGAATCAAATGAGGGGTGCTCTTTGAAAATGGGGATGTATAGCTTTCTTGAACAAGCGAAATG
This sequence comes from Brachymystax lenok tsinlingensis, assembly GCA_030435695.1. Classification (NCBI taxonomy): domain Eukaryota; kingdom Metazoa; phylum Chordata; class Actinopteri; order Salmoniformes; family Salmonidae; genus Brachymystax; species Brachymystax lenok. The sequence goes on along the minus strand of CM059785.1, from coordinate 40,225,076 downwards.
CAGGCATGTGAGTTGTGAATAATGAAAAAGCATACGGCCAAAAACCTCCAAAATATTTCAAAGCACACTCAGTAGACCAGGGTTCCCCAACTATTTGGCCCCAAAAGTTGGGGCACATCTCTCCTTCCATAGGCCTTGTGCACACTGGCAGACATACCATTAGGCAGAAGAGGCAATTGCCTCAGGCCTCACATCATCAAGGGGGCTCATGAGCTGGGCATAAATTAAACATAATAATAATTTCTCCCCTCAAGCCTTAATAAATAAATCCCAATCAAAATCTGCCTGTTTAAGCTAGAGATATCTATTTGCATGGGCTGCATCTAAATCCACCGCATCCGCTAATGTCGGCCTTCTGCATCTGCCGGTGGAAGGTGACTGAGCTACAGCATTGTTTGTCAGGCCAGGAGACATCCGGAAAATCGGTCTTCTTACGAAAACATCTCTAGCGTCCGAGCGGTTTGGGCTATACACTAATATCACCCTCTATGGAAAGATGAGACTCTCTCAAACACGATGGTGTTCCCCGTTTTGCTCTACAACCCTAACAAGTGTCACGGGACTCGTTTGAAGGTAACTCGGTACCAGGCCGAAATATAAATGGACGTGAGTAGGGCATTTCCATCTATTTATTTTTATTTAACTAGTCAGTTAAGAACAAATTCTTATTTCCAATGTTGGCCTACCCCAGCCAAACCCTAACCCGGACAACGCTGGGCCAATTGTGCACCACCCTATGGGACTCCCAATCATGGCCAGTTGTGATACAGCCTGGAATCGGACCAGGGTCTGTAGTGACGCCTCTAGCACTGAGATGCAGTGCCTTAGACCGCTGCGCCACTCTAAGGCACTGCATCTCAGTACCACTGTAAAATAAATATTAAATAATCAGGAGCTTTTCTTACATCTTTCAGATATAGGACAGACACTTCAAAACATATTTCCTTTTGATTTAATTTCTGTTTTTCCATGTATGAATCTGTTATTCAATGCGTTTTTATGGGCTAATAGCAGTAAGGCCAAATTCAATGCGTTTCTAAGGGCTAATAGCAGTAAGGCCAAATTCAATGTTTCATAAAATGTTATACCTACAGTACAGGGGTCATAAAATGTCAAATCCATTAGCTAAATGATCCTTGGTGTAGGGGTTGCGTAACTGGTGGCAGAGAAGTCAGGCACAGGAGAGCACAACTGGGTAATAATCGTAGTCGTTTAATAGACAACCCAACGGTGCGAAACAACACGAGAACAAACGGGTACAATAACCCGTAACGCACCAGTCAAAATAATGTGCACAAGCACTACAAACAACAATCCCACACAAAGACGTGGGGGGGGGAACAGAGGGTTATATACAAAACATGTAATTGAGGAAATTGAAACCAGGTGTGGAAATCACAGACAAAACAAACGGAAAATGAACTGTGGATCGACGATGGCTAGAAGACCGGCGACGCCGACCGCCGTACGCCGCCCGAACAAGGAGAGGAGACTCTAGAAGGATACAATACGCATTTATTTAGTAAAAAGACAGGTGCTTCTGATAATGCTGCCGTCGAGGTAGAGGACATGTATGTATAGCCCATGTATCTGATGCTGTCTGGGCTAAAAGATTTTGCCATGTCATAATCGTTTTGGCCAGACAGCATCAGATACATAGGCCACACATACAAAGACAGAGGGACGCTGTTTCGCTCGCCCCCGATGCTTTTTCCAGTGAAATAGTTTCAACCACTTGGGAATTTAAGGAAAGTTGGTGGGTGAACAGGGCACTGTTCGGATGCTGGAATTATTTTAGGTGAACGTGTGAAGGTAACCTACTTTTTGAATTGATTTGTTTGACAATCAGACAAAAACACCATGACTAGTTGTGTTCATTGCACATTAAAAGGGTGGGGGGTAGACAGAAAAAATGCCGAACCTGGCGTTAGCCCTGGAAAATGCCAGTGCACCAGTTTTTACATGACAAAATTGCAAACTAACGTGCGTTTGATACGTGCGCCTCTTTATAGCGCCAGCCGGAAATAGAGCTCTGTCTCTCTCCAGCTGACAGGTTGGGGATTAGCAGGCCTGCCTTCAAAGCCAGATCTAAGAGTGAGCAGATTTACTCAGAACACAGGGGATAATTAAGCCAAGGCCCTGCTTTACACTGCAACCACCTAGAACCAAAACACCTTTTTACCTGCAGGAAGACACGATTGAAGACACCACAATGTTACCCTAAGCATTTGTATACAGCTTGTCATGCAGGTTAGACATGTTTTAATTATGTATCTCCATTTGCAAGTCAGCACTAAAATGTTATGACGTTTTTGACCTCTGAATCACTAACATACACTAAATAAAGCAGAGCATTGACATTCTGCCTGCCCCCCGTCTACCCCGTCTACCCAAACAAGAAGCACACTAATTACACCATTCAACAGCATGCAGTTATGTGCTGAAGCATATAAAAGAGGTCTTAAAATCGAATATTTCATCGCAGAACTCAGTTTCATATGGCATGATCGTGCTGCCGAAGGAGTGGGTGACGTGGTCGGGATTCCCCAATGCCTCCTGTCCTGTCATCAGGTGGAGCTTTCCAACACCTCACCTTCTTCTACGTTAATCTGTGCTTGTGTAAACATACTCCGGCCAGGGAAAGAGAAATAATGTAACTGGCCAGCATAAGAAAAACTGGTGAAAAAAATAAGTTCCACGAAACTACGAACTCGAACTCATTTTCTCCTCTCTCTGTGACATCTGGCTAACAGGTGGGTAACCAGCTGTGGCGGCAGGGTCGGCTGAGACTGGAGATCTACTTCCCCTATAGGACAGAATGGGAAACACACCCTTAGGACGGGGCTGAGTTACAGATAGGCCTACACATGATAGGCCTCATGATCTCAACAGAAATCTACTACACAGACAACAGATGTCAGAAAGCAGAGTGTGTGCAGTACTACTGTAAATTATTTCTCGGTTTATTGGTTTTGGGATCAAAGACAGCAGAGATCTCTAGGTGAAAACCATAATAGCTACCTGTTGAGATGGTCAGCTGATGACAGATGGTCTTTTTGGAACTTCAGATTAGCACCGGTGTCTGTAATTATCTCTGGCCCTTTGTGTGACCTTATCACATGTAAAATATATACAATAATTAAATAAGATGATTTTAAATTACAAAATAGAATGACAAAGCTGTAAAAACATTATCCTGAATATAAACCATCAAACTTGGGGTTTAATATGAGGGTTTCATCATGAAATATCCCTTTTTGTTTCACATAGGGGGCCTATTTTATAAAGACATTTTCATTAGAATCTATCTTCTCTTTAATAACTAGAACCAGTAGCAAGGCTATGTCCCAAATACCACCCTATTACCTTATAGTGCATTACTTTTGGCCAGGGCACACAGGGGATAGGGTGCCATTTTAAGGGAATAGGTTACCATTTGGGATGTAGCCCAAGCCTTGGAGCCCAACATTCCATAGATCATATGTTGTAGGCTCTCAGTGTCTGTGTTGTTGAGAGACCACATACAAATCATCCTGCTGATAAACCATTCAACACCTCCAATCTGCATAATGCATTCCCTTCACACATTTTCTAGTAGAAGGATTCCGCAAACAAAGCTCAATGCAATGGGAGCAAGCTGTGGGCCAGATCATAACATATAGACATAGTCAATTGATTAAAGGGGCAATCCAGGATTCAAAGAATAAGAAAGGCACTTGAACTAAGCTCACAAGGCATTTATACGTTATATTATTCACAAATCAATTGCTGCAGTATATATCATTAATTTAAAAGTAAGAAAAAATGTATGTACCAATCCCATGAACTTATAATGATGACCCTGGAATGATAGACAAAAGGCTCTGTACTCTTTATAAACACAACTCTATACGTGTATATTAATACAGTTATGTTGTCCATATGGGGGGAAATTATGTATCACCAAATAGAGTGTAATGTTTGGATGAACTCTTTTTAACACATCATTGACAAATTTAGTTTGGACCTAATGATTTGGAAAATTAAATGAACCATATTGGTCAACATAGTGACTTATTCATAGATTTTTTTCACTGTTCTATTCTACTAACGCCTGACATTATGTTCCTCTGGCAGCCACTGGCCAACCTAAGTATTTCACCTTGATGTCTTTGTAAATGACCATCCACTGTCTGCGCACTGCAGAGACCCTGTCTAGAATAAAACTCTTTAAGGCAGTGATTTATATCTGGCTGCGTTTCTTTCCCAGCCCTGTTCTTTTCTGAATTCGCATTCTTTAAAGATTACACCTTTTACAGGCGTTGAGGAGGGGTCTCCACCAGAGACAGTGAGACCAGCCCAGGGCCTTTGGGCCCTGGTGGTCAGACAGACAGCTGGCAAACACAGACAGATGGTAGCAGGGTATCCCCGCTGGGGCTCTCACATCACATTACCTAACTACACACTTAACGGGGAAATCTGGAATTGATTCATCAATTTTTGGACTTTTAAATTAATTATATATAGCCATTGATTTTGGAAGAAAAAAACGTATAGATACCTCATGAGCTTTTATCCCATCAGAACCCAAAAATACAAGCTTGTTTAACTCCATTGTTTGGATTAAAAGCATGGTTAAAACTATAATTTTGATCTTATGGCTGGTCAGTCCTTGAATCCATAGCGCCGTCTATTAACTTGAGAGTGGTTACATTTCTCCAATCCCATCAGCTCTTTACCAAAAGAGTGGCGGATGACCTATTTGTTGTTGTTTGAATCCCAGACTGCCAATTTAACCCCATGGCATGGACCAGCTTAAAGACCAGCACTGGCACTGGGACTTGCATCAACAGCACTGTTTCTCCATGTTCAGTAATGTTTGCATTGGGGGATTCTTGGAATCAAGTGGGAGACTAAATTAAACAAAATTATTGTCCAAATACATGTTGGGTCCCTGACAACTCAAATTAAATAATTAACTTCCAAACAAAAACACCCAGCTAAGTGGTTTGGGCTGTTGGTGGCCCTGACCAGTTATTCACATACCTTTTTTGATTTGATTTATTAGGATCTCCATTAGCCGACGCCAATTGCGACAGCTAGTCTTACTGGGGTCCAACATATAACGAAAAAGACATCACAGATAAAATACTAAACAATTTACATACATTTAAAAGCATGAACATGTAGTGTGTGTGCATCTATCAGTTACACATACATGTCAGTACATACACACAACAAGTAGGTCACATGAGGGATGTTCATTAATTAAATAAATTAAACTTTGTTTAGCAAATACACATAAAACATCTGCATTTAATCCATATTTTGACGTTTTATGTGCGGCTGTCTGATTTGGATATCAATTCACACTTAGATTAAGCACACAATTTGTGGTAAAACAATCTTGGACTCATTACTTATATCCTTAATTTGTTTGAGAGAACATACAGTTAGAACCCAACTCACAAAAAAAATGATTAAATATCTTATTTCATGAGTGGAGAGATAGTAAATTGTGAATGTTGAACTCCGCAGATAATCACTTAGATTTTTTATTTGTTTAGGACATAATTGAAACCTTGTGCACTGTTCTCCAATTTATGTCGGTCTTCATATTCCTACTGTATTATCATTAATAGTCTGGGGCTTTATCCTATTACATTATGCCTGTAGACAGACTCCCCCCCACACACACACACACACACACAAAGAAGGAGAAGATCTGTCCGCATACCTAGAAAAGGCCTCCTGCCTAATTTAGGTAATGAGCTTTAGGCCGCTTGCCCTAAAAATGAACTGGAATCAGCCGTTTTACTAATTAGATTTTGGCATTTCTGCCATTCACCATCAAGTGTTGCACTCCCAGAGACATCAGTTGGCCTCTGCAGATCTTCTCTGGCCATCTGAATCAAATCTGTTTCATATGACTTAGCTACCAGAGGTCTCGCAGAGTTTATCCTGAACCTCTGATCTGCTCTTTGACTCCTGAGTGGTTTTACTTTGGTTCATCTCTTCAAATAATCTCCCAAGGTATTATCATGCTGGTATCTACTAGTTGTAGGATAACAGTTGATAAAATGCTTAGCCTACTATGAATCACTGTGTGGTCTTTTTTATGTACGGCCGACAATCAGAAATGCTTGAACCAGAAATGTCAAGACCGTGTACATTGAGGGGTTTAACTTTAGTTTGGTAGCCTCAGATTGCAAGTTTCCAATGAATGTTTGTAAAGGAGCTTGATTTTCTCCTCCCTCAAATTGATATCATGCTTGTCTATTCTGTTTTATCTACCAGAGGGTGGGAATGGAAACTGATAGTTGGAGTGCCATGTTGCAAAAGGCTAAAGGTGATGGAATACCTCTCCCTCTCACAATGTTTTCCCGTGTGGCTCAGTTGGTAGACCATGGCTCATGCAACACCAGGGTTGTGGGTTTGATTCCCAAGGGGGACCAGTATGGAAATGTATGCACTGTAAGTTGCTCTGGATACGAGTGTCTACTAAGTAACATTGAATAACACAGTCCTAAATGTAAAAAAAGACAGTAAAAAATGAATCATAAGGAATAAGGTTTTAAAGTGTCTGTCTTATCTACTTGAAATAAGACAGCTCAGGAAATATTTTGTGACATATTTAACCCCTTATTTTTGTTGCCACAAATCTACCTCCACACTTCCATTCATTTGTATGGGTTACCTTCAGACGAGTCCCCTGACACTTGCTCCCGTCAAGCTCTATGACTACCATTTCCTGTTCCCGCAATGCAATGTCAGCTTGTACCGGAGCGCTCTCGACAGCTGTACTGTTGCCTCTCCACCAGCAGGGTGTCCCTCGCCTGCGACCTCTACTGTTTTCACTGACCCATGACTACCACCCCTGCAGCGTCTCACCTTCCATCCATACCAGCAATTAACTCCAACATCCCAGCCAGTTATTCACCAACTGCTCCTGCAGGGGTTTGGCCCCTGGTCTTCCCAGCTTCAACGCTCTCCTAGATCAGTGAAACAACTGCCTCTGTTCAAGTCTTCAACAGCTGGCCGTATCCCAGCCTCGCGGAAGTCCGCCGCCCCCCCTCCGTCTGCCTGCATCCAGATGCTGAGATCAGGTTACGTCTCCATTACAGTCTCTCCAAGCTGGGATTTATTTTGCTCCTTGTGATGTTCAAAGGTTACATCCCCATTGTCTACCTACTTCCATTATCTCATCATGTCAGACATCACTGTCCTCCAAAGATACCCTCATCTTCACAATAAAACACAGGAAACAGATCAGTTTGGCACAACCACACTAGTCTACCTATTCTGGCTACCATCTACCCTCAGCCCTTACGAACTACTCACCTACTTCCTAAAGCTCAGACAATCTCAACATGCCTTTACATCTGATCCATTATTCTGATCTGGCTCCTTGCCTCTCGCAAATGGTTCCATTCCCATCTAAGACAAATGCTATCCCTGTCCGGCTATCCTGCTGACCAATTCTCCGGACATTCCTTCAGCATAAGAGCTGCCTCCATGGCATCTCGACACGGCATCCCAGACCACACTGTACAACTCCTTGGACGCTGGTCCTCTCAAGTTTATTGTTCCTACATCTGCTCTGACATCAACAACATCAGGACAGCCCACAACATATCATCTCTCAAAACCTGCATTTACTCAAGCACAGTCCTCCAGTCCCTACCTTATTTCATGGACACCATCCACCTCACACACTGAATCCAACCCAACCAACCAAAAGAGGATTGTCTCCCCAGCTGAGCCTGGTTCCTGTCAAGTTTTTTCCTTAACATCGTCGCTTCTGCTTGCTCTTCTGGTGCCAATAGTTGGGTTACTCTGTGGTTATCTCATCCATATGCCTGGACTACCTCAACTATATCGCCAATCATTCAGCACCTGAAGTCCAGAACAGCTCACTTCCTCCCCAGGGTCCGACTAACTTGGAGTTCTCTTTTTGGGGATTGCCATCCCCACAACAGCCTATCTACCACGTCCTAACAATGATGTCTACCTGTGACTGCAAGCCAAACTCTACTAAGTCCACCCCCTGGATCCTTCATCTGCAGCCCTTGGCTCATCTGGTGCATTCTAATTCCTCTCCTGAATCGTCATTCCTGCATCCATTCCATTCCTCACCAAATATTCTAAACCCATTTCAATGTCTGGTCCTTAAATTTGTGAAATAGTGTTAAAATGTACAGAAATTCAGGAGAGAGCATCAGACTTGAATGCAACACTTTAACTAGTTGCCTTGAACCCAGCTCCCTAGCAGCCCAACAAGCACCAGCTGCTACGAATTGCCAATCAGCTCTACGCCTGTTTGCAACACTTTAACTAGTTACCTTGAATGCAGCTCCTCAACAAGCATCAGCTGCTACCCATTGCTAATCAACCTCCACACTTGTCTTCACTCTCCTTAATCACCACTACCACCACTGACCAAATGAACATTCCTCCTCTTTGTTCTACAGTGCATGTTATAAATGCTTTATTACATGGTGCTATTATAAAGTGTTTCCCTTGTTTCCTTTGATATGGGTTCTGTTTGAATCGACTAAAATGAACCGCTTTGTATTTTACATTGCATGCTAGCTACATCGTTTTGGCAGGGGACTAATTTCATGGATAGAGAACAAAAGATCATACGTTCAAATATCACTGACGCTGTGCCGCAATAAAAAATAAATGTATTTATTATTAATGCCTAAGCAAATTAATTTCATGCATCTTATCGGTGCTTAGCGTTCAAAACAATTAAACTAAGCTAGCAGTGTTTTTGAAAGTCTTATTGAAACATTCAGTGAAAGTTTTAAGGAAGTTATTCAAAAACTTCCAAATAACCTTTACATTTAGTTTAAAACATTTCACAACGTTTAGAGACTCTTCTCAGAGTCTCTTCTTTTAACCTATAATTTCCATTCTCACAAAGTTAATAAAACCTCACAGGAGAACTTTCAGGGAACCATAGTAAACATTCTCAGAACCTCCTTGTAACCTAAAAATGTATGTTCCCATTTTCACTTTCAGTTTTACCGGTCAGTAAATGTATGGTTCCATTCCCAGAACCAATAGGAAACCAAATAAGTACTTTCTCACCTTCCAAGGAACCAAATGTGTTAGCTGGGCTATAATCTGGAATGCTTTACCAGTTGGTATGGGCTATACAATGTGTGAAAAGAAACGTTTATATCCAACTTTACCTGAGTTTACCAAATTCACACCATATCTCCCTAAAGGTGCTCTGTCATCTGGGATCTCACGGGAATCTCGTGTTGCAACTACTACTGAGTATGGTGACTAGGGAGTAAACTTAGGAAAATTCCGATTTAAACATATATTTTTTACACACATTGTCTAGCCCGTACCGACTGATAAGGCATTCCAGTTTGTAGGTTTGCATTCGGTTTCGGGAAAATGTTATTTGAAATAGGTAAACCAGAGTGCAGTTAAATCTGTTTTTGTGGTACAGGTTGTCGCCTTCAGTGACAGGAGATCAATGTGTACAGGTCTCCCAGAGCAAACAGGCTACAAAATCCCAGTTTTTTGTTTTATTTCCAATCTCAGACAAGACAACACTCCCCCCCAACACAGACCCACACACACCAGGGTTGGGTCATTTAAATTTTAATTCCAATCAATTCAAAAAGTAAACCAAATTCCAATTAAATTATAATTTTTTTAAGATAATTGGAATTGGAATTTCAGTGAACTTCCTGAATTGTCTGGAATTTAAATGGAGTTGACCTTAACCCTGACATACACCCACACACACTCCCAAATGCCCTCTCCCGTGTCTGGAGTCCCTTGTCAGCACAGGTGTGGCCGTTGTGACAGCATTCACACATTATGCCCTGTCATCGGCTGGTTTATTTTCTGACCCGTGGCCACCCTTCTCTCGCTTCTGTACCTCTGACTTTGCTTTTTCAATAAACAAATATATTTGGAAATGTTCTGTCACTCTTTATGGGAATGTGTGTGTGTGCGAGGCAAATGTTTAAGCCCATATCGTGGAAACAAGTGATGTTTAGATCTGATAATCCCTTTTATTGCGGGAAATGGGTTTCAGATGTTGCTCTCTGGCTGATCAATTTGGGCCTGAGCTCCCTCGTCATGTCTTATAAAACCACTTCAAGGGGAGGCTGATGTGGGATGATAGTGGCTTCGGAGATGGAGGCTCAGGAGTTCGCCTAAATGGTCCCCTGTGTCCCTCTGAAATAACAACTGCAATATTAGCAGTAGCAGTGTGATCTATTAGACCATGGTGGGATAATAAAACAATAACAAACTAAGCATTTAACCATGCTCAATACAGATGCTAAAACCAATAGCTTTTAGGATTTATTTATTGGATGTTAAAAAGGCCACTTCCTTAGCATTTAACGGGGCTATATAAAACAAATTAACACAACATTTACTATAATTCATTTTCGACACCTGTTGGAAGGATCCAATATGATGGATGTCACAACCACTATTCCAGTAATAGGATGATTCTGTTTATTTTATTTGGATGACTTCTTTCTACTGGGGTGAAGACTTTGGTAATTCACTAGGGAGACTTGGGAGTTGATGTCATGGTGAGAGGGAGAGAAGGTTGAGAGCGAGAGAGAGAGAGAGAGACGGAGGGATGGGGATGGGGGGCAGAGAGAGTGATTTGGTACCCTTTGTTGCCCTCTGTTGGAGGTTACACAAGGAGATGCTCAGACAGTGCCAGTATACAGCAATGGAACTGGGCAAAATCAGTCTCCAAGATAAAATCAGAAGCAATTATATTCATAAGTATATTTTGACCCTGTATCTGATATCTCACACCTAGACGATTGCAAACTTCTATGAGGGGATGAGTGTTTTCTTTAATAGATTTGTCAAATCTGTCTACCAGATCAGGGAGTAGAAGAGGGTCTGTTCTGATATCCTATAATGATGTTCTTATGTTTATCAACAGGTGGAACATCTCTCCCCGGAGAACACCGCCTCTCAAAGATGCTTTCCCCAAGACAATAACAGTCACCTTATTACTTTCAGAGGGAATACTTCTTTCTCTGTGGCTTTTTATCTTTAATTTTACAAGTCATAGTGTTGTGCTGTAGTGGGATGGAATTACATCATCCCCTGCATGGAACAGAGCAGAGCTAGGCACTGCTAGGCCTTTTCAACATGTGCTGTTGATCTTGGCCAAGGTGTCTGGAGCCGTGCAAGGCCCGGTGCGAGGTCCGGGAAACAAGAGGTCCCTCTCAGGCTAGGAGGAGAGGGTCGGTAGGAGGGATGCAGTGATAGCAGACCTCTACAACCACCTGTCGATAAGAATGCACCTACCGGTCGGCCTTGAAGCTCTCCCTTACTGCTGGCTTCTGGGTCAAGGAGATAAACCCAATGGCTACATCCCGAAAGGCGCCCTGTTCCCTATATAGTGCACTACTTTTGACCGGGGCCCATAGGGCTCTGTTCAAAGTAGTGTGCTACATAGGGAATAGGGTGCCATTTGGGACATAGTCCAATTTTCAGTACCACACACAGTCATATCAATGAATTCTCTCATTGTGTAACAGCGCACCTATATCTGTGTCATAACTACTCTACAATACGTATTCAAGGACAGTTGTTTGGCTACTAAAATGTGTTTTCATTGAGTTATACATGTGATGCAATTTGGGTCTTATTCGTTATTTTCTTTAAAATAGCCAAGATAAATTACCAATCTGCTGTTTTGTAGCCAAGAGGTGAACACGGTACACAAGCGACAATATGGAGCTACTTAAAGTAGGTTTTCACATGAATTTCTTCCCTCAGAAAAAAGTGTAAGGCAGCTCTGTGAATGGTGAAACATCCCTGAACATCAAAGGTGCTAGAATGGGGGCCTGCAGTGAAGGAATCTTCCCACTGTGAACACAGGGTTAAGACAGGCCCCACTCTGCCGCTCACTCCTGTCATAAAAAACAACAGGCGACTCAGTGATGACCATACAAATATATTTATCTGCCCTGAAATCAAGCGTTGAGATTCTTCCCAGCCAATTGGATGTCCGAGTGTGATTCCCAGGGCCGGGGAGGAAGAGGGTTTATTTTGGGAAGGAGAGGGCTGGCCCATCAAAGAGCAGGCTGATGACAACAGGAGTTGTGTGTAATGTATTTATCTGCTGGGTTCTTCCTTTCATGACCCGCTTCTTGTTAAATGTAATCAGGGCTCTGTGTGTTTTTCATGGCAGGGCCTGACCATTAAGGACAACCCTGTCTTACCATACAGGGCTAGCATTGTCGACTGATACACATTAGTCGACACTCACAGGTCACAGAAAACGGGCAAGGGCGCCACCTGTCAGGCATTAAGGGTACTGCACTGACTGTTAGGCACTGGTAATGTTTTATCATGAAATGCCAGACAACCCAAGTATTTTTTGCTACAGGTTATTGTGGTTTTGATAATTAGGACTCATACTCATCTGATACAAAATATGAAAAAGGTTCAAAAATCACCAAAATGCCCACTATTACTGCTGTCATACTAATCACATTATATCGTGCTTCAGAATTTATAAAAAAAAAACAGAAAAATATATATTTCACAAAACCAGGTGGAATATTAGCTGGATGATAAGTGTGTGTTGTGAATGGATTGTTTTATGAGGAGAGCTGACAGAGCTGTAATGTCCCAATCCAATACTCTATTTAGGCAGATATCTCCTAGGACAGAACACATCTGTCAAGGCCAGCAGGAGAACCCCCATTCTTCACATTGCTGTCCCATCTCTTCTCTTTTTCAATGGCAATGTCCTAAATGACACCCTATTCCCTCTATTGTGCATTAGTTTTGAACAGTGCTCTGGTCAAAAGTAGTGCACTATAAAGGGAACAGGGTGAGTTTCTCGTTCATGAAAATGTTAGCGTTGTTTTGTTTTTATAAGCTATATGATAAAGGGTAACGGCTACAGGAGAATGAAGAAGGACATCTGCAAATGACTGTTATTTGTATTCTCTGAATGTTTCTTTGACCAAAGAGAGTCAAAAGTTGAGTTTAGAATGAATCACATGATCAATGAGACAGAATCACGTAAATAGTTATCCAGATGGAATTCATTTGGTCATCCTGTCTGCATACCGCGACTGAGATGGCTGAATGCTCATTGTTCAGGTTCACTCTAAAGGGGCTAGTATTTATCTTACCAAGCAGTTGCTTTATCAAGCACTTATCTAACCAAGTAATATATTTTCAAACAATTTAGTCAATGTACAAAAATGAAGATTTTTTTCTCTCACTATTCTGTTACAATTAAAGGGATCTATATTATAGTCATATGAATCACCTTCATGTGTAGGTGATACATATTTTTTTTTAAAGAATCATAATTAAAAAAGAACCCTCCCCCCTTCATGCAATTTTACTCATTTTGTCATGAGGCTGAGAGTATAATTAGCAGTTTTACAACTCATTTCCATTAATTCTATACATTTTGCCATGTGGGGTAGATTTGCTTTTGCAGTTTTAAAGCTAATTTCCTAAAACTCTAGACATTTTGCCATGACCGCTTATGTCGCTTATGCCGTCCCTGTGTGTGTGTGTGTGTGTGTGTGTGTGTGTGTGTGTGTGTGTGTGTGTGTGTGTGTGTGTGTGTGTGTGTGTGTGTGTGTGTGTGTGTGTGTGTGTGTGTGTGTGTGTGTGTGTGTGTGTGTGTGTGTGTGTGTGTGTGTGTGTGTTCCTGACAAACCTGTCCTGATAAGCACGTCTGAGCCTTTTAACTGAGATCTGCTCTGCGCCTCCCTAAATTCCTAAATATAGCAGCTGGTTTGTTTGCGTGACAGGAGTCTGTGTGTGGCAGCAGGCGTTGTGTCTTTCAAATGACAGCCGTAGATCACCTGCTACTCGCTACTCCACAGAAAGAATGCTTTATTTCAATGATGTGTTAACTCATGTGGCAACCCAACACACGTTCACACCGGATGTTTGTTTGATCTCAGTTTTATCGGCAGGCAACAAACTATTTCTCTATTACTGTACTATTTAAGCTCAGTCCCAAATAAAACCCTATTTCCTATATAGTACAGAACTTTTGACCTGGGCCCAGGGCGCTATGTAGGGTACAGGATGTAATTTGGGACGCAGCCCTGCTATGGAATTCTGGCCCTTGACCTTGAAAGCTTTGTAGACTGGTTGGCATTTTTCTCAATGAGAATCTGAAATACTCCTAACACTGCAGTCTTTCAGTTCTTGTGTTGCCCTGAAACTCCTCTATGATGGCCCAAACAATCTCTCCTATTCAAGGATGGGAAATATAGAACAAATGTGAACGCCTGTGATGTCTGATGTGGTGGGAGTGTGTTGGCGTGCGTGCATGCTGTGTTTCTCATGTCCCATCTCTCTAGCCGTGGTTTCACCTTGCAATAACATGTGGTTGTCATCATCCGATCAAGATGATCGGATCACTATCTGATTGAGATTTGTTGCGTCTACACAATAAAATGTGTCTATAGCTGCCCACTGAGTCCATATTGTCCCTCCATTTATGCAAATGAATCCAACCTGCCTTGAACCTCCCCTTACGACACAAGCTGTATAAATCGACAGAAAACAGCGCACTTTTATAGTCAATAGTTTTATAGTCTCATCATTACAGCTCACTTTTCTTATCCAATGATTGAAGACTGAGCATAATGGACTACGATCCGATGTCCTCGACCTGTCCACAGTACAAATAAATATTCAGATAATCTCTCTGATCCATAAAAAAGTATCTGGATGTGTGCACAAAATACAATGACACTTATGTACATCAGCCAGCTAGCTAATGTTAGCGTTAGCCACCTAGCAAAATTCGTAACATATCATACGTTTGGGCAAATGTAATATATTGTACATTTAGCAAATTCGTAACATATCATACGAAATGCATGATGGACAACCACAAATTAATACATACCGTACTGTCTCGGATTTACATACAGAACAATACAAAATGCTCTGAGACCAGATTGAATTTTTCACTCAATTTTTCACCCCTTCCAACATTGCCTATACGAAAAGTAATATATCGCCATATATACCAAAGAACGTGACATATATTTAAAAATATATCATCATATATTTTAATAACATATACTACATGACCAACAGTATGTGGACACCTGCTCGTCGAACATCTCATTCCAAAATCATGGGCAGTAATATGGAATTGGTCCCCCCTTTGCCAGTCAAGTTCTTCCACACCGATCTAGAGAAACCATTTCTGAATGGTCCTCGCTTTGTGCACGGAGGCATTGTCATGCTGAAAAAGGAAAGGGCCTTCCCCAAAGCACAGAACTATCTAGAATGTAATTGTATGCTGTAGCGTTAAGATTTCCCTTCACTGGAACTAAGGGGCCTAGCCCAAATCATGAAAAACTGCCCCAGACCATTAATTCCTTCTCCACCAAACTTTACACTTGGCACTATGCATTGGAGCAGGTAGCGTTCTCCTGGGATCCGCCAAACCCAGATCCATCCGTCGGACTGCCAGATGGTGAAGCGTGATTCATCACTCCAGAGAACAGGTTTCCACTACTCCAGAGTCCAAAGGCAGCCAGCTTTACACCACACACGCTTTGGGGCTCCTGAGTGGTGCAGCGGCCTAAGGCACAGCATCTTAGTGCTAGAGGCATCACTACAGAACCTGGTTCAATTCCAGGCTGTATCACACCTGGCCATGATTAGGAGTCCCATAGGGCGGCGCACAATTGGCCCAGCGTTGTCCGAGTTAGAGTTTGGCAGGGGTAGGCTGTCATTGTAAGTAAGAATTTGTCCTTAACTGACTTGCCTAGTTAAGTAAAGGTTAATGGAAACCCATTTAATGAAGCTCCTAACGAACAATTCTTCTGCTGATTTTACTTCCAGAGGTAGTTTGGAAGTTGGTAGTGAGTGTTGCAACCGAGGACTGACTATTTTTACACACTACGTACTTCAGCACTCGGCGGTCCGATTCTGTGAGCTTGTGTGGCCTACCAATTCACAGCTGAGCTGTTGTTGCTCCTAGACGTTTCCACTTCACAATAACAGCAGTTACAGTTGACCGGGGCAACTCTAGCAGGGCAGAAATTTGACTAACTCACATATTGGAATCCTATGACAGTGCCACATTGAAAGTCATTGAGATGTTCAATAAGGCAGTTCTACTGCCATTACTTGTCTATGGAGATGGCTGTGTGCTCGATTTTATACACCTGTCATCAACGGGTGTGGCTGTAATAGCCAAATCCACCAATTTGAAGGGGTGTCCACATAATTTTGTATATATAGTGTATATGTTTCCACCATATATGCCCATATATACATATATTGCCATATATTACTTTTCGGTATGAGTGGGGAACATCCCACGCTCCATATCTATTTCTATGGGCACAACACAAGCACTGTTCATGACACAAACTATTCACACCTCTCTTGTTGGTGAAGAGACAATTTGGCAACGCCAGATTGGTAGCCTTTTGGCATGAGCGCATCGGCCATCACTGGTACAGTAAGTGAGCTGCGCATCATTGGGTGAGTCAAAGAAAAGGTATTGATGGATTCAAGATGAGGTCGTTTTTATTGATTCTCAGTTTGTCAGTGTCAAAGTAGCCTGTCATTTCAATCATTTGTGCGGTATTTATAAAGTTTCTGCCAAAGGCTTCATCATGACGTGAATATCATTAATCTGATGACTGTTATTTATCAAATGAAACTAACTATGTTTATTTATTACTCAATTAAATGAATCATGTCACAATCAACTCAGGAATTTGGGGCACCATGGGAGAAGGTGTTTACCGAGTTACCGTCTCCCGAATGAACTCAATAATATATATTTTGATACCAGTCACTAATTAATAATTTCCTCATATCAGTCTCATCCTGAACGTTGCAGACTTCGTGAATCTGCACAAACCCGAGTCTTGGTAATCATCCCGTACCACACAAATTGATTTGATTATTTATTTACTAACAAACTAAATGATAAAATAGGATAAACACACATAGGTTATTGATTAGAAACTTAATACGATGATAACAAGTCCCTAGCAGACTAACACAATATGACACTTGTTACATAAGATGGAGAGATAAAGAGACAGAGAAAGCGAGAGAGAAAGAGAAGCAACACTTGGATACATTTGGGAACTACGCTCACAGTAACCATAATACCTTGCAAACTCTTCTGTAACAAACAGATTCCATTCACCCATACTAGAGACCAGAAAGGAGTCGTCTGCTGCATTACAATTTACGATCAACGTGAGGTGTCATAAAACCCCACATCAATCCCCCCCCCCTTCTGCAGGTGAGAGGGCTCTATAGACGCTGATCCACTGTCCTGATCTTTGGATCCTCACAGGAGAGTCTCCAGTCATATAAAATGACAATTGCATGAAATGTGTTTCTAAAAGGCCACATTTTCCCTGGTCCCTACACAGCAAATTGGCCAGTGTAGATTTTTCAGAGTAACTCTGCTAGAGTTAGGTTATTGTCCTGCTGAAAGGTGAATTTGTATCCTATTGTCTGGTGGAAAGCAGAAAGAAGCAGGTTTTCCTCTAGGATTTTTTCTGTGCTTTGCTCCATTCCGTTTATTTTTTATCCTGAAAAACTCCCCAGTCCTTAACGATTACAAGCATACCCATAACATAATGCAGCCATCACTATGCTTGAAAATATGGAGAGTGGTACTCAGTAATGTTTTCTATTGGATATGCACCAAACATAACAGTTGTGTTCAGGACAAAAGTGAATTTCTTTTCCAAATGTTTTGCAGTATTACTTTAGTGCCTTGTTGAAAACAGTATGCAATTTTTTGAATATTCTTATTCTGTACAGGCTTCTTTCTTTTCCCTCTTTTCAATTAGGTTAATATTGTGGAGTAACTACAATGTTGTTGATTCATCCTCAGTTTTCTCCTATCACGGCCATGTAAAGGTTTTAAAGTCACCATTGACCTTATGGTGAAATCCCTGAGCGGTTTCCTTCCTCTCCAGTACTCCTGTATCTTTGTTGTGACTGGATGTATTGATACCCCATACAAAGTGTAATTAATAACTTTACCATGCTCTAAGGGCTATTCAATGTCTGCTTTTTTTATTTGTACCCATCTACCAATAGGTGCCCTTCTTTGTGAGGCATTGGCATTTGTGGTTGAATCTGTGTTCATAATTCACTGCTCGAATGCGGGACCTTACAGAAAATTGTATGTGTGGGGTATAGAGATGAGGCAGATATTCAAAAATCATATTAAACACTATTATTGCACACAGAGTCCAGAGTCCATGCAACTTATGTGACTTCTTAAGCAAAATTTTCCACCTGAACTTACAGTATTTAGGCATGAATAATTATTGACTCAAGACATTTCAGCTTTTCATTTTGAATTAACTACACAAAGATAAATAACCCTGATAGATTGCTGAATGCAGGTTCCGGGTGAATACAAATTCCAAATGTTGGATATTCTAACTCTGGCTGGATTCCAAAAGGAAGTACACATCACTTTGCCAGCAGCATAATGTGACTTGCAGGCCTGATGTAGCCTGTGTAACATGTAAACCAGGATTTTCCTAACACAACTGTGTTAGGGTAAAACTAGGTCATGAAAGTAAGGCCTTATGATATGTGTAATGCATTGTCATAAAATTCTAACAATAACATTTGCCTAGGTACTCATTTGGTGAAAGCACAGGCCTTTAAAAGGAAATAATTCAACAACCATGTCTTTGTCACTAACAAATGCACTCATGGGTGGTAACTCTAAAATTACCTCAGGGAAAGAAAAGGCACCACAGGAAATATGCAAATTAGGCTTTACACCATATAGTGTTAAAACAACAGCCAAAATCACTTACTGTAACAATGTCTTTGCATAACACTAATAGAAATTAACTCTAGATTAACAATAGTGTTGAACAGAAACAATACTGTGAGTTTTAAAGGTGCTCTATGCAGAAACTGCCCAACATTTCCTGGTTGCAACTAAACAGTTTGGCTAATTTCAGTTTATGTGACAAAATAAGCAAGTCTAGTATCTGTAAGCACCTCTACTCTACTGCTTTATGCCACTGCGCAAATGTGATGATATGCATGCAATGCTTTATTAGGTAAAAAAAAATATATAATGTGCTTCGGTACCTCAGAGCTACCCAGGTCACCCCCCTCTCACGCTCACTTTTTGTTCCGGCACCTCCTGATTTATAAATTAAGCACTGAACACCGGTGTAACCTTTATTTAACTAGGCATGTCAGTTAAGAACATATTCTTATTTACAATGACGGCCTACACCGGGCCAAACCCGGACAATGCTGGGCCAATTGTGCGCCACCCTATGGGACTCCCAATCACTAGGTAGTCTAGAATCTGGATAACCACCATATACTAAAATATTCACACAAGCCACTAGCCAGCCACCCATATATAATGAGTTAGAAGAGTATGAAGATTAAGCTATATTATGACGTTATTATTGAAGAGCATTGAAGATAAATCACAATCAGTAAAAAATTATAATGAGCTAGCTAGCTAGCATATTGACATCACTCATCCACATCAATGATCAACTGATAGCCTAAACTCTTTTCCCAATGTCAATCATGTCTTTAGGGGGCACTGGTGCTAACTAGCTTGCTTACAATTTGTAATGAATGAGTGTGTTGTTGCAGAAGTAAATAGGCCTATCCAAAAATATATATAATACTGTCACTTCAGAGGCAGTTAGTATGTTATGAATTTCGAGATATGAATTATGAAAGTCCTTCTTTTATTTTTTCAAACTGGGCTTTTTTCATTTTGAGCACCTTTCCCCCTAAAAGGTCTGTGCACGGCCCTGTGTAGGCTTATGTTTTCAAATATTTGGTTTTAAGCTGGCATTGGATGTGGGAACGGGAGAACCCTTTTTCCCTAAATCGCTTTTATATGCTTGGTTTAATTCCGATTGGACTGTGGAATCAATCGCTTGCTTTCTAATGATGACCATGAACTTACTTCTGGAGGAATTGTAGCCCAATAATGGACTAAAGGAGCCTAACATTACTCTTTATAGTCCAAGGACCTCACATTTGTTTAGAGGTGAATTGGCTCTGGCAGCCAAAACAGCCAAATTATCAGTGGCGATTTTAGCATATAAATCTTGGTGGGGCAAAAAAAAGAAAAGTGGGATGCATGCCAGCAAAGCCACTACACAACACAACACTAAACAACACATTAAGTGCACTATAACGGTGACAAACGGTGCCCACTGTTAGGGCCTACATAAAGCTGCCCCAACAGCAGTCCCAACATCTTACCACTGCTACACCTGGCTATCAGCGGAGCCCTGTCTGGCAATGAAACAGTTCATTGATTTAATGCCTTAAAAAAAAAGATAGCTGATATGGCTGACTTGCTTAAACAAATGTGGTTTTTAATGACAATTGAGATGTACAAAACTATGGCATAAGGGAACAACAAGTGGAAAGGAGGCAATCCATGATTTCGATTAAGCTAGGACAGACGTAGTCAATATAACTATTTGTCCAGCACTTTTGAAATGTACAGGTACAGAATTCAGAACATGGGCCATTCTTACAGTATTCTCCCTGTACACCAAGTCAGAACTGTAGTATAAATAAAGGGGGCATATAAGCAGACAATGAAAGCTCTTACAATATTTGATGATTACATTTCTCTAAGACAGGTTATAGGCTACATGTGCACCACCAAGTCAGAACAGTAGGCAAAATTAACAGGGGTAAATAGACCACATTATTAGGGTGAGGCACATGGGCTACTAACATCTTACTACACAACATACACTTAGTATTACTTTCTTAGCTACAGCATACATATCTCCCTGGCATAATACATAATTTATGAAGCAGCATGCAATACATTTTTTGGATTCACTTTGCTGTTCTGTGCTCACTTGAACAGGAATGTCCTTCGTGGGCAAATTTTGTCATCAAAGCCTGACATTCTCTGGATTTATGGTGCTTTCAAAACAACTGGGAAAAAAACAAGGTTGAATGAGGATGACATCATTGATCTTCAGGTCGTAGCTCTAGAAAGAGTCCGGATTTACAGTTGTCTTGAACAAGTTTTCGCAGTTCTAAGTTAACAGTTGTTTTGAGCGCGGCACAAATCATGCTTCATTGACAGCATGGCCAATGTTGAATGTTTATCATTTTAAATGTGGAAAAGACCCCCTTAATCCCAGATTTGGGACCATACAGCCACTGTCATTGATTCATTCCAAACCACTCATTGTTGAATTTGCGATTTCCAACTCGTTGTGTAATGTTTATGCCCAATTGCTGATGAGCACCGATACATTTTATCTACAACTTCTCTTCATTATTTCTCTTCATATGACAAAGATTAAAAATGATTTGCCAGTAGATTGTTGACTTGATTCATGATGATGACTGCTAGCTAGGATTTTGAAAGTATGATGTTGACATGATCAGTCCAATCAAAGCTACTGCACATATAATGTGATTTGACGTAATTTTGTCTGTGGCCAATGACCTTGAGCCTTCTTGGATGGGCACTTCTAATGTAACTCTATGGCAGCACCCAAAGGGCTTGAATTTTCGAGGTCTACCCTTAGACTTGGTGGTAAAGTAGTGTCCCCATGAGTGTTTTAGAAACATAGAGCCCTTTACTTTCATATCACATTAAAATTATTTCCCAAGTGCAAAATATACACTTACCGGACACTGTTTTGACCGGTTTTAACACAGTTGCAGCCGACAGTATTTTTCAGTGACAACATGTTTACACACAGGTGTTCGGTGACGCAGATAGCTAATTAGCACAGGTACACTTCTGACTTCCCTCTGTTTTCCGTAAACAAGTGCTGTAACATGGAAATATGGCCGTGTGGGAACCCTAACCCTATAAAGGTGTGTAGTAATTTAACCTTTCTTTTTATTATTTGAAATATGAAAGATTCTGTCGTTCCATATGTTTCCAAAACCGTACAGCGATCAATGCGTTTTTAATGTTCAGAACGAGCGCCGGGGCTCTCAACAAAACCAGACGATACTTGTCAATAGGCGCTAACGGTAGTTAGCGTCTATGAATGGGTTAGAAGAATTGTAGAGGTATCATTGTCCATAATTATCCCTCAACAGGCTGGTGTGATACATTTTTTGAGGGTAGGACATCATTGACGTTAGCCGAATGTATGTGATTTTGTTTTCAGGATTTGTTTACACTTCAAGGATATCCGTACAAGATACGTCTTCGACTACCTCCATTAGTGGTTAGGATGACCTAATCACAATCAGATCACAATGCATATTTTGATTGTCTACACCTGTCGACAAATGTGGGCATAATCAGAATGTGGACAAGATCAGGACAACAGACACATGTTAGAGTCAGGTATAAGCAGCGCTTCTGTTGTGCTGCTGTGTGTCTTATCAGGCTGTCTATGGCCAGCTGCAGTGGCAGGCAGGCAACTCCCCCCATGGAAGGACCTGTGATCTGGCTTGCCTGCCTGCCTGCCACCCCCTTCCCCCTCTCTCCCTCCCTCCCTCATGCCTCTGGCCACAGTGCTGTGCTAAGCCTCTGCTGAAGGCCTTGATGGACAAGGCCTCGATAAGACAGGATACCTGATCCCTCTGTTCGCTTTTTGATGTGCTCCACGACAACAGCCAGACAGATTCTTCTTGTAGAGAGAATGGGCTGAGGGTATAGGCTAGTGGGAAAGTGAGAGGCTTCATCTTTCTGGGAATGAGTGCTGAATGATTTCAATGTGGTAGTCCAATTAAATGTATTCTATTATTTCTTACTACTTGTCCTATACAATAGCATTGTAAATGTCTGGGATGTATTTATTTAATGTATCTAATAATGGATTCACAGATGTATCTAACCATTTGTGAATAGTTTCTCTCTCAAGCTTTACAAGCACTTGTCTTGCCATATAAATGGTAGTCCAGTTAAATGTATAGTATTATTTCTTACTACTTGTCCTATACAATGGCATTGTAAACGTCTGGGATGTATTTATTTCATGTATATAATAATGGATTCACAGATGTATCTAACTATTTGTGAATAGTTTCACTCTCAAGCTTTGTGAGCACTTGTCTTGCCATGTAAATGGTTGCGTCTAAACCTTAAATGAAGAACAATTAAGTTAATGTATTTAGCAGAGAAAGAGCTTTTCCTGTAGTAGTAGTTGGTATTGGCAGGTCGTTTCCATTGGTTGTGTGACTAGACTCCTGGCAGTGGCAGATGGGTTGAAAGGAGGATTCTGTCATGATGGGCAATATTACCCTGATAGAGGCATTGGGGTCTACCATTTCACCGTCTGGACTAATTAAAATGCTTGCTTGAAGTGGTGAAGACTTGCTGACAGAATAGATCAACAAGCTGCCTCCATAGGCATATATTCACTATTGGGACACATTCACTGTACGTCTGACTGAGGGACGAGCCTGCACCCTGGTGTTCGTTTTAAATAGTTCAGAAACAACTAGCACTTGTGACATATTAGTTCCTGATGCACTACAAGAATAACAGCCAGGCCAGCACTTGTGACATATTAGTTCCTGATGCACTACAAGAATACAAAAAAGATTCAATTTAATCTGTATTACCCTACAGCTGAAAGTTTGCACTGTATAATAACAATTTTCAAAATGACATGACCCTCTCTTTCTAAATTATTAAATGCAATTAAAACATAATTGAAAGTTTTGTTACATTCTCATAAAAACAGAAAATAGGAATAGACACTTTTCTTATGACATTTTGGAAGACAGGTGGTACACTGCACTATCACCAGCTATACATGACCACAAGGTGGAAGAATGCAACCACTGTGAGAGTGGAAAGCAAGCTTTTCAGTGTTTCAGCACAGCAAGTGCTCAACCATTGAGTTAATAAAGACGCTTAAATAATAATGCAAACTTGAATGAGAACTAATCAAAATTACAATAACCACAATAAATGTAAAATAAGATGATCATTTCATTTTGTCTGTGCAACTTCACTATTTTCCTATTATGTGCTATTAGTTGTCATGAATAGTATTGTGGTGCAAGTTGCTTTTTACTTGTGTGAAACTGAGTTCTTCCAACCGATATTCTACATCTGGTGTATTTGGACACAAGCCATTTCCTCCACCCAACTCCAATTGTTGTTAGTGAACAGATGTGATGTGAAGCCTGTCACTTCTCTTTACTCTCACACCCACTCACTCCCCCTCCCTCTCTTTCCCTCTCTCTCTTTCCTTCTTTTGCTCTCTCTCCCTCTCCATCCATCCCTCCCTTTCTTTTGCTCTCTCTACCCCCTCCTCCCAGCGCAAAACCAAATATTTGAAACACTATCAAATCTGCCCCTTCTGCAACACTGTCACTTTCCTCCCTCTGGTCACATGTGTAGTGTTCCAAAAGGATCATCAGCTGGAAGCACGGCCAACCGTTAGCTCATATCTGCCTGAACATGTTTTGAGATGGGGAAGTGAATACACATTGATATGTTTAAATAAAAATGAATTGATTAGCCCCAGACTGAGAATATTCAAGATTTGAGACTGCAATGGAGGTTCACCTTCCAGCAGGACAATGGCCCTAAGCATACTGTAAAAGCAACACTCGAGTGGTTTAAGGGGGAACATTTAAATGTCTTGGAATGGCCTGGTCAAAGCCCAGACCTCAATCCAATTGAGAATCTGTAGTATGACTTAGAATTTCTGTGCATCAGAGGAACCCATCCAGCTTGAAGGAGCTGGAGCAGTTTTGCCTTGAAGAATGGGAAAAAATCCCAGTGGATAGATGTGCCAACCTTATAGAGATGTACCTCAAGAGACTAGCAGTTGGGGGGGTGAATAGTTATGCAAGTTCAAGTTTTCTGTTTTTTTGTCTTATTTCTTGTTTGTTTCACAATAAAAAATATTCTGCATCTTCAAAATGGTAGGCATGTTGTGTAAATCATGATACAATCCCCCCCAAAATCCATTTTAATTCCAGGTTGTAAGGCAACAAAATAGGAAAAACGCCAAGGGGGGTGAATACTTTGGCTGTTGCACCTTCTTCACCACATTGTCTGTGTGGATGGACCATTTCACGTTGTCAGTGATGTGCATGCCAAGGAACTTGAAGCTTTTCACACACTCTACTGCGGCCCGTCGATGTGGATGGGGGCGTGCTCCCTCTGCTGTCTCCTGTAATCCACGATTAGCTCCTTCGTTTTGTTGACATTGAACGAGAGGTTATTTTCCTGGCACTCCTCCGCCAGGGCCCTCACCTCCTCCCCTTAGGCTGTCTTGTTGTTGTTGGTAATCAAGCCTACCACTCTTGTGTAGTCTGCAAACTTGATGATTGAGTTGGAGTCGTGCATGGCCCCGCAGTCATGGATGAACAGGGAGTACAGGAGAGGGCTGAACATGTACCCTTGTGGGGCCCCTATGTTGAGGATCAGCGTAGCAAAGGTGTTGTTGCCTACCTTCACCACCTGGAGTCAGTCTGTCAGGAAGTCCAGGGCCCAGTTGCACAGGGCAGGGTTCAGACCCAGGGCCTCGAGCTTAGTGATGAGCTTGGAGGGCACTATGGTGTTGAATTCTGAGCTATAGTTGATTAACAGCATTCTTACATAGGTATTCCTCTTGTCCAAATAGGAGAGGGCAGTGTGCAGTGCAATGGCATCATCCATGGATCTGTTGGGGGGGTATGCAAATTGTAGTGGGTCCAGGGTGTCAGGTAAGGTGGAGGTGATATGATCCTTAACTAGCCTCTCAAAGCACTTCATCATGACAGAAGTGAATGCTATGTGGTGATAGTAATTTAGTTAAGTTACCTTTGCTTTCTTGGGTACAGGTACAATGCTGGACCTCTTGAAGCAAGTGGGGACAACAGACTGGAATAGGGAGAGATTGAATATGTCCATAAACTCTCCAGCCAGATGGTCTTCACATGCTCTGATTATTCACGCCCGCCATGGAGAATGAGAGCTCACAGTCCTCGTGAGCGGCGGTGGCCTGCGGTGGCTGCACTGTTGTTTCCTCGAAGCGAACAAAGAAGGTGTTTAACTTATCCGGTAACAAGGCGCTGGTGTCCGCGACGTGGCTGGTTTCCCCTTTATAATCAGTGATTGTCTGGAGTCCCTGCCACATACGTCTTGTGTCTGAGAAGTTGAATTGCAACTCAACTTTGTCTCTGTACTGACGTTTTGCCTGTTTGAGTGCCTTGCAGAGGGCATAGTGGGACTGTTTGTACTCATCCATGTTCCCAGTCACCTTGCTGTGGTTAAATGTGGTGGTTTGAGCTTTCAGTTTTGTACTAATACTGCCATCTACCCATGGTTTTTGGTTTGGATAAGTTTTAATCATCACAGTGGGAACAACATCCTCTATGCACTTCCTGATGAATTCAGTCACAGAGTCAGTGTACACGTCAATGTTATTCTCAGAAGCAACCCGGAACATATCCCAGTCTGCGTGATCCAAACAATCTTGAAGCATAGATTCTGATTGTTCAGAACAATGTCGAACAGTCCTTATCATAGGTACTTCCTGTTTAAGTTTCTTCCAATAGGAAGAGAGGAGCAGAATGGAGGTGTGATCTGATTTGCCGAAAGGGAGGCTGTGGGAGGGCCTTGTAGCCGTCCCAGAAGGGAGATAGCAATAGTCAAGATGAATGAACGAGTAGCACAGGCAATGTGCTGATAAAAAAAATCGAAATCAAATAGCTAAAGGATCAATGGCATAACCATCTTAAAAACCTCCCCCCAAACCCTCCCCCACCCCACCCTACAATAAATGCTGCATCAGGATATGCGGTTTCCAGTTTGCACAAAGTCCAGTGTAGTTCATTGAGAGCTGTCGCACTGTCGGCTTGAGGGAGAATATACAAGGCTTTGATGATGACCGAGGAGAATTCTCTCAGGAGGTAATGTGGTCGGCATTTGACAGGGAGGTATTCCAGATCGGGAGAACAAAATGACTTGAGTTCCTGTAACGTTACCACAATCACACCATGAGTAGTTAATCATGAAACATACACCTCCGCCGTTCTTTCTCCTGGAGAGAATCCCACTGGCTATATGGACGGGAACAGTATATCCAGAGAGAGCCATGATTCCATGAAACAGATGTTGTGGAAATTCGCTGAGTCAAAATTGAATTTTCCTTTATTGTCAGAGCACTGGAGAGGTTTCAACCAACTCAATGCACCATAGTACACATGTCAACCAGGAGCTCTGCTGGGGCAGTCCCAGCAGTTGTCTTAAACACGGCTATACACACACAAGTTATATTTGCATGATTTAGCATAATTAATTAATCATTACCGTTTTGTTTAATTCATGTGACCGACCAATACTAGTTCATTACATGTGACAGACCAATACCTCACGAGGCTTCTTCTCTCTAAGCTGAGACCTTGAAACTGAGATATCTTTCGTTCTCAAAACAAGGGGCTGCGAAATTGAAGATACTGATAAGGGAGGAGTCATTCAATCAGTCTCTTGCATGAACACAGAAATTTGTTATAAGAAAAGCACATGCATAACATTTCCTTCATAGCTCTCTTGAAGTAGATCCTCTCCCTACTTTATTGTCCAGGGAATGAACATTATCAAGTATTATACTAAAGGAACAGGGTGATGTCGGCACCATCAATGAATGAGTTCAATTGAGCCTACACCTTCAACATTCAAGTGATCAAGTCAAAGATGCATCATCGGTAAATTCAATGAAAATACTCTTCCCAATTCAGCTTTTGGTGTTTATATTCTTCATTAAAGAGCTAGTACCAACTTTTGGTACTACAGAATGCAAAAGTTGTTCTAGATAGTTCCAAAGTTTGTATTCCTATCACAGCCATTGCAGGATACAAATGACATATCACAAGGTCCTGAACTTGGCTTAGTTATATAGTTTGTCAGCTATAATGCAACAAGACTGATCGTCAAGATTTTCAGCAATTATTAACATTTGTATAAACCTTGCAGTCTGTCTCTCCGACATTTGCAACATTGTTTCAATATTCAAAATCGATCTCCAGCTGTCCCATAGTAATGAACGTGTCATGAGCCAGTCTCAGCCAGTTGAAATCATGGATCAGCTGGCATCATTTTTATGGATATATACAAAGAAATGCAATTGAAAAAGGTAAAATGAAACAAAGTGCAGCTAGTTTGCAGTCTTTCCAGCTTCCGTTTGAAGTGATTGTGTTAGCTGTGTTGTTGGCTAGCTCCTCTGAACATGTGTCCTGACGAGTGAGCACATTTTCTATGCCAGGCGAAAATGTGCTCACGCGACTTCGTCTCGGGCCTAACAACACTCATGTCAATATATCCTCGAAACAGATCTGTCGTGGTAAGATCTGTTCAACTCTGGTCTGACAAATCAGTATCTATGCTACAGGACTGTTTTGATCACTTGGACTGGGAAATGTTTCTGGTTTCCTCCGACAATAATATTGATGAGTACACTGACTCAGCCACAAGGTTCATCAGGAAATGCATAGAGGATATTGTCCCAACCAGAAACCATGGGTAAATGGCAATGTCCGCATTTAACTCTGGCCGGGTGTCCAGAGATATGAATGAATACAAGAAGACCAGCTATTACCTAAAAAAATAGATCAAAGAGAGTACAGGGATAAAGTGGAAGCGCATTTCAATGGTTCTGACTCGAGACGCATGTGGCAAGGACTATAAACGATCCCGGAATATAAAGGGAAAACCAGCAGTGTAGTGAACACCGATGCCGCTCTCTCTGATGAGCTAAACACTTTTTATGCTTGCTTCGAGGTAAACAGCACTGATCATCCTACAAGGGCCCCTGCTACTCAAGAGGACTGTGAGTTCTCGATCTCTGTGGCCAATGTGAGTAAGACTTTCAAGCGTGTGAATAATTGCAAAGCATCCGGCCCAGATGGTATCCACGGTCATGCGCATACTAGCTGGCTGTAGCACTCACTTCTGTCGTCATATAGTGCTTTGAGAGGCTGGTCAATGACCACATCAGCTCCACCTTACCTGACACCCTGGACCCATTACAGTTTGCATACCAACCCCACAGATCCACGGAAGACGCAATCACCATTGCGCTGCACACTGCCCTATTCCATCTGGAGAAGTGGAATACCTATGTGAGAAAATGCTGTTCGTAGACTACAGGTCAGCTTTCAACACCATAGTCGCCTCCAAGCTCGTCATTAAGCTCAGGGACCTGGGTATGATTACCTCTGTCTGCAACTGGATCCTGGACTTACTGACGGGTAGACCACCCCCTCCTCAGCCCCCTCCTGTACTCCCTGTACACCCATGACTGTGTGGCCATGTACGACTCCTACCAATATCTGGCAAGCGGTATCACAGCAATGGTATCATTAGGCCTGGGCTTGTTTTAGATCCAGCCCCAAACCTTTTGATGGTACGATATATATTTTTGTCCCCAAGAAATGTCAGATTGGTTATAGAAACTGAATAAAAATAAATAATAATAGCAATATACTGCTAGGCAGTAGCAGGCATTGCAAGAAGTCGCTGGAGTGACGCGGTGCCTGCTGTGATTGGTCGATTTCACAACGCAGTGGACCGCACACGTCAATTTTTTCCCCCTTCCCACCCCTACAGTACTGGTTAGATGTCAATGTCCTCCCGCAGAAAAACGTCTGTCAGTCAGAGTATTCGGAACATCTTCTGTAAGAGAGGCAAAAAAAGCGAGCAGGTTGAGCCTGAGCAGGCAGCAGCGAATGTGGTGTAGAGGGTAAAATAGCTAGAAAGTCAAAGTGCAGCAGCAGAGGTAGCCACAGGTTTGGGCAGGGTTGGTGGTAGCTAACTAGCTAGTTTCTCTCAGCATAAGGGCTAGCGCAAAAAAAACGTTAGCGCTCAGCATCCTTATGCTATTGGGTGTCAGTCAGAGTTATTTAACAGTATATTTAGTGAATGGGAAAGCTATGGATGTTGATATAATTCACAATATTATTGTATTTGATGGGGTTTGTTACTGTAGCTAGCTAGCATGGCTGGCTAGTAACTTTAGTAGCTACTGGCTGGCTAGCTAGCTGAGACCGAAGAGATGAGAAAAAAAATTCTGACTAAAGCACATTATCTTCTGACAGTGACACAGTGTTCCCCTGTGGACTGAAGCTGAACATTACTACAATTAGATATTTAACCCTGTTTAAAATGGGCAATGTTGAGGTGGTAGAACGGACCAAATTAAATGAAGGTCTTATAACCTATTCCATTCTACAGGTAAACATGCATGGCTCATCTCTTTTTATTTTTATATACTAGGCTGTATAACTATTTGTAAATAACTGCCCATTGTTACATTGGTGAAAATATTTAATTGAGATTTTTTACTTTTCCGAGAGGTGAACCTGCATGTAAGCATTTCATTGCAATATGAACTCTGTGTATATCCTGTGTATATGTCAAGAGAGACACACCAGACAAGACACAGAGATAGCAACAGAAGAGTATGATATGACGGAGACACACCAAACAAGACATAGAGATGGCAACAGAAGAGTATGATATGATTGAGACACCAGACAAGGCACAGAGATGGCAACAGAAGAGTATGATATGATGGAGAAAGACATGCCAGACAAGACACAGACACAGCAACAGAAGTATAGGTGATGGAGAGAGACACCAGACAAGACACACTTTTACAGTTTTTACAACCAGGACAGGACGAGAGAGGAGGGTAGACAAAAGAGACAACAACATAAAGGACTAAGAGACAGAAACATAAGAGGGCATGCAAGAAAGGCAGCAACAGACATCACAGAGAAAGTGATGGAGAGGGACAGAGGGGTGAGCACAAAGTAGACTGTATCACTTAAAGGCTAACTCTCAACCCAATTTCAGCCTTTGCACAACCTCTTCAAAAAAAATGCATTCAGGTGAGAAGTTGTGGGTAGGGGGAATTGCTCATAAATATTCATTTTCGGGTGGCTAAACACAGTTGTACCTGATTAGGGCTGTTGGTGTGACCGTATTACTGCCACATCGGCGGGTCATGAGTCATGAAGGCAGTCAAATTCCACGTGACCGTTTAGTCAATGTAATTAGGCTTCTCCAAGCTCTGATGCTGCTGATGGTCACTAGTAGCCTTCCAAACTTGCTAACTGCCTGGTACTCAGCACTCTATTGTCCCTCTAATCACTCTGACATAAATGCCAGTGTAATCGAGTCTATGAGCTCATGTTGCTTAACATTTCTATAGGCTATGCAATTGTGTAAGAAAACAGAGTGAGGGTCCTATCAGCTTTCTATAGGCTGGGACTACTTTATTTATTTATCAACTTTCAAAATATTAAGCACATTGCTTCTATTTAAAACAGGAGTATAGCCTACCTGGCTGGCAATAAAATGAACCATGTGAAAAGTGTCCTCCATTCGCCATTCAAGTGCATAGATAACATGTATTTTTTTCCCGCTGCCCCTGTTTCGAGACAGATGCATGATAATGGTCCATTCTAAATCAAAACAAATTTCAAACAGATATTATTTAGAATATGTAAAGACAAGATTAAATCAAGAATTCTGTGACAATATTAGCCTATCACTTGTGAATTATGTATTATCACTTGTGAATGATGCCCAGCTTAAGGCAAACAGCCCATTCTTTCTTTTGTGACATTTTCAAATCATAGTCGCAAACCTCATGATAGTCGCAAACCTCTTGATAAGGTTTGTATCAGAACTAAAGTGTCCAAATACCTTCTTAAAATTAGACACATTAATCCACTTTACAGGGGGTGTAGAGCCTAACTGGCATACATACGCAGCGCATGAGTTTCAAGTTTGGGGAAGATCATTTTCACCATAAAAAATAAATGTGGACAGTTCTTACAATAGCTTCAATATGCACCTCGGAATTGGATAAGGACGCGCGCAGGTGCGTCACAGATGTGTCTGTCTTCACTTGTAGCCTGTGAGAAAGATCCAATCACGTGATGGAGAGCCATGTGAGTGTGAGGTGCTTCAGCAAGCAGCAGGTAGAAGGGAATTATTAAAATTATTATATTCAGCCCAAGAGCACAATGGCCATTGGCCGCAAAAGGCATGTCTTTTTTACGGCCAGACAAAGGGGATGCAGCAGGGAAGGAATTATCAAGTGTTTGTCAAATTGTGAATGAGAGACTGATGAATTGTGTACAGCCTGTGCAAAAAAACAAAGCAGAGCTTATGCCTTTCATGCAACTGTATTCAAATCATCATTAGAGTCGCATCATGCAGCCTTAGAATGTATTAAAAATAAAAACTTATAGCCCAACATTTGTATCACAACTAAAGTTACATAAATAACTCTAAATTAAGCATATAGGAGTACCTGTATCTTTGTTAACCGCTCAACACAGAATAGCCACATGTGCGCACCCACTCAAATCGTTTGGAGAAAATATCCTTTCTATTTCATTCAGCTATGTTCTATTGTATTCTTCATACTATAAAATAATATAAAATAATGCCACAGAATTCTAAGCAAATCTTGTCTGCTAAATGAACTAGTGTAGCCGACAGCCATATGGCATAGCCATATCAGGGTCTAACATAAGGACAACTCAGAGTACGTATTCTGTTCTTCTAAAATAGAAATCTGAAATCTTCTTCATATCATGTTTCTTTAGACCTGTCTAAAATAAGTAATGGATTTATTGTGATGGTGCAGGCTATATTACATGGATTTATTAAACGTTTTAAGTTGTAGATGTTCCAAAGGTCTGCATCAGTGGCTTGTAGGCTGTGTGGAAGCCAGGAGATGCTAAATGAGTTTATGTTAATTATGGTCAATTACTGTGAGAGCGGCAGTTATTTGCTTGACAAATTTTGTTAACTATGCAAGTCAGTTAAGAACAAATTCTTATTTACAATGACGGCCTACTCCGGCCAAACCCGGACAACGCTGGGCCCATTGTGCGCTGCCCTATGGGACTCCCAATCACGGCCGGATGTGATACAGCCTGGATTCAATCCAGGTACTATTGTGACTATTGTGACGACTCGGGTACTGAGATGCAGTGCAGCTAAATATACATCTAAATACATACACACAAGCACACACACACAACATGCTCTCTCTCTCTCTCTCTCTCTCACACACACACACACACACACACACACACACACACACACACACACACACACACACACACACACACACACACACACACACACACACACACACACACACACACACACAGACAACACTGTTCAATTATACCAAGACACTATCTACTTTATATTTGTAAATACAGTCATACTTGACATAGCACATTCATAATCTATCTGTATATCACAGGAGACTGCTGAGGGGAGGACGGCTCATTATAATAGCCGGAACTGAGCAAATAGAATGGCGTCAAACACATGGAAACCATGTGTTTGATTTATTTGATACCATTCCACGTATTCCTCTTTGTGGAAGAGTGGGGTAACATCTAACAGCAAGAACTGGCAAATCTGGTGCAGTCCATGAGGAGGAGATGCACTGCAGTACTTAATGCAGCTGGTGGCCACACCAGATACTGACTGTTACATTTGATTTTGATCCCCCCTTTGTTCAGGGACACCTTATTCCATTTCTGTTAGTCACATGTCTGTGGAACTTGTTCAGATTATGTCTCAGATGTTGAATCTTGTTATGTTCATTGAAATATTTACACATGT
Organism: Brachymystax lenok tsinlingensis; assembly: GCA_030435695.1. Taxonomy (NCBI): domain Eukaryota; kingdom Metazoa; phylum Chordata; class Actinopteri; order Salmoniformes; family Salmonidae; genus Brachymystax; species Brachymystax lenok. Next base: position 40,191,484 of record CM059785.1, on the reverse strand, counting down.
TAAGTTTGCTGAAAATCAACCCAGTTGACAGTGAGAGAACGTTTATTTTTTTGCTGAGTTAATATTTTCAGAGTAGCTTTCCCAACAGTGGTTATACATTACATAATGTACTTTCTTTAAAAGCCCTAAATTACCCTAAAAGTATGCCTTCCCCTGTAGGCCCTTTCAATACCTTTCATTTGCTCAAATTATTAATATTGCTTTGCGCAATGTAAGTCTAGATGGTTAAAGCCTTCATAATGAGGTGTTTGATAGAATTAAGTCATCTACTGATTGGGTTATCTATCAATGGAAGCTTGTTCTCTAAAATGATATCCAATGAAATATAATGTGGTCACTGATTATCTCTCTCATTGATCAAACCAGCTGACAGTCTTACCCTATGTATGGGGGTTGGCTAATTCTTCAGATTTGAACAACTAATCCTTGTTTACAGAATTATCCCTGCTGCTTTTGACTGTCTCTAAATCCCTCACTGAGTGTAAAGTTCTGTTTGTTTACTGTTGAGTGTTTGTGGGGAAGTGTGTTCTACAGAGTGGCGATGTAAGAGGCGAGCATCGCCTTCTGGAATTTCACCCATCAATATCCACTTGATTCCTAGAAGCATTTCCACTGTCAACGCAATGGATCCGCATAGTCAATTAATTTAAATCTGCTGCTCTGACTTGACCGCCACCGTTTCTCCAGGCCGTAGCTGTGAAGAGAAGACTATAGGATGGGAACGGTGCTCTCCATATACCCAACATCAAAAGAGGCTATTCTGGATGACAGAAAATAGGAGGACCATGCAATCAAAACGGGGAGCGTAAACAATCAGTCCATGCTCGTCTCAGCTCTCACATTTAAGAAAATGGTTGTCTAATCGACCAAGAAAAAGAGTTGCAAGAAAGTCAACCCAAATGCCACACAGGTGAACAACAGCCACGTAAATCAGCTTAATAATGAAAATAACAACAAATCCCAGCAATCGAGTACGAATGGTAAGAAAGGACCACTCACTGTACCAGTGCCGATGGCTACTACCCAAAGTCTTCAACCCAATCAACCCCAGGTCCCCTCTGAGAATGTGAAACTCTTAGCTGTCCAAAAGCAACCTAGCAATGTAGACCTCCTCTCACCGAGGTGTGTGATTATCCAGGCATCGACCATGGAGCTGTTGCGCTGTCTGGGATTATTTATATGCCGGAGATGCTATGAAGTGAAGCTCACTTACAGTACGGTCATTATATGGTTCCGTAATGTCGACCGAACCCTTCTCCTCCAAGGCTGGCAGGACCAGGGATTCATTACAACTGCTAACTTGGTCTTCGTCTACCTGCTCTGTAAGGAATCGATACCCGAGGATATCGATAGAGCATCCGAACTCCAGAGTATCTTCCTGCTCTGTCTCTATCTATCCTACTCGTACATGGGTTGTGAGATATCTTACCCTCTGAAACCATTAATGATTATGGCCAATAAGGATAATTTCTGGGATAGTTCTTTAAACATCATCAATAACACGAGTGCCAAGATGTTGCAGTTAAATGCAGACCCTTACTTTTTCACAGAGGTGTTTCAAGAGCTAAAAGATTAAGGAAAGTCTAAGGACAAAACTTGGACCATTAAATCAAAGGAGAACTCTGATGAATGTTTCACAAAACCAATGGAGTTGTGGTTTTAATATAATATTTAACAGTTTTCAAGGCCAAGGCCTACTAGATTGGAGAATTCAGTCTATTAGTTTCTAAACTATTAATGTTGACTTGTACCAGTGTTAAAACAAACTTTAGTAGCCTACGGAAAAACTGGAAATGCATGCTGAAGTATTCTAAAAGTAGGCGTATCTCCTTTGTAGTCTTTTGCAAATACTGTAGGATTGTTACAGGGACACTGTGAATAATAGAAATGTCTGCAAATACATCAATGTATAGGTAATCTAGCGTACTTTTATAATTATCTGGATGTTCAGTTATGGAGTTCTGTTGTGGGCCAGAATAGCAGCATACTGGATAGCCTTTCTTTACACATCGCTCCTGTTGAAGCCTATGCTAGCCTTTTGGACATGATAGAATGGAATGTACAAATAAATTATTATTTATCATCATTTGTGCCAATTAAAAACTGCTTTACATAAAATTATAGCAGATTGCCTGCATTTGCCAAAAAATATTTATATTTTCATTAGTTTTTTTATTGAGCCATTTTGTTGACGTACTTGTTGAAGCAAAAAATATCAGTAACACTGGTTTCTGAATGTAATGTGCCCTATTTGTAAACTTGTAATGGTGCAAGAGCTGGCAGATGCTTTTCAGCATTGTAGGTGCATCGCTCCAATCACCCTGGTCTCAGAGCATTTTGTATTATTCTGTACGTAAATCAGAACACTCCATTTAGTATGATATGTTGCATTTTGTGTGGTTACATAAGACAGATGGCTACTTAAGGTAAAAACAAAAGGAGGGTGTTTGGTCGGGGGTGGATGGGTGGACGTATAACGCAAACGTCTAGAAACCCAAATGTTGCGAGCTTGAATCTTATCATGGACAACATGAGCATTTTAGCTAATCAGCTACTTTTCCACTACTCAGCATGTTAGCTAAACCTTCCCCTAATCCCAACCTTAACCCTTATAGCTAACCCTTCACCTAACCCTAACCTTAACCCTTTTAGCTATCCCTTCCCCCTAACCCTAACCCTTTAACCTAACTCCTAAATTTAACCCTAACCCCTAACCGCTAACCCTAGCCTAGCTAATCTTAGCGAGCTCGCTAACGTTAGCCACCTAGCTAGAATTCGTAACATATCATACGTTTTTCAAATTCATTACATATTGTACATTTAGCAAATTTGTAACATATAATACTAATTGTCATTCATAACATATCATACGCAATGGGTGATGGACATCCACAAATTAATACATACCACATGAAATGGAACATATCATACTAAATGGAGGGTCTCAGATTTACATACAGAGTAATATGAAATGCTCGGAGACCACATTGGAGTAGATTCGCAGCTATTTGCACAGTCTGAAAGAAGGCCATGCCAACATAATGTATTTAAGCAAGGCACGCGAGGCAACCCATTTACCTGTGACTGTCTTCATGATACAGCACTGCCTCGGGTGCCTTATTTCTTTTATAAAAGGGTTACCAACATATAAAATGTCTGTTCTGGACTTGGGGACTGTGAAGAGACCTCTGGTGTCATGGTAGAGAAATTATGGTAGAGAAATTAACATTACATTCTCTGGCAAGAGCTCTGGTGGACATTTCTGCAGTCAGCATGTCAATTGCACGCTCCCTCAAAACGTGAGACATCTGTGGCATTGTGTTGTGTGACAAAACTGCACATTTTAGAGTGGCCTTTTATTGTCCCCAGTAAAGGTGCACCTGTGTAATGATCATGCTGTTTAATCAGCTTATTGATATGCCACACTTGTCAGGTGGATGGATTATCTTGATCAAAGGAGAAATGTCACTAACAGGGATGTAAACAAATTTGTGCACAAAATCTGAGCTAAATAAGGTTTTTGTGCTTATGGAATGTTTTGGGGATCTTTTATTTCAGCTCATGGAACATTGAACCAACACTTTACATGTTGCGTTTATATTTTTGTTCAGTATATTTTATATAATTATAAATATGGCATCAAAATGTTGAAAATCAGATTTCCCCTAGCTGATCATTGTCTGCAGCCGGCTCTGATCGTAGTGTAATAAAACCGTCAGGGAGAGTGAGCTCGTCTGTGGTGTTCTGTGAACCCTCAACCTTCCAGCCCGTAGCTCTGCGTGGCATCGACATGCTGATGTGGCAAAGTCAATATCCACGTTTATAAACACAGGGTCGCTACAGTTATTGCAATTTGTGGTTGTAAACATTCATTCTTTGAGGGGGGAGTGTGTTCAATTTATTTTACGGTACAAGGGGAGGGTCATGTGAAAATATATTTTCTTTTAGGGAGGAGGTTGCATTTTTTTATGACACCTTGAGTTGGCCCAGTCCCTTCCTCCCCAATACATTTTAATCTTTCCTTAGATATTTTCATTTAAATTCATACAATTTCATTCTTCCACCAGAAGATATTGAAGGCTTGCAGTTGATGTAAAACGCCTCCTGGCGGCCATGTTGGAAGACCACCGCATTAATTCTTCTGACAACAACAGCTGAGTGGCTACCCCAAACTGCATGATAACAGAGCCTAAAACTAGTTGATTCATCACCTCTGTCATTTTCTGTGGAGTATTTGGCTGCTCTAACAATGTAGATTCCCCGCAATCATGAAACCCCATTGGTGACATCAACGAGATAAGACTCAAGAACTGTCAGAAAAGAGAATAAACCTTTTGGCCCGTCAAGACCTGAACACAGGCAGCAGTCAATACAAGGTTTGCTACGATAATTTAATTACTGTTAAGTCAAATCTGATCGATTTCGAGTTTAGTTTCGCTGTTATGATAACCAGTTGTTAACAACAACACTAAGTTAGCCAAAATTAGCTAGCTTGTAGTCTAGCTATTAGCATGTGTCGCTTGAGTTTCATGTTTTGGGGAAGGATTGCATGCCTCTAGCATCGCATTTGCAGACTAATGCAAGCCTACTATTCTTAATGTGATGAGTAGATTGGATAGTGATAATTTAGGCTAATAATGAGCATGTAGTGGCATAGGTTCATAGGCTATATCAGAGACATTTCTTTCCTTTGCAGGGGAAAAATGTGGCCTTTGATAAACATTTAATGCAATTCTACTAAACTTTATATGACTGGAGAGGAGAATATTTTTTAATAAGATGGTCATCTACACCTACTCTAATTACACTGACAACAAATAAATAAAAACGATCTCGTCTTGAAAGCAACCATGGAATCTAGGCTGAAAAGTGGTCCTGGCTACAAGGGATCCAGCTTTTGTCAAATTAACGTAACATTTATATTTTTGCATTTTAGCTAACCATAACTTTTTTCCTAAACTTAACCTAATTCTCCTAACCTGCTGCGTAAATTATCATAATCTGCTATGAAATGTCAAATATTACATTCATTTGACAAAAGCCGGATACCTTCTAGCCATGACCATGAAAAGCGGTGATGCAAATTGTACAATGTGACGTCCATATAGCCTGGAGGACATTATTGTCCAAAAAAACTCCAATGGTTATCATATTCATATGATAACCCTTTGATAATTTGATAACTGGAGGGAAAATGTATGGACATTGCAGCATAGGACAAAGGCCTCAATGGGATAGGACAACCTGATGTGTTGACTATTGGTTGTTCCAGCCCAACAATAGATTTAATCTTTATATGACACTAAACACCTGAATGAATTGAACACAACCAAATACTTAAGAGCCCTGATGTTATAGGTGACCTGAAGAAGTGATATTCTAACATCAGGTGTGCTTCTCATTTGTTTATGTGCTGTGGGTTCACCAGCTGACCTATATCAAGACACCAATGTCAACGGGATTCCCACTGTGACGATGAGCAATGCCGCAGCAGCATCAGTTTCTACTTCTACTATGTCCTTTTCCAGATATGAAAGGACACATCCATCAGTTATATGAGATTAGATTATACAAGGGTTAGATTTGCACTAAAGAATTTCATATCAGCGCAAGGCATGTACAAAATCTATTATAATGATTAGCCTCATACATTGTCTACTGGTATCGTTTTTAAACTAAGAACATATAGCTGTACAATGTAAACAACGTGTGAGTTAAGCTATTCTCTACTTCAGATGCACATTGTCAAGGGCGATGGTGGAAAAAGTACCCAATTGACATACTTGAGTAAAAGTAAAGATTCCTTAATAGAAAATGACTCAAGTAAAAGTGAAAATCACCCAGTAAAATACTACTCGAGTAAAAGTCTAAAAGTATTTTGTTTTAAATATACTTAAGAATCAAAAGTAAACGTAATTGCTAAAATATACTTATGTATCAAAATTAAAAGCATACATCGTTCCAAATTCCTTAAGCAAATCTTTTTAATTTACAGATATCCAGGGGAACACTCCAACACCCAGACATAATTTACAAACGATGCATCTGTGTTTCTTGAGTCCGTGAGTCCACCAGATCAGAGGCAGTAGGGATTACCAGGGATGTTATCTTGATTAGTGCATGAATTGGATCATTTTCCTGTCCTGCTAAGCATTAAAAAGTACTTTTGGGTGTAAGGGAAAATGTAGGGAGTAAAAAGTACATAATTGTCTTTAGGAATGTAGTGCAGTAAAAGTAAAAGTTGTCAAAATATAAATAGTAAAGTACAGATACCCCCCAAAAAACTCCTTAGGTAGTACTTTAAAGTAGGTTTACTTAAGTTTACAACACTGGTCAAGGGGTGCATTGCAAATGCTAATGCAATCATACTATAGGCCAGTGGTTCCCAACTCCGGTCCCCAAGTACCCCCAACAGTACAATTTTATTTTAGCCCCAGACAAACACACGTGATTCAACTTGTCAGTGAATCATCAGGCCATCAATGAGTTGAGTCAGGTATGTTTGTCCGGGGCTACAACAAAAAATTGTGGAGAATCAAGGACTGGAGAGAGAGAGATAGACACAGAGCGAGGGGCGAGAGCTAGCTATATTTTGTAGTATGTTTTTCACTTTCACTTTCACTGACTTAGCTAGCGAATGCAGCTAGCTAGTTTAACCTACTCAAACTCCCAGCTCAAACAGAAATGGATCCTATGTTAGCTAGCTGGCTATGGCTATCCAACACTGGAACTCTTCAAAGTCAAGGTAAGCTTTTGGTTTTATTAATTCTTTGCCACCGGGGCCTGCCAGTGTAACTGCTAAACTGCTTGCTGACTGTACACTGTACTGCATGATTGTAGCAGGTTTACTAACGCGTTAGTTCTTGTAGCTATGTTGACTATGACGTTAGATAATATGGTGGCAACGATGTAGGCTGTGAGTAGCGGTTAGCAGTTATGATATGAAGGGTTTGGCTTGGAAAGGCTTTTGCCAGGTCACAGACAGCTGATATGTTGTGAAGGGAAAAGGTGAAAGGAGGAGAGCGCATAGATGCAAGAAGAAATCATGCTGTTTGTATGTGGCAGCTATGAAAGTGAACTGTGTTTGTGTGTGATCAGGGGTGTATTAATTCTGCTAATTCTGTTGAAAAATTGAAACATAACTAAACGGGAATAAACACACCTGAATTTGACTAATAAAAACTCTAGTTTTCAACTGTTGTACTAATGATTACACCTTAGATCAGCTAGATGCAGGCAAGAGTGTGCAAGGTGGTATTGACTGTGTCAGTGTCTGTCACCTTGATTACTAAAAATGTCCTCGACCTGTGCACCTACGTTGTAAACTTTCCTTCATAGGCTAGGTGGTATCATGTAGTAACCTAAACCTATCAATGTTACATTGAGCTGGGTGAATGAAATATGAATGACAGTCATCAAACATGCTGTAATAGAAATAAGGCCATGCTCATAAAAATAATGATCACCCTCCCTCATCTTAAACGGCACCAACCGCCACTGGTGTCATGGTAATATGCTAGTGCTCCAAAGCACTTGCCCACTGGGCAAACACTGGTTGAATCAACATTGTTTCTACTCAATTTCAACCCCAAAAATGTATGTGATGATGTTGAATCAACGTGGAAAATGTATTGGATTTTCAGAAAGTCATCAACATAAGGGCATTTTTAGCTTTTTTTTTTACCAAACTTCTTACTTAAATCCAATGACATCGTGACATTTGTTGTTGATTTCATGTCGAATTCACATTAATTGGCAACTCAACCAAATGTAAATAAAAACTAGACCTTGAACTGATGTCTGTGCCCAATAGGTGGACTGTTACCCCTACTTAGTTCAGAAGATATCATTTTCTTTGACATTTGACGAGCCATCATGTTCACTGTTAGCTAATCTGTTACTGTTCCTGATTTGCATAGGCCATTGTTTAATCATGTACAGGTTTCACTTGCTTAATGTGATTATGTGAATATCACTCATTTGTGGAGATCTGTTCTCGGACATAATGTAAAGTAAACAATGCAACTAAACATTAGTGAATTCAATACTTGTTCCATCCATGACATTCCTGAGGAAATAAAGACAACTTTAGAAGTACCTTTTTCATGGCTGTATTTGTGTGTGTATTTGAGAGAGAGAGAGAGAGAGAGAGAGAGAGAGAGAGAGAGAGAGAGAGAGAGAGAGAGAGAGAGAGAGAGAGAGAGAGAGAGAGAGAGAGAGAGAGAGAGAGAGCTGGTGCTGAGGCAGTGATGACCTGAAGGGCCTCTCATCCACTTTCACTTCCTAAGCCTTTCGCCTTCATCTGTTGCAATATATATTAGAATAAATATGCAGGCCATACACTTAACAGTATCATAACATTAGGGGGTGGTTAGATAGACTTTAAATAATCAAAGGACATTATGCATTTCAAGAGAGTGAAACACTGATACGTTATGGATATTTGCGGCTACTAGAAACCCTGTTAACATACTTGGTCTATAAAGATATTTTGGAAATCAATTTTGGTCATGACAATAACTTATGTGATCAGTATGACAATTACCCACTTTACTCTGAAAGGTCGGATTGTATCTTCATGAGACAATGTGGTTATCATTGATACAAGAGGAATTCCCCAGAACTAGAACACGTGGGCCAAAGGCTCCTCCAGTTGATTGGTTGGAATTTACTGCAGTCTGATAGAAGTGTCTGTGTGACGACGGTGTAGGCTGCAGTCAGAGCTTTGTTGGGTCCTAGGCTGGCGCATTCCTCTCCTCTTCCTCGTCTCTATAGTAACCAGTAGATTACTGAATGACTATTGGCCACATTGTCACATCAAGCTTGGCTGAAGAGCAACACTGCAGACAGAGCCCACTGTGGAATCAATAAGAACACATCCTCAATGTCTCAGTGTGAGATGACCCATGTACTGTGTAGCCTGGTATTGTGGGCGGATATAGGGCACATTAAGTTTTTCAAAGCTTCTTTGTCTATCGCATTGACATAGGTTATGTCTAATGGATTAGAAAACAAATAATGCAGAATGTCATTGTAGTGGTGCTGAGGTATAGCTTGGTGGTCCAGTCTGTTTTTGGTATTAACCAGCTCTTTTCTGTTTTCATTCCCATCCTCATATCAAAATGGATTTCTGAGAGAAAGTCCACATGAAATGCAACATTAGTCAACACTTCCATAAATTCCCTTTGACCTGACAAGTTCATTGAATACAGCTAAGCGTTCAACTCCATAGTAACCACCAAGCTCATCACTCAGCTAAGGACCCTGGGACTGAACACCTCCCTCTGCAGCTGGATCCTGGACTTCCCCCGTGTGGTGAGGGTAGGCCACAACACATCAGCCACACTGACCCTCAACACAAGGGCCCCTCAGGATTGCGTGCTTAGTCCCCTCCTGTACTCCCTGTTCACCCACGCCTGAGTGGCCGCACACGACTCCAACACCATCATTAAGTTTGCGGTGGTAGGCCTGGTACACACAAACCAACACAGTCATGAAGAGGGCACGACAACGTCTCTTCCCCCTCAGGAGGAGGCTGAACAGATTTGGCATGGGCCCTCAGATCCTCAAAAAAGTTCTACAGCTGCACCGTTGACCCGCACCGTTGACCCACTGACCCGCCATTCTCTGACCCGCCATTCTCTACAATACTGTCGTTCTCTACAACACTGTAGTTGGACAACGTTAGCTGCTCTTTAGATCTCTATTACATAGAGATGTAGGATCTTAATTTGAGCCAGTTTGATACAGCAGGAAAATAATCCTGCAGCATCAGGAAATGTGAATTATTATGTGGATTATAATTAACTGAAATTTTTGTAGGGGTTGGTACAATTTTCATTAGGGCAAATTAAGTCTGAATTTTCTAAGTGGAAATTACAAACTTTAGAAGCCTTTTTAAAACTCAAATACACTACAAGTTTGCAATTCTCAGCAACAAAAGAGTGATCGAAATTAAGATCCTACATCTTTACACTGAGACAGATCAGACAATCTGACCAGTCATTGCTTCAACTACACCCCTTCTAATCTGGGATGATTTCAGACAAGCCATTGACACCTGTAACATTTTTGCAAGTTTTCCCTTAGATAGTCCAGCTGCAAAGTCAAAAATAGAATTTAAGGTTAGTGTTAGGAATTAGGGTTAGAAGTGTGGTTAAGGTTAGAGTTAAGGTTAGGGTTAGGTTTAAAATCAGCTTTTATGACATTGTTGCTGTGCCAGATAGTGACCACTCAGCAGAGCTGCCTCCAGATTGATGACCAAAAATGCTAAAACACAATATTTTCACTCCGATGATGTAACACAAGGTCAAAAAATCATGTCTATGAATAGTAAAATCATTCATGTCATATTTAGATGGGTGTATTAATGTTGATTTATATATATTAGGTTTATATTTATCTTAAAATTGATGTTGTATTGACTGAAGTGAAAGCCCATATTTTGGTCTTTGTGCCACTGTGGTAGAGGTATGACTTAAAAGCAAAGTTAAACTAAATGGAAACTAAAGTGGAACAAGGAACATGAGGGATTATGGGCTATTCTTTTCACTTACTATAACTGCCACTCCTAATCTGTTCAACAAGATTATACCTGATCCTGCATGTAGTTGCAGTCAACTCGACTAGCTACAGTAAGGGACACCACTCAACTGCAGCTATATTGACTGAGCTTAATCCACTTTAGCCCAGTTTACAGTGAATGGGTTGAGGTAAAAGATCACGCTGTGGGTGGTAGAAAGCGTAGTTGTGAATGGTAGCTGAGGCCACAGAGTCATGTTTACCATTGAGAGAGAAAGGTGACTCCCTCTGCTGAAAATGTACGACAACTAACACTTCTAGAAATTAAACAATGAAAGACCAACTGAATAGTGATCCCTGAATTTCAAAAACCTACACATTTATCTGTGTCCCTGTCCTTGTATTGCATCTTATGGATGATCAAAACTCAATTATTTGCTGGTGTCAAATCCATGGAATACAGTGTCTGTTACGGGTGACGTTTAAAACAGTTTAACCAGACTTTCCACGATTAATCCCATCACAGAGAGAATCTAGGTGTTTATGTAACAGATGACAGTAGAGCAAAGGACACACAGGGAGGAGGCATCTTTCTTGATGAAACTGCTTACTGACATGTTATACATGCCATTTAGCAGACACTTTTATCCAACACAATTTACAGTCATGCGTGAATACATTTTTTGTATGGTTGGCCGCAGCAGGAATCAATCACACAACCTTGCGTTGCAACCGCCATGCTCTGCCAACTCAACCAAAGAGGACCACAGAGCCACGGAGAACCAATAACAAATGTATTTTTCTGGCTGCTCCTTATCACTGTCAAGACTAGACAAAAGTGTTACCATTCACTGTATAAAGTATCACAGAACAATATACCAACGGTTAAATTTTATCTAGTCCTTGATTTGCAGTCACATGTTTCCAGAAATGTGATTGAGGAGGCCAGGTCATTTGATGTAGCACTCTATCACTCTCCTTCTTGGTCAAATAGCCCTTACACAGCCTGGACGTGTGTTGGGTATTTGTCCTGTTGAAAAACAAATGATTAAGAGCTAAGAGCAAACCAAATGGGATCAAATCAAATCAAATTCTATTTATCACATACACATGGTTAGCAGATGTTAATGCGAGTGTAGTGAAATGCTTGTGCTTCTAGTTCCGACAGTGCAGTAATATCTAACAAGTAATCTAACAATTCCTCAACAACTACCTAATACACACAAATCTAAAGGGGTGAATGAAAATATGTACATGTAAGTATATGGATGAGCGATGGCCGAGCGGCATAGGCAAGGTGCAATAGATGGTATAAAATACAATATATACAGTTGTGGCCAAAAGTTTTGAGAATGACACAAATATTAATTTTCACAAAGTCTGCTGCCTCAATTTGTATGATGGCAATTTGCATATACTCCAGAATGTCATGAAGAGTGATCAGATCAATTGCAATTCATTGCAAAGTCCCTCTTTGCCATGCAAATGAACTGAATCCCCAAAAAACATTTCCACTGCATTTCAGCCCTGCCACAAAAGGACCAGATGACATCATGTCAGTGATTCTCTGGTTAACACAGGTGTGAGTGTTGACGAGGACAAGGCTGGAGATCACTCTGTCATGCTGATTGAGTTCGAATAACAGACTGGAAGCTTCAAAAGGAGGGTGGTGCTTGGAATCAATGTTGTTCCTCTGTCAGCCATGGTTACCTGGAAGGAAACACGTGCCGTCATCATTGCTTTGCACAAAAAGGGCTTCACAGGCAAGGATATTGCTGCCAGTAAGATTGTACCTAAATCAACCATTTATCGGATCATCAAGAACTTCAAGGAGTGCGGTTCAATTGTTGTGAAGAAGGCTTCAGGGCGCCTAAGAAAGTCCAGCAAGCGCCAGGACCGTCTCCTAAAGTTGATTTAGCTGCGGGATCGGGGCACCACCAGTACAGAGCATGCTCAGGAATGGCAGCAGGCAGGTGTGAGTGCATCTGCACGCACAGTGAGGCAAAGACTTTTGGAGGATGGCCTGGTGTCAAGAAGGGCCGCAAAGAAGCCACTTCTCTCCAGGAAAAAAATCAGGGACAGACTGGTATTCCTGAAAAGGTACATTGATTGGACTGCTGAGGACTGGGGTAAAGTCATTTTCTCTGATGAATCCCCTTTCCGATTATTTGGGGCATCCTGGAAAAAGCTTGTCCGGAGAAGACAAGGTGAGCTTTACCATCAGTCCTGTGTCATGCCAACAGTAAAGCATCCTGAGACCATTCATGTGTGAGGTTGCTTCTCAGCCAAGGGAGTGGGCTCACTCACAATTTTGCCTAAGATCACAGCCATGAATAAAGAATGGTAACAACACATCCTCAGAGAGCAACTTCTCCCAACCATCCAGGAACAGTTTGGTGACAAACAATGCCTTTTCCAGCATGATGTAGCACCTTTCCATAAGGCAAAAGTGAAAACTAAGTGGCCCGGGGAACAAAACATCTAAATTTTGGGTCCATGGCCAGGAAACTCCCCAGACCTTAATCCCATTGAGAACTTGTGGTCAATCGTCAAGAGGCGGGTGGACAAACAAAAACCCACAAATTCTGACAAACACCAAGCATTGATTATGCAAAGAATGGGGAGCCATCAGTCAGGATGTGGCTCAGAAATTAATTGACAGCATGCCAGGATGGATTGCAGAGGCCATGCTGATTAAGTGTGCCTTAAAGTGCCTTGAATTCTAAATAAATCACGGACAGTGTCACCAGCAAAGTACCCCCACACCATCACACCTCTTCCTCCATGCTTCACGGTGGGAACCACACATGCGGAGATCATTTGTTCACCTACTCTGATTCTCATAAAGACACCGCGGTTGGAACCAAAAATCTCTAATTTGGATTAATCAATCCAAAGGACAGATTTCCACAGGTCTAAAGTCCATTGCTTGTGTTTCTTGGCACAAGCAAGTCTCTTCTTATTATTGTTGTCCTTTAGTAGTGGTTTCTTTGCAGCAATTCAACCATAAAGGCCTGATTCATGCAGTCTCCTCTGAACAGTTGATTTTGAGATGTGTCTGTTACTTGAACTCTGTGACTCATTTATTTGGGCTGCAATTTCTGAGGCTGGTAACTCCAATGAACGTATCCACTGCAGCAGAGGTAACTCTGGGTCTTCCTTTCCTGTGGCGGTCCTCATGAGAGCTGACCTGTCTTAAAGTAATGATGGACTGTTATTTCTCTTTGCTTATTTGAGCTGTTATTGCCATAATATGGACTTGGTCTTTTACCAAATAAGGCTATCTTCTGTATACAACCCCTACCTTGTCACAACACAACTGATTTGCTTTCCAGGTGACTACCTCTTGTAGCTGGTTGAGAGAATGCCAAGAGTGTGCAAGGATGTCATCAAGGCAAAGGGTGGCTACTTTGAAGAATTTAAATAAAGAAAAACCCTGGAATGAGTAGGTGTATCCACACTTTTGACTGGTACTGTCTATTAAAAAATCTTGTAGGTTTTAGCATAGCTTTAAACAGTTTAGATTGGTAAACATATCTTGCTTGTGCTCTTCTTTTAATCTTTTGAAAGTGAATGTCATTGCTATAGGGACATTTCCTTTAAGTGTTCTATAGTGTGAGAACAAGAATAGAGAGAAACTGAGATCATGCTTTGGCCTCTGTTGGCCTGGCAATGTGCAGACAGAGGGAGAGGAGACAGGCTTTTTGAAATGTGTCTGGTGTTTCGAGCGATGCCTGCCTGACATCAATAGAGGAAAGGGTCCCTGGTGGCTCTATTGATATGCAGGTCACACACACATACACTGCAGTGTTCTTATCAGGCTCCTCACAATATGCAACCATACAGGAGGCATTCTCCATCTATGACATCAAATTGGCTCCACAGACAATGAGTGAATAGTTGTTTCTCTGGATCTCAAACCACTTGCCTGACAGCACAGCATGTCTTAGGTTTAGGTTACATACAAGCTTATGAGAAGTAATTATTTACCAGATACAGGCAATCTGACATGGAAGGCATATAAGACCCATACCATCAATATACTGCAGTTACTCCACAATAATAACCTAAATGACAGAGTGGAAAGAATGAAGCCTGTACAGAATAAAAATATTCCAAAACATGCATCCTGTTTGCAACGAGACACTAAAGTAATATTGCAAAATAATGTGGCAAAGCAATTAACTTTTTTGTCCTGGATACAAAGTGATATGTTTGGGGCAAATCCAATACAACACATTACTGAGTACCACTCTCCATATTTTAAAGCATAATAGTGGCTGTATCATGTTATGGGTATGCTTGTAATCGTTAAGGACTAGGGAGTTTTTCAGGATCAAAAAGAAATGGAATGAAGCTAAGCACAAGCAAAATCCTAGAGGAAAATCTGCTTCAGTCAGCTTTCTACCAGACACTGGGAGGTTAATTCAGCTTTCCGCGCAGGACAATAACCTAAAGCACAAGGCCAAATCTAGACAGGAGTTGAATACCAAGAAGACAGTGAATGTTCCTTAGTTGCCTAGTTACAGTTTTGACTTAAATCTGCTTGAAAATCTATGGCAAGACCTGAAAATGGTTGATCAACAACCAATTTGACAGAGCTTGAAGAATTTTGAAAAGAATAATGGGGAAATGTTATGCAATCCAGGTGTGGAAAGCTCTTAGAGACTTGCCCAGAAATACTCACAGCTGCCAAATGTGATTCTAACATGTATTGACTCAGGGGGTTGAATACTTATCTAATCAAGACATACAGTATTAGTGTTATTTTTCGTGATTTATTTTACATTACAGAGTATTTTGTGTTGATTTTTGACAAAAAAAAATTACAATTGAATCCATCATAATCCTACTTTGTAACAAAACAAAATGTTGAAAAAGTCAAGG
Organism: Brachymystax lenok tsinlingensis; assembly: GCA_030435695.1. NCBI lineage: Eukaryota > Metazoa > Chordata > Actinopteri > Salmoniformes > Salmonidae > Brachymystax > Brachymystax lenok. The sequence continues at coordinate 40,176,076 of CM059785.1, read as the reverse complement.
GGTGTGAATGCTTTCTGAAGGCACTGTAATTGTGTCCAATGACCTGATCCACAGCAATGAAGGTGAAAACACATTTTGAAACAGCACTACTTCATTTTTGCCTCAAAACAGATTAGCACATGGAACAGTGGGTCATGTTTTTAAATGTAGATCAGTCCAATTGTCCATAATGTTATGGAAACCGTATGACGTCGCGCCCCTGTGTGGCTTAAAATAATGTAGGCCTAATAACACGTCACCATAAGATCATCAACCAAGCTGAGAGCGAAAGATGTGTTGCGCACTTGGAAAAATCACCTGCAAATTTTAATGAGAATAATGATGGTCTTATGCACATTTTCCTACATTCTGTAATAATTCTGCAAAAATAAAATGCATGTAAAATAACATTCTAAGTTCACAAAATGTCACAAATCTAAGCTGCAATAGGTCTAATAGCATGCATGCATAAACCTTAACAAATGACAGACATCCAATGTACAAATGACACTCAATTTATTCAATAACGTGTTCATTTTATAGGCTACAGTAGGCTAACAACAAGAGAACGAATAAGATGTAATGGAATAGGTACATGTGAAGAGTTTCATTCCAAAACGTTCTACAGACCTACCCATTTTCAGAAATGTTAGTAAATTAGCTTTTATCGTTTAAACAAATTATGAAAGAGGTTAGTGGGTTTTTTCACTATCTAATCATGGCATGGGGTTGTTCAATGACAGACATGTATTTGTTTAAAATCTATCACTTGATGGTTTCATTTCATAGAGACAAATAATTACGTTTTTCAAAATGCTACATATGCGCCTCACTCTCAGAGAAATAGGTAGTACTGCTAGGTTTTACAGAGTCAAATGTAACAAGTAACAAAAATGTTTATAAAGAAATGTACAAATGATACATTTAGGACACAATATACATATTTTTTAAATCAACCTTTTTTTGTACAGTAATATGAGATCTGTATGTAAAACAATTAGCCTACATTTTACATTTTACAGGATATGAACATTCCATTCCAGCTAAACAATGGATTTATAGAATTTTGCAAAAAAAGATATAATAATCATACACAAGAAAATATGAGAACAGTAATATTTTACACATAAATTAAGGTACCCATAAGCAATAATTTCCGATTAAAAACTGGTGGATTAAGCTTTTTGGAAAAATGTATCTTGACAATCTAAAGGCCATAGGCCTATATGCCCGATCTGGTATTAGGTTATAAATGTCGAATCATCACACAATTTCATGCATGATATGCATGATATCAAATGGCAATTTCAAAGATAATTTCTAAGAGGTTTTAATTGAAAATCGAACAATCAATGTATTTATTTTCGTGCATAAAAATGTCGAAGCTGTGTGTCAAATGTCAAAATAGGCTATAAGGAAACGTATGAAAACGAAAAGGCAAACCTTTTTGTTTTCGTAACTAAAGTAGACACCTGCACTGCATTGTAAACTGCCTGTGTAGGCTACATCTACATAACGAAGGCTATTTAACGTGACGATATATCTTTATCTCCTTAATGTTTTTAGAGTCGCAGTAATATCTCTACTTTGAAAAGTACACTGCAAGCTTATTTGAGATCAAATCAGTATTTATATGCCTAATTAATAGCCACCTGGTGGCGCTAGAAACCAGACAATCTCTTGCAGACACCAGGGATGCTTTCAGCAGGAATCAACGTTTTGCAACGTCCAGGTAGGGAAAACATGCATCTCTGACATGTAGAATATGAAAATTACGTCGGCTCTATTTGTAGTATTTCTATCTGCAACGTTCGAGAACGTTTTCGTAATGTCTTATCAACGAGAGAAAAATAGGCAAGTAAATGGTTCTTAATCTACATTTTGTTTGATATAGGCTTCATATCTAAAAAAGCATGTGATTAAACTTTACACAAATGTTTAATGATATTCCCATAGGCTCATTTGTTTAGGATTTTTTTAAAATGTTGGTCCACAAGACAACATTTCAAGAGGGAAAATCATAATTCAGAGGCCTAATTTAAAAAGGCGCTTCAGCTACCATTGTGAATTATGATAAAGCCTTTTGAAACTTCATTATTAGTAGAGTTAATAGGAGTCAATTGTAGTGGTTATTGATATTATTCAGGTTGTTGATGTTGTTGACGCAGCTGATGTGCGAGGCAGACACAGAACCAAACGGTCCCGGGGGTTGGAGGTTGTGACTGTGGTAGAGAGTCGGTGGCGACCCCGGCCAATACGAGAATCCAGACGAACCGACGCCTGGACCAACCAGGTTTAGCTTTGAAATCCCTGAAAAGGGAATTGGGGCAAAATTACTCTGGAATTTATAAAGAGCTTGCTCTGTTGATGAGGGTTGACAAACCTGAGCCAACCCGTGAAAGTCGAACTTGTAAGCATATCGCTTCCCATGGACCTTTGTCATTATGTTTTTGTCATAGTAGTAGCGCAATGCGCGACTGAGTTTGTCGTAGTTCATGTTGGGCTTGCTTTTGCGCTCGCCCCATCGCCGGGCAACCTCGTCTGGTTCAATTAGCTTGAATTCTCCATTCGTCCCTTCCCAGGCGATGCAGGACATGTTGGCGCTGTCTGACAGGAGTTCGAGGAGAAACTGCCATAGCTGAATCTGTCCACTGCCTATTCAAAATAACACATAATAGTACACATTTGTGAAGGTGACAATACAGGAAAATAAGCATTCATCCTTTGATAGGCTATTTGAAAAATGTATATAACTTGATTTCCAAAATAAGTGGCCAATTACGCATAAAATAAACATGTCGATAACCTAGTTGGACAACACTTTGTTTAAATGTCCTCAATGTCTATGTCTTGCAATTACAAAAGCACGAAAGAAAAAGATTTGTCTAAAAAGAATGCCTAGTTCACAAACAACACAATGACGTATTGATTGTCCACTCATGTACAACCCTATTTTACGCGTGTTATCATTTTCTTTCAGGTGATTAATTATCTCTAATCAAATCAATGGCAGTGCTTATATGGACGGCAGATTATTACAATTAATAAAAGGTAAAGCTTATATTAATTCATAAAAATGATCGGAATGCCTATAATGCTGGGTTGGGATATATATAATAAATGCAAATTTAAACAATGTCTTACCTTTTTGCACTCCTGTGTTTATGGGACTCCAGGATGCACCTTTGCTTTCTTTCAACAGATTTTCTGTTGGATCTGTAATAGACCGGTCATTAACACAAATACATATGTTATTAAACCAATATTATTAGAAAATATAGCATATATTAATGCGAAATAAGTATTCATTGCAAAATTATGTTAAAATACAATAAAACATTAGACAATTCTGTAGGCTATATCCTTATTTCACGTTGAAATACGTATCTTCTGATTGAAAATATAATAAAAAGGCTTTAAAAGCTATGGTTTCATTTGATAATCTACTCTAACTAATGCTCGGTTTCCTAATATTTGTGGTTTCTTCCTCCAAGCTTTACGGCTGAAGTCAGGAAACGCGTTCAGGAAAGAGGATATCCGATTTCCGACAAAAGAGGAGACGGGTTTCAGATTGAAAAGGCAGAGCAATCGCTAGCTAGAAGCAGAATCACTACCCAAGGAATAAAGACGATTTCCCTAATCTGAATAGCCTATAAAGCAATAATATTTCAAATGTCACGTACAAAAGCACGAACCTGAGAGATACATGTTAAACATAAGGTTTCCTCCGCAGTTCTGTCTCATTGTAGCTGTTGTTCAAGAAAGGGTTGGATTTCATTCGGGCAAAGATTTTTATTAAACTTTATCTCATAACTGTGATCTGGAATAAATGTGGGACAGATTGAAGTTTCCAGGCAACTGTCACAAACCCCATCTCTGAGACAATATTCAGACAGCAATTTCCTCTGGTGCATTGCTTTAATTAAAAGAGCAATTTGCCTCTGTCATCTCTCCCCGGTCTCCACAATAAAAAGATCCGAGAGAAATTCGGTCTTATCAATCCACCATCAGGGTTTAATAAAGTTTCTGCGTTAAGATCAGAGTTTCTATGGAGAATTGAAGTGTTTGACATGGAAAACCAGTTCAGATCCCCTCTCTTTTCCGCCTCTTTACCTCTTTGCAAACACAGAGGCCTATTTCATGTAGGAAAATAATATTGACCTTAAAAACACGCCTCAATGCACCTGTGAAAACAAGAAAAATGTATCACCGACCGTATGTTTATAGGTATAAGGCTATATACAAACGGAGTGTAATGAGTCTAAATCTAAAACAACATCTTAAAATATGTTTATCGATGTAAAGCCACGAGAGAACAATTCTCTATTAATCAAAAGCAATCCTGCGAGGACGAGCGTCCAAGCTACCTCACAATAACCCATCCATGATCCACAAAAGTCCATTAGCCTAATAATAGTCTAATAATAACAACAATAGGCCTAATAGTAATAACAACAACATTAGGCCTAATAATAATAACAACAACAATAGGCCTAATAATAATAATATAAGGAATCATAATCATACTCAGAACCATACCCATTATCATGGTCATAATAGGCCTAATAATACAGAGGATCAGTATAATGATAATAAATAATAATCATAATAATAATAATGCATTTGCTTTATTAAGATTTTCCTTGAAATACAATAACTGCCTCCATATAAAAGTGGCCTAGTCCTAGCCTAAGGAATATGAAGAAAAATACATTGGGGGCAGATAACATTAATGAGATCAGCTGTGAAAATATTCAGTGAGTAAGTGTAATAAAAAGGGAATGACAGTCAAACAGTATTTAAGGCAAACACTTTATTAGTTGTCATATGCCATGGACATGCAAAATGTACAGCAAATTGTAGATTTTGTAGACGTTTTATGCTACTTTTACCAACTTAATAATACGTATTTCTAATCACAACACACGGCAATAATTAAATACACATAATAAATATAACATATTCAATTTCTTGTAAATCAACATGCATTGATGCAAATGTAATATTTGCACGAAAATGTGTTATGTGTGCGCGTGTATCAAGTCATAGCTGCCCAGGGCAAAGATAACAGGAGCAAACGATATGCGACCTGAGAGTATGTATGTGACTGCTAAACAAGGCTATTATATGACTCATGGAGTTGGCGATTATATTCCACGTCCCCACCACGCCTCTCCCTCCACGCGTTCCGCTGCTGCTGCTTTCAGAAGAGTTGTGTCTGGCGTCCCAGACTTGCTTTAGCTGCCTGAGTCTTTAAACAGGTCGCAGGCAACTTAAAACAAGCCTCGAATGCTAGATCATTTTCGAAAGATTTGAATTAAATATTATTGGCCCATTCTGGTGTGTTCCAAGTTATAGTTTCAGTTTTGATGTCCTTGTTGAATTTATAGTTTCACCTTAATATTTGTCAATTCAAACAAACGATAGGCTCTAAAACACTTCAGATCAAATCATAATGTAACACCTGTGCGCATAAATCATAATGTCATTGGTGGTAGTTGTGCACGAATCTCCAATTAGGATTCCACCCTTCAATAACAATTTACATAAGGTATATTGACTGTAAAGCAATCCCACAGAAATACATATATAATTGTATATATCTGATTACAAAATGAGACCATCCTATGTGCGCACATTAAATCGATGGTGAGAAGCCAAGACAAGTGCAGTGCCTCCTGCATTTAAAATAATTCCCAACTCGTTCACAGGCAAAGAGAGTGCTAGGCTACCTAAAAACTATTTATTGCTTCTCTTACTCATCGTTGGACTTACCCGTTTTTCGGGATTGAAACACAAGCAACACTGGCCTAACCTATTCCCCCACCATCCGAAACGACTGCCAAGCTCCTCTGCACTGTGCGGCCGTTTTAATCAGTCCGGGCAGAAATGTGTATTTGGGAAAGGTGTGTATAGTTGAACATTTATTAAAAGATCCTGGACTGGGTGTGGGCCTGTGTCTTTTACCGGTCTGCGGTTCATGAGCAAGTCTCTGGGTGTGTAGGCTAACGCGGAATTGAATGTCCTGGACCTGAATTGTCAGACGACTTAGCAAACAAACATTCAATAAGGATGTAGGAAGTGTGACTTAAAACGTAATCCGGTTCAAGAAAAACATGCATACACAACTGTATACACAACTTGGCAAATGTATTAGCAATATCATGCAATGGCAGTCTGAACGATAGCCTGACCCTACATAGTGGGGCTATCCCCAATTTAAATAGTTTATTTGGTGTTAAATTTGTTTGTCATGGCTGCAGTGGTCAGCACCTTGGACAACTCACATTGTCTGGCTGCATGTTAGTCGCCTGGGCCAGTTTTGGAGAGAAGCCTACTTTATTTCAGATTAAGAGCCTTCTGCCTTCATTCAATGATATGATGGTTGAGGGAAAGATACACTACATGGCCAACAGCATGTGGATTTCTGCTCATCGAACATCTAATTTCAAAATCATGGGCATTAATATGGAGTTGGTCCCCCCTTTGCTGCTATAACAGCCTCCACTCTTCTGGGAATTCTTTCCACTGGAAGTTGGAAAAAAGCTGCAGGGCCTTGCTTCCATTCAGCCACAAGAGCATTAGTGAGGTGAGGCACTGATGTTGGGCAATTAGGCCTGGCTCGCAGTCTGCGTTCCAATTCATCCCAAAGGTGTTCGATGGGGTTGAGGTCAGGGCTCTGTCAAGTTCTTCCACACCGATCTAGACAAACCATTTTTGTATGGACCTTGCTATGTGCACAGGGGTATTGTCATGCTAAAACAGGAAAGGGCTTTCCCCAAACTGTTGCCACAAAGTTGGAAGCACAGAATCGTCTAGAATGTCATTGTATGCTATAGTGTTACAATTTCCCTTTACTGGAACTAAGGGGCATAGCCCAAACCATGAAAAACAACCCCAGACCATTATTCCTCCTTCACCAAACTTTACAGTTGGCACTATGCATTGGGGCAGGTAGCGTTTTCCTGGCATCTGCCAAACCCAGATTCGTCTGTCGGACTGCCAGATGGTGAAGCGTTTCCAATGGCGGTAAGCTTTACACCACTCCAACCGGCGCTTGGCATTGCACGTGGTGATCTTAGGCTTGTGTGCGGCTGCTTGGCCATTGAAACCCATTTCATGAAGCTCCTGGCGAACAGGTCTTGTACTGACGTTGCTTCCAGTGGCCTACCACACAAGCCATTGTTGCTCCTACATGTTTCCTCTTCACAATAACAGCACTTACAGTTAGCTGGGGCAGCTCTAGCAGGGCAGACATTTTACAAACTGACTTGTTGGAAAGGTGGCATCCTATGACGGTGCCACGTTGAAAGTCACTGAGCTCTTTAGTATGGGCCATTCTACTGCCAGTGTTTGTCTATGGAGATTGTATGGCTGTGTGCTCGATTTTATACACCTGTCAGCAATGGGTGTGGCTGATATAGCCGAATGCACTAATTTGAAGGGGTGTCTATATACTTTTGGGCATGTAGTGTATGTTATTTCAAGGCATATTTGAAAGGTATTTTCAAGTTTTATTGATAGCCTACCTTTAGGGTAGAGAGGGATATAGCAGAGAAAGTGAGCGGCGTAACTGGGGATCGATCCGTTGCCTCCTGGGGCATGTATGTGACATGTATTGTTGATTTCATTTGGTAAAATGTAATGGCTCTTTTGATTGTTGTCACAGTAAAAGACAGTTGATCCTTTGACCCCCCAGTTTAGCCCCCAATCTCTCTTTTTTGTATAGGCTTCATGGTAGGCTACTACAAAACACAACATTGCAATAACAAATGGTGGAAACAGTAGTGATCTCTTGCTTTTGTTTATTGGAAATAAGATACAATCTGACAAGAACAATATACATCCTATCCTAACAGAAAGGTGGTATTTACCCTGGTTTATGTATTGATGTATTTGTCATATCATGAAATGCCTTTGTGATTCACTTGTGTTGGAGTATACAGCTAGCCGCTGTGGCAATGGGTTGTTAAGGCTCTGCCACAGGCTTTTAAACAGATAGATAGCTAGCTATATGTCCTGATCAAGAGTCCGTTTTTTTTTTAAGCAAGGAATTGCCACAAGCACTCTGTTTCCGTAGTTTGAAGAAAGCCTTTATTGCCTATTTTAGTACATGTCATGGCATGGTCAGTACATGGTAGCCGCTGGAGGATAGTGTCAGATGGACTTAGTGCTGGATTCTGCGGATAGACTGGACCTGGTTGGTGTGAGCCTGGGTGCTGTACTCATTGTAGTGTCTGTACTCTCCCTGGTGTCTGTCTCTCTCCAGGATGTACTGGTAGCCACGGTAACCGGGGAACTGATAGGCCACCCAGCTGTGAAGAGAAGGGCACATGTTATTCACTTGATAATTTTTCTAATGGCACTCTATCACACAAAATATATGAGGCTGCTATGTAGGTAATATGTGACCGGATGCAGTCCTAAGCTGTTATGAAATGTACAAAACCAGTCTTGGAAAGTAATGGATGATTATGTCTTTGTCAATGTCGTTTACGTATCAGAGCCTAGAGTGTTTGTAACGAAAGCATATATAGGTTACAGAAATAAGAAAAGACTTACGCTCCGGAGTTGACTTTAATTGAGGGAACCTCCTTGCTGCACCAGCCCATAGCCTGTAGAGAGGGGTAGTCATCGCACATCTCGAACTTGCGTCCCTGGAAGTCTTCACACTCATACAGAGTCACCTTGCTGTCACTGTGGTTCTGTTGATAGAGGTGCATGAGCCTTGATTAGTTTTCATATGGCCTCATCATATTTTAGAGATTTGGGAAAAATCCAAAACTGATCGATTTGAGAATTGTGGTATGATGGTACGATGGTACAATATAAACACAAGCATCATATGTGAATATATTAACCTTTAATAAAACATTATTACTATTCCTGTGCTTCATTCCTAAATATGCTTCAGATGGGTGCTTTTCTTTATCCTTGAAATTGCATTTGTGTGGGAGGAACTTACAGCACACTTAATAGGTCTGAAGGAAAGCATATGCTCGGTTCTGTAACTGCTGTTTCCGCTCCAAGCCTCATAACGGGGGTAGTCTCCCTTCTCAAGGATGAACTGCTGGCCCTGGTACTCAGGGTACTCAAAACCCACCCAGCTAAACGACAGTCAGGGAGAAAGAGGGAATGAGAAAGAAAGAGAGAAAGAGAGAAAATCGAGTGTCAGGTTAGTTAACAAAAGCGCAACGCCCCATGGCACAGAGCGCTGTGTTGATTACAGGACAAAGGGCCAAAGCAAACACCACATGCTGCGCCTTTGGACCATTATCAGATCGCCAGGCAGCCGCTTGAACAGAACACAAGGCAGGCAGCTGGGACTCAATGGAGATTACAAGAGTAGCCTACTTTGACTGACTGACAGAAACAAAACAACGAGCTACATTTAAGGTTAATAACGCGCACAAATCAATTATCTTACGTATTGCGTTCAGCTATAACATTTGGTCCAAACAATGTAAAAATGATACATGAACTATATTGCACACATATTGCCCAAATCAGACTATCAAGTGTTGAGTGGACTTGATAATGATAACGAAACGCAGCATTGTCATTCCAAGCTTTGCTTATCAACTGAGGGCAGGCTCACAACAGTACAGTACAACTGCAATGTAGACTATAATATTCAAGTATACATTAGCTTCTGAGAGGAACTAAGGCTAGATATGAATGTTACAATGACCATATTTCTCACTTTCTACTCAAACACAACCTATGAGCTAAAAATCCTCAAAACCATTGATTGACCAAACAACATCCACGGATCTGATATAGTAACACTACATTACTACTCTACCAGTAATGTAGTACAGATACTCTGTTTTAGGCTGGTGTAGACATCCAAAGAGAGACTTACGGTCCATTCTCAACCTTGATGGAGCGGATCTTTTGGAATCCCCTCTCCATGATGTTCTGACACTCCAGCAGGAACTCACAACGCTTGCCCTGGAAGTTCTCCTCCTCCCAGACAGTGATCTTGAACTGGCCCATCTGCTCCATCTGCTGAGTGTTCATGGTTGCTATTTCCACCGTGAGGTTGCTCTCTACCAAAGGGGGACAAGGAAGACCAGAGATGAGGAAACTAGGCTAAAATGGAGAGCATCACTCTGGGTTCTCTGGTAGCTAGCTATACATGAAAGTGAACATTGATTCCTGAGCAAGGTGCGAAGCACCAAACAACTCATGTTGAATGAGTTGAGCTCTCAGTTTGCACTGGGGAAATATCAGATACAAATATAAAATATATATCTCCCATATTGAATGTAATCAATCCCACTGGTTGGTACGCCGATGCACAGGAATCAGATGTTCACATTCTACCTAGGTAGTGTGAATACTTACAGAGAGTACTGAGGTGGGACAGATCCAGTGTAACAATGTCGAGTCCTAGGCCCTCACTTCTGTTTTTATACTACCAAGCCCCTCGCTTACTGCCGCTTTCGCACAAGCCTTGCATACTCAGCAGCGGCAGGCTGAAAGCGTGCATTAGTCCACACCATTGTGGAGGCTCCAGAGGTCCATTGTGGGAAGCTTAGATCCACTGACTCATCAAAATGGCACCCAGAGCCTGTGCCTGCCTGATGAACCAGCCACAATAGCAACACACTGACACGACAGTTTGATTGGAAATTGGGGATAATGGCAGCATTCTTGGAGATTAACCCCAGAGGTGGGTACAAGGGCACCAATGTATGGTTGCCTCTACCCTTGCCACTGCACAGCACCCAACATGGCACCACTGTCATCGCTCATCGGAAACAACATGAGAAGACAGACTGATTTTATTTTCGGGAATAATTAATATTCTTTAATGTTGGAACATTTATACTTCATATGGTTGAAAGAAAGTTTTTTAAATGTATAACCTTTTTAATACCTGTTGTTTTTCACGCTAAATCTATTCTCCTCATATTAATTGAAAGGAATGTGAGAAAAGATTCTGACACGTTCCTAGTAGCGCTCAATTCTCAGCCATTTACAATGCAGATTGTTCTATGTGTTCAGTGTTTTGCAGTTGCTGAATTGTCAATGGGTCCAAATTGTTTCTGTGCCTTTGTGGAGCTTATGAATGCAAAGTGGAATGTGGATCTGTGGATCTTCTCATCAATACGGATGGTTGACTTATACATGTGTATCGTATTTTATTTAAGAAGGCGCTTGGATATCACAGTGTTGCTTCATGATCTGGATTCTTAGTATAATAAAACAAACGGAACCTAGTCATGTAAGTCAACTGCAATAATACCTGTCTGCAGTGACATCTTGTGGAAAAACAGTTCATTACAGTGCCTGATGATAATCGGGGGTAATTATGATGATGACACATTTGAAGTGAGGCAACATATCATAGAGACCTACGGTCAGTCAGGTGACGTTATCATAGAAAGAAAAGTCTGTGAATACAGCATGCATAATAGTATTGTATTTTCATGAACAAATTCACTAGGTGAGGGCTTTAGAAGGTTGTTGGCCTAACTCTTGGGTGGCATCCCAAATGCCACCGTATTCCCTATGAAGTCCACAACCTTTGACCAGAGCCGTATATAGTGCACTACTTTTGACCAGAGCCTTGTGGCACTGGTCAAAAGTAGCGCACTAAAGGATAGGGTGCCATTTGGGAATGAGGCTTGGACATTTTGAATTTCAGTTTACTTCCTGAATTGACTGGATTGAAATGGAATTGACCCCAAAGCTGTGGAATACTTAAATATACATGCTGATGGAAATTGAAAGAAATCAGACTTCAGACTTGGATGGGTCCTCTGTAATGTGTTTTTATGGTAGTTATACCCTTTTCTGTTGTCTCCATGTGTGGCCACGTGTGTGCCTATATGCTTCATTTATTGTGTGCACAGCAGCCACTTTGAGTAGGGTGGGTTCATTGTTCTGTCTTATCTTACCTGTATGGCCTTGTTTGCCCTGGGGCAGGTGGACACAGTAACAGAGTAGTAGTCACTCATCTGCTGGCCTTTGATCCCCCATTGGATAGATTAGATTTGTCAACTCATCAGCAGAAGCCTAATTTCACTTGGAAATTCAGCTCTCCCTATTTGCATCTGACACATAGGGCTTACAGTAAAGGTTCATAACTCAGAACTCTACTTTGAATCTTTATCTCCTTTGCAGTAGTAATAGGAAAGTAGTAGGCTAGTCTATTCTTCTGATCTGCTCTAACGGATCTCTGACAGAGGGGATATTTCTCATGAAACTTTTAAATGATCGGATGTACCATTTCTATGTTTATAAATGAAATGGGACCTGTGAAATATGATCATATCAGATGCTTTTCACAATAACAATGAATATTTACTTATTGTGCATTAGAAAAGTGTTGGCTAGTCTATATTAATTTGTCTCTGGCTACAAACATCTTTATATTATAGAAATAACATCTTATTTAAGATATTATAGATACTGTTTAATATATTATTTGTGTTGGATAAAAAGAGACAATGCATAGTAATGTCAATCTATGGTCCACTGCACTTCGACAGGTTGACCACTTAATTTAGCAATGCTGGCACCATGTTTGCCGTCCTGAGTAGCCTAACCTGCGAACAGTTGGCTGAGGTGCAGGTTGGAAGAACCAGTCAACCAGGCAGCAACCAGAGCAAACAACATTGTTTGAACATCTGTTTTTTTCTCCCTCACAGAATTTTCTCGTATCCATTCATTGTATCTTACACGTTTTGGGAAATAAACCATAGAGTGATGTGAGATGAACCAGGCTAGAGACAACTTTAGTTATCACAATTATCCCCCTTAATTTCTTTTTAAATCAATACCCCTCTTTAGGGCAACATGTGTACGTGTGATAACTGTGTGGTGTAAGTGAGGCAGACTGTTTCTCAGGATTCAGTTTCTCCATGGTAATAAAGCCCTCCAGCCTGTACCTATCTGACTTAGTCAGGGAGGTTGCGTAAGCATTGATGTATTGTCAGGAAGTGATGCTGCTATTGCTCACAAATGTATAGTTTCAGGTCACCCTTCAAATTTATTTTGTATTTATTTGATTTGTATTTATCAGGGAGTCAACATTGAGACTCAGGTCTCTTTTTCAAGTGAGCCATTCAAAAAACACAAAAAATATGATGGATATTGCTATAGAATATACATTGAGTTGCACCCCCTTTTGCCCTCAGAACAGCCTCAATTAGTCGGAGCATGGAGTCTACAAGGTGTCAAAAGAATTCCACAGGGATGCTGGCCCATGTCGACTCCAATGCTTCCCACAGTTGTGTCAAGGTGGCTGGATGTCCTTTGGGTGGTGGACCATTCTTGAGACACATAGGAAACTGTTGAGCGAGAAAAACCCATCAGAGTTGCAGTTCTTGACTCAAACAAGTGCACCTGGCACCTACTACTATACCCGTTCAAAGACGCTTAAATCTTTTGTCTTGCCCATTCACCCTCTGAGTGGCACACACACACAATCCATATCTCAATTGTCTCAATGGTTAAAAAGCCTTCTTTAACCTGTCTCCTCCCCTTCATCTACACTGATTGAAGTGGATTTAACAGGTGACATCCACAAGGGATCATGCCTTTCACCTGGATTCACCTGATCAGTCTATGTCATGGAAATGTTTTGTACACTCAGTGTATGTTTTGAACCAAGTACATATCCATACACACACCTGATCAGACACTGATCCCACCGTGTGCAAATATTCACTTACAGCACCTTTCATCAGAATATCGCCTTGAGGAGACACAACTCAATAGAAGATACATACAATACAACTTTATTGTCCAATGTGAATCACAAATATCTCTTTTTGCTATAAGGTTGTAAAAGGACAGGTCTTGTTTTCTGATTCAATGTGAGTTGGTGCTACTTGAATAGTCAGTGAGTGAGCAGATGCAGACCACCACCAAATGACCTGCTCCCTGTGTGTTTTTCCCCTCTCTGCTGCTATAGAAACAAATCCTCCTAAGGACAAATTTGAACAGGCCATGACAGCTCATGCAGGTGACATCTGCTCTGTGAATGGCTCTGGCTCTGCATCAGAGTGAACCGCAACAGACAGGCAGGATTTACCCGAGGCCAAGACAGGGTGCCTCCGAAATGGCACTCTATTCCCTGTATAGTAGACTACAAAAGTAGTCCACTATATAGGGAATAGGGTGCCATTTCAGACGCATTCAGACAGGTAGGATTTACCCGAGGCCAAGAGAGGGTGCCTCCGAAATGGCAGTCTATTCCCTATATAGTGGACTACAAAAGTAGTGCACTATATAGGGAATAGGGTGCCATTTCAGACGCACCCAGAGAGGTGCTGCAGAGCCCTGGGATACTCCCCCTCCTACTCCTCGCCTCTGTGCTCACTGCTTAGGTAAAGCCAGGCAGTTACAAGAGAAACAACCCCCAGGCATTTTCATATTGCATTAGCAACCTCTTTAACTGTCATTTGAAACAGCACACAGCCCACAGGGCAACACTTGTCCTCCACTTAGGCAACAGGTAGCAGTTGAACAGGCACCACAAATGCAATCATGCTTTTCTACAGACACACACAATTGTCTGGGTGTTATGATAGCCACAGACCTAAAGAATAATAGCCAATGGGGAAAAAAACGGAGCTTATTGGATCTTACACATAATTCTCTCAAGATTATGTAATAGGATAAGAGAAGGTTGATTTTATAGCTGTATTGTCAGAATGAATTGAAATAGTCACAATTTGTTTGCACCTGTGAGAGAATCCCACACAGTTTTATAGGTTGCTGAGACAGGGCAAATAATACTTTTCTTGAAGTAATTTTGTCCCAGTCATGTTTATCCATAAAACAGAACAGGTATGAAATGATAAGAACATATATTGCACCATGAAAGACTGAAAGATTGAAGACTTGCTTGAGACATCAGGGAATAACAAAATAATATTGTGTGTACATATTTTACAGAGCCATTAACTGCTCTGTAGAGTAAGTTGAGGAGGTATCATTTGGAGGTTTAGGGTGTAACTGCAGCATAAACTGTCACTGGCATGAGAATACAGGCTGTGAGGTCTCCTTACACTGACTTTAAACAAATATTTACTGGAACTTTGTAGGGAAACATGAGAGCAGAAATGATTACATGGGAAAGCCTTTACCATGCTGTTTATTGGCTCATTCATACAACGAAAACTGGATACGCAAATGTCTACCTGCAGTTATGCTCAAAGTAGAATGGAACTATACAGATACTTGAGGCACAGGTGTTAATCATCTCAACGAAGTGGTGTGTGTGTGGTGGGGTAACTGGCACTACAAATGATACTGCCTGAGGTGGAAAATAGAAGTTTCTGAAACATATGCAAAGCAGTGATATGCCTATAGTGTATGATGTCTCTGTGCTAAACTGAAATGCTAAATGTTTTACAGTGCATGAGCAATGGAGAATGGCGCGGTGTTTTTATGATGAGCTGTATGTTATAGGCTACATTCTCCATTTACTGGAATACATGTCCAGTCACCTATGAATTTCATAGTTAATTTAACAGAGTAGCCTAGCCTCTACTGAGGTACAGATCCCAGGCAGCTGAGGATCCAGACAGCAGATGGTCCATATCAGATGGCTGTTACTTGGCTGGTTAATGATTAAGATAACTACAATTAAGAAATGACCAGCTCCCTGATTCCCGGTGCACTCTGACATAATGATGACACTATTGGAGCTAACTGGTTGGATATCATCATTACATCATGTCCATAAAGAAAAACCTAATGGTATTTAATAAAAGGAAATAACTAGGTAACACACGTCTAATAACCAGTCAACGTAAAATCCACGGAGAGAACCATAGCATTTAGTGGTGAGCAAGAGTCTAAAAAACAAAACAAAAAATGGTAACATAAAAACTTTATCCATATAAATCAAGAGAATACTGATTTAAAAAAATGTCCAGTTGGCAAAAGAAAATCGAGGTTTGAAGTTTGTATTTGTGACAAGAAAAGACAGCAGCATCAACGACAACGACTTCTGTCGGTAATATGAACTTGCTCTTCTGTTCTGTAGAAAATCTGTACCTGCTTAACGCGAGCCGAACGAACAAAACTTAATCTTCAGGTATTGTGCGTGTGGCTCAACGTGAGGCAAATACAGAAAATCAATCGAAATATGATGATCCCGTCTTGGAAAAGCAGTTGTAGACTACGTTATACTCTCCGTCTGTAGCTGCGTCCACACACCTGGAAAGGTGCAAAGGTTAACATAGATGCTAATACCAAAAAATGTAGACTACCTGTCTGTAAAATTGTCATTCACAATTTAATCCAACATACACATTTTGCCGACATAAAACTTACCATTGCCTATCTATTGTCGAAAAATGTGAGAAGACATTTTAAAAACGCACTAGCAGTAATACCTGCGCATTGTGTGCATCTTATAGGCAACACTTAATGCGTGTGGTACGTTGCAGGTAGCCTATATATACTCCTGGCATGGTAGGCCATCCTTCCATTTATCTTCTCTCTCCCTCTTTTTTCAGGTTGGTTTTAAAGAGAGAGATGATTCTCCAGTGGACACCTGTCGCACGGTGCGTTGCTCACGTCCAATATTGACACAAGTCAGGGGGAGGGAGAGCAGACGTAGATGAGTCTAGCTCTTTGCTATGCCAACCCTCCCTCTCTATGCAAACCAACCCTGCGTCGCGCTCCGTCCAATCGACGAGATGGCAGGATTTGCTGACCTTTGTGCTCAAGCTGAACCGGTGGAGAATGGGACATTCAAAGGTGGCTTCGTTCACCTGTGTTGAAGGCAGGAGAAAACCCACCTGCCTGCCTCCCTGCTCTGTTCCCCATCATGTCATTTACACATATTTTCATATCATGTGGCTTGCAAATGAGTTCCTTACCTAGTCATCAGAGCTTGCCTTGAAAAATGACTGGCGTGTTATGTAGACTATGCCTGATTTCACAAATAGTAAAAAGTAGATGCAGATGCTTCTACATCTGCATTGCTTGCTGTTTGGGGTTTAAGGCTGGGTTTCTCTATAGCACTTTGGTCACATCGGCTGGTGTAAAAAGAGCTTCTTAAACACATTTGATTGATTGAGATACCATATAAAATGAAACAAGCCCAGCATATTCACTGTTTATTAGTGGCTTAGGTATACAGCATAGCCTACACCTGGATGGCACATCACAAATAACCATCAGAGCACTAAAGACTTCACTGGTTCATCATACATTGGCATCAAATATATACTGTATTGTGTTGTAAACAAGTCAATTGATTGTTGTAATGTCAATGAATGAATACACAATGCCAAGGTTTGTTTTGTAAACAGAATCTTTTAACAGTCCTCCGTCTGTTCATCTGTAGAAAACACCCTTGATGAAATGTTTATAGACTTCAAAGAACACTGGTAATTACAGCAACTTTATTTATTGAATTCATTTCACAATTCCATATAACTGGTCAACACAAATCATTTCAAAAATTGCAAATTTGATAATTATATAAAAATAACACTATGGAGAAAAAAAACTGAAACATGTCCCTGTTGCCAAAGGTTAAAATTAGCATTGTTGCAGTTCAGTTGATTTAGCAAGTTTTGTAACTAGTTGAGAGAAAGGTCTCAGCAGCTGGTTGGAGGGAATAATCATGTTTCACATTAGCGATGTGGTGTCTGCTCTAGTCTTTGATAGCATCCCAAATGGCACCCTATGCGCTACATAGTGCACTACTTTTGACCAAGGCCCATAGGGCTCTGGTCAAAAGTAGTGAAATATATATGGAATAAGGTGCCACCTAGGATGCAGCCCTAGTCTTTGGTGTCTCATTGGCTAGATGTGTTGAGTCTCTTGGTGTAGGCGTTCCAGCCTGCCTCTCTGTACTCTGCAGCAGCCTTCACCCTATCAGAGGCCCCCAGGATACCACGGCCCACGATGATGATGTCAGAGCCTTTTTTACATATCACATCATCAGGACTGGAGTACTGCTGGCCCAGACCATCTCCTGAAACAGAAAGGATGGAGATTATGTACAATGAACAGTGTGGTGCTGAAGAAAACACCACCCTACAGTTTATTGCTGAAGAGGTAAAGAAAACACAACAAAAACAAGGGCTGCATTCAAAATGGCACTCTATTCTCAACATAGTGCACTACTTGGATCCTCAAAAGTAGTGCACTATGTAGGTAATAGGGAGCCAATACGGACACAACCAAGATAAGTGACCCAGTCTTCATTTATTGGACACTAGCACCATCTAGCGGCAAGGAGAGATTACAAGAGGACAAAAATGTTCTGAAAATGACAGAACACTGGACAGGATGGATGAAGTGGTTAACGGGTATGGAGTGTGGTACCTCCTGACTGCATCTGCACCCCTGGAGTCATGTGTACAAACTCAGGCTTGTTGCTGATCTTGGAGCCAGAGATGAACCCAAAAACAAATTCAGAGTGCTCCTCAGCCATTTTCACCTATGGAATGACAGAGACAAAATCATATGAAAGAGATTAAGGATTACATTAAGGGATCCAACTATTACTACAGTTAAGCTGTCCGATGCAAACATCCTTATTAAAACATACTAGAATGTAATCAGGCTTTCACTGTGACCCTGCAAGATGGCACTGTGTCCAGAATGTAACACATTGCAGAGAGCTGTGGGAGGTTAGAGAGAGGGATAGAACATTCTGAGGAAAGGCTTGCTGGAGCACTTTGCTTACCACAGCCTGCGTGTAGTCCCCTGTTGCTAGGGAACCCTGGGAGCTCATCTGACCTATGAGGACACAGCCGCGGTCCAGCGGACGGCCCACCGCACTGAGCCCCTTCACCACCCCAGGGCCTGGTACCGCATGGGCATTAACGATGTGAGACCACGAGGAGATCTGGTAGAGCCCACCTGAGAAATAGAGGAAAACACACGACAGTCCTGAGACTTAGAAATAATAGCAACCAGATATTAATTAGGATGGATTAGGATTGGAAAGCATGTTTCAAAAGGTTAAGGGGACAACTGCTGTATATGGGGCGGCAGGGTAGCCTAGTGGTTAGAGCATTGGACTAGTAACCGAAAGGTTGCAAGTTCAAATCCCCAAGCTGACAAGGTCTGTCATTCTGCCCCTGAACAGGCAGTTAACCCACTGTTCCTAGGCCGTCATTGAAAATAAGAATTTGTTCTTAACTGACTTGCCTAGTTAAATAAAGGTAAAAAAATAAATAACAATGCACCTTATATGCTGGAGTTGGACAATGCGTCTATTTTAACACAGGCGCGCGTTAGTTTTGCATAGTCTGGTGCCCTGGGTGGGAAGAGTTTGCACATTTAAAGTGAAATCACCACCCACCGAGGGCACACAGCAATGCTAAACAAGTGCGCCCACTAATCACCTTCATACTGGTGCTTGACCGTGTTCCCGATGTCGGCAAACTTGCGGTCCTCAAAGATGAGGAAGTTGTGTTTGAGGCCCAGGTCCCTGAGGGAATGGGTGAAGGCTAGGCTGAAGTCCTCAAGGATGTCCACGTGGGTCTTCAACACACACATCTGAGGCCCCAGAGAATCAGCCAGCTGCAGCAGCTCCTCGCAGCCCGTCATGTCCGCCGACACACACAGGTTGGTCTTCTTTTCTTCCATCAGTCTGAGGAGTTGGGCGGCCAGAGGGTGTGTATTCTGGAGCTGGGCCCTGTCTCCATAGCTCAGCGCCGCGGGCTTGCAGGGCATTTTGGCTGCAGTTGAGCCGTTCGTCTCCTCCTCACCAGAGGGCTTGTAGGTGTTGTTCTCCTGGATGAACCTGCACACGCTCTGGGCCATGGAAGAGTCGATGCGATCCGCCCGGAACAGGGTGTTGAGGAGTTTGGAGATGGATATGACGGAGTGGAGCGTGATGCCCCTCTTGGCCAGCATGGCCCCGCCGCCCTGCTCCCTGTCCATCAACACGATGGCATCCGTCACCTTTAAACCCTCCGCCTGGAGCACCAGAGCAGTCTCCATGACGCTGCTGCCGCTGGTCACTACATCCTCGATGATCAGACACGTGTCTCCAGGGTGAATAGTCCCCTCTATAATCTTCTTAGTTCCTAGGATAAAGAGATGGAACATATTGTGGCCATAATGGATGTCTGATATGAGCGATCTGAAATCTATTTAGACTGATGAAATGCTCTAACACTTGCTAGCTCCAACTGCAGACTGAACTGATGGGATGCATAAAAAAAAAACACTCAAAGAGAACAATCAAATTTGACCAATCATGAAATCACACCATAGTCTTTGGCTTCTTTTCTTCGGATGAGCATGGGCAGCTCGTGTTTGGAGCAGATGATTGTAGCCAGGGGCAGAGCAGTGTATGGGACTCCACACACAGAGCTGTATTTTAAGTCCTCATCTTTGGCGCGTTGATAAAGAAGACTTGACACCTAAAGGCCAACAAACCCATCAAAACACTTAGTCAACAAAACTCAAACGAATGAGCTCGTAACATACATTTTACAACTTGATTTGATTGTCTCCGAACAGACATAGTTCAGCGTTACCCAAACTCTGTCCTCGGGACCCCAAGGGGTGCACGTTGCTTTTTTTGCCCTAGTAATCAAGCTTTGATCATTTGAATCAGCTGTATAGTGCTAGAGCAAAAAACAAAACGTGCACCCCATTAGGGTCCCCATGACCGAGTTTGGGAAACTGACATTGCTGTTGTATCCAATACTCATGGAAAACACGTGTTTACCAACCTGGTTCATGAGAGTTGGGTAAGAAACAATAACTCTGAGATCAAAATAAATCGGCGAGATTATTCCACTCTTCAGCGTGAACGTTCCGAATTTCACTGCCTGAACGTCATGCAACTTTAAGATTAAACTTTCAAGGCAAACGTTTTCCATTTTCAATGTTTAAACTACGCTCGCTAATATCAGTAGGCTAGATAGCGGTCTCTCTCTTCAAGCGGCACCTCGTCAGACACTTAAAAAAGTGTTTCCGGGTCACGGAACTTTCAAAATAAAAGTCCAAAATGTA
Organism: Brachymystax lenok tsinlingensis; assembly: GCA_030435695.1. NCBI lineage: Eukaryota > Metazoa > Chordata > Actinopteri > Salmoniformes > Salmonidae > Brachymystax > Brachymystax lenok. The sequence goes on along the minus strand of CM059785.1, from coordinate 40,155,133 downwards.
ATATTAGAAACGTGTCATTAACATGTATTTAGTCATGAAAAATGATTTATTTTGTCTAAACATTAACAATTATTCATATTTGTTCATATTTAAGTGACATGTCCATTACATTTCGGTCAAATAAATGCCCTCAATGCAATACACTGTATATGAAATACATACTGGCTTATAGAAAGAAAACTATTCTAGGTGCTGAAGTAAAAGTGGGGTTGGGACTACTCACTAGGGTCTGTAGAATCTATATATTGTGTTATTTCATGGGAGACAGAGGTCTACATGCCCAGTAACACTTTCACTCCAACCGACTCATTTGGTCCCAATACAATACACTATGGGCCTATAAATTACATATTGGCTTATAGAGAGAAAACTATTCTAGGTGCCGAAGTAGATGTTAGGTTGGGATTATCTCAGTAGGGTCTGTAGAATCTATATATGGTGTTATTTCATGGGGGACTATGGTCTAAATACCCAAATATCCACCCACACCCTGTTCACTGCAATGCAATACACTGTAGGCCTATAGGTGATTACTTACTTCCAAGACACAATGTAAACAATGATGGACAGGCATACCTGTTAACGACCTGGATTAACCTGATGATGAGCCAATTGCACCTTTTACACATGTAATCAGCCAAAGGCCAGTGTGCACCTATGCCAAAAAATGGATCTTGGCCTGAAACAACTTAAAATGGACACTACCTACAAATATTGCACTGTACAGGAAAAACGATAGATTGTGTATCCATAAAACCAGGGTCCAGTCTACTCACTAGAGTCCCTAGAATACAAAACAGCCATTCCCCTCCTCAGAACTGCAAGGCTTGGTAACAACATCTACTATGGGGCTACGAGTCTAAATCAACATGTAAAGTGTTGGTCCCATGTTTCATGAGCTGAAATTAAAGATCCCAGAATTTTTCCATATTCATAAAAAGCTTATTTCTCTCAAATGTTATGCACATATTTGTTTACATCCCTGTTAGTGAGCATTTCTCCTTTGCCAAGATAATCCATCCACCTGACAGGTGTGGCATATCAAGAAGCTGATTAAACAGCATGACCATTACACAGGTGCACCTTGTGCTGGGACAATAGAAAGTCTCTCTAAAATGTGCAGTTTTGTCACACAACACAATGCCACAGATGTCTCAAGTTTAGAGGGAGCGTTCAATTGGCAAGCTGGCTGCAGGAATGTACACCAGAACTGTTGCCAGAGAATTTAATGTTAATTTCTCTACCATAAGCCGCGTTCAACGTCGTTTTGGAGAATTTGGCTATACATCCAACTGCCCTCACAACCGCAGACCACATCGTGTGTATGGCGTCATGTGGGCAAGCGCTTTGCTGATGTCAACATTGTGAACAGACTGCCCTATGGTGGCGGTGGGGTTATAGTATGGGCAGGCATAAGCTACGGACCACGAATGCAATAGCATTTCATCAACGGCAATTTGAATGCACAGAGATACCATGACGAGATCCTGAGGCCCATTGGCGTGCCATTCACCCGCCAACATCACCTTATTTTTCAGCATGATAATGGACGGCCCCATGTCGCAAGGATCTGTACGCAATTCCTGGAAGCTGAAAATGTCTCAGTTCTGCCATGGCCTGCATACACACCAGACATGTCACCCATTGAGCATGTTTTTGATGCTCTGGATTGACGTGTACGACAGTGTGTTCCAGTTCCCGCCAATATCCAGCAACTTCGCACAGCCTTTGAGAAATGGGACAACATTCCACAGGCCACAACCAACAGCCTGATCAACTCTCTGCGAAGGTGATGTGTCGTGCTGCATGAGGTAAAATGGTGGTCACACCAGATACTGACTGGTTTCTGATCCACGGAAGGTCAGTTACGGATTGACTGACCTTCATGTTTTAAAGTAACAATGATGGACTGTCATTTCTCTTTGCTTATTTGAGCTGATCTTGCCGTAATATGGACTTGGTATTTTACCAAATAGGGCTATCTTCTGTATACCAACCCTACCTTGTCACAACACAACTGATTGGCTCAAACCTATTAAGAAGGAAAGAAATTCCACAAATTAACTTTTAAGAAGGCACACCTGTTAATTGAAATGCATTCCAGGTGACTATCTCATGAAGCTGGTTGAGAGAATGCCAAGCGTGTGCAAAGCTGTCATCGAGGCAAAGGGTGGATACTCTGAAGAATCTCAAATATTAAATATATTTATTTTTTCATTTCACCTTTATTTAACCAGGTAGGCAAGTTGAGAACAAGTTCTCATTTACAACTGCGACCTGGCCAAGTTAAAGCAAAGCAGTTCAACACATACAGCAACACAGAGTTACACATGGAGTAAAACAAACATGTAGTCAATAATACAGTAGAAAAAAACAAATCTATATACAATTAGTGCAATAGAGGTAAGATTTAGATTTGTTCAGCACGATTTTGGTTACTACATGATTCCATATGTGTTATTTCATAGTTTTGACATCTTCACTATAATTCTACATTGTAGAAAATAGTGAAAATAAAGAAAAACCCTTGAATGAGTAGGTGTTCTAAAACTTTTGACCGGTAGTGTACATCACATTGGGGTTTAGACCAGGGCACAGTACTATTACTGCAGCAACATTAGTTAAAAAAAAATGTGTCAATGCTTTACATTCCAAAATTAATTGTTCTGCCTTGTTTGTGGACTATTGTGGCCAGGTTAAATCTCCAATCCTTGAAGTGCATAAAGGGGTACCCCAGGGTTCGATTCTGGAGCCACTATTATTTACGCTGTATATAAAAAACATTGGAACTGTGAAAAATGTGAATAATCTTTATGCTGATGATACAGTATGGTATTCTGTTGCACCATCTGTAAACCAAGTCTTTTCACATTTGCAGTCTGATTTCCAAGCACTACAGTCACTCTTGGATCTTAAGTTGGTACTTAATGCAAACAAAACAAAATGCATGCTATTTTCTAGACTTAAGTGACCTTGACATTACTAGCCTGAACAAAACACAAATTGTTTTGTGAGTTTTTGTGAGTTGATTATTCTACAGAAATAGAGCATGTGTAGTCTTTTGATAATAGAAAGAAAGTTGTCCAGGCCACTTTTGTCTGTTTTAGATGCAGTTTCCACACTTAAACCTCTAGATGCTGTTTTCCATTGTGCCCTTATAAAATTAATTGCCAGTAATGAATCTAACTCACCATTGTATCAAAAGGAGGGTTGGGCCTCTCTATTTGTAAGAAGAGAGCAGCATTGACTTTTGTTTATTTACCATGAGCTCCAGCAGAAACACTCGTCAAGGTCAAAACAATAGAATACCGTAGAAGAGCACAAGATTGGATAGTGCTAGAGGTTCCAAGGGTGGCTCTGATTTAGGGAATAGCTGCTTTGGTTTTTATGCTCCACAGATGTGGAATGTGTTGCAGGGGAGGCTCAGGCTTGAATGCCTGTTGCCCTTTATTTTTTCATTTCACCTTTATTTATCCAGGTAGGCAAGTTGAGAACAAGTTCTCATTTACAACTGCGACCTGGCCAAGATAAAGCAAAGCAGTTTGACACATACAACAACACAGAGTTACACATGGAGTAAAACAAACATACAGTCAATATTACAGTAGAAAAAAAACGCATCTATACACAAAGAGTGCAAATGAGGTAGGATAAGGTAAGGTAAGACAATAAATAGGCCATGGTGGCAAAGTAATTACAATATAGCATTTAAACACTGGAATGGTAAATGTGCAGTAGATGAATGTGCAATGTAGAAAAAACTGGGGTGCAAAGGAACAAGATAAATAAATAAATACGGTAGGGGATGAGGTAGTTGGTTGGGCTATTTACAGATGGTACAAAACAGGTACAGTGGTCTGTGAGCTGCTCTGACAGCTGGTGCTTAAATCTGGTGAGGGGAGATAAATGTCTCCAATTTCAGGGATTTTTGTAGTTCATTCCAGTCATTGGCAGCAGAGAACTGGAAGGAGAGTCGGCCAAAAAGAGGAATTGGCTTTGGGGGTGACCAGTGAGATATACCTGCTAGAGCGCGTGCTACAGGTTGGTGCTGCTAAGGTGACCAGCGAGCTGAGATAAGGCGGGACTTTACCTAGCAGGGACTTGTAGATGACCTGGAGCCAGTGGATATGGCGACGAGTGTAAAGCGAAGGCCAGCCTACAAGAGCGTACAGGTCGCAGTGGTGGGTGGTATATGGGGCTTTGGTAACAAAACGGATGGCACTGTGATAGACTGCATCCAATTTGTTGAGTAGAGTATTGGAGGCTATTTTGTAAATGACATCACCGAAGTCGAGGATCGGTAGGATGGTCAGTTTTACAAGGGTATGTTTGGCAGCATGAGTGAAGGAAGCTTTGTTGCGAAATAGGAAGCCAATTCTAGATTTAATTTTAGATTGGAGATGTTTGATGTGAGTCTGGAAGGAGAGTTTACAGTCTAACCAGACACCTAGGTATTTGTAGTTGTCCACATAATCTAAGACAGAACCGTCCAGAGTAGTGATGCTGGACGGGGGGGGACAGGTGCGGGGCAGCGATCGGTTGAAGAGCATGCATTTAGTTTTACTTGCGCTTAAGAGCAATTGTAGGCCACGAAAGGAGAGTTGTATGGCATTGAAGCTCGTCTGGAGGGTAGGTAACACAGTGTCCAAAGAGGGGCCAGAAGTATACAGAATGGTGTTGTCTGCGTACAGGTGAATCAGAGACTCCCCTGCAGCAAGAGTGACATCATTGATGTATACAGAGAAAAGAGTCGGCCCAAGAATTGAACCCTGTGGCACCCCCATAGAGACTGCCAAAGGCCCGGACAACAGGCCCTCTGATTTGACACACTGAACTCTATCAGAGAAGTAATTGGTGAACCATGCGAGGCAGTCATTTGAGAAACCAAGGCTGTCGAGTCTGCCGATAAGGATGTGATGATTGACAGAGTCGAAAGCCTTGGCCAGATCAATGAATACGGCTGCACAATAATGTCTCTTATCGATGGCGGTTATGATGTCATTTAGGACCTTGAGCGTGGCTGAGGTGCACCCATGACCAGCCCTGAAACCAGATTGCATAGCAGAGAAGGTACGGTGGCATTCGAAATGCTTGGTAATTTGTTTGTTAACTTGGCTTTCAAAGACCTTAGAAAGGCAGGGTAGGATAGATATAGGTCTGTAGCAGTTTGGGTCAAGAGTGTCTCCCCCTTTGAAGAGGGGGGATGACCGCAGCTGCTTTCCAGTCTTTGGGAATCTCAGACGTCACGAAAGAGAGGTTGAACAGGCTAGTAATAGGGGTTGCAACAATTCCGGCAGATCATTTTAAAAAGAAAGGTTCCAGATTGTCTAGCCCGGCTGATTTGTAGGGGTCCAGATTTCGCAGCTCTTTCAGAACATCAGCTAACTGGATTTGGGAGAAGGAGAAATGGGGGAGGCTTTGGCGAGTTACTGAGGGGGGGTGCAGGGCTGTTGACCGGGGTAGGGGTAGCCAGGTGGAAAGCATGGCCAGCCGTAGAAAAATGCTTATTGAAATTCTCAATTATTGTGGGTTTATCGGTGGTGACAGCGTTTCCTATCTTCAATGCAGTGGGCAGCTGGGAAGAGGTGCTCTTATTCTCCATGGACTTTACAGTGTCCCAGAACTTTTTGGAGTTTGGGTTACAGGAGGCAAATTTCAGCTTGAAAAAGCTAACCTTGGCTTTTCTAACTGCCAGTGTATATTGATTCCTTACTTCCCTGAAAAGTTGCATATCACGGGGGGCTGTTCGATGCTAATGCAGAATGCCACAGGATGTTTTTGTGCTGGTCAAGGGGCAGTCAGATCTGGAGAGAACCAAGGGCTATATCTATTCCTGGTTCTGAATTTCTTAAATGGGGAATGCTTAATTAAGATGGTGAGGAAGGCACTTTTAAAGAACAACCAGGCATCCTCTACTGACGGGATGAGGTCAATATCCTTCCAGGATACCCTGGCCAGGTCGATTAGAAAGGCCTGCTCGCTGAAGTGTTTTAGGGAACGTTTAACAGTAATGAGGGGAGATCGTTTGACCGCAAACCCATTATGGATGCAGGCAATGAGGCAGTGATCGCTGAGATCTTGGTTGAAAACAGCAGGGGTGTATTTGGAGGGCAAGTTAGTTAGGATGACATCTATGAGGGTGCCCGTGTTTACGGCTTTGGGATTGTACCTAGTAGGTTCAATTATGATTTGTGTGAGGTTTAGGGCATCAAGCTTAGATTGTAGGATGGCCGGGGTGTTAAGCATGTCCCAGTTTAGGTCACCTAGCAGCACGAACTCTGAAGATAGATGGGGGGCAATCAGTTCACATATGGTGTCCAGAGCACAGCTAGGGGCAGAGGGGGGTCTATAGCAAGCGGCAACAGTGAGAGACTTGTTTCTAGAATTTTTCAAAGTAAAAGTTCAAATTGTTTGGGTACAGACCTGGAAAGTAAGACAGAACTCTGTAGGCTATATCTGCAGTAGATAGCAACACCACCCCCTTTGGCCATTCTATCTTGTCTGAAGATGTTATTGTTAGGGATGGAAATTTCAGCGTTATTGGTGGTCTTCCTAAGCCAGGATTCAGACACTGCTAGGACATCCGGGTTGGCAGAGTGTGCTAGGGCAGTGAATAAAACAAACTTAGAGAGGAAGCTTCTAATGTTGACATGCATGAAACCAAGGCTTTTTACGGTTGCAGAAGTCAACAAATGAGAGCGCCTGGGGAATAGGAGTGGAGCTAGGCACTGCAGGGCCAGGATTAACCTCTATATCACCAGAGGAACAGAGGAGGAGTAGGATAAGGGTACGGCTAAAGGCTATAATGACTGGTCGTCTAGTTCGTCCTGAACAGAGAGTAAAAAGAACAGGTTTCAGGGGGCGATAAAATAGATTCAAGGCATAAGGTACAGACAAAAGTATGGTAGGACGTGAATACAGTGGAGGTAAACCTAGGCATTGGGTGGTGATGAAAGAGATATTGTCTCTAGAAACATTTAAACCAGGTGATGTCATCGCATGTGTGGGTGGTGGAACTGAAGGGTTGGATATGGTATATTGAGCAGGGCTAGAGGCTCTACAGTGAAATAAGACAATAAACACTAACCAGAACAGCAATGGACAAGGCATATTGACATTGAGGAGAGGCATGCTTAGCCTAGTGAACATAAGGGTTCAGTTAGTAGTGAGGCTGGTTGGGGACACGGCGATTCAGACAGCTAGCCGTTTATGATGTGTGTGTTTGTATTGTGCAGGGCTCACTTGAAAAATGGACTTGGTCTCAATATGACACCCTGTAAAATAAAGGTTAGTAAATCAAATACAAGTCTCTAAGAACTTTCCACACTGGATTGTGCAACATTTGCCCATTATTATACTGAACAAAAATATTAACCCAACATGCAACAATTTCAACAATTTTACTGAGTTACAGTTCATGTAAGGAAATCAGTCAATTGAAATATACATTATGTCCTAATCTATGGATTTCACATGACTGGGCAGGGGTGCAGCCATTGGTGGGCCTGGGAGGGCATAGGTACACCCACTGGGGAGCCAGGCCCAGCCAATCAGAATGAGTTTTTCCCCACAAAAGGGCGTTATTACAGACACAAATATTCCTCAGTTTCATCAGCTGTCCGGGTCGCTGGTCTCAGACGATTCCGCAGGTGAAGAAGCTGGATGTGGAGGTCCTGGGCTGGCGTGGTTACATGTGGTCTGCGGTTGTGAGGCTGGTTGGACGTACTGCGAAATTTTCAAAAACAACGTTGGAGGCAGCATATGGTAGAGAAACTAACATTCAATTATCTTGGAACAGCTCTGGTGGACATTCCTGCTGTCAGCATTCCAATTGCACACTCAAACGTTTAGACATCTGTGGCGTTGTGTGTGTGACAAAACGGCACGTTTTAGAGTGGCCTTTTATTGTCCCCAGTACAAGGTGCACCTGTGTAATGATCATGCTGTTTAATCAGCTTTTGATATGCCACACCTGTCTCGTGGATGGATTATGTTGGTAAAGGAAAAATGCCCACTAACAGGGACGTAAACAAATGTGTGCACAACATTTTAGAGAAATAAGATTTTGTGCATATGGAACATTTCTGGGATCTTTTATTTCAGTTCATGAAACATGGGACCAACACTTTGCATGTTGTGTTTATGTTTTTGTTCAGTGATTTTCAAAATTCTTCCAGCTCTGTCAAATTTGTTGAATGATCATTGCTAGACAACCGTTTCAGGTCTTGCCATATATTTTGAAGTAGATTTAAGTCAACACTGTAACTAGGCCACTCAGGAACATTCACTGTCTCCTTTGTAAGCAACTCCAGTGTAGATTTGGCCTTGAAAAGTGAATTTATCTACCAGCTGACTGAACCAGATTTCCCTCTAGGATTTTGCCTGTTCTTAGCTCCATTCCGTTTATTTTTTATCCTGAAAAACTCTCCAGTCATTAAGGATTACGAGCATACCCATAATATGATGCAGCCACCACTATGCTTGAAAATATGGAGGGTGGTACTCAATAATGTGTTGTATTGGATTTGCCCCAAACATAGCACTTTGTATTTAGGACAAAAAGTGAATTGCTTTGCCACATTTTTTTGCAGTATTACTTTAGTGCCTTGTTGCAAACAGGATGCATGTTTTGGAATATTTGTATTCTGTAGAAGCTTCCTTCTTTTCATTGTCAATTAGGTTAGTATTGTGGAGTAACTACAATGATGTTGATCCATATCCTCACTTTTCTCACAGCATTAAATTCAAACTGTTTTAAAGTCATCATTGGCCTCATGGTGAAATCCCTGAGTGGTTTCCTTCCTCTCCGCAACTGAGTTAGGAAGGTCTGTATCTTTGTAGTGACTGGTTGTATTGATACACCATCTGAAGTGTAATTAATAACTTCACGTGATATTCAATGTCTGTTTTGTTTTTTATTTGTACCCATATACCAATAGGTGCCCTTTGTGAGGCATTGGAAAATCTCCCAGCTCTTTGTGGTTTAATCTGTGTTTGAAATTCACTGTTCGACTGAGTGACCTTACAGATAATTGTATGTGGGGTACAGAAATGAGGTAGTCATTCAAAAATCATGTTAAACACTTACTGCACACAGAGTCCATGCAACTTATGTGACTTGTTAATTTATTTAGGCTTGCCATAACAAAGGGGTTGTATACTTATTGACTCAAGACATTTCAGCTTTTCATTTTTTATTAATTTCTAACATAATTCCACTTCGACATGAGGTATCGTGTGTAGGCCAGTGACACAAAATCTCAATTTAATCCATTTTAAATTCAGGCTGTAACACAACAAAATGACAGAAAAGGGGTATGAATACTTTCAGAAGGCACTGTAATTTTAATCATTTTACCACTTAGTTTTAGGTAGCAATAGTATCACATCTTGCTAACGTGAAGCAGAACTGATTCACCAATTTGCTTAGTAGTAGGTTTGAAGCACTGTACCATGGAGCATACTACCAGCGTTGTATTTGGTTAGGCATGTACACATGGTTATAGTTTAATGGTTGTTTATGAGTTGCCATTCAATTGCCTTACCTGTAGGTACAGTGAGGGAAAAAAGTATTTGATCCCCTGCTGATTTTGTACGTTTGCCCACTGACAAAGAAATGATCAGTCTACAATTTTAATGGTAGGTTTATTTGAACAGTGAGAGACAGAATAACAACAAAAAAATCCAGAAAAACACATGTGAAAAATGTTATAAATTGATTTGCATTTTAATGAGGGAAATAAGTATTTGACCCCCTCTCAATCAGAAAGATTTCTCGCTCCCAGGTGTCTTTTATACAGGTAACGAGCTGAGATTAGGAGCACACTCTTAAAGGGAGTGCTCCTAATCTCAGTTTGTTACCTGTATAAAAGACACCTGTCCACAGAAGCAATCAATCAATCAGATTCCAAACTCTCCACCATGGCCAAGACCATAGAGCTCTCCAAGGATGTCAGGGACAAGATTGTAGACCTACACAAGGCTGGAATGGGCTACAAGACCATCGCCAAGCAGCTTGGTGAGAAGGTGACAACAGTTGGTGCGATTATTCGCAAATGGAAGAAACACAAAAGAACTGTCAATCTCCCTCGGCTTGGGGCTCCATGCAAGATCTCACCTCGTGGAGTTGCAATGATCATGAGAACGGTGAGGAATCAGCCCAGAACTAGACAGGAGGATCTTGTCAATGATCTCAAGGCAGCTGGGACCATAGTCACCAAGAAAACAATTGGTAACACACTACGCCGTGAAAGACTGAAATCCTGCAGCGCCCGCAAGGCCCCCCTGCTCAAGAAAGCACATATACATGCCCGTCTGAAGTTTGCCAATGAACATCTGAATGATTCAGAGGACAACTGGGTGAAAGTGTTGTGGTCAGATGAGACCAAAATGGAGCTCTTTGGCATCAACTCAACTTGCTGTGTTTGGAGGAGGAGGAATGCTGCCTATGACCCCAAGAACACCATCCCCACCGTCAAACATGGAGGTGGAAACATTATGCTTTGGGGGTGTTTTTCTGCTAAGGGGTCAGGACAACTTTACCGCATCAAAGGGACGATGGACGGGGACATGTACCGTCAAATCTTGGGTGAGAACCTCCTTCCCTCAGCCAGGGCATTGAAAATGGGTCGTGGATGGGTATTCCAGCATGACAATGACCCAAAACACACGGCCAAGGCAACAAAGGAGTGGCTCAACAAGAAGCACATTAAGGTCCTGGAGTGGCCTAGCCAGTCTCCAGACCTTAATCCCATAGAAAATCTGTGGAGGGAGCTGAAGGTTCGAGTTGCCAAACGTCAGCCTCGAAACCTTCATGACTTGGAGAAGATCTGCAAAGGAGTGGGACAAAATCCCTCCTGAGATGTGTGCTAACCTGGTGGCCAACTACAAGAAACGTCTGACCTCAGATTGCCAACAAGGGTTTTGCCACCAAGTACTAAGTCATGTTTTTCAGAGGGGTCAAATACTTATTTCCCTCATTAAAATGCAAATCAATTTATAACATTTTTCAGTGGGCAAATGTACAAAATCAGCAGGGGATCAAATACTTTTTTTCCATCACTGTATGAGAAAAATGGAATCAGCATAACACTTAAATATTTGATGCCGAAGATTGATTTTTGTGAGAGAGTCTACATACTGTACATCCTACCTATAGGAATGCTTAATGTGCTTCACAAATGGCACCCTAATCCTATATAGTGCACTGTTTGACCAGTGCTATAGGCCCTGGTCAAAACTTGTGCACTATGTAGGGAATAGGGTGCCATTTGGGAAGCATTCTTAGAGAAGTACACAGGACGTGTGAATGATGGGTCTCTGCGTCCGCTGTTACAAAATGTTAGAAACAAACATCCTTTCATAATTTGAATGAATAAATAACGATTTAAAATCAATCAAGTTATACCAGTTCTCATATTTAAATAAACAATACATCCAGAAATTAAGTAATTAAGGCCTGGGTTTTCAAATCCTACACTATTGGGGCAATACTACATTAAGGGTTCAATCAGTGTTCTAGACCCTGAGTGCTAATTGCACAAGTAAACAATCAGAGTAAATGGGTGACCAGTACTAAGTGTCACATTTGGAATCTGAACCCGTCTCTGAGCTTGGGAAACCAATATCTTAAAGGTCCTATTTGTTTTTTATCTCAATATCAAATCATTTCTGGGTAAAAATTAAGTGCCTTACTGTGATTGTTTTCAATTAAAATGATCAAAAAGAAACCAAAAATAGCTTCTTAGCAAAGAACAATTTCTCAAATAATTACTTTGCTAGGACTGTCTGGGAGTAGTCTGAGTGGAGAGGGGAAAACTATAAACTAGCTGTTATTGGCAGAGAGGTTTGGAACTATCTTATTGGTCTAATAAAGAGATTCTCACCAGGTGGGCCAAAACTCCATCCCAACAAAACAGGCGGAAATTTAAGGCGGTCTTTTCAAACAGCTCTTACACTAAAAGGGCATTATCATAATTTTCACAATTTCACAGTATTATTCCAACCTCATAGTGTGGAAATATAGAACACAGGGAAGTCAAGTTTTTGAGTGCACTGGCCGTTTAACCATTAGACCAAAATTCCTCTTGGGCCGAGGGTGACACTGATTTTGAAGTCGCAGGCAGTCCGACTCACCCCAACTACATAAGCGATGAGAGCTAATGTGCAGACTTCAGATTGGTTGTAAACGATTTGGGTCTAAGAACAGAAATATGCAACTCTGTTTGTGCACTGCCATATTTGGATTGAAATTTGCAGCCTGTCCTTCCAGCTTTGAACATTCAATTACAACTAAACCTGAGACCTATGAATGGTGACCCAACAAAATGCATTCCAAGTGATCATAGGGGGTGACAGACGTGTACTGACATACAAGAATGATGTATAAAGTGATGTGACAAGTTAATGGTGTTAGATTCTTTCATTCATATCTCAAACCGCACCACTGGAAAAATAGCCGTTATACTATATCTTCACACTCTAAGGGAGTTCTTCACATACAATAGCACTTCTTCAAAGGCTGACCACATTCTACAATAAATTACATTCAACAGTTATACTACCATTCATTGATCTTTCTCTGATAGTTAATCATTTCCAAGGATGATATATTCAAATTTTGGCATTTATAATACATAGACACCATACGACTGGTAGGGCTTCATACTACAGCTCTGAAACATCTCAACAAATTGAATACCAATGTCTTGTCTTCTGGCATCTTGAAAACAGTAATGATATTCACCAACATGTTTGTTGACAAGTTACAGTATTATCTACTATCCAGAGATGGAAAACCATGTTTCAATGGCAGAGTCCTGGGGTGTAATCATTAGTCCAAACAGTTGCAAAAAGTTTTGTTTAGCAACGAAAACAAGTTTCTATTGGACAAATTCAGGTAGGTCCCTCCCCGTTTGGTTCAGTTTACTTCGGTTTGGTTCTGTTTAGTGCCTAGTGAATACCCCCCTGTAGTACTACTAAGAGTGTTTTTCGTTTCACCTTTGTGTTGTGTTCATAGGGTGTTAATTGACTGTTCTGTTTAGTGCCTAGTGAATACACCCCTGTAGTACTACTAACAGAGTGTTTTTCGTTTCACCTTTGTGTTGTGTTCATAGGGTGTTAATTGGCTGTTCACTGGGTGATCATAGGGTGTGTCCCATGCTGCTGGTCAACAGTCCCTTGATGTTGGTGACAGGGCGCACGTCGTGTAGTTGTCTCCGTCTGTCGATGAAGGATGCCAGGCGGCCCGTGTCCAGTGGGGTCTTGGAGTAGTCTCCACTGTGGGCACTCACCCAGGGGTGCTGAAGACAGATGGTGGCAATGGGCCTCTTCCGGGGGTCCTGCTGCAGGGTAGAGCTGATGAAGTCCCTGGCCGCCTGGCTCACTCCCTGGAAGTAGTCCTCTGGGAAGCAGAAGTCCAGCTTGCAGATATTGACGCACGTCTCCTCCAGGCTCTCGTCCAGGAAGGGCGAGACACCGCTCAGCATGACGTAGGCCAGGACCCCGGCACTCCAAACGTCAGTGCTGAGGGACACCGCTGTGCCCTGGATCAGCTCGGGAGCCGCAAACTCGGGGTTGCCCAGGAGAAGATGGACATAACGGTGACGAGACACCTGGACCGCATCTCCAAAATCTATGAGCTTGATAGAAGGAACAGGCACGTGGAGATCCACCAGGAGATTCTCAGGCTAGGGACACACGATATGAATGCGTTTGTTAATGGGTTTGATCAGGTTAAAGGGACATTTCACTGAAGGTTTCTCAGATGCCTTTAGACTACAAAAGTTGACTAATTTCCATTAATTTGGGGCGTCGTGGGACATGGTTTCCTCTTGACAAAAAACATCTGTCAAACTAAAGTGTAATGTCACTTTAATAACATAAGTTCTTAGCATTGGTACTGATGTGTGCTTTGTGTTCACCTTAAGGTCTAGATGGGCCACTCTGCAGGTGTGGAGATGCTGCAAGGCCTCTAAGGTGTCCTTCACAAAGAAGGCCACCTTCTCCTCCATCAGCTCATCATGGGCCACCAGGTAGTCCAACAGCCTCCCGCCCTCCAGCCTGGAAACAACACGAGACAAAAATGTATTCAGACCACACTATGACACTATTGTGCATTCCAAATGGCACCCTATTTCCTACACAGTGCACTGATTTTGACCAATGTAGGGAATAGGGTGCCATTTGGGATGCAAACAATGACTATGTTCATTTACACTAACAAAGCCAAGTGTAAACTATAATCCCTAGCCTTGGTCCTATACTGGGTTCAACTCTTCTATGCATTTCATGCCATGAGCTTCACATGTTAGGGTTGGCAGTTGGCAACACAGTGAGGAGTTGGCTAAAAGCAAAAACAGACTGAAACACCAGGCTATACAATAATCTATCCCTCTTTCTCAATTAATCTTTTCTCGATTCCTCACATCCTCTCTCCTTGCTGCCTCCAAAGTCCAAAGTCCCTCCACCCGGACCTTTTTCTCCAATGCATTTTGAGGAGGCGAGCAGAGATGACTCAAGGAATCAAGGAAAAAATTAATTGAGAAACAGCCCAAGTCCACAGCAGAAATGTCCTTACAGCTCGAAGACCAACATGAGGGAGGTGGGTGACTCATAGGTGTCAGTCAGAGCCACCAGCTGAGGATGCTGGACGTGGCTCAAGATGTCCACCTCGTGGTCCACCTGCTCCTTCTTTTGCATCTTCTTAGTGATGTACTTCACAGCCACCTCCTTCTTACTGGCCTTGTTCAGACACTTTCTCACTACAGAGAATCGGCCTCTGGAGAAGGGAGAGGAGTAGGAGGGTAGTTGTAACACGTAAAACATGTAATTGTTGTACCTATCAAACTGCTGCTGTGAGCCTTTGTTATGAGAATTTGTATGGAAAATCCCAATAGAATACAACACATTTTTATGATAGGCTGCTTTAAAAGACTGGGGGTGTGTACTTTACCGTCCAATCTCACAAATTTCTGTGTAACTCGATTCAAAGTTGTCTTTCCACTGAATGCCCATTCCATCGTATGTGGAAGCTTAGAATAGAGAGAAAACAAATGGAATATTTTATTTGTCAATATTTACATTGTAGCTACATTCATACAGTAACGTTTCTTCAAGGACCTCTCGATCTGCCATGACTGGTTTTTGTGATGAGGGTGAAATACCAATCGTGAGACACTGCTTCCAAAATGGCACCCTATTTCCTTTATGGTGCCCTACATTTGACCATAGGGCTCTGGTCAAAAGTAGTGCACAATATAGGGAATAGGGTGCCATTTAGGACGTATCCATAGCTTAACTCCCTCCCTGCTTGTAGTGTGAAGGTAGAGGGTTTGACTCACTCCCGCTGGGCAGGGTCACCATGTTGGAGGGCTCGCTGGGTGGACTGACCCCCCAGGGGTTCCTGGCACTGACCCGGAACTGGTAGTGCCCCCCAGGAATGAGATCTTCAATCTTAACACACACATCTACCGTAGAGACCACTGACTGCTGCCACAGTAGGGAGTCTGCAGGGAAGAGAACGAAGAGGTTAGGTCAACAAGTTATATTTCAAAGATCTCAGGTGACTGTCAGTAGCTTGTAAACTGTAGGTGAAGTTGGGCCTAGATGGTGATCTTGGGTCAGTTTTACATTTCCCCTACTAATGGTTAGGGTTAGCATTGGGGAGGTGAGACTGATCCTAAATCTGTATCTAGGAGCAACTTCACCCCGGAGCCAGAAGAGATGGGCCTACTGTACCTTCTTGTCTGTACTCTACTGTGTAGCTGGATACGGCACAGCTAGCTGAGCTGACAGGGGGTAGCCAGTGGACGATCACCGCATTGCTACTGGCCTCCTGGGCCACGGGCCTCGCAGGTGCTGTTGGGATACCTGAAAACAGACATCAGCCCAACATCAGTAGTCTCCATGGTCATAGAGAACCTCACCTCCTACCTCATTCCTCCCTACATCCATCATCCATAACCCCCCTCTCTTCCCTTCCTCTTACCTTGTACTTTGATAGAGGCAGAGGAGGAGGCAGTGCCATGGTCGTTGACAGCCACACAGGTGTAGATGCCAGTGTCCTGGGGCATTAGGTTACAGATCTTCAGCAGAATGTCACCCGTATCCCTGGAGACAAAGACAGAGAAGAAGAGGCCAGGTTTGATTGGTTACTGAAAATAGAGCTTGACATATGTTACATTTGAGTTCAATCCCAAATGGCACTCTATTCCTTACATAGTGCACTACTAAAATAGCGTAACGCTATAAGTCCTGTTCAAAAGTAGTGCACAATATAGGGAATTGGGTGCCATTTGAGACAGAACGTTGACGTATGCTTTAGCTGATTGCTTCTTTTACTGAGCTCCATCTAAAGTTCATGTTAGTCCTCCAACTACATGTTTAGTCTACTCAATGGATTTACAATGGGTTAGGCTACAGGCATTAACTTTAAGCGATTCTCAGACAATAGAGTGGAACTTTTCCCTATATAGTGGGGTACCACTGGAATGGAATGAATGGAACTGTATCAAACATATGGTTTCCACGAATTAGACACGTTCCACTTATTTTATTTTAGTCATTACTATGAGCCATCCTCCCTCCATCAGGCTCCACAGGATTCCGCTAAATTCCTGCGATCATCTAGACCAGGGGTTCCAAACTTTTTTCCCCAGGACCCCCTTTTTCACATTTGAAAAATGTCAAACTGGAGGGCCTAGTAAAATGTTATTGTTTTGAAGCTCATTTCCTGCAATTGTACATAGTCTAACAAGACTCATGGCATCTTTTAGGTAGGCTATTTAATGATAAGAATAAGAATTATATAATAATAATAGGAAGAAGAATGATAATAATAATAAGAAGGATAAGAATGATAATAATAATAATAATGGATAAGGAAAATAAAGTTTAGATCTGATTTCCACAAATGTTATTCCACTACCAAATATGTTGTCGATTTCTGCATAGTTTTAGATGGGTATCAACAATTGCGAATTGTAAAACAATAAATTACTAAATAAGGAGAGCTACCCTCCTGTAGGTTTTCTCTCTGAATAACCTGTGCCATAGATTAGGGTTGGAGTGAAAACCTACAGGACAACCTGGTCTCAGAGCATTTTGTCTGCTTCTGTACGTAAATCCGAGACACTGCTTTTAGTATGATATGTTATATTTTGTATGGTATACAGTGCCTTCAGAAAGTATTTAACCCTTGACTTTTTCCACATTTTGTTGTTACAGCCTGAATTTAAAATTGATTAAACTGTTTTTTCTCTCTCAACCATCTACACACAATACCCCATATGACAAAGTGAAAACATGTTTTTAGAAATGTTTGCTAATTTATTTGAAAACTAAAAACAGAAATATATAATTTACATAAGTATTAACACCCCTGAGTCAATACTTTGTAGAAGCACCTTTGGCAACGACTGCAGCTGTGAGTCTTTCTGGGCAAGTCTCTAAGAGCTTTCCACACCTGGATTGCATAACATTTTCTCATTATTATTTTTACAATTCTTCAAGCTCTGTCATATTGGTTGTTGATAATTGCCAGACAACCATTTTCAGGTCTTGCAATATATTTTCATCTAGATTTAAGTCAAAACTTTAACTCAGCCACTCAGGAACATTCACTGTCCTTGGTAAGCAACTCCAGTGTAGATTTTGCCTTTTTTAGGTTGTTGCTCTGCTAAAACGTGAATTCATCTCCCAGTGCCTGGTGGAAAGGAGACTGAACCAAAATTCCTCTAGGATTTTGCCTGTTCTTAGCTCCATTCCATTAATTTTTTTAATCCTGAAAAACACCCTAGTCCTTAACGATTACAAGCATACCCATAATATGATGCAGCCACCACTATGCTTGAAAATATGGAGAGTGGTACTCAGTAATGTGTTGTATTAGATTTGCCCCAAACATAACACTTTGTATTCAGGACAAAAAGTGATTTGCTTTGCCAAATGTTTTGCAGTATTACTAGTGCCTTGTATGAGAGCAAAATTGCAAGATTATGCTATAATGCTGTTATTGCATCAAATGGTTGTTTTACACAACAGAAGAAGGGGTTGTTAGAACGCTCATCTAGGTGTGTTCTACTAAGGATGGGCCTCTAGAAGATTTACGATGTCTTTGGGTGATATCACATTCCAGAGCATGAGTTAATGTTTCTGTACTGGGGTACCAGGGGGAGATGGCTCCAGTATGGAGTTGGGGGGCCAGACCCTGGTCTCTACACAATGAGGACAGTTGTTACAGCAGATACTGTCTGCTGTGAATTATAAGTATCTTTCATACAAATCTTAACCTTGTGACCCATTCCATACATCTGTTGTTTGTCATGTAGACTAAAGCAGAATGGACTTTGCTATAAAATGCGGTGTCTCAAACCAGCTGGTTGAGTTCTCAGTGATCACCTCCAGGGGTGATTACCGACCAACTACATTACTGCAGTTATTAAATAATAAAGTTTGATTGTTTTGAAGAAATCTACTAGTCTCTCTTTTTGATTACAATAATTCCACCACAATTTTGGTGATGAGGAGGGGATGATACATTTTTCTGATTGTTCCCATTGAAATCCAGGTTAACCGTGCACGGGGAGTTGCATTACATACAACCACGGGAAAGCCACTCTCCACTATTTGGAGCAGATCGGATCCCTACCTGGCTGTGAGCGTCAGCTGAATGGATACATAATTTCGAACAGAATTGGATTAAGGGTGAGACTGGTTTCTTTCAATAATTGAACTTGAAAGTGCACAGAATTAATAGTACTAATTAGACATTAACTGAACATAAGTGATGAAAAGATCAGAAAAAATAAAAACAATATAAAAAATAACAAAAGCCCCTGTTGAGGGTACACTCAGGGTGAGGTCTTCCTTAGAAGAGCCATAGCTGGGGTAACTAGCAGGACTGAGTTGAGTTGTTGAGAGTGTTCTTAAGTGAGGTATCCTTGGACATGATTGTTAATTAGCCAATTGCGGGCTACCAAAAGTCCATATCCGTGGTACTGGCTTACAGTAGGACTGGTGACTTTAACATACTAAACGATGAACGAGAGTGCAGGTGACGCCTTGCGAGGCATCTGACATTGGTGAAGTTAAAATTTTTACGTGTATGTAATTGATCAAATGTTTTGTTAAATGAGGTAAACAGATATGCCCTGGGTTACTATTGTTAGGTGTAATTGTGTGTGTTTTTGATATTCCTGGTACTTAGAAAATACGAGGTAAAATAGGATTTTTGGGACCGTGTTACAAAGTTAGAGAGGAGACATGGGTACTCTGTAGGTAGTTTTGCACATTTGGATAGATGTAAGATAATCTATACCATAGTAATCGCAATAGGCGATATCCCGAGGGGTTACAACACCCGGATTTCGGACCACTAATTAGGCAATATTTTGATAATGTTATGGGTTTCCCTGTTCATATAGACAGGGTTTGAAATCCTGTGTGGGTAATCTTTGTGGAAGCGTTCTGTGTGGGCACGGTAGGTTGACTCTGTGTGGGTAACCTTTCAATTATGTTCTGTGTGGACATCTGGCCAATTCTGTGTGAGTGGTTTGACCAATCCTGTGTGGATGGTTATTTAGTAATGTTCTGTGTGAGCATTTGATAAATCCTGTGTGGGTGATCATGAAGGCTCTGTGTGAGCCTGAGATGAATAATAATTAGTAGATAAGTTAATGATATGCAATGGTTTAAAATAGTTAGGTACATACAGTTGAAGTCAGAAGTTTACATACACTTATGTTGGAGTCATTAAAACTCGTTTTTCAACCACTCCACAAATTTCTTGTTAACAAACTATAGTTTTGGCAAGTCGGTTAGGACATCTACTTTGTGCATGACAAGTAATTTTCCCAACAATTGTTTACAGACAGATTATTTCACTGTATCACAATTCCAGTGGGTCAGAAGTTTACATACACTAAGTTGACTGTGCCTTTAAACAGCTTGGAAAATTCCAGAAAAATTTGTCATGGCTTTAGAAGCTTCTGATTTCAAGGCCTACCTTCAAACTCAG
Source organism: Brachymystax lenok tsinlingensis (assembly GCA_030435695.1). Lineage (NCBI taxonomy): Eukaryota > Metazoa > Chordata > Actinopteri > Salmoniformes > Salmonidae > Brachymystax > Brachymystax lenok. Next base: position 40,135,116 of record CM059785.1, on the reverse strand, counting down.
TGCCTCTGCTTGACATCATGGGAAAATCCAAAATCAGCAAAGACCTCAGAAAAAAATTGTAGACCTCAACAAGTCTGGTTTATCCTTGGGAGCAATTTCCAAACGCCTGAAGGTACCACGTTCATCTGTACAAACAATGGTATGCAAGTATAAACACCATGGGACCACGCAGCTGTCATACTGCTCAGGAAAGAAATGCGTTCTGTCTCCTAGATATGAACGTACTTTGGTGCGAAAAGTGACCTTGTGAAGATGCTGGAGGAAACAGGTACAAAAGTATCTATATCCACAGTAAAACGAGTCCTATATTGACATAACCTGAAAGGCCGCTCAGCAAGGAAGAAGCCACTGCTCCAAAACCGCCATAAAAAAGCCAGTCTACGGTTTGCAACTGCACATTGGGACAAAGATTGTACTTTTTGGAGAAATGTCCTTTGGTCTGATGAAACAAAAATAGAACTGTTTGGCCATAATGACCATCGTTATGTTTGGAGGAAAAAGGGGGAGGCTTGCAAGCCGAAGAACCCCATCCCAACCGTGAAGCACGGGGATGGCAGCATCTTGTTGTGGGGGGGCTTTGCAGCAGGAGGGACTGGTGCACTTCACAAAATAAATGGCATCATGAGGAAGGAAAATTATGTGGATATATTGAAGCAACATCTCAAGACATCAGTCAGGAAGTTAAAGCTTGGTAGCAAATGGGTCTTCGAAATGGACAATGACCACAGGCATACTTCCAAAGTTGTGGCAAAATAGCTTAAGGACAACAAAGTCAAGGTATTAGAGTGGCCATCACAAAGGCCCTGACCTCAATCCTATAGAACATTTGTGGGCAGAACTGAAAAAGCGTGTGCGAGCAAGGAGGCCTACAAACCTGACTCCATTACTCAAGCTCTGTCAGGAGGAATGGGCCAAAATTCACGCTACTTATTGTGGGCAATAATACCAAATACTAATTGAGTGTATGTAAACGTCTAACCCACTGGGAATGTGATGGGGATTTTTTTTTAACTGAAGTAAATCATTCTCTCTACTATTATTCTGACATTTCACATTCTTAAAATAAAGTGGTGATCCTAACTGACCTAAGACAGGGAATGTTTACTAGGATTAAATGTCAGGAATTGTGAAAAACTGAGTTTAAATGTATTTGGCTAAGATGTATGTAAACTTCCGACTTCAACTGTATGTGAAAGCTATAAACCAAATCCACCTATAGAAGTAAGAAAATATTCCTGCAGGTTATAAAAATATTGATCAAGTGTGTTTGGGAACAGTACTGTGTGAATGTGATATGAGAGTTGTGTGAGTCTGCAAATAAGGTATAAACATGTGCATAATAAGATGATTGAAATTTGTTTAATAAATGTTGATATGTTATTTTGGGGTTCCATCCTTCGCTGCCCATCATAGAATATCTCGAGATGGTATTGAGAGTGGGACGTTAGCAGCAAGCCTATTGTTTCTGGGAGCCTAGACTTTGCCGTGGTTTCTTGAGGTCAGAGAACCATTGAGGATCCCATGACGAGCCGCTCATTGTCCAGGAAACAAAAGTGGTTCCGCTTGGAGTATGTTTGGAGAGCTGCTTCTTGGTGTGGAGAGTCCTTGAAAACGCAAATGGAATGGTTGATGTAAGTACCTAAGAATTTCTTAGGTTTTATATGGATTCTGTGAAGATGTGAAAATATGATGTGTGTATAATCGATTACTGGAGATTTAATGAAGTAATACTGGGAATATAATGATATGAAACTTAAACAACCCATATGTAGACGTACGTAGGTTTTGAGTTGGTCCCTTTAATGGATAATTTGATAAAGATGAGGATTAAGCATTATTCAACTGTCTACAAAGTCTGGGCAATTGTCTCAGAAACTGATTGGAGTGTGTCCACTTTTGGTTAACTTACCCTAACGATGTAACTATAAAACGCTTATTAGATTATTCTCTGTACGGGTACTTCATTTAAAATAAAACTGCCCATAAGGCAGTATGAGAGGAGTTGCTATATTTATTGAGTAACCTTTTTCCATACAATGCCTAGGGTTTCCATCAAACTACAGTAAGTGTCATTGAGGAGCTAATGTGATATAGTAAAATCATTTAAATATGTCGCTTGATTAAAGATCATCTGCTTTTATTACAAGGCGCAAGATCTGGTTTTAAGTCAATGAATGTCGATTTAACTCTGACTGCTAATCTATTCCTTTTGCACATGTGAGAATCTCTGCGGAGACACGCGTGGACCTGTAGGGCTATTCATGGGAATTGTGTGTTATTATGTGTCAGATGTTAAGACTACAAACCATTGTAATTGGGTTATTTGAGGGATTTCTTTGTCATTTCAATAGCATTGGGTCTATGATATTGACTAAAATATGGGTTTCTGATTGTAATTCAAGTATTTCCTTTTCTGAGTTTTAATTGAACACGTGAATTATTTTCATAAGACATTTACTGGAAACCTGGGATACAAAATGAATGAAATGTTTGACTGTTTTTTATTAGTCTAATATAGTAAGAAACACTTATTTGAAGGGTTTGTATGACCTCTGACCTCTGTCCTGACTTTCCTGTGTGGTTTGATCACCCTCACTGGAAAGCCATTTGGATAATGAATTTAAGGTCATTTGTAATACTGATTTGAAGGTAATTTGTAATACTGATTTGAAGGTAATTTGTAATATTGATAATTATGATGAAGTTTATAGTTAGCGATATTTGTGATTTGGACCAATGTGAAGGAGGAGAGGGTGTTGCCTTTGACTAAGGGTAGGCTGTCTTAAGTCTATGACCATATGGGTAAACTTTCTTTTCTTTATGGAGTTAAGGGTAGTGTTTCTACTGTTCTATTTTTTTTTTTGAACAGTAGCAGTGTTTTATTCTTTTTACACATTACTCACATGGGGAGGTAACAGGTTTTGGATTGAAGTTTACACACCTGGAGTGATATGTGAAGGAGTGTATTGTTGTATTGGTTGTGTTTGTTCTGTTTTGATACAAATCTCACCAGATCAGGTCTGCTGGATTGTTGGGATTTCTCCCGATGGGTTATAGGTCTAACTTCCTGATCCTGTGGCTCTGCGATGAAGTTGACAGTGTGATGGGGAGTATAAGCCAATTTGAAAAAAAAAATATTTCAATAGAATGTGTTGTTATTCTCTTTGACACATGTTTAGACATTGGTATTAAGAATAATTGGTAAAAGTAATAATTTATCATATAGTCAATGCTTGTCTGGACTAAATGTACTGAACTAAACTATTGTTCTGATCTGTGCTCTTTTGAGGTTATCATGAAAGGTGACGTCAGTCTGTGTCTTAATGCATGGAAGAGATAATTGGACAGTGGGTGTACCTCAAAACCCCTTCTAATTGGCTGAAGAAAAGCGACAAAGGCGTTCAATACGGCCCTGTCCGCACCACTTCTACCGAGAGACCTGAGTCCTGAGCCAGCACCCTGTGTGCAGCGTCCAATCGGAGCTATCTCTCATGTCTTTTCTCTCAGGAGTGTGACAGGAGTCCACGTGGAGTGAGCATGGGGAGTAATCTGTTCCAAACTTCTCTTATGTTGCTGGTATACTGGTTGACAAATGGACAAGTGGTTGGTTGATTGTAGAGGTCAACACACTACATAAACTATAGTAGATTTTCATTAAGAATTCATTAGGACACTGATCTGTAATTATAATCATGATAAGTCAAAACTAGAATTAGAGGATAATTATACTGTATGTTAATATAAATGTACATTCTGCCAGTGTTAAATTGAGCGTTTTTGACTTTGAGTGATGGGACCAATTTTAATCACTGAGCAATGTCATTGTAAATGTGGGTTGGATAATTAAATGGGTTTTGATTATGATTTGGAAACTGAATGATTTTTTAAACTGAAGGATTGATTTGAGTTTAGTATGTTAACTATACGAGTGAAGCAATTCATGTATTATGGATTGATTGTTTTGATCGCTGTTATGAGCTAAAGATGTTGACACTATTCTCAGCATGCCCTGGTGAATGGAGAGGGTGAACTCTGATCCGGAGAGTGAAACTGATCCTAATCTATTTGATCTATAGGCATTGTCTCATAAATAGTGGAATCATGATGCTTGTCTTGGGTCATGTTCATTAGGCACCAAAGGAATACATTTTACTTAAACGAGGAGTCACTACCTGGATTTGTCTAACAAGATATGCTAATTTTAGTTTCTGGGACAGAAAAAGTAATTTCCACCATGGTGATCCATTGGAGTGTGATAGACAACTAAAGCTTATTTTATTAAACTACATTGTTGCATGCACTTAATTATGCATTAAATATGAGCTTTTCACTGTCTATGAAGATATATTGTACACTACTGTTCAAAGGTTTGGGGTCACTTAGAAATGTCCTTGTTTTTGAAAGAAAAGCTGGCTCTAACCAGAATAGAAAGAGTGTGAGGCCCCGGTGCACAACTGAGCAAGAGGACAAGTACATTAGAGTGTCTAGTTTGAGAAACAGATGCCTAACAAGTCCTCAACTACCCGCAAAACACCAGTCTCAATGTCAAAAGTGAACAGGCGACTCCAGGATGCTGGCCTTCTAGGCAGAGTTCTTTTGCCCATCTTAATCTTTTATTTTTATTGGTCAGTCTGAGATATGTTTTTCTTTTGCAACTTTGCCTAGAAGGCCAGCATCCCAGAGTCGCCTCATCACTGTTGACGTTGAGACAGTAATTAAATAATAAGGTTTGATTGTTTTGAAGAAATCTAAAAGTCTCTCCTTTTGATTACAATAATTCCACCACAATTGTTGCAAACAAATCAAATCTAATTTTATTGGTCGCATACACATATTTAGCAGATGTTATTGCGGGTGTAGCGAAATGCTGGTAGATATTGAAGACTTGCGCAAAGAACCTCACTATAGATGGCAGCAGTGGGATTGAACCCAAGCCTCCGTAAAGACTGGAGCCTTAATATAGCGCCTTAGAACGCCCGGCCACGCTACCCAGCTCTAAAAGGATGTATGTTTTGGAATATGTTTTATTCTGTACAGGCTTCCTTCTTTTCACTCTGTCAATTAGGTAGGTATTATGGAGTACAGTGAATTCGGAAAGCATTCCGACCCCTTGACTTATTCAACATTTTGTTACCTTACAGCCTTATTCTAAAATGTATTAAATCGTCCCCCCCCCCCTCCATCAATCTACATACAATATAATGACAAAGAAAAAACAGGTTTTTGCCAGGGATTACAGCCTCGAGTATTCTTGGGTATGACGCTACAAGCTTGGCACACCTGTATATATGGAGTTTCTCCCATTCATCTCTGCAGATTTTCTCAAGCTCTGAGTTTCTCAAGCTCTGTGGTTGGATGGGGAGTGTCACTACACAGCTATTTTCAGGTTCAAGTCCGGACTCTGGCTGGGTCACTCAAGGACATTTAGAGACTTGTCCCGAAGCCACTCCTACGTTGTCTTGGCTGTGGGCTTAAGGTCGTTGTCCTGTTGGAAGGTGAACCTTCGCCCCAGTCTGAAGTCCTGAGCGCTCTGAAGCAGGTTTTCATCAAAGGATATCTCTGTACTTTGCTCCGTTCATCTTTCCCTTGATCCTGACTAGTCTCCCAGTCCCTGCCGCTGAAAAACATCCACACAGCACAATACTGCCACCACCATGCTTCACCGTAGGGATGGGGCCAGGTTTCCTCCAGACGTGACGCTTGGTATTCAGGCCAAAGAGTTCAATCATGATTTCATCAGACCAGAGAATCTTATTGTTTTAGATGCCTTTTGGCAAACTCCAAGTGGGCTGTCATGTGCCTTTTACTGAGGAGCGGCTTCCATCTGGCCACTCTACCATAAAGGCCTGATTGGTGGAGTGCTGCAGAGACAGTTGTCCTTGTGGAAGGTTCTCCCATCTCCTCAGAGAAACTCTGGATCTCTGTCAGAGTAACCATTGGGTTCTTGGTCACCTTCCTGACCAAGGCCCTTCTCCCCCAATTGCTCAGTTTGGCCGAGCGGACAGCTCTAGGAAGAGTCTTGGTGGTTCTAAACTTCATCCATTTAAGAATGATGGAGGCCACTGTGATCTTGCTTACATTTTTTGGTACCCTTCCCCAGATCTGTGCCTCGACGCAAATCTGTCTCAGAGCTCTACGGACAATTCCTTCGACCTCATTGATTGGTTTTTGCTCTGACATACACTGTCAACTGTGGGACTTTATATAGACAGGTGTGTGCCTTTCCAAATCATGTTCAATCAATTGAATTTACCACAGGTGGACTCCAATCAAGTTGTAGAAACATCTCAAGGATGATCAATGGAAACAGGATGCAACTGATCTCAATTTCGAGTCTCATAGCAAAAGATCGGAATACTTATGTAAATATTGTATCTTTTTTCTTTTTTTTCGCGCTTTGTCATTATGTGGTATTGTGTGTAGATGGATTCAATTTTAAAAATCCAATTTTCTTTTCTTAATGCTGTAATGTAACAAAATGTGGAAAAAGTCACGGTGTCTGAATACTTTCCGAATGCACTGTAACTACAATGTTGTTGATCCATCCTCAGTATTCTCCTACTATATCACAGCCATTCAACTCTATAACTGTTTTAAAGTCACTACTGGCCTCATGGTGAAATCCCTGAGCAGTTTCCTTCCTCTCTGGCAACTAAGTTAGGAACGATGCCTGTATCTTTGTAGTAACTGGGTGTCTTGATACACCATCCATTGTTTTTACCCATCTACCAATAGGTGCCCTTCTTTGAAAGGCATTGGAAACCCTCTCTGGTCTTTGTGGTCGAATCTGTGCTTGAAATTCACTGCTTGACTGAAGGGCCTTACAGATAAGTGTGTGTGGGGTACAGAGATGAGGTAGTCATTCCAAAATCATGTACAACACTATAATTGCACACAGAGTGAGTCCATACAGCTTATGTGACTTGTTAAGCACATTTGTACGCTTTAATTTATTTAGGCTTGCCATAACAAAGGGGTTGAATACTTATTGACTCAAGACATTTCAGATTTTCATTTTTACTTAATTTGTAAAAATGTCAAAAACATAATTCCACTTTGACATTATGGGGTATTGTGTGTACGTCAGTGACCCAAAAATCTCAATTTAATCTATTTTAAATTCAGGCTCTAGCACAACAAAATGTGAAAAATTTCACGAAAATGTTAAAATGTTACGAATTGCAATTTGTTGTGGCTAACAATAGCTAGGTGGCTAATGGTAACATTAGCTAGGTAGCTAACATTAGCTAGTCTAGGTGCTAAGGGTTAAGGTTCAGTTAAAGGGTTATGGTTAGGAGTTAGGTTAAAGGGATAAGTAAGGGTTGGGGAAGGGTTAGCTAACATGCTAAGTAGTTGCAAAGTAGCTAACAAATAGTAAGTAGTTGCAAAGTTGCTAATTCGCAAAAGTTGTCCATGATGAGTTTCGAACGTGCAATCTTTTGGTTGCTAGACATTCGTGTTATACCCTCGACCAACCACCTTTTTAGTTTTTGCATTAAGTAACCTATCTTATGTAACCACACCAAACGTAACATACAGTATCATACTGATTTGAGTATCTTTACTATGTTACATCTAGTCTATGAGACAAGGCTGTACAGGAGGGTAGCTCTCCAGAAACAGGGTTGGAGATCAGATCTAGAACTTCTAACTAGAAACCTTATAGTCCATTTACCTAATGTTGATAGTGAACCGACAGTTGTTGACAACCGGGCTCTGATCGGGTCCTTTCAGAGTGATGTTGGGTTTGGGACGTCCACACACTTTACAGCACAAGACCACCGTCTCCCCAAATGCACACGTCACATCAGCTAGTGGTATCAGGAATTCTGGAGCCACTAAATACATTCACACAGTGTCAGCTAACCACACCACATTATTCTAACAGCAAATATACACTACATCCTAAATGGCACACTATATAGCGCACTACTTTTGACCAGGGCACATAGAGCTCTGGTCAAAAGTAGTGCACTATTAGGGAATCGGGTGCCATTTGAGACACAACCAGACTCAGGACCCACGACATATCAGTAATAAAGTGATTGATTTCACTCTTAAGAATTGAAATGCAGGGGCTTATGTTCTGATAGTTAATCTCACCTTCTTGTATAAAATTGGGGTTCATTATCTGCAAAGAAAAAGGTATGGCTGTTAGGCAATATGAATGAACTAATGTTCTTGTTTGGAATATGCACTATTTTGCCTATTCAAAAAAAATTAGAAAAGTGAATACATACATACCTCAAGAGAGTTCTGTGTTACCGTTGTGTACTACCATTTAAACATATAGGTTACTGCAATATAGGTTACTGTACTAGGGCATTGTACAGCACATTTGTGTGACATTAAGGCATACTATTCCTTTAAAAATCTTCAAAACCCATTTGAACAAAATGCATAATAGAAATATCGTTCTCAATAAAAAACAGCTTGGGATGCAAGCACCAGGGGATCCAAAAGAAGATAGGTCAGGAGTAGTAACATGCTTCAAGGTGTTTGTGAGAGGCTTTTTTCACATTCATGAACCTATTCCAAGGTAGGAACACTAGGTTGCAGTAATGCTCCATGGAAACCACACTGCTACACAAGAGAACGTGTGGATGCTTGAGATCAGACAAGTGGCACATGCAGCACCTACTTAATATCACTAAAACTGGTTTAGGGATATAATGACATAGGAACAATTGTACTGAAAATCAAAAAGGGTGGACATCTTTACAACAAACTAAGACACCTGCTGATAGGTCAAGTCTGTTAAAGGCAAAGGAGGATGATTTTCCAATACAATGACCATGAACTGGAACTGAGGAGGAACTAGAGCATTTTCAATAATAATATGTGCCATTTAGCAGACTATTTAGCAACTTACTGTTGGTTGTGCGTGTATCTATTTTTAATATGGGTGAAGGAATTGAACCCGCCATGCTCTACCAACTGAGCCACGCAGGACCAAGCAAGCTTTAGAGGGGAACAGGCTGGTTTAATTTATTAGGATCCCAATTAGTTGTTGCTCATGCAGCAGCTACTGTTCCTGGGGGTCCACAGGCTGTAGAGGAGTTACTATTATGCAGGTGAGCACAAGACATTGAAAATACATATTTTCAATTTCTTTTCAACCAAAAATACACATTTTAAATGTTTTTTCTTTTGCTCATGTGTTTCAGGGGTGTAATCACTAGGAACCAAACAGAGCCAAATGGAACAAAACGGTGAGGGACCTACCTGACTTTGTCCAATAGAAATGATTGTTTTCTTTGAAAAACATCTTCCGTTTGGAGTAAACGTTTTCTGTTGCAATACGTTTGACTAATGATTACACTCCAGGTGCTTATCTGACGTATTAATATTGTGCACCAATCGGTGGCTAATGCATTTACAAACTCCACCCATGCTATCAGATAAGGAGCAGGAACAAATTTTGGTTCCTGCTCAGGATAAAACCATACTCTATGGGTACATTTTCAAAATGGCCACCAGTCCACCCATTTTATAACCATTGACTTGGATGGGGATGTCTGTTCTAGTGATTATATTTCTATGGATGAAACCTCTGTAGCTAGTGCAACAATATGTGGAACCTGGTGTTTTGGGAGAATGCTCCTGACCACAGTGGAAACCCCTAAGATTCTCGGTGTAGTTTCCTCTTGCTAATATGCAGACTTCCCTACGAGCAAAAGACGTTGAAAAGACGTTACAAATGAAAAATATGTTGAAAAGACGTATTTTCAACTTCTTGTGCTCACTGGGTTAGCTACAGAAACTCAACTGGGCAGCATGCATGACGACAGATCAGCGTGTACTACTACCTCCATGCTAGTTTTGGGGAGTTCATCATCGCAATCTGACTCCTCTGAGCTGTTTGACTCCTGCTGTGTGGGATGAGAGAAAGCAAAATTAGAGAGGTTACAAAGGCCTGGGGGTCCCCAAGGTAGAGGCATGGTCAGGGCCCATATTCACAAAGTGTCTCAGAGTATGAGTGCTGATGTAGGATCTGTCCATACAATATTATTAATTATGATTGAAAAGTCAAAACTGATACTAGCTCAGCACTTCCACTCAGAGAAGCTTTCTGAATATGGGCCCAGGATTCTTTGTAGGCTTTTATACAATGAGTGGGTCTAATCCTGAATGCGGATTGGTTAAAACCGCATTACAGCTGGTGTCTATTCCACAAGTTACCACCGGACTAAATCTATGACGTTAAAATGCCTATTTACTCTGTTCCATCTGACTGCGCAATCCACTGTCCCATCAGCCCAGCCAAGCAATTTACGAACCTGATCTCCACCATAAAAAGCATCTAGACATTATCTCACATTTCTTTTAAACTAACATTTAGTTTTCAACAGCGGAGATTTGTATAAACCTTGCTGTCTGTTTCTCCGTCATTTGCAACATTGTTTCAATATTCAAATTCGATCTCCACCTGTCCCATAGTAATGAACGGGAGTTGGGACAAAGCTACCTTGCTGTTATTCTAGCTGCACTTTTTGATGTGGCAGTAAATTAGCTGTAGTTGTCTCGCTAGCAAGCAAGGAATAAGAACTGGCAACGGAACATTTAGAACGAACGACTGGGTGGCGTCCATACTGTAAATACAGAACAAAAAGACTGAACGACTTGGTCGCGTCTCTAGCAAAGAAACTGATAGAAGAAACGAACGACCAGCTGGCTTGGGTAGCAACGCTAGATTTGTGTCAGGACTATGTCTTGTGGAAGGATGAAATAGTATGAATAGATTCATCAAAATATTTTTTTTAATGAAAATATGTCAATCATTATTTGAATATGTTGGTAACCTGTTGTATAAAAGTGATAATGCTCCTAGAAGCCAGTGTTTGGAGGATATATTGGCACCCGTGCCAATATATTCTCCAAACACCGGCTTCTAGGGGCATTATCACTAACCTGTGCATGGGTTGTTGATATGGGAATTGGGCTTACTAGTAAATATAGTGCTAAAGACAGAGAATCTGTCTTGTGCTGAATTCCAAATTGAACCCATAGCCCATACTTCCCAAGCATTCCTGTATATCTGAAAGGATTTGATACATACACCTACAGTGCAAGATAACTAATTGTTTTATCTTGGATGGCCTATGGGGATAAGGGCTAGAGGTCCAATCCAGCATATAGTATGTGGGAAGGCTTGAATGTAAGAAAATAAAGAGCAATTCTGCAATGTAGAGTTGCTTGGGAATGACTGAGCCTATTGGAAGTAAATGTATCAAGATATACATATTTGATGATCTGGAAAACTAAGCTACATTAAATCAAAGAAATTATAGAGCTGACACCTGAAACAATGCAATCTAACACAAGATAATTAACAACACACTAAAGCAGACATTTAATTATATGTGCAGGTCTCTTTTTCAGTTAATATTTGATGTTGGGAGTGTAGAGGTAGTGGCATAAATATTAAAACAACCCAATTGCGAGGACAAACTTGCAAGCAAACTTAGTGTGATTTTTTGAATGGTCATAATTGTCAAATTAAAACAATGTACAGTGAGGGAAAAAAGTATTTGATCCCCTGCTGATTTTGTACGTTTGCCCACTGACAAAGAAATTATCAGTCTATATGTTTAATGGTAGGTTTATTTGAACAGTGAGAGACAGAATAACAACAAAGAAATCCAGAAAAACGCATGTGAAAAATGTTATGAATTGATTTGCATTTTAATGAGGGAAATAAGTATTTGAACCCCTCTCAATCAGAAAGATTTCTGGCTCCCGGGTGTCTTTTATACAGGTAACGAGCTGAGATTAGGAGCACACTCTTAAAGGGAGTGCTCCTAATCTCAGTTTGTTACCTGTATAAAAGACACCTGTCCACAGAAGCAATCAATCAATCAGATTCCAAACTCTCCACCATGGCCAATACCAAAGAGCTCTCCAAGGATGTCAGGGACAAGATTGTAGACCTACACAAGGCTGGAATGGGCTACAAGACCATCGCCAAGCAGCTTGGTGAGAAGGTGACAACAATTGGTGCGATTATTCGCAAATGGAAGTAACACAAAAGAACTGTCAATCTCCCTCGGCTTGGGGCTCCATGCAAGATCTCACCTCGTGGAGTTGCAATGATCATGAGAACGGTGAAGAATCAGCCCAGAACTACACGGGAGGATCTTGTCAATGATCTCAAGGCAGCTGGGACCATAGTCACCAAGAAAACAATTGGTAACACACTACGCCGTGAAGGACTGAAATCCTGCAGCGCCCGCAAGGTCCCCCTGCCCAAGAAAGCACATACACATGCCCGTCTGAAGTTTGCCAATGAACATCTAAATGATTCAGATGACAACTGGGTGAAAGTGTTGTGGTCAGATGAGACCAAAATGGAGCTCTTTGGCATCAACTCAACTAGCTGTGTTTGGAGGAGGAGGAATGCTGCCTATGACCCCAAGAACACCATCCCCACCGTCAAACATGGAGGTGGAAACATTATGCTTTGGGGGTGTTTTTCTGCTAAGGGGACAGGACAACTTCACCGCATCAAAGGGACGATGGACGGGGCCATGTACCGTCAAATCTTTGGTGAGAACCTCCTTCCCTCAGCCAGGGCATTGAAAATGGGTTGTGGATGGGTATTCCAGCATGACAATGATCCAAAAGACATGGCCAAGGCAACAAAGGAGTGGCTCAAGAAGAAGCACATTAAGGTCCTGGAGTGGCCTAGCCAGTCTCCAGACCTTAATCCCATAGAAAATATGTGGAGGGAGCTGAAGGTTCGAGTTGCCAAACGTCAGCCTCGAAACCTTAATGACTTGGAGAAGATCTGCAAAGAGGAGTGGGACAAAATCCCTCCTGCAATGTGTGCAAACCTGGTGGCCAACTACAAGAAACGTCTGACCTCTGTGATTGCCAACAAGGGTTTTGCCACCAAGTACTAAGTCATGTTTTGCAGAGGGGTCAAATACTTATTTCCCTCATTAAAATGCAAATCAATTTATAACATTTCTCACATGAATTTTTCTGGATTTTTTTGTTGTTATTCTGTCTCTCACTGTTCAAATAAACCTACCATTAAAATTATAGACTGATCATTTCTTTGTCAGTGGGCAAACGTACAAAATCAGCAGGGGATGAAATACTTTTTTTCCCCTCACTGTACTCTAACATGCTTAAAATGATAGCTGGACTGGCAGACGTAGCATAGCATCATTTGGAATTGATATGGGGTTACTTTAAAATGCACTGATATGGTATATTGATACAGAAAGATAATGTAATGTACAGTGCATTCAGAAAGTATTCAGACCCCTTGACTTTTTCCGCATTTTGTTACGTTACAGCCTTATTCAAAAATGTATTAAATAGTATTTTTTTTTCTCATCAATACACAATACCCAATAACGACAAAGCAAAAACAGGTTTTTAGAAATGTTTGCACATGTATAAAAAAGAGAAAAAATAAATATCACATTTACGTAAGTATTTCAGACCCTTTAAATATCAGTACTTTGTTGAAGCACCTTTGGCAGCGATTACAGCCTTGAGTCTTTTTGGGTATGACGCTACAAGCTTGGCACACCTGTATTTGAGGAGTTTCTCAATCTCGGTCAGGCTGGATGGGGAGCGTCACTGCACAGCTTTTTTTCAGGTCTCTCCAGAGATGTTTGATCAGGTTCAAGTCCGGGCCCTGGCTGCGTTATCTTGGATGTGTGCTTAAGGTCGTTGTCCTGTTTGAAGGTGAACCTTCGCCCCAGTCTGAGGTCCTGAGCGCTCTGGACCAGGTTTTCATCAAGGATCTCTCTGTACTTTGCTCCGTTCATCTTTCCCTCGACCCTGACTAGTCTCACAGTCCCTGCGGCTGAAAAACATTCCCACAGTATGATACTGCCACCACCATGCTTCACCGTAGGGATGGTGCCCATTTTCTTCCAGACTTGATGTTTGGCATTAAGGCCAAAGAGTTCAATCTTGGTTTCATCAGACCAAAGAATCTTGTTTCTCATGATCTGAGAGTCCTTTAGGTGCCTTTTGGCAAACTCCAAGTGGGCTGTCATGTGCCTTTTACTGAAGAGTGGACTCCATCTGGCCACTCTACCATAAAGGCCTGATTGGTGGAGTGCTGCAGAGATGGTTGTCCTTCTGGAAGGTTCTCCCATCTCCACAGAGAAACTCTTGAGCTCTGTCAGAGTGACCATCAGGTATATGGTCACCTCCCTGACCAAGACCCTTCTCCCCCCGATTGCTCAGTTTGACCGGGCAGCCAGCTCTAGGAAGAGTCTTGGTGGTTCCAAACTTCTTCCATTTAAGAATGATGGAGGCCATTGTGCTCTTGGGGACCTTCAATGCTGCATACATTTTTTGGTACCCTTCCCCAGATCTGTGCCTCGACACAATCCTGTCTCGGAGCGCTACGGACAATTCCTTCGACCTCATGGCTGGGTTTTTGCTCTGACATGCACTGTCAACTGTGGGACCTTACAGTTTATAGACAGGTGTGTACCTTTCCAAATCATGTCCAATCAATTGAATTTACCAATCAAGTTGTAGAAACATCTCAAGGATGATCAATTGAAACAGGATGCACCTGAAGCTCAATTTTGAATCTCATAGCAAATGGTCTGAATCTTTTATTTACATTTGCAAAAATGTCTAAAAACCTTTTTCTCTTTGTCATTATTGGGTATTGTGTGTAGATTGATGAGGACATATTTTTATTTAATCCATTTTAGAATCGCGTAACAAAATGTGGTAAAAAGGGAAGCGGTCTGAATACTGTCCGATTTCACTGTATAGTGAGATCCAGTTTCAGTGTGTTTTAATTGAACAGCTAAGTGAACAGCTTATAATACCGTCATGCTAAACCCATACTCTGGAATGAGGACTTTCATATAGGAGATAGCTTCATGGGTTCCAGGACATATATTATTAGAATGGTGGTTTCACAGTGTTATTAATGTATACAAAAGTTGTTAATTTGAATAAAAACAAAAGTTAGCTTAATCAAAACTACCACAATTCACAGACAAGAAGTCACTTGACTCATTAGTGTCATGCATAAGGGGGAGTCAAACCAAAGTGAGAGCAGACAGTGCAGTTAGATTATCCTGTTTAAGTGTTGGGAGATTATTAACATCACGACACACAGGTGAGGGATTGGCAGCCAGGGTCATAGAACTCCATCTCCGTCATTACGTTAGCCTGCTTACTCACTTCGACATTGACCTTGGAGCTGAGAATCTCCTTGGGCTTACGGAGTCCATTCTCAACCTTTGCATCACCACCCTTGCCATTGACATCCTTTTCTGTCCGCTTTCTCGAGCGCAGGGTATTCCATGAAAGAGATTTCCTGTTGTGCCAAGAAATGTACCAGTCAAATCCAGGCTTACTCACAGTGAGGGGAGAGGAGGTGCAGGGGGGATTGAGTGGGGCTAGCCAACTTTATTGAAAAGAAAGAGTGAGATTGAGATGAAGCGAAAGAAAGAGAGACAGAAATGTACCTTCTTTGTAAAAGAAAAAAGCGAATGTTCATATTTGTATCACTTTTTTAGAAATTTAGACACACAAGACAGCCAAGCTATTTAAATGTGACTTCTCCATACGCTACCATACCTTGATTCTCTTACACCATAGTGGACAGACAATTTGTGTCAAAGCAGCATAGTTTGTTGGGTCTGACCAACCATTCAATGGCTCTACTTTGTCATGAGATTTTCAATGATGCTGCTTTGTACACAACCAACTTTTGCCGAGGACCGGTGTGGTTAGTAGAAAATTAAAATAAGTTGTCTACTGTAATAAATCAGAATATGTCAACAAAACGGGTAAAAATAAACAAATCATATAGAAAGTGCATAAAATGCCGTTGAAATCCTCCTAACCTCTTCACTCCTTTATGTAGATCCCAGAAGTGGTGTTTGTGTTTTGTCAATGTATTTATACACCACCAGGACATGTCCATGAGAATGATGATCACTTTAATGAAGCCCACGATTTAGAAATGGTCCATCATTGGGAAGAAATGGATGGCAAGCCACAATTAAATCAACATTATAAAATAACTGGAAACTGATTTAACTATTCATTTTATCCTCAATGTGAGATAAGAATGGAATCTAAGTCTAATGCTGTAAGAGCAATGGTCAGCGGAGAAAGGTACAGTTTGACTGCAGTTGTAGTATTTACCAATATAAACAATGTCAGTGATGTTCTTCTGACGCAAACAAGTTAAACTTATGTTGCCTTGCAAATGCATGCTTATGTTAACATTGTATTTTACATATTTAAAAGGCATTTAAAATGATTAGTTACACTACAAGTACAATGATTAACATTGTGACTATCATTATATTGCACAACCTGACTTCATTTATAATGGATTCTCTTAAATAGTGCAAAATACTTTATACAGGAATGTACTAAAGAGAGTGCATCAGTAAACAAACCAAATTAACGTTTACAGTAAACTGCCAACATATCTGATAATAATAAAATAAAAGTTCTAAAAATGAAATAAAATAAAAACACAATCTGTACAAATTGCCATAGACAATAACAAACTTTCTCCACTTGGAGAAATAGGCCTCAGTCCATCAGGCCGTCCTTTGTCATTGTTTTTTTACGTGTAAAGAAAAAAAAAGTGTTAGAAACAGAAATAAAAGTCCAGACCAGTCAGTTCCACATTGATGTAAGATATTCTCTGTGCGTCTTCTCTACATGAAGCCATGATTCTCTACAGTCCTTTAACTCTTTTCAGATCATTATTTAATAAGCCTTTACATATATTAACAAAAAAGAGGGAGAAAACATGACCCCTGTGTAGTCCAACATTTCTGAGTTAGTTTCCATTAAGGGGGTTGGGGATAGGGATTGGAGCAGACAACTTTCACCTCATCCAATCAGAGCAGCTCCTTGGGTGTGGTGGCAGGGCTTACGGGACACTTACTTGATGCTTGCATCAGCAGCACTGTCTTTGAGCGTTTTAGTGAGGGGTCCCAGGATGTGGCCTGGGATCCAGCCCTCGGCTGCAGGAGACTGGCTGTTGGCAGACCGGTAAACTAGGTACATGTGCTGCTGGTTGGTGGCCATGATCTGCACCATCTCGCCCTGGATCACACAGATCTCATTCTCCTTCAGTGCACTGTAGTCCTCAGTCACCATCATTGTGGAGGACATGCCGTTACATCCACCGTCTTGCTGCTGAGGAGGGGATGGGGTGGGATAGGCAGGATGGGGAGGGGTGTGGAGGTACAGGAAGGAAGATTATTACTTTATGACAGAGGAAATCACAGCACTGATACAAACCTGTATACACATTCAAATAACGATCCTTTCAAAAGGGCCTGAGTCATCACATACAGTACAGTACATTGAGTCAATTCCTTAACTTTGACTTCAGTTCTTCTTGTCAGCAAGTTTGAACACGTAGTCTCCTGCTGAAATGCAGTAAAACTAGGCCAGCCATCAGAACTAATAATAGCCTGAATTCATACCTGCAATGTTCCAACCTCCTTAGTTTTGCAGTGCTAGAGTTCTGAGAGGGGGTAACACTAAGACCTGGGTGTGTCCTGGCAATTGGCTTTGGACAAAATTGGACTAAACTGGAGTGATCTGGACTGGACTAGATTTAACTAGACTGGACTCACCCTGGTGGAGTCGTAGCTTTCGCTGTGCTTCGTGGGGTCGAAGCAGGGGCTACCGTTGGAGGTAGATAGCTCGAGAGGGGTGGGGGTCCGTCCCGGTCCCGCTAGGGGGGGCTTCTCTGCCCCCACAGAGGAGGAGGAGAGGGGCCTACTGTTGCAACTAGAGGGACGGCTGCCCGATGGGTTTCTGGTAAGGGAGTGAGAACTACCCTTCTCTTTCTGGTACTCAATAGGAGACTGCAGGGCTGTGGAGATAGTCAATTGTTACACACATCTAGTCAATGACAGACAAGCCACATAATATCTGTGTATTCCGTGTTAGACAGATGAGGGCCATGATAGGTGAAAATTGCATAGTATTACTCTGTGTTGAGGCTGTAGTTATGATTAAACAGGTTTTGATCTAGCTAGGGTTGCAAAATTCAAGTATATTTCCCAAATTTTCCAGGTTTTCCAGAATTCTTGGTTGATTACATGAATCAGAAGTGAATGAGCATGAATTCTGGAATCCTCCTACTAGGATTTCTTGAAATTCTTCTGGGAATCTTGGAAAAATTACTAGAATTTTGCAACACTAGAGCTAGCTAATGACAGTAGAAGTGTTTGTCAGGCAGGACGTTCTCTCACCAGACAGGAAGTTGCTCTGGGCATCAAGGACCTTGCTGACATGTTGGACCCACACCTGCTTGATGTCCAGGTTAGCTGCCTGCAGGGTGAAGCGCTCGGCTGACCCTCGACACGACAGCACAAACTTACACGGGTCATTGTCCACATGCTCCTCCAAGCCCAGGTAGCTAACCTGTTACAATGCAACACAAGCATGCTAACGCAAAAGTAGGAAATAGGAAATTGTTTCCGGGACAGCTCTATTAGGAGAAGGTACTGATCTAGGACCAGTTTGGCCTTTTAATCATAATGAATAAGAGGGGTCAGCACTCTGAGACGCTTTGTGAATGTGGGCCCTGATCTTATTGATTGTGGTCGTGGTTGAAATTATTCACCTTGATGCTCTTCTTGAACTGGTAGCCCGGCGTGGACGAGCCCTTGCGGAGGAGCTCGCTGAAGATGACAATCTGCTCAAACAGGAAGACCCTGCGCTCCTTGCTGCGCGACAGCACGCCCGTATCCTGCTCTGTCACAAAGAATGTTTCCTGCTGCAGCAGCTTGCCCTGGCTGGTCAGTTTACCCTGGGGGACGGAACAGGAACACACACGCGAACACACACACACACACACACACTGGTTCAGTTTGACTGGTAGGCCTGATCACCGACAACGATGAGACAGCCCATAGGGAGGAGGTCAGAGAACTGGCAATGTGGTGCCAGGACCATAACCTCTCCCTCAATGTGAGCAGGACAAAGGAGCTGATCGTGGACTACAGGAAAAGGCGGAACGAACAGGCCCCCATTAACATCGACGGGGCTGTAGCGGAGCGGGTCGAAAGTTTCAAGTTCCTTGGTGTCCATATCACCAACTAACTATCATGGTCCAAACACACCAAGACAGTTGTGAAGAGGGCACGACAAAACCTTTTCCCCCTCAGGAGACTGAAAAGACTTGGCATGGGTCCCCAGATCCTCAAAACGTTCTACAGCTGCACCATCGTGAGCATCTTGACCGGTTTGCCTCACGGCCTGGTATGGCAACTGCTCGGTATCTGACCGTAAGGCGCTTAAGAGGGTAGTGTGTACGGCCCAGTATATCATTGGAGCCAAACTTCCTGCCATCCAGGACTTATATAATAGGTGGTGTCAGAGGAAAGCCCATAAAATTTCAGTCACCCAAGTCATAGACTGTTTTCTCTGCTACTATACAGCAAGCGGTACCGGAGCGCCAAGTCTAGGACCAAAAGGCTCCTAAATGGCTTCAACCCCAAAGCCATAAGACTGCTGAACAATTAATCAAATGGCCACCGGACTATTTACATTGACCCCCCATTTGTTTTGTAAACTGCTGCTACTGTTTATTATCTATGCATTGTCCCTACATGTACATTACCTCAACCAACCTGTACCCCCGCACACTGACACGGTACCCCCTGTATATAGCCTCATTATTGTTATTTTATTGTTTTACTTTTTATAATTTTTACTTTGGTTTATTTGGTAAATATTTTCTTAACTCTTCTTGACTTGCACTGTTGGTTAAGGGCTTGTAAATAAGCATTTCACAGTAAGGTCTACACTTGTTGTATTCGGCGCATGTGACAAATAAAGTTTGATTCGATTTGACTCAACATCTATCAACGCTGGAGAATAAAGCAGAGTCAGCCATCCCCCAGTCTGTCTGTCAACACAGGGGTATTACACAGTCCATCAGCCCCTTCTCTCCAGGTCATGCTGCTAACAGCAGTCACTTGCACTTGCTCTGAGACCAGGGTTGCGTCTCAAATGACACCCATCAAATGGCACCCATAGGGCTCTGGTCAAAAGTAGTGCACTATATAGGGAATAGGGTGCCATTTGGGACATAGCCCAGGCCATTGTCAAACAGGGCTTTAATCTCCCCACTGTTACAGCAGGCAAGGCAAATCTTTGCTTATCTTAGAGGGCAGAGATTTCATTTAGTCTTGAGTGTCGTCAAAGGGACTTTCACTATGGCTGTGGAGGAACAAACATTAGACTCTAAGCCCTGACCTGTTTGAGTTAAGACATCCAATAAAACAGATAATACAGCTTCATTAGTCCATTTCTCTAATTGTTCACAAGCTGAGCATGGATTGAACCAATCCTAAAATCACAGCGCTAACTCCCTGCACACGTATGACATAACAAATCACATTGCGCTGTTTTCTATTTAATGTGTACGCCTTTATTGACTCCCTGGGAAACAGTGGCAATTGCTACTGAGTGGAATATCCTGGCTAACTAAACACATGACTTGAAAATGTACAGTACCTCATAGCCTTGTAGTCTGCCAAGATTCATCATGTCATTGCACAGCTTGGGGACCTGGGACATTAAACCAACTGCTTTCTGTAAAACACATTAAGAATGGTGTGAGCATTGAAGTAGATATAGCCATGATGATGGATACACAATACAACAACTAAGGTTCCAAAATTCCAGTAACTTTCTCAAAGAGCCTAAGCTATTCCAGAAATCCTGGTTGAAAGTTTCCTGGAATCAGGAAGATTTCTGAATTTTTCCCTACAGATTTCATGAATCTTCCAAATGGGATTTCAGAAAAAAACAGGTATTTTGGGAAACCCTAAACAACACATACTGTATAGCTTCAATCGCAAATCATTTCTGTTACCTCCAACTCTTGGCAATCTAGTCCTGCTTTGGAACTATACTTCAAGAAGTCCTGAAGAAAGATACAAATAAAAAGAGTTAAGTAATTAATAGGGCATCAATAAAAAAAATGTTACGTTTTGTGTATATCTTAGACTTGCATATTACAGGGTTCCTTATGCTGGAGTTGAGAATGTTAGCCTTACCTTTAGAAGTAGCTGATACTTGGTAATTCTCTGAATTGGCTTTATGAGAAAGTCGCTTATGCCCAGTCTTGAACTGATCTCTTGCTGTAGGCCCTAAAGTAGAATTAGATGCAAATAGGATTTGGCTCATTTAGAATGCAACAAAAATATTTTATGCAAAGCCATTCTCAGACTGCTCAAGAATTCTCAGAAGTGTGGTATAGCTCACCTCGAAAAATGTGTCGTACTCAGCGACGATAAATTCAGACTTGGGCTTGTTCTGGCAGTAAACCACATACATGTGTAGTCGCCTCTCCTGTACAAAAGGAGCCACAGTTTTAGTACATTTATTTTCTAGTTCTATGGTTGAAAATGTCTGAATAATACTTTAACCTCAGTAAGTCGCCTATGGTTGTTAAATGTGTCTAAGTTGAAGTTCTACAACACCCATCATCATGTACAATAAAACATGTTCTTACACCACTACATCCGAACAACAAATGGGACACAAGTCACGTACATGTTTTATGAAAAGCTCAGGAAGGTGCTCGTTGTCTTCAAGACATTTCTCCAGCTCACCGACAAAAAAACTGTGGGAGGAAACATTCTCTCAATCACTGTGTTTGGTTATGAGACAAGCCAAAATAATGGTATATTCTACTACATGCCTAAGTTTGGTCTTCTACCAGGGGTTCCCAACATTTATCCCCATCACTACCAGCATGATTTTATTTAATTTGAGGGAACTAGGAAAATTGACTAAATGTTGTTTTGAAGCTCATTTCCTGCAATTCGACATAGCTTAACAAGACTCATGACATCTTTCCACAGGATATTTAATGCTAATAATAATAAATAAGGAAAATAAAGTCTAGATCCGATTTCCCACAATGTTATTCCACTACCAAATACATTATGTTATATTATGATAATTTATATGAACCCTCAATTGAACTATACATATTCTACTTTACAAAAAGTGATTTGATCAATTGATAGCAACAGATTCACATTGTGGTCAAAAGTAGTGCACTACGTAGTAGGGTGGCATTTTGCACACACACACAATCAGCAGACTAGAAAATGACTTACTCTCTGTGCCAGTCGTAGATCTGGTGAATATTCCCAAAAACCATTTTGTCTTTTCCTTTCATATCTTCAGGGACTCCATTCTCCTCCATCTTCTTCATGAACTCCTACAAGGCAGAACCAAAAAATGTATCTGACCGAATTTAGGTTGTGGACTTGATATGACTCGTCAAGGGAAACATGAGTCCGATAATAATCAGCATTGATTATTAAAACATAAAAATCATGCGGTGGAAAAAGAGAATAGGATTACTACATATGGTTGAATTCATGGACTGCATCCCAAACGGCACCATATTCCATATTAAATGCACTACATTTGACCAGGGCCTATAGTACACTATATAGGGAATATGTTGTCATTTGGGACACAACCCTGGACGTGAGAAAACCCATATGCCCTTATCTCACTATGTAAGACAAAACCATACTCAAATTATGTTTTCTGAACTGTACATAAATATGGTCATAAGTCAGAGAGCTTCTCTGTGACTTTGACATAAATACCAAAGGACACAATGCAAATAGGACGACAACAAGGACACAGCCTGGCTGCTATTCCAACACCAAACACTTGGATGCGTCCCAAATGGCACCCGAATCCCTATATAGTGGCCCATTAGGCTCTGGTCAAAAGTAGTGCACTAAATAGGGAATGGAGTGCCATTTGGGACGCATACCGTGGAGATTTATGACTTCTAAAACTAGAGCAGTGACTGGTCACATTCTCCACTGTTACTAGGACACCACTGCTGCCTCTCTCTCATGCTCCTTCCGCACTTTTGAGGCTGAATAGTCCCCTGCTAGGACGAGATTGTTCACAACTCACCTCCACTACAATCCCCAAATCCTTGACATAGTCCTTCTCCGTCTGTACCAGCTCATTGAGGACAAACCTGAGGAAAAGGACAAGTGTGTTCAGTGACCTGAATTCACACAGGAGGCAGCATTTCTCTGCAGAATGAACCACCTCTAAATACAGTAATGCTACAAACAAAGGGACTTGAACATGGGAGTGTCAAGAGAGGCAAGGGCCCTACTTTGTGTGCCACATTCTCCAACTTGCTCTTGAAGTGTGCACTTGAACACTCCCCTTCATGGACTTAAAACCATTGGATTGGTGTAACCACTGGTTGGAGGGAGTTTCCACCATTGTTAAATCCATGATGGGGAGTGCGTAAATGCACACTTCAGGAATTGGGACTCAGCCAGAGGTTTAGCTACATGTCTCATACATGCGTCCACGCAGAGCTTTGGCCTTCTGCTCTAGTTCAGGGTTCCTGGGCAGGGCTGGGCTGGTCTGTTCTGGAGGAGTCAAATTGGTGAAGCTGGGATAGGCACCTGGCTCCAGATTCTGGCAAGGGAGAAGAGAGAGAGGAGGTTAAAGCCACACAGTCCACTGCTGTGACTCAGGGAGAAGGAACTGATGAGGACATAATAAGTCTATGCATCTCAAAAACAGTGTTCGATTGTATTGTGCTCTTTTGGAAATGGCTCCACGTGCACAAAGCTGAAAGAGAGTTGATCAAAACATTGTCAAATTAACAAAAATGTGGCCTCCCGAGTGGCGCAGTGGTCTAAGGCACTGCATCACAGTGCTAGCTGTGCCACTAGAGATTCTGGGTTTGAGTCCAGGCTCTGTCGCAGCCGGCAGCGACCGGGAGACCCATGGGACGACGCACAATTGGCCCAGCATCGTCCGTCCATCGCGCACTAGCGACTCCTGTGGCGAGCCGGGCACAGTGCACGCTGACACGGTCGCCAGGTGTACGGTGTTTCCTCCGACACATTGGTGCGGCTGGCTTCCGGGTTAAGTGGGCATTGTGTCAAGAAGCAGTGCGGCTTGGTTGAGTTGTGTTTCGGAGGACCTTCGCCTCTCCCGAGTCCGTACGGGAGCTGCAGCGATGAGACAAGACTGTAACTACCAATTGGATACCACGAAATTGGGGAGAAAAAGGGGTAAAAAATATATATTTTCTTTTTAACAAACATCCACAAGGAAGCTACTGTGCATTAGATACTCGGAAACATATCACACGATCTCTCACCTGATGCCATACTACTTAATCTGTTTTATCTTATCTGTATGTGGCAAGAGAGGCTCTCTGAGTCCCAAATAGCACCCTATTCTCTATGCCCTATGGGCCCTGGTCAAAAGTAGTGCACTAGGCAGGGAATAGGGTGCTATTTGAGACGTGGCCTCTGTTCTATCAACCACATTGAGAAAGGAAGCTATGTGTTAACTGTCCTGCGTGATAACATGAACATCTGATGTGGTGGCTCCCAGTCAGCATGACATGGTTGGTTAGTGGCCTTTGAGAAGCAGAAGTTGGAGTGAGTAGATGACGTCAAGAGAAACAGAGGGTTAGTTTAGAGATGGTTAAGAGATTGTCACCGACTGTTAGCAGTGTGCAAAGACAGTGTAGAAATGACAGTTGCTCAATGCCATTTTGTATTGCATTCACCTTAGCACTTACCATCTTAGTTTGGACCAACTTTTCTATTGCACTGACAAGATCCGCAGCGCTGGGGACATCGGCGGAGCCCTGACGCGCAGTATGCAATGCGGAGGACTGTAAAGGCACGGTTTTGGAGGAAGGGTGTGTTAGTAGCAGGGAGGAGGAGAAAGGGAACAGGGAGACAAAGGTAGTTATTAGTCAGGACCTTTGAGCAGCTACAAAAGGCAAGCTTTAGTGGAGAAATGTGAGGTGCTATTGGAATTCTACACGAGCTACATCAGTTAGTAGTAGGCCAGAGGCAATTTAGTGCCAAAGTATGCGTCCCAAATTATAGTGCACTAGTTTTGACCAGAGCTCTTGGTCAAAAGCAGTGCACTACAAAAGGGAATAGGATGCCATTCGGGACACAGCCAGTGTGGTGTGATCTTGTATATAGAGTCAAGTGAGAGAGTGAAAGTGAAACAGTGCAACAGTGTGTTAGTTAGGTCAAACACAGTGTCGCAGCTCTTCCAGCTGTAAACCAAGCCAGTGCACATAATGCCTCACGTTCATCAGGGCACAGTAGACACCGCTGTAGACACATCTGGTAGTTCGTGGCATAGTGTTGTACTGTACATATAGACAGCAGAGGGGAGGGGGCTACAGGTGGGCACGTCTTATGAGACTGTGCTGAATGACATAACAGATTTTCTGCGACCAATAAGGTGCTTGAACAAAAGTCCATTAACCGAAGCGAAGATATTCCTTTTTACATTTTTTAAAAATATTTTCTTGTTGTTGCTGACTGAGTTCCAAAGGGCACCCTATTCCCTACCCTATTACCTGCAATACTTTTGACCATTTGACCAGAGCATAACAGGGTGCCATTTTGGACGCATCTAGAAGTTCCTCCAGAGTGAGCTAGGGTAGAAAAGGTACTACGGTGTCAGAGAGAGAGGGTGTCGTGTCATACCTTCTCCTCCTGGGACGAGGGGTCCTTGATGATCTCCATGGGGGGCGGCAGGGGGGTGTGAGAGTCGTCCTCGGGCTCCTCCTCTCCTCCGCTCTGCATTCCAGAGGAGGACTTGGACAGGGGGCCCTCCTTTCTGCCCCTCTGTAGGGATAGAAAGGGTCGAGTCAGGGGGAGCAGGAGGAGTTAATGTGGGCCATTGTCCCGGGGTTCACTGGGGTGCCCTGCTCCACCACAGTGCCTCTCTGTCTCAGAATCACACTGGGAGCCACACAGCCACCCAGTAGGAAGTCACTGCAGGCCTGGGGGTTGCGTCCCAAATGGCACTCTATTCCCTATTATAGTGCACTGCACAATTAGAGAGAATAGGGTGCCATTAGGGACGAGGCCCTAATCACAGTCCCACTGATCGGCGAGATCAAATCATGTGGGACACTTCTGAGACCATTCCTTTAGGCTTTTTTTTGTATCATGGTGCTTCACTAGGAGTGAGAACAAGGAATCTACTTTTCTGGTACTGTGAAATTATACTGTAGCTGTCTAATAACATATGGTGATTATGCATTTTTCTCACTTTTCTATCCTTCTGGGAGGCATCTAAAACATTTAAAT
Organism: Brachymystax lenok tsinlingensis; assembly: GCA_030435695.1. Taxonomy (NCBI): domain Eukaryota; kingdom Metazoa; phylum Chordata; class Actinopteri; order Salmoniformes; family Salmonidae; genus Brachymystax; species Brachymystax lenok. Next base: position 40,108,981 of record CM059785.1, on the reverse strand, counting down.
GCAGCAGTGGTTATAGTACAGCACAACATTGCACTGCTATCCCTAAATTAAATGGGAATATATACACTAGTACATTGACTAAAATTGCTTGAAAGCTCCAATTTACACTGTGATGCCCATTGTTCATGACTTGTGATTAAACCAACATTGCACATGCACCCAGTAGAATTGTCCCATGGTAATTGGGCTAGGATGTCATAAGATAACAGCTCATACTGTATCCTTGGGAAACTGCTCCTCAATAATGGGAGGGTCAAGAGATTTTGAACACTTTAGATAAGCAATCCTTGTAATTAACCTTTTCCTACAGGTTCAAGAGAAGTTCAACAGACTGATCTAGAGGCAAATTCCATTGGTTTGGATAACAATGGGTTAAACTGGTGTTACCTTTGTAAAACTAAAAGAGCCTGAAAGAAGCGGTCACTGTCCTATAGAAACCAATTACTGTATGTACAGAGGCGCGCTGGATGGAGAGAGTGGAAAGAGAGAGTGGAGGCTGAAGAGGACGCAGAAGAGACGGTGATTGTTACCTCGTCTGCGCTCTCGTCCTGCGAGAGAGGTGGAAAGAGAGAGAGATGCTGTGGAGATGAGTCAGGACACTCGTTACCTCGTCTACGCTCTCGCCGTGCAGGGCACTCTCGGGCGGCCCCAGGTCGATGCTCTTGCGGCCATCCCTCTTCTTGTGCTTGTTGGGTAACTTCTTGATGCTGCTGCCGTGGCTGAGGCGGCGCACAGGGCTGGTCAGCCACTTCTTCAGGGTGTTCCCCGAGCGCTTCGGTCCCGGAGAGCTTGAATGGATGGAGCTCTGGGATGCCTGGGGCTGCAGGCTAGCCACCGACTCGGTCTTCGCGCCCTCTGGCCCACTGACTGAGTAGTTCTCTGGAACGAGATGAGACAAACAGCATTTTAGACTTCAGAATTCCACCGTGACAACATTCTGTCATACACACACCTTTATAGTACCCAAATATACAGCATGAGCCTCTGAGTCACACACTAGCTCTCTCGCTTTGGCTTTGCGTTCGTCCCAAATGGCATCCTATTCCCTATAGTGTACTACCCTATGGGCCCTGGCCAAAGTAGAGCACTACATAGGAAATAAGGTCATGTTGGTTGCAGACTCTGTCCATACACAGTGCTAGCTTTCTGTACTAACTATCCTTTAGTTATCCCTTGCAGTCTGACGTCCACTAAGAAATACCAACCTTCCCAAAAGCATAGGGTGAACAGTACACAGTCATCTGTTTATTAACATTGCCCAATGTAATACAGTGTAGGAATGCAGCCATGTGTATACCAACAATACTCAATGTAGCCTAATACTGTATAGGAATGCAAGTCACACAGTGTGTGTTCAGCTCATTTCAACATTTATGAGAAGCCTCGGTTTCAGAACACAACACACCTCCTTTTGACCTTTGATATTATTTCTACAAACAGGGCCTGTGAGAAATGTTATTTTTTCCCCAATATATATTCCAGTGTGTTAGCTGATAATTCTGCACTTTTCTATGTAAATATTTGATGCTCATGTTTGTTTTAAGCCAGTAAAAAGATAGTTGAAATGTTTACTGCACAGTTGCTTTTCTTACTTTTATGTTAATAAACTGCAGCTTGCTTCATAATGGCTAAAAGGTGGACTAGTTTAGGCTATTACTAACTATTTAACCAAGTTGAAGACATACAGTGCCTTCAGAAAATATTCAACCCCCTAGTATCTTTCCACATTTTATTGCGTTACAAAGTCAGATTAAAATGGCTTCAATTGTTATTTATTGTCAACAATCTACACAAAATACTCTAACGTCAAAGGGAAGAAAAAGTGTCTTTGCCACATAAGAAAATCATGTTAACCACGATTATTGCACACAGGGTGTGTCCATGCAACTTATTATGTGATTTGTTAAGCACATTTTTACTCCTGAACTTTTTTTTAGGCTTGCCATAACAATGGGGTTGAATACTTATTGATTCAAGACATTTTAGTTTTTCATTTTTTATTAATTTGTAATAATTTATCAAAACAAATTCCACTTTGACATAATGGGATATTGGGTGTAGATTAGCGACACAAAATCTCAATTGAATCAACTTCAAATTCAGGTTGAACACTTTCTGAAGGAACTGTATGTGCTGTTGGATCCAGACTAGCTCTGGTCTAGAGGGCAAGGACATTTGCCTCTGCACTCTGTTACAAAATTCCTCTATGGAAGGATACATAGACCCGAAAGAGAGCAGAGGTCCTCACATAGATCCAGACTGGGGCCAGAGAGTGATTAGAGCAAACGCTCCTGAATTCTGTATGTCAGACTCCTCCCGGTCCACTACCATGCACTACCAAGGGAAGTACAGTAGGGTACACCATAACAAAACACTTAGCAACAGCACACAAAAAGAAATACATTTTCTCCCGACTGAACACAATCCTGAAGTATCGTCAGCATTACTAACTATAAAAGCAAAGAGAACATCCATCCACTGAGCTGAAACATAGCTTGATACTAAGGGAAACATTTAGCCAAGCCATTGAGAAGCCATTGCTGTGGAGGCGGGTCTGCTGTTGACCAGGCTAGCCAGGTCAACCAACACACAAGTCTGTCCATGCTGTTGAAAAGACCCAGGATGTTGTTATCAGCCAGATAGGGAGATATGTACTGCTTTAATCAATCCTATTGTGGCAAACAAAAGAGGGAGAATAACACTTCTTGAGCCTGCGAGCAATTGTAGACCGGGTGTCATTTGGGACACATTCAGTGCCTTCAGAAAGTATTGACTTTTGACTTGACTTTATCCATATTTTGTTATTTTACAGTCTTATTCTAAAATTGATTAAATTGTTTTCTACAGACAATACCCCATAATGAAAAAGCAAAAACAGGTTTTTGTATAAAAAAACTGAAATGTCACATTTATATAAGTATTCAGACCCGTTACTCTGTGATTACAGCCTCAAGTCTTCTTGGGTATGACGCTACAAGCTTGGAACACTTGTATTTGGGGAGTTTCTCCCATTCCTCTCTGCAGATCCTCTCAAGCTCTGTCAGGTTGGATGGGGAGCGTCGCTGCACATCTATTTTCAGGGCTCTCCAGAGATGTTCGATCCGGTTCTGGGCTCTGGCTGGGCCACTCAAGGACATTCATTCAGAGACTTGTCCTGAAGCCACTTCTGCGTTGTCTTGGCTGTGTGCTTTGGGTCGTTGTCCAGTTGGAAGGTGAATCTTCGCCCCAGTCTGAAGTCCTGAGGGCTCTGAAGCAGGTTTCCATCAAGGATCTCTCTGTACTTTGCTTTGTTTATCTTTCCCTTGATCCTGACTAGTCTCCCAGTCCCTGCTGCTGAAAAGGAACTCTGGAGCTCTGTCAGAGTGACCATCGGGTTCTTCTCCCCCAATTACTCAGTTTGGCCGGGCGGCCAGCTCTAAGAAGAGTCTTGGTGGTTCCAAACTTCTTCCATTCAAGAATGATGGAGGCCACTGTGTTTTTGGGGACCTTCAATGCTGCAGAAATGTTTGGTACCCTTCCCCAGATCTGTGCCTCGACACAATCCTGTCTCTGAGCTCTACGGACAATTCCTTCGACCTCATGGCTTGTTTTTTGCTCTGACATGCACTGTCAACTGTGGGACCTTATATAAACAGTTGTGTGTATTTCCAAATCATGTCCAATCACTTGAATTTACTCCAAGTGGACTCCAATCAAGTTGTAGAAACATCTCAAGGATGATCAATGGAAACAGGATGCACCTGAGCTCAATTGAGTCTCATAGCAAAGGGTCTGAATATTTACGTAAGTAAGGTATTTCTGTTTTCTGCCAAAATTTCAATAAACCTGTTTTCGATTTGTCATTATGGGGTATTGTGTGTAGATTGATGAGGATTTGTTTTATTTAATCCATTTTAGAATAAGGCTGTAACGTAAAAAAAAATGTAAAAAGTCAACGTGTCTGAACACTTTCCGAATGCACTGTATTGACAGGAAATTGCAGAGTAGGATAGCGTAGCCTGTGTTGCTGCTTCTGTGCTAGGTGACTCATTATGGGGAAGTGAGCTTGTGGAGAATCATGTGGACAAAGCCTGTAGTTAGATATTATAAAGTAGATTAGCTCAGCAGCCCACAGGGGTAACACAGCCATATCATATTCCCAGCCACAATCTCTCCCTGTGGGGACAGTCAACAACAGGGCCGAAAGAGAGAGAAGGGAGAGGGGGGAGGGAGAGAGAGAGAAGGGAGAGGGGGGAGGGAGGAAGGGAGAGGAGGAAGGGAGAGAGAGAGAGAGAGAGAGAGAGAGAGAGAGAGAGAGAGAGAGAAGGGCAGTCTGAAGGAATAGGCCTTTTAAAGGGATAGTTTGGGACTTTGGCAATGAGACCATTTATCTACATCCCCAGTCAGATGAACTCGTAGATAAGTTAGTGGTCGGTTTGCAAGCCAATGCTAACTAGCTTAGCACAAAGACTGAAAGTCTTTGGGTACAGCAAGCATACTACCTCTTAACTTTTTATCATTAAAAAAAATATATATCTTTAACTATGCATTGTTGGCAAAGAACCCGTAAGTAAGCATTTCACAGTTGTTTCAGAAGAATTTGACTTGGTATCCACAGGTTCACCTGACTCTGGGAAAGTACAGTTGATAAAGGGCATTAATTTACCAAAATCCTGAAATATCCCTTTAACTGAGGTTAAAGCCTCTCCTCTCCATGTGGAGTCAACTAATGAAATGGCTCTTTGATAACATGAACACTACTTTTCAGACAGGCCTTCTCCATGGGCCTTTGTCTGAGAGAGAGGAAGCACTCCAACACTTGGCTGCATGGGACACGTGTGTACACTTACAGCTATGACCTGCATAGCTGCTGTGGAGCATAGAGCTCCAGGCTAGACCTACTCTGTTCAATAACCGCCATACATGAGGCTTTCTACTCCACTTCAAAGATATTTGGGCTGCTTCCCAAATGGCAGCCTAATTCCCTACATAGTAAATGGCAGCATAGTCCCTATATAGTGCACTACTTTAGACCAGAGCCCAGGTCAAAAGTAGTAGACTATGTATGGAATAGGGTGCCATTTGAGACGCAGATTTGGTAACATTCGCTGCAGGCTGTGTGGTAACAATCTCACTGTGACTGGACAGTAACTTGTTGAGCTCGCCGTGTGACGATTGCGTGCTGAAAAGCACTTCGGAGAGCAGTGCGTAACACTGAGGCTTGCTGACGACAGCAGGCGCTCTCATGAGCAAGTGCTACAAAAAAAAAGTGGCTCCTGTGGGCGGCCAATAGGCCTTGCTCTTTGTACACGAGGGTTGTGTCCCAAAAGGCACCCTATTCTCCTTTATAGAGCAATACTTTTGACCAGGGCCCACACGGAAGATCACAGGGCTCTGATCAAAAGTGGTGCACTATATAGGGAATAAGGTGCCATTTGGGACACAGCCTTGGTATCACATGGTCCTCTTAAGCGCCTTCATTTCCCACCTCGACCTCTTAATGGCCGCACTAAGAGAGATATTCGCATTCCTCACTCGGCTCTCTCACTGCAACCTAGTGCTTTCGCAGAATCAGCATTTTCTATCACACACCTTTTGTCATTGACAATTTCAATGACAAATTTCTCTGAACAGGGGAAAACACTTTACCAGATTCACTGGTAATACATTACATAGCATGAAGAAACAATACTCTGAGCCGCAGCTCCATACTACGTCAGACATAGGGAACTGAAACTATATACTCGTTGCTGGGGTGGGATTGATGTGGGGTTAGAAACAAGTTGGGTCCAAATTGGATGTTAGGTACTATATTTATTGAATATTATATGAATCCTATACATTTTAATTGCCTATTTGGGTGCAAGCAATTAGCTTCATTGCGCAGTTATGAAATTATATTACAACAAAATAATGTCGCATGAATGCTAATCTTAAATGTTTCTTACAGAAACTATTTCAGAATCATCTGAGATGGTGGGTGTCAAAATCCTCTTTCTTGTGCTTTTTGAGGTGGAACGACCCTCGAGTCAATTAACTAGTCTCAGCTTCAGAATGCACAAAAGAGAAAAAGCTGAGATATAACCATTTCCCCAACAATAGCCAGAAAGAGTTTCTCCACCGGCATTCTGTATCACAAAGACTTGAAGTGATTTCTAATTGAGCCAGGGTTGACAATAGACTGGGGTGAAACATGGACACATGTATTGGAGCAGGCCGGCAGCTGGAACATGCGAGCGGTAAAAATGCCTGAGATGTTTTCTGTTGAGGATCCACGGTCCCCTAGCAACCCGCCTGAGTGTGAAGCAGGCAGGCCAGTCTTCACATCAGTGCACAGGGCTGGAGGGGCATGGAGGAGAAAGAGGTGGTGGAAGAGGAGGAGAGCACCTCAGGGGCAGTACATATCCAATGTCTGATTTAGGATCAGTTTAGCCTTTTAGATCACAATTAATAAGCTTACATGGACTGGGGGGAGCTGATCTTAGATCAGCACTCCGAATGAGGCACTTGATACATACTGCCCCAGGCTTCTTGTCACCCTGTTAGGGGCTCCATTGCTCCTGGCCACAACTCAATACACCATGCTCACCGCACATGAGCACAACGGCTGACAGTGTACTGCTCTAGTCTACACACAAACTCCTCCATGCCAGTCTCATGTCTGTTTTCTAATGTTTTTAGTGACTACCTGTCCTGATATGTGGTGTCAAATATGCAGCAACACAGGTTCTTAGTACAGTATGCCCACATTTAAAGATGTGTACAGTATGGAAAGTCACACAGGTGGACGTATTCATTCATTAAATTGAAGAGAATCTCTGGGGCTATGAGCAGTGTCTGTTCAGGAAAGAGTTGAATTAGCCTAGGAATCCTCTACAACTTTACACAAGTCACCATACGGCTAATTATCGAAGTAAAACTGTTCCCAGAACATTCCCGCAACTTGCATGTGTTATTCTACTTGCCACAACCACATCTTATCTTCTGGAAACTTCATCCCAAATGCCTTTTAAAAGGCTAAACTGATGGCACTCTATTGCCTATGGAGTGCACTACTTTTGACCAGGGCCCATAGGGCTGTCTTCAATAGTAGGGCACTACATCGGGTGCCAATTGGGACGTAACCTGTGACTTAGATGCCCTGTCAGCAATGGAATAAATCAACAGAAACGTGTTATCAGTTGTTTCTCCATTAGGTATTTTTTGTGTCTTTTCCTTGAGTATTCTTCTTCACTGTCGTGGCATCTGACTTCCAGTAAACAGAAAGTTGAATTCCTTCCTTGCGTGAAACTGAAGGTCCTGCATTTCCTGACCGGGTGTTACAGGTACTAGGCCAGAGTTGAGATATTTCTATTCACAGACAGGTTTCATTTCCTCATCAGTCCACCAATGTCACTCACTTTGTGGCATTCTTATAATATGGAACGCTCACATTCCACACATATCCGAAGAGTTTTCAAATCTCTCTACTAGCTACCTCCTGTGGGTTACATTATCGGCATGTCGGTGTCCATTTGCTGAATGAGCAAAAGATGAACCCCTAAAGGATGTCAAAACAACAACAAGAGCAGTAATAACCCAGACATTGGACACAAAGAGGAAAGCATCCCTGTTAGTTAACTCGCAGGGCAACAATTAAAGGAGAGGGCCATCCCATCCACATTCAGACAGCCCTCCCTAAAGTTCCCCTAAGAGTCATCTTCAAAGAAACTTGTTGTAATGCTTCACATGAAAGAAGATTTGTGGCTAATTTGGTCTTCAAAGACACCAGCGGTGTTACTATCTACCCTCGAAAATAATCTAGGTTAGAGGAGAGAAAAATATGACTTCCACGTATATTATCCCACATTCTTGAGAGACATACCATAACAGGAATGTTGAAAATCGAAATCCATGACATTTGTAAGACTTAGTTAACGAACACCTCACATGTTATGCAATTCTTAGTAACGCATTCAATGTTTACGAAAGGGAGCCTACTGTGCTGATCCAGAAAATAACGTATTGTTGACACAGCTTCATCCCCATCCCTCTGAATCTCTGCATCCTCTTGCATGAAGACAGCATAATGATACAACAGCATACAATAGCTGTTTTGGCACTAGTGCAGCTCTCATTGAGTGTTCACCATTGCAGCAGCTCTCTCTCTCTTATTGTTCACAGCCCAGAGTTAATATATAATGAGTGAGTACTTAAGGTCACATTAGTGCTCAGCAGAGAGGCACTTCGCCTCTGTCCACTACAGCATCGAGCCTTAAAACATCAGCAGACAAGTAAACACTAGAAATGCAAATGCCATGCAATATTAAAACGGGAGAGATTTTTCAGGCTGTCAGCCAGCTACTATGAAGGATGTGAAGTCAGACACAAGCTTTCTCTCACAAATGTTTGAGTGAGTAGCTCCGGTCACATTCAAAAGGGTTAAAGACAAACTTTGCCTCTGTCCACTCTACACAGCAAGAAGACACCAAGTGAGAAACGACAGCAAAGGAAAGGAAAGGGAATAGACGGGGAGGAAAGATTCCTGTTTGAACGCGAGTGACAGAGTTTCACTAAGATTCTACACAATAAATCCCTAAAACATCTGCAAACAAGTAAACACTGGCAAGGTAATGCCATGCAATTTTAAACAGGAGAGAGGTCTAATAGTGTCAACCAGCTCCTGTACGGAAAGTCAGATACAAGCATTCTCTCACAAATGTTGGTAGCAAATACAATTCAAATGGTAAGTAACATCCCTGACTGATGTCCAGATAAAATAATTGCTTAACAATACTCAGGATCTCCATTCTAAACCATTTACTTGTGGCAGGAGCCCGAAAACACGCATAGGGCTCCTGTCAGGGTTACAATTGGAGAACAGATTCTGATAGGTTTGCGTTTTCTGCAAAGATCTTCCATATTATTAAGCAATGCTTTTATCTGTACATCAGTCAGGGATGTTACTTACCTTTTGAGTTGTACTTCAGTCAGTAGTAAGGTACGCACCTGTCACTTTATAACCGCAGCAGCAACACTTAGCAAGAATCCAACCACAACAGGAACAAAAATGCCTCCCACTTTTCATCCTGGCCAGCTAAAGGAAGCTCATGGCTCCGGGAGACGAATGAGAGGGAGAGAGGGGAGATAGATGCAACACGCACCCTTACTGCAGCCCAGTCAACCAGCCACTAGCTGCTTCAAGTTCAGCCTGTTCCACTTGCCTCCACTGAGGGGAGGGACAGACAGAGAGGGAGGAGGGAACAGGGCCGGTGCACCCTACACTCCCATGCACTCACTCACTACCTCTGATTCACAGAGAGCAGCTTGGGTTAGAGTGAAAAGGTTAACGTAATAGGTCACTTTGACAAAGGCACTACTAACCCTACCTGTATGGTACTAGCAAGCATAAAGACAACACTCGATCTTAAAAAGGTCCAATGCAGCCGTTTATCTCAATATCAAATCATTTCTGAGTCGAAATTAAATACCTTACTGTGATTATTTTTGACCATTTTAATTGAAATCAAACAAAAATAGCTTCTTATTAAAGGACAATTTCTGAAGCAATAATTTTGATTGGACTGCCTGGGAGGGGTCTATGTGGGCAGGGGACAACTGAAAATGAGCTGTTGTTAGCAGAGAGTTTGGAACACCCTTTCTTATTGGTGATGTCACCAGGCAGGCCAAAACTCCATCCCACCAAAACATTTTCAAACAGCCCTTGCACTAAAAGAGCATCAACATCATTTAAACAATTTCACAGTATTATTTCAACCTCATACTAGAGTGGAAATATACACTACCGGTCAAAAGTTTTAGAACCTCTACTCATTCAAGGGTTTTTCTTTATTTTTGTAGAATAATAGCGAAGACATCAAAACTATGAAATAACACATATGGAATCATGTAGCAACCAAAAAAAGGTTAAACAATTCAAAATATATTTGACTTGCAATTCTTCAAATAGCCCCTCTTTGCACACTCTCCACTATTATAATAAAATGTAGAAAAAAGTACAAGTAAAGAAAAACCCTTGAATGAGTAGGTGTTCTAAAACTTTGGACTGGTAGTGTATATAAAACACAGTAAAATAACGTTTTTGACTGCACTGTGCCTTTAACTGCACTCAGTATACCAGTAGTTAAAATAGGCTTCATGGGTGGGAATGGTTGTCAAATGAAATGTTCTTGACACATTCTTGACAAGCAGATATGAGCACCAAAATTATTACTTATTATGTTACTGAGGAAAGACAGACAGGTTTCATTATGTTAATTGCCATGTTACGCCCTGAAAAAAGTCCCTTTCCCACTACGCCCTCTCTAAGTATCCAAGTAGCGCTTCTGAAAAAGCTTATGTGAGAAGCACCTTGTGTGTATCAAATCCTATAGAGGATAAATAAGGACAGGTTGTGTTGCATACAGACAAAGTGCCCTTGGTGCTGTACTGAGAACTAGGACACTGCAGGTATGGAGCTGTGTGATTGTTATGGAGCATATCTGGGCTATGTGGCTGTTGGGGACACAGAAAGACAGAGCAGTGCTTCGGGGAAGGCACAGACTGAGCCCCACACAGACAGATGCAGCACAGAGGGTGTTTCAAGATGAACAGGTAGAACTGGTACTAGAGCAGTGAAGAAATAGACCACCAATTGGGACATTTTCAAGGAAGACAGTATCAACATAAACTCAGCAAAAAACTAAACGTCCTCACTGTCAACTGCATTTATTTTCAGCAAACTTAACATGTGTAAATATTGGTATGAACATAACAAGATTCAACAACTGAGACATAAACTGAACAAGTTCCACAGACATGCGACTAACAGAAATGGAATAATGTGTCCCTGAACAAAGGGACACATTATTCCATTTCGGACATACTGATCCAGTGCAGGTGATGTTACACGTGGTCTGCCACTGCGAGGACTATCAGCCGTCCGTCCTGTCTCCATGTAGCACTGTCTTAGGCATCTCACAGTACGGACATTGCAATTTATTGCCCTGGTCACATCTGCTGTCCTCATGCCTCCTTGCAGCATGCCTAAGGCACATTCACGCAGATGAGCAGGGACCCCATAGAATCTTTCTTTTGGTGTTTTTCAGAGTCAGTAGAAAGGCCTCTTTAGTGTCCTAAGTTTTCATAACTGTAACCTTAATTGCCTACCGTCTGTAAGCTGTTAGTGTCTTAACAACCGCTCCACAGGTGCATGTTCATTAATTGTTTAAGGTTCATTGAACAAGCATGGGAAATAGTATTTAAACCCTTTACAATGAAGATCTGTGAAGTAATTAGTATTTTTACGAATTATCTTTGAAAGACAGGGTCCTGAAAAAGGGATGTTTTTTTTTGTTGCTGAGTTTACATGACTACACAGGCAGGGTAACATCTTACATCGGTGTCTATGGGGAAAACTGCATTCCAACCAGTACTTTTGTCACATTCAACAACGAAAAACCCTGGCTCAATGCAGAGCTGAGAGGCCTGCTCTCTGCGAAGGAAGAGGCACATAGGAGTGGCAACATGGAACATTACAGAGTGGTGAAAGAATCTGAATAACGGGATTAAAGCCGCCAAATGACCATACAAGGAGAGGCTAGAACAACAACTCTCCACTAAAGACTGCTCATCTGTCTGGAGGGGTCTTCAGAAGATCACAAATTACAAACAAAAGAACCCCTATGCATCAGGTGATCCCCTTCTACCTAACCAGCTGAACGAGTTTTACTGCTTTGAAGCACAAAGGACCGTCAGCGATCAAACCGTGGGTGTGAGTCTAAGGTACCTTTTCTAAGGTACCTACGAACTGAAAAGTTGGTCCTTGATTAACTGTGTTTAGACCTACTCATATGCACCTGAGCAATGGCGCAAACAGAGATTTTCACAAATGTATTGAAAATGAAATACAGAAATATATCATTTACATAAGTAATGCAGTCAATACTTTTTTAGAAGCACCTTTGGCAGCGATTACAGCTGTGAGTCTTTCTGGGAAAGTCTCTAAAAGCTTTGCACACCTGTCAAATTGGTTGTTGATCATTGCTAGACAGCCATTTTAAGGTCTTGCCGTAGATTTTCAAGCCGATTTAAGTAGAAACTGTAACCAGGCCACTCAGGAACATTCAACGTCATCTTGGTAAGCAACAGTGCATTCAAAAAGTATTCAGACCCCTTCTCTTTTCCACATTTTGTTACGTTACAGCCTTATTTTAAAAATGATTAAATAATTTTTTCCCCGTCATCAATCTACACACAATACCTCATAATGATAAAGCAAAAACAGGCTTTTAGACATTTTGAAAAAACGAAAATATCACAAGTATTTAGACCCTCTACTCAGTACTTTATTGAAGCATCTTTGGCAGCGATTACAGCCTCGAGTCTTCTTGGGTATGACAGTACAAGCTTGGCACACCTGTATTTAGGGAATTTATCCAATTATTCTCTGCAGATCCTCTCAAGCTCTGTCAGGTTGGATGAGGAGCGTCGCTGCACAGCTATTTTCAGGTCTCTCAGAGATGTTCGATCTGGTTCAAGTCTGGGCTGGGCCACTCAGACATTCAGAGTCTTGTCCCGAAGCCACTGGTGGGACAAAATCCCTCCTGAGATGTGTGCAAATCTGGCGGCCAACTCCAAGAAATGTCTGACCTCTGTGATTGCCAACAAGGGTTTTGCCACCAAGTACTAATTTGTGTTTTGCAGAGGGGTCAAATACTTATTTCCCTCATTAAAATGCAAATCAATTTATAACATTTTTCATATGCGTTTTTCTGGATTTTTTGTTGTTATTCTGTCTCTCACTGTTCAAATAAACCTACCATTAAAATTATAGACTGATCATTTCATAGTCAGTGGGCAAACGTACAAAATCAGCAGGGGATCAAATACTTTTTTTCCCCTCACTGTATGGAGTAAAAAGTACATTCTTAATGAAGTAAAAGTTGTCAAAAATGTAAATGGTAAAGTACAGATACCCCAAAAAACTACTTAATTATACTGAACAAAAATATAAATGCAACATTCAACAACTCCTAAGATTTTACTGAGTTTCAGTTCATATAAGAAAATCTGTCAATTGAAATGAATTCATTAGGCCCTAATCTATGGATTTCACATGACTGGGAATACAGATATGCATTTGTTGGTCACAGATACTTTAAAAAAAAGGTTGGGGCATGGATAAGACAGGAGGCCAGTATCTGGTGTGACCACCATTTGCCTCATGCAGCGTGACACTTCTCCTTCGCATAGAGTTGATCAGGCTGTTGATTGTGGCCTGTGGAATGTTGTCCCACTCCTCTTCAATGGCTGTGCGAAGTAACTGGGTATTGGCGGGAACTGGAACACACTGTTGTACACTTGGAACGAGAGTATCCTAAACATGCTCAATGGGTGACATGTCTGGTGAGGATGCAGGCCATGGAAGAACTGGGACATTTTCAACTTTCAGGAATTGTGTACAGTTACTTGCGATATGGGGCCGTGCATTACATAAGGTGAATGCGGCGGATGAATGGCACGACAATGGGCCTTAGGATCTTGTCATGGTATCTCTGTGCATTCAAATTGCCATCGATAAAATGCATTTGTGTTTGTTTTACGTAGCTTATGCCTGCACATACCATAACCCCACCACCATGGGGTACTCTGTTAACCTCACCGGCTCCAGCAGCAGAGGTGACTGTTTTGGAGAGCCTGGCGTGCCCAAAGTAAAATGTCTCCCATTTAGGCCCAGAAAATGGGATATGCATATATTTAGTACCATTGGATAGGAAACACTGAATTTTCCAAAACTGTTAACCATTTGTCTGTGGGTCAATCAGAACGCATTTGGCAGGCAAAACCCTGAGGAATCTCTGTCCTGGAAAAAGTCATTCTGACACATTGCTCATTTTGGCACCCCTCCCTATTGAAAATGACCATATATAGGCATATGTTTGGAATTCAGGAAGCTTCCTTGTGATGTCACCAGCCTCTGGACAGTGTTTTCCTCCATTTTGGGTGAGTAATCAGAGAAAACGAGAATACCATGCGGTGTCCTCTTTGTGAAAACTAGTCACGGCGCGTGCGAGAAGTCACGGAGCTTCTGTTTTATCGTCGTTATTGATCAGTTTATATTCCGGCTGATTTATAATAGTAAATATACGTAAAGGTGTTGCTAAGGAAACATTTAAAACTAAGTTTGATTGTTTTTGGACAAGTTTATAGGTAACATTTGAACGAGTTGGCGCCGCGTTTCAAAAGAGTAATGGAGGCTGTCGTTTTGCATGAACCAAATGGAGGATTTATGGATAAAAGACGTTACTTTTTCTAACAAAAGAACCATGGATTGTCTTCGTTGGACACTTAGGAAGACCTCAGCAGAAGTTCTTCAACAGGTAATTACTTTGTTTTCGCTGTGAAATGTGTTATGTGTGTGCCATGATTGCTAATCGATACATGGCTATTGGAAAATATGTGAGGTGCTACCCTCAAACAAATGAATGTGCTGCTTTCGCCGTAAAGCCTTTTTGAAATCTGACAACGCTGTGATATTGCCTAGAAACAGAGCTTTTGATGAGTATGGAACACTTGTATATAGCTGGATGTTTAATAATTAAATTTTCGGATTTTAAATCTGGCGCTACAGGTTTTCGCTGGTAGTGTCGGGATGATCCCGCTAGCGACCCACTGGTATTGGACCATTTCTAGGATCTTATATTTCAGCTCATGAAACATGTGACCAACACTTTACATGTTGAGTTTATATTTTTGTTCAGTGTAGTACTTTAAAGTATTTTTATTTAAGTACTTTACACCACTGGCTGTGTCTGTATGCGCCAGGATATTAGTGTCTTGATAAAACAGCTCTGCCTGCAGGCCCGGATCCATGAGGGGGCAAAAGCGGACATAGCCCCCTCAATTGAAACTTATGCCACCTCAGTTTTAGTTTTATGTCCCTATCTGAAAATAGCCCAAAAGTTGCAATGATTGAGTGAAAAGAACACTGTTCATCTGTGGTAGGCTGCATGGATAATGTGATACGCCTCCGCCTGTAATAATTGATTTTGATTTATAAGTATGAAGCTTCTTCAATTTACAGTTAGTTAGCTTCTTTGCTAGCTGCAAAATGCATTAGTGTTATTAGCCTATATAGGTCTAACCAGCTAATCTGCCACTGCCACAAAGAATATTAAAATCAAAGCACTGAGGCCGCCGCCAAGTCCAGCAGCGATGACTCTGCCGAGCTCCAGCTAGCTCCGCGTGCAGAACATACCCCCTTTCACAAGCACCGCCAGGATAATGGCTCCACAGCCCCCTCCACCTCCGACTGTTCCTGACGATCGTAGAACAGAGGAGCCAGCCCAGGTTAGCTTAGAATCCTAATGCAGACAAGGCCTTCACCCAAGGTAGGTATTTTAACTGGAACCATGCTATTGATAGGACCAATGGATTCGCTAGGCACGCATCAAGCAAGGAGCATTTGAAATGCACTGCACTGTGGAAAGAAAAACAAGTTTGAAGTGCTATGGGAACTGAGGTGTCAATCGTTGTTAATGATAGGCAGCTGGCAAGAACTAATTTTCCACCAGTGACAAACGTGTTCAGTCAGCACTGACGAATCATGCTACACCCAAGGAAAGCACAACTAATCCAACTGGCATTTCAGGGTGATCTTACAAGAAGATTTTGGTGAGAATGGAATGATCGATTACTCAGGAAGTTCAACAGAGCACCAAGGAAGCTGTAACTATTCTGAAAAGGTAAGAAACAATCAAGCTGGTTGGTTTTGATCAAAATCTTGGTGTTATAGCCAGTGGCGTCATTTTCAGCAAAAATCGAATGGAATGGAATGGCAAAATTACTTATTTTGCCAGCCTATATTTTCATTGCCAAATGTGTAGGGCACTGTCCATCGTGTTGATACAGAGGAGATGGGCTACAGATGTCACGCCAACCTGTCACTTCAAAAGCACTTGATGGTCTCGCAATCTCAGCATTTGAAATGTATGTTAATTGTGGTATAGCGTGATATAAGCGCAATTCTACTTAATTCCAATGCAAGAACCCCAAATTTTTTTGTCCCCCTCACTGATTTCAACTGTCCTCTTAGTCACTTTGTCCTGGAGCCGGGTTTGTCTGCTTGGCAAGTAATCTCGACCAAATAAGCCATTTCTACCCTCTTTGCATCAAATATGTATGCTGCTGAGACAAGTTCATAAAAAAATTAAATAATGGTGACAGCGCGTCAAACCCCCCCACCCCAACCCCCATGACTGTGCCCCTATAGCATTTATTTTGCCGGCATTGCCTTTTCACAAGGTGAGGTGTGTGTGACGAACACACATACACTCTCTAATCTACCATTATATTAAAAAAAGCGTTTTCTATTTCCCTTATGCATTTTGCCATTTCTTTCTAAAAGCATTATACTGCACATGACTATATTATTATTTTGCACCTTTGCAGTAAGCTCCAGTTTATAGCTCATGCCCAGTTCGGTAGGAACATTGTATGTATGTAGAGGAACCTGTCTCTAGCCTATTCAACAGTGTAAGGTTGTTTCAGTGCACAGAATAATTGTAAGAGCCACAAGCTAGAAACTTTATTTTATTCTGTTAATGCTTTCCTTTGTTCATACTTCCCGCGTTGTCAGGGCTCCATGTGTCTGTCCCTGTCATTTGGGTTGTGCGCCAGGAGTGCGCACGCATTCGTGCACTGCTATACAGTATGTTCCTGGGTTTCTGCCATTTGCCAGTTCCGTTCATGAGTAATGTTGTTTAATGTGTGCTTAATTTAGAGTGTACATGGAAGTGGTCAATTCGGTTTTAGACAGATTGTATGTCATGTGGTAATTATGAGAAAGCCAGTTACATCTGTATTAGTCAGATTTGTTTGATGTTGCCATACATATTGGTATGTTCCAGGAAGTGTACTTTCTTAAACTGTATATGGGCTCTTTTTGAAGAGCAATTCAGTTCTGCTTTGGAAATCAAGTGGGGAGGCTGCTTGAGCCATGCACACCCCCAACCTGTAATAGTTATGGAAGCTACAGGGTAAGCCGGTTCCAGGCTTATTGCAGTTTATTTTGTTTGAGAAGTAATTCTGTTGTCTACCCGTTTGTCTTGTGGATATCTTTGCCGGCTATCACTATTGAACACTGTAAATAAATATCAACACTTAGGCACCTGAACCCCTCCTCCGGAATATCTGCCCTAAAAACCGCATCTCTACATTACCCATTTCACACTGGATTATTTAATTCTTGCTGTGCAAATGTACATATTGTATAGCTGTAACCATACTGCAGCTCTCAGTTTTGCATGCTGCCATGGAAAAACAAGGCCAGCTCTTCCCTGAGGAAAGTGTTAGCCAGCAGTATGCAGTGGATAGGCAAATGAGTTGATCGCTGAAACAAACGAGAGTTAATGTGTGTCTAATTGAACAGAACATGGAGAGCAACCTAACATACATACACAGAGACAGGAAGCCTTGTTAACTTACCTTCATTTAACTAACTCAAACTTACTCTAAATAGCTCTGACTAATTCTAACTCTAGCTCTCACCAACTGTCACCAACAACAACACAAAATCTGGATTAAATATTAATATATTATTAGGGTTAGGATAATTCTTCCCTGAAAATATGACGAGAATGTCTGAGTTACATGATCATTAATGACATGCACTGGTGACACGACAACACCTTATCGTTGATCTTGCTTACTTCCTTGAACTTTGTACGATAGCTGTGCAAAAACACACAACCCTACATGAGGTGTGTGATGAGAGATTGTTTAGTTTTCATCAAAGAATGTTCAGTATGTCACCAACCCATATGGGGAACTGGTATTTCTCTGACAAGATAACGGGCAGCAGAAGCATGTTCTATTGTAAATGTGAGAATATTTCAGAGAAAATTAAAGAGAAAATGTGTGGGAAAAAATGTAAAAAAAAAAATATATAAAAAACGTACTGTTTCTACGAGGCCACAAGAATGGGAATTTCCTTATTGTGGTGGAAAAGTTCATTCCAGACGTACACTACCGTTCAAAAGTTTGGGGTCACTTAGAAATGTCCTTGTTTTTGAAAGAAAAGCAATTTTTTTGTCCATTAAAATAACATAAAATTGATCAGAAATACATTGTTAATGTTGTAAATTACTATTGTAGCTGGAAACGGCTGACTTTTAATGGTATATCTACATAGGTGTACAAATTTGATTATGGGGGGAGGTGTTGCTGTATATATTCAGAGCCATATCCCTGTAATGCCTATAGAATATGTTATGTCAAGTGTTATTGAAGTGTTGTGGTTGCAGGTTCACTTGGCACTAAAGCCTTTTCGTTTGGGGTGTTGCTGTAGACCACCAAGTGCTAACAGTTAGTATCTAAATAATATGTGTGAAATGCTTGATAGTGTATGTGAAGTAAACAGAGAGGTCTACTTTCTTGGGGACCTGAATACTGACTGGTTTTCATCAAGCTGTCCGCTCAAGAGGAAGCTTCTCACTGTAACCAGTGCCTGTAATCTGGTTCAGGTTATTAATCAACCTACCAGGGTGTTTACAAACACTACAGGAACAAGATCATCCACATTTATAATATTACTGTAGAACTTTGGATGCAGTGATCACAATATACAATATAGTGGCTACATCCAGGAAAGCCAAAGTTCCAAAAGCTGGGCCTAAAATAGTGTATAGGAGATCATACAAAAGAGTTTGCTGTGACTCTTGTGGATGACGTTAAACATATTTGTTGGTCTGTGATTAATAAGGAGCATCCAGATGCGGCACCTGATGAATTTATGATTATTGATAAACATGCACCTCTTAAGAAACTGACTGTTAGAACTGTTAAGGCTCAATTGATTGATGAGGAATTGAAAAACTGTTTGGTTGAAAGAGATGGAGCAAAAAGAGTGGCTAATATGACTGGCTGACTTAATGCAAATTGAGAAATTATGTGACTAAACTCAACAAAAAGAACAAGAAACTGTATTATGAAGCTAAGATCAATGATATAAAGAATGATGGGCAGAAAGACAAATTAAACTCCATCTTTCATCGAATCAGATGGCTTATTCATCACAAAACCATTTGATGTTGCCAATTACTTTAATGATTACTTCATTGGCAAAGCGGGCAAACTTTTGCAAACAGGAAATGCCAACAACGAACAGTGAGCCATCGTATTCATGCGTAAAAAAACTAATAATTAAATAAAATCAGTGCAAGTTTGAATTTTGTAAAGCTAGTGTGGGAGAGGTGGAATAATTATTGTTATCGATCAATAATGACACCTCCTGGCATTGACAACAGATGGAAAGCTACTGGGGATGGTAGCTGGCTCTATAGCCACTCATATCTGTCATATCTTTAATCTGAGCCTAGAGAAAAGTCTTTGTCCTCAAGCCTGGAGGGAAGCCAAAGTAATTCCACTACCCAAGAGTGGTGAAGCAGCCTTTACTGATTCTAACAGCAGACCAATCAGCTTGCTGCCAGCTCTTTGCTGTTTGACCAAATACAATGCTATTTCTCAGTAAACAAATTAACAGACTTTCAGCATGCTTATAGCGAAGATAACTCAACATGTACTGCACTGACACAAATTACTGATGACTGGTTGTGAGAAATTGATAATAAGAAGATTGTGGGAGCTGTACAGTTAGATTTCAGAACAGCCTTTGATACTATTGACCATAACCTGTTGTTAAAAAAACATACAGTCGAAGTCGGAAGTTTACATACACTTAGGTTGGAGTCATTAAAACTCGTTTTTCAACCACTCCACAAATTTCATGTTAACTTCTTAGGGAGCGGCTGCAGAGGAGACGGTTTTGGAGAGTCTGGCGTGCCCAAAGTAAAATGTCTGCCATTCAGGCCCAGAAAATAGGATATGCACATAATTAGTACTATTGGATAGGAAACACTCTGAAGTTTCTAAAAGTGTTAAAATAATGTATGTGAGTATAACAGAAGTGATATAGCAGGCGAAAACCCAAGGAAAATCCATACGGATTTGCATTTTTTTTTGTAAATGACCTTTTTCTCCATTGTGGCTATTAATTTCTCTGTTTTGTAGGACTGAGACTGCAGTATCTATGTCTTCCACAGGATGTCAACAGTCTTTAGACAAGGTTTCAAAACAATAGGGCTAAAGGGAAGCGTATAGAAGAAGAATTACTGAAGGAAGAGAAATACTTTTTTCGGTCACGAGAACGAGAGCGCGCCTCACTTTATTTTCCTTTCTTATAAGTCAGGCTACAATCCAGTTGAAATATTATAGTAAATATACATAAAATGATACCTAAGGAAACATAAAAAATGATGTTTGATTTGTTTGGAGAAATATGATAGGTATAATTTGAACACGTTCTCTTCACGGTTCTATGGGCGACTTGACGGTGGATTTTATGAACATAACGCGCCAACCAAACTGAGATTTATGGATATAATAAATGACTTTTTCTAACAAAAGAAGCATGGATTGTCTTCGTTGGACACTTGGGAAGCCCTCAGCAGAAGTTCATCAAAGGTAAGCGATTTTATATTAGTGATTTTATGCATTTTGTGAGACCTACATTGGTTATGGATTTATGCTAATGAGTAAAATATGAGAGGGGTTATCCTCAAACAATCAAATGTTGTGCTTTCGCCATAAAGCCTTTTTGAAATCTGACAACGCTGTGATATTGCCAAAGATCAGAGCTTTGATGACTATGCAACACTTGTATATTGATGAATGTTTAATAATTCAACTTTTGGATTTTGAATTTGGCGCCTTACATTTCACCGGGTAGTGTCCCACTGCTCCCTAAGTAGTTAAAAGAAAGTGGTGATCCTAACTGAGCTAAGACAGGGAATTTTTACTTGGATTAAATGTCAGGAATTGTGAAAAACTGAGTTTAAATGTATTTGGATAAGGTGTATGTAAACCTCCGACTTCAACTGTATGTGTTATGGCTTTTCAGCCTCTGCCATATCGTGGATCCAGAGCTATCTATCTAATAGAACTCAAAGAGTTTTCTTTAAAGGAAGTTCCTCTATTGTCAAACATGTAAAGTGTGGTGTACCGCAGGGCAGCTCTCTAAGCCCTCTACTCTTTTCTATTTTTACCAATGACCTGCCACTGGCATTAAACAAAGCATGTGTGTCCATGTATGCTGATGATTCAACCATATACGCATCAGCAACCACAGCTATGAAGTCACTGAAACCCTTAACAAAGAATTGCAGTCTATTTTTGAATGGGTGGCCAGTAATAATCTGGTCTTGAACATCTCTAAAACTAAGAGCATTGTATTTGGTACATATCCTTCCCTAAGTTCTAGACCTCAGCTGAATCTGGTAATGAATGGTGTGGCTGTTGAACAAGTTGAGGAGACTAAATTACTTGGCGTTACCTTAGATTGTAAACTGTCATGGTCAATACATATAGATTCAATGGTTGTAAAGATGGGGAGAGGTCTGTAATAAAGAGATGCTCTGCTTTTTTGACACCACACTCCAAAAATCAAGTCCTGCAGGCTCTAGTTTTGCCTTATCTTGATTATTGTCCAGTCGTGTGGTTGAATGCTGCAAGGAAAGACCTAGTTAAGCTGTAGTTGGCTTAGAACAGAGCGGCATGTCTTGCTTTTCATTGTAATCAGAGGGCTAATATAAATACTATGCATGCCAGTCTCTCTTGGCTAAGAGTTGAGGAGAGACTGACTGCATCACTTCTTTTTATAAGAAACATTAATGTGTTGAAAATCCCAAATTGTTTGCATAGTCAACTTACACACAGCTCTGACACACATACCTACCCCACCAGACATGCCAACAGGGGTATTTTCACAGTCCCCAAATCCAGAACAAATTCAAGAAAGTGTACAGTATTACATAAAGCCACTATTGAATGGAACTCCGTTCCATCTCATATTGCTCAAACGAACAGCAAACCTGGTTTCAAAAAACAGATAAAGCAACACCTCACGGCACAACGCCACTCCCCTATTTGACCTTGATAGTGTGTGTGTGTGTGTGTATGTATTCATATGTAGGCTACGTGTGCCTTTAAAAAATGTTTGATGCAGTTCTGTCCTTGAGCTGTTCTTGTCTATTAATGTTTTGTATTATGTCATGTTTCATGTCAACCCCAGGAAGAGTAGCTGCTGCTTTTGCAACAGCTAATGGGGATCTTAAAAAATACCAAATTACCAAAATTACGGGCTATTATGTGCAGATGGGTTAGAAAATAAATATGTTTAATCCATTTTGAATTCAGGCTGTAATGCAACAAAATGTCAAGAGGCGTGAATACTTTCTGAAGGCACTGTACATAACAGTGCTCTGCAAACTTTATTATCTTAAGCATTGTGGTATCACTGTGCTACTCAATCAACCAACACTACCATAAACTCTATTCCAAAAATAATCCCTTTTCACAACCGTCCTTCTTTTTCCCTGTAGATCTAAGGAAGCACAGGAAGCAAGGGTGTCCACAGCATCTCAGAATAGGAACAAGGGTTGTTTTAGGTCCAAATCAGAAAAATAAAGGAAATTAGGGATAGGAGACAAAGGAATGTCCTTTGGACAATAACAAGAGGTTTGTCAGATACCCATTGAGGCGGTTCACAATAGCCAGTCATTTCACAACATGGACTCCTAGAAAACACACTGGCTCTGTTACAAAATGCAAAAGCATTAGGGAAACTTCTAGATCTTAACTATGCATTGTTGGAAAAGGACCCGCAAGTAAGCATTTCACTTACACCTGTTGTTTACGAAGCATGTGACAAATAGATGGGCTGTGTTCGAAAGAGCATAATGGTGCTCATTGTTGGGCTAAATGTGACACATAGTGACCCCTAAGTTCAACTCTATAAACTTCTGTGGTATGCTCTCTCTATTTAACTCTAAAGTTTAATTAGAACAATGGATACCTGTGCATTTGAGAAATTCAGCAATACAATTAAAGTTACATGACAAGTGTCAAATCTACCACCTTTCAACACTACATCAAAATCTAATTACAATTCCATTTACACAACATTAGACTATGCTAGAGAGGGCCTCCATGAAAGTCAAAATTGAACCGCTTTTACGTTTGTCCTGGAAAGCAGGGAGGCGTTAGCTACAATCACAGAGTGTGAGCAGCATGTGGAGCTGAAAACTATTTGAGAGAAATTCCATCATTATACCTAAAACCTTTCTGAGTGATCTAAGTGGAGACGCATATTGTACCGAGGTAAAATGTCAAGTGCTCTTCAGAGGCAAAATGTTCCCCTAGCTGTCAAATGACCAACCTGCCTCGAATCCTAGTGACAACCAACACCTCCCTCTACAGGTAGGACTTGGACATGTTGAGTTGTCTGGAAACAAAATGCTTCTAAGTTCTGAAAAATCCTGCAGTGCCTGTAGCAGGTGAAACAATGGTAAACATTTGCTGCTGGTATATTCATATCAAATCTTTCCACAGCTCTGACATTGAATGAGAGATACAAAGAAGTGACATTACCATGCTGCCAAATAAAACAGTAACACATTTTCTTTAAAACAAGGAGGACCAAGACAATCATAAGATTTTGTTCTATTGAACATGCCATCACATTAAATGCATTGTACTTTTACAAACAGTCCATTGGTCTTTCTTGTTTTTGTTAACCAATTAACCCCTTAACCAAATATTCCCTTCATTCTATAAAGATCTACTAGTATATCTGTCCTTTATTCAACAGTAAAATGGTTGATGCCCTTACCTTTCCCTGTGGGGAAGAAGCACTCCATCTCCACGCTGCTGCGGGAGTGGGAGATACAGAGGGCCGAGCTGGGCACCAGGCCCTCCTGAGGGGGGGCTTCGGTCGGTGGTTCGCACCAGACACCAGCCGGGGCGGTCACTGGGCCTCTCCAGCAACTCCACCGTCTGACCCGTCTGGAGGCTGAGCTCGCTGGAACAACCTGCTGTGAAGTCCTGCAGCACCACCGTCAATTCACAGCCCCCCGGAGAGCTGAGAGAGAGACAGGGAGAGAGAACAGTGAGTTATATAGTCTTAAAAACAAGGCGGGTCTTTCGCACAAATAATACTATTATCATGGCAGAGAAAAGGAAAGAGTTCACAGCTCAGGTTGTTTTCATGCATATGCCCATAGCACTCCATTAAACTAATATCTGAATACGCTTCACTGTCATAACCACACAGGGCTTTTCATTTTTTTATTTAACCTTTATTTAACTAGGCAAGTCAGTTAAGAACAAATTCTTATTTACAATGACGGCCTACCGGGGAACAGTGGGTTAACTGCCTTGCTCAGGGGCAGAACGCCAGATTTCTTTTGGTCACCTTGTCAGCTCGGGGATTCGATACAGCAACTGTTCGATGACTAGCCCAACACTCTAACCACTAGGCTACCTGCTTGACCTACACTGGAACCTGAGCTGTGAGCTTTCCAGGGAATAGGGTGCCATGTGGGACAGCATATTATAATCATTACAGATAATTACGAATGAATTGTGAATAATGATGAGTGAGAAAGTTAGATGCACAAATATCATTCCCCCCCAGAACAGCTAACCTCTCACCATACCAATAACAGCATTTTTTAGGGGTATGATATTTAATCCTCTACCTTTCTAACTCATCATTATTCACAATTCATTAATGATTATCCTCAATCATGGTAGCATCCACTATAATGTAGTGTGTTCTGAAACATATTCTATTCTTATTTACAATAAAAGTGATTCCAAAATGATACAATACATTATTTACCATTCATTTCTATTGGGCACAACATAGCAGAAACACAACCAAAACAAATTGAAAATGCATCCAACAAATTTGTAGAGTCACAAGCTTGATGTAGTCATTTAATATTAGGAATATGGGACCAAATACTAAACCTTTGACAATATTTAATAAACTATAAGTGAATTTGTCCAAATACTTATACCTTGAATTGGGGGGACTAGATACAGTTGAAGTCAGAAGTTTACATACACCTTAGCCAAATAAATGTAAACTCAGTTTTTCACAATTCCTGATATTTAATCATAGTAAAAATTCCCTGTCTTAGGTCAGTCAGGATCACCACTTTTTTTTTTAAGAACGTGAAATGTCAGAATAATAGTAGAGAGAATGATTTATTTCAGCTTTAATTCCTTTCATCACATTCCCAGATGGTCAGAAGTTTACATACACTCAATTAATATTTGGTAGCATTGCCTTTAAATTGTTTAACTTGGGTCAAACTTTACAGGTAGCCTTCCACAAGCTTCCCACAATAAGTTGGGTGAATTTTGGCCCATTCCTCCTGACA
The DNA here is from genome assembly GCA_030435695.1 of Brachymystax lenok tsinlingensis. Taxonomy (NCBI): domain Eukaryota; kingdom Metazoa; phylum Chordata; class Actinopteri; order Salmoniformes; family Salmonidae; genus Brachymystax; species Brachymystax lenok. The sequence continues at coordinate 40,083,737 of CM059785.1, read as the reverse complement.
GAGCTGGTGTAACTGAGTCAGGTTTGTAGGCCTCCTTGCTCGCATATGCTTTTTCAGTTCTGCCCACAAATGTTCTATAGGATTGAGGTCAGGGCTTTGTGATGACCACTCCAATACCTTGACTTTGTTGTCCTTAAGCCATTTTGCCACAACTTTGGAAGTATGCTTGGGGTCATTGTCCATTTGGAAGACCCATTTGCGACCAAGCTTTAACTTCCTGGCTGATGTCTTGAGATGTTGCTTCAATATATACACATCATTTTCCTTCCTCATGATGCCATCTATTTTGTGAAGTGCACCAGTCCCTCTTGCGGCAAAGCACCCTCACAACATGATGCTGCCACCCCCGTGCTACACGGTTGGGATGGTGTTCTGCAGCTTGCAAGTCTACCCTTTTTTCCCTCCAAACATAATAATGGTCATTATGGCCAAACAGTTCTATTTTTGTTTCATCAGACCAGAGGACATTTCTCCAAAAAGTACAATCTTTGTCCCCATGTGCAGTTGCAAACCGTAGTCTGGCTTTTTTATGGCGGTTTTGGAGCAGTGGCTTCTTCCTTGCTGAGGCTTTCAGGTTATGTCGATATAGGACTCGTTTTACTGTGGATCTAGATTATTTTGTACCCGTTTCCTCCGGCATCTTCACAAGGTCCTTTGCTGTTGTTCTGGGATTGATTTGCACTTTTCGGACCAAAGTACGTTCTTCTCTAGGAGACAGAACACCAGTCCCGGAACACTCCTTCCTGAGCGGTATGACGGCTGCGTGGTCCCATGGTGTTTATACTTGCTTACTATTGTTTGTACAGATGAAAGGTGTACCAGGCGTTGAAAATTGCTCCCAAGGATGAACCAAACTTGTGGAGGTCTACCATTTTTTTTCTGAGTTCTTGGCTGATTTCTTTTGATTTCCCCATGATGTCAAGCAAAGAGGCACTGAGTTTGAAGGTAGGCCTTGAAATACATCCACAGGTACACCTCCAATTGACTCAAATTTTGTCAATTAGCCTATCAGAAGCTTCTAAAGCCATGACATCATTTTCTGGAATTTTCCAAGCTGTTTAAAGGCACAGTCAACTTAGTGTATGTAAACTTCTGACCCACTGGAATTGTGATACAGTGAATTATAAGTGAAATAATCTGTCTGTAAACAATTGTTGGAAAAATTACTTGTCATTCACAAAGTAGATGTCCTAACCGACTTGCCAAAGCTATAGTTTGTTAACAAGAAATTTGTGGAGTGGTTGAAAAACAAGTTTTAATGACTCCAACCTAAGTGTACGTAAACTTCCGACTTCAACTGTACATAAAGTGATTTCATTTCTACGATAAAACGGTAGTAGAAATGTACTGTTACCTCATAAAACATTTGATCTCAAATACAAAATGCTGGAGTATAGCGCCCCCAAAAAATGTTTTGCTTCTCTGTCCAAATAAATACATAGGAGAGTATCAGTTCAACACAGTTGACCTCATCATGAACTCATTATCAGTATCAGAGCTCAGCTCAGCTTAGTTTCTAGAAAGAGAAGTCATGCCGTCATATTTAGCAGGTTAGCCGTGTTTGTCACAAATCTTGTACTGGAGGCAGCTCTGCAGAGTGATCACTGGATGGCACAGCCACAAAGTCTTAAAATCAGACTTTAAACCTTTACTCTAACCTAAACCCTAACCACACTGCTAACCCTAATGCCTAAACCTAACCTTAAATTAAGACCAAAAAACTCATTTTAGTTTGTTTACAATATAGTCAATTTTGACTTTGCATCTGGCACATCTAGTGGAAATTGCTCAGTTCAGCCTCCAAGGCAAGATTCAACCTGCTCATATTTATACCCACTAAATGACTCAACTGGATGGGATTATATGACTATGTTAGTGAAGTGTGGTAACAAACGGACACATATAGGCTATATCTCATGGCTGTCTGGTGAAAATAGCGACCCCGTTTGACCAGGGCCTATAGAGCTCTGGTCAAAAGTAGTGCACTATATAGGGAATAGGGTGCCATTTGGGACGCAACCTATGGGAACTCTACATGAGGAAACGGTTGTAGCACTATACCAGTTTGATCGATGAGAGTCATAAATGACTGCAGGCTCCCATTTATGAGGAAATCCCTAGTCCTCTATGATTATTAATGTTCTCTGGCTGAGGAAGATTATCTCTGGTTTCACAATCATCATCAAGCTAGCAGCCAATTGGAAGTCAGTAAATCTCCAACCTTGCACCTTGGGGAATGAAAATAGGATAGGATCAATCCTCAGGCTGTCACTTACAGTCAACTCAACACTTCCTCATCTGCTCAGACGCTCTACTCTGCCAAGACGCTCTACTCTGGTCCCATATTCATAGCACACAATGACTACATCAAACTTGTGATTCGACAAACTTGTTGGATGCATGTTCTGTTTGTTTTGGTTGTGTTTCAGATTATTTTGTGCCCAAAAGAAATTAATGGAAAATAGTGTTATTTTGAAGTCACTTTTAATGTAAATAAGAATAGATTCTAGACTCTTCTACATTAATGTGAATGCTACCATTAGTATGGATAATCCTGAATGATCGTGAATAATGATGAATGAGAAAGATAGACGGACCAAATACTAAACTTTTTACTACTTTAATACACAAGTGAATTTGTCCCAATACTTTTGGTCCCCTAAAATGGGGGGGCTATGTACAAAAAAGTGCTGTAATTTCTAAACGGTTCACCTGAAATGGATGAAAATACCTTTAAGCTACAGCTGACAGTCTGCACTTGTATTATTTCAAATCCAAAGTGCTGGAGTAGAGAGCCAAAACAACAATAATTGTGTAAATTGTCCCAATACTTTCGGAACTCACTGTATATCAAGATAGACCACCCACAGCTTTCTGGAAGCATCTTCAGGCTATGCATCTCTCGTTGCATTGTTTCCCCCCCATTTCCATATTCCCATTTCTGACCACTGAGGATCACTGAGCCAAAACATGTGCTTCATTAAAGAGCTCACTATTATTAGAAATGGCACTGTAAGCCCCAGTTAAGTTACATGGATATGGCAAACAAAGACTGTTTTCAAGGGCAAAACACTTAGTGTATTACATTGTCTATAGCAAAAAAAAAAACACATCGTCCAGTTTCCCCAGATACTGATGTACAGTGGGGAAAAAAAGTATTTAGTCAGCCACCAATTGTGCAAGTTCTCTCACTTAAAAAGATGAGAGAGGCCTGTAATTTTCATCATAGGTACACTTCAACTATGACAGACAAAATGAGGAAAACAAATCCAGAAAATCACATTGTAGGATTTTTTATGAATTTATTTGCAAATTATGGTGGAAAATAAGTATTTGGTCAATAACAAAAGTTTATCTCTATACTTTGTTATATACCCTTTGTTGGCAATGACAGAGGTCAAACGTTTTCTGTAAGTCTTCACAAGGTTTTCACACACTGTTGCTGGTATTTTGGCCCATTCCTCCATGCAGATCTCCTCTAGAGCAGTGATGTTTTGGGGCTGTTGCTGGGCAACACGGACTTTCAAAGATTTTCTATGGGGTTGAGATCTGGAGACTGGCTAGGCCACTCCAGGACCTTGAAATGCTTCTTACGAAGCCACTCCTTCGTTGCCCGGGCGGTGTGTTTGGGATCATTGTCATGCTGAAAGACCCAGCCACGTTTCATCTTCAATGCCCTTGCTGATGGAAGGAGGTTTTCACTCAAAATCTCACGATACATGGCCCCATTCATTCTTTCCTTTACACGGATCAGTCGTCCTGGTCCCTTTGCAGAAAAAACAGCCCCCAAAGCATGATGTTTCCACCCCCATGCTTCACAGTAGGTATGGTGTTCTTTGGATGCAACTCAGCATTCTTTGTCCTCCAAACACGACGAGTTGAGTTTTTACCAAAAAGTTCTATTTTGGTTTCATCTGACATTCTCCCAATCCTCATCTGGATCATCCAAATGCTCTCTAGCAAACTTTAGGCGGGCCTGAACATGTACTGGCTTAAGCAGGGGGACACGTCTCGCACTGCAGGATTTGAGTCCCTGGCGGCGTAGTGTGTTACTGATGGTAGGCTTTGTTACTTTGGTCCCAGCTCTCTGCAGGTCATTCACTAGGTCCCCGTGTGGTTCTGGGATTTTTGCTCACCGTTCTTGTGATCATTTTGACCCCACGGGTGAGATCTTGCGTGGAGCCCCAGATCGAGGAAGATTATCAGTGGTCTTGTATGTCTTCCATTTCCTAATAATTGCTCCCACAGTTGATTTCTTCAAACCAAGCTGCTTACCTATTGCAGATTCAGTCTTCCCAACCTGGTGCAGGTCTACAATTTTGTTTCTGGTGTCCTTTGACAGCTCTTTGGTCTTGGCCATAGTGGAGTTTGGAGTGTGACTGTTTGAGGTTGTGGACAGGTGTCTTTATACTGATAACAAGTTCAAACAGGTGCCATTAATACAGGTAATGAGTGGAGGACAGAGGAGCCTCTTAAAGAAGAAGTTACAGGTCTGTGAGAGCCAGAAATCTTGCTTGTTTGTATGTGACCAAATACTTATTTTCCACCATAATTTGCAAATAAATTCATTAAAAATCCTACAATGTGATTTTCTGGATTTTTTTTCCTCATTTTGTCTGTCATAGTTGAAGTGTACCTATGATGAAAATTACAGGCCTCTCTCATCTTTTTAAGTGAGAGAACTTGCACAATTGGTGGCTGACTAAATACTTTTTTTCCCCACTGTATATATATTTTTTAAAGCATGCTCAATGGAAACTCTTTATTGAAATAGGGTTTTAGTCCAGGAATAGGCTTAATTTGTGTCTGGGAAACCGGCCCACAGTTCAATGGTATATCTGCCTGACTGCAGAATCTAATACACACCTCTCAGCTCAATAGGCTGACTAATATGCCCACAGCACTGATAAGAGGCATGACTCATGTCCGAACTCTACCATCAACAGTTCACACCCAGTGCATAACAGGACTGAGTTCACAGAGTCAACAGAAAGCTCTAGGTTAAAGTTGACCATAGGTAGAGATCTAGGATCAGTTTCTAATCTTAACCATTAGTGGGGAAATGCAAAAATGACCCAAGATCAACATCTAGGGGCAACTTCAACCTACTCCCCATGGGTGAAAGTAGATTTTATTTCTTACCGCTTCGGGACCTACTAGCATTTTTTATGTGTCTCATCATAGAATTAGATATAGAATCCCTATTAATTTAATATGATCTCTGTCGGCCCAGTAAATATTTGCCATGGAATGTTGATCATGTATTACATTTTAACGTGGCATAAACACAACCAGTCTTGATGTTTTCATCTGATTGTCAAACAATCACTTCAAAAAGCGCTCCTGTTGGCTACCCGCACATGTTTGTCCACTCACAAAATAACAACAGCATTCAAACAGTGCACTGGGCACCCGCAATTTGATGAATGGAAAGAGACATCGGTTACAAAAACCTAAACTTGTAAAGACATTTCGCCGATTCTCATTAGGCCCACTACACTTGTAACCTGAATTGATGTGTCCACTGCTGTACGCGCACATCTTTTTCTCGGCCACTTATATCCGACTTGGCAAAATGTGTGTGTTCTCGTCGAACCACAATGCAATTTGGAGTGTCAAGTCAGTTCGGTCATTTTCATGCAGCTGTCCTGCAGCAGGCTAATGTTAAACAATGGTGCAATTGCCTATAGTTTTCTTAGCATTTTGTTTTAATTACTGTGATAGGCTCACGTTTTACCGGGACGCCGTAGCGGACCGGCTTACTTTCACCCCTGCCCTATTGGCCCTGAGAGCAGAGGGAACTCTGCGAGGTGCATGCTTGACCATCTGGTCAGAGGTAACTTTGCAATGTACATGGTTGGCCATCTGGTCAGAGGTAACGCTGAGGTAACTCCTGGTTGGCCATCTTGTCAGAGGTAACTCTGCGAGGTGCATGGTTGGCCATCTGGTCCCAGCTGTAAAATCCATGAGTGCAAGTGGGGATCAGACAGCCTGGGCCTCTCCTCTTCCTGTCTACCATCTTTCACTTAATACTCCAGCATGATGTCATGTATGTTTACTCTCAACTACAGCACCACCTCAGTGTCTGTCCTTACAGGATCCAGCCTGAAGATTCCCCTGGGTACAGATCTAGGATCAGCTTCCTCTCCCCCGATCCTAACCTTAACCATTAGTGGGTGAAATACAAACTGGCCCAAGATCAGTGTTTCACAACATGAGAATAATACCTATATGATTCTCCCAACATATTTTATAGAGCAGCTAGCTGCAGGATCTGTGTTTCACCCTCTCTCCTAAATCAAATAACCTCCCTGTGTTCCAAAGTGAACTGACCTCTCATTAAGTGGTGTCTTACATTGAAACTGTACTCAAAGGAGTTAATTTTACAAAAACAAACAGCCTGCAGAAGAATCTCTTGTTACTATAGTGATAAATACTTGTTCGTAATACATCCCATAATTGTTTTGTGGTGGGCTTTGTACCATCAGTTGGTTTTAAATTGGCGAGCAGCAAAACAGACCTCCACATGATTAATTACGTCTAATTAGTAGAATAACAACTGCCAGTAACTCAGCCTAATTATCGTTGTGACCAAAATGAAATATGATTGGAGCTGGACAGTTAAGGGGGATCACAGTATGCATACATAGGACACAAGGTCAGATTCTTGTGAAATTTCATTGAGGGAGACTGTTTCATGGCCATTGTAAAAGAGACTAAATAAAAACAAACATTTCATGATGGCATGCAACAATAAGATCCCTTAATTGGGTCTAAATAGAGTTCCTATTTTAACCTCTCCAGCAAAGCCACCTGGAAAAATAGCAATGTGTTATGAGCCAGGGATAACACAGTGTGGTAGAATCGTGTGGGTGTCAGTGACGAATCTTCCAGAACAATAAGGGTGTGCCCTCTGTTTTCAAGAGTTACAAAAAACAAGGGGTGAGTCCCACATGGCACCATATTCCCTATTTCATGCACTACTTTTGACCAGGGCCCATACAGCTCTGGTCAAAAGTAGTGCACCACATAGGGAATTAGTGTGCCATTTGAGACGAGCTCAAGGAGTAGGGGTTAGAGCATTATATTTAAACCACTTCATTTTATGGCAAATAAAACCAACTTTTGTTTGAGACATTACCCCATTTGGAACAGCCCAAAACATTGAGACCCAAGTAAAAAGCATAAATACAGGACTCTTCAAATGTTCACTCCATCTCCATAAATAACCCACCGAGGACAACATTTGACTCAGTGTGTTGAGATGCAGAGGGAGACAGTGAGGGAGACAGTGAGTAAGAGAGACAGTGAGTGCGTGAGTACGTGAGAGAGAACCCAGTCTGGGTCTAAATAGCGTGGATGTCAGAGCCGTGCCGACTAAGGGGAACAGGAAATTGTAGTGTCTGAGTTTCCAGGGCTGTGGCGGAACCCATCCAAGACTAACGTTTCGTCATTATAGGGCATTTATATTAAAAGGAGTTGCAACTTTTCGAATTATGTCAACTAATCATAGGGGTTTGGGTGAAGACAGAGGAGAAACAGACAAATAATTATAACTCACCAAATCATCCCAGCAATGCGAGTGATGTCCATTTTTCAGTTGTTAATTAGCTGAATTAATTATATGAATCAACTACTGTGCCAGCGAGTATTCTGCAATATTGTTCAAAGGGAGGTCATTGCAAGCCAAGCAACTTCTCTATAGTATGATAAGAAACAGTGCAAACATTCACAATTAATAATCAACATCTCCATGTTCCATGTGCAATGCTTTGACAATGAGTACTAAAAAGTTAAGTAAATCAAGGTCTTCTGAATGCAAATAGCACCCTATTTCCTAAAGGAACTGGTTAAAAGTAGTGCACTGAATAGGGTGTCATTTGGGACATGGAAGGAGGCTTCACGGTACAATGGAGCTGACATGACATGAGCCCTCTGTCCCCCAGCACAGTTTTGTCCATGAAATGTCAGCAGCTGTTGGGTCTAAGCTGCAGCAAGCAGCAGATGTGGCAGGCGTCGGCAATGGTCGGTATTGTCCCAAATGGCACCCTATTCCCTATATAGTGCACTACTTTTTACCAGAGCCACTCTGTGTACAGAATAGGATGCCATTTGGGACGCAGACCTCATCTCCCCTCGACACCATCTGCACGGTATCAGGTCACCTCCACCAGGGGGGAGACAGGGCCCGTTGCTAAGAGATCTCCAGGTCAGCCAGAGATGCGGTCGAGCCTCTCACAAGGTACACACGTCAAATAATGCTCCCTCAGGGTCGTATTCATTAGGACACACCACCACACAACGTTTTGCAACGGAAGGGTTTTGTATTGGACAAGTTCAGGTAGTCCTTCCTTATTCCATTTGTTGCCTCATGAATACCGGCCACAGAGTCTTTGTGATGGAGATTGCTTTTCCTCGTGGGTGTTTCGATACATTTTTATTATGATTCAGAAGCAAGGCTGGGAGTCCATAAAGAACAAACGTAACACAAATTATGTACAATTGACAAACTAAATATATTCAAACTTAACTGAATTGGAACTTGGCCTAAAAGACAATTAGACTAGAAAGAATATACATTGGTGAGGGGGTAAATGCGATACTCAGCACTGCTGGAGTGGTCAGGCTTTTTTAGTAGCGTTGAGTGGGGCTGTGACGGTCATGGAATTGTGGATGATGCGATCTCCATCAACAACAAAAAACCTCCTCTCTAAGTCAACGATGGCATAATGGGTGGACTGGTGGCCACTGCGAGTGAACCCATAGGATCAAAGCAGGAAGTAAAATACGTGCTGTGATTTGTTGATTCAACAAGAATCGACCGAGTTAGGGGAGGGTTTGGCTGGCTGGGATGTCCTTGTCCCATCGCGCTCTAGCAACTCCTGTGGTGGGAGTGCACTCTGACATGGTCGCCAGTTGGACGGTGTTTCCTCCGACACATTGGTGCGGCTGGCTTCCGGGTTAAGCGAGCAGTGTGTCAAGAAGCAGTGCGGCTTGGCAGGGTCGTGTTTCTCAGACGAAGCATGGCTCTCGACCTTCGCCTCTCCCGAGTCCGTACGGAAATTGCAGCGATGGGACAAGACTGTAACTACCAATCTGATATCACAAAATTTGGGAGAAAACAGGAGAAAGAATACAAAAAAAAAAAAAAATCTAACAACGGCCTGCGGCTGAATCTAGATGCCTATCCCTGTTTTACAGTACATTTTTGCTCAGTAAACTTGGGGGGGGCAAATAAAATCACTCGCGGGCCATAGTATGACCTAATTTTGAATGCCAGCCGAGCCCTCCCTAAACAAACAGCCATTCCTTGTGTTTCAGTCATAAAGACATACACGTCTGCTGCATACTCATCTCAACACAGCCTCAATCCTCATTCTCTTAGACTATATGAACACAGACCTGGGTTAAAATGCTATTTGAAATCTGGAGCGTTTGCTTTAGCCTGCTTGGTAGTGCCAGGTGTGCAGGGTTTACACTGTTGGGACTTTTCGATCGGTTCCATTGCAACAGGCAAGCTTAATCAAGCACAGATACAGTATTTTAAATTATTTTAAACCAAGTCTGCGCATACACTCAGTAAAACAGTAGACAAGACACGCCACTATAGGGTTAATCTTCTGCAACCATGTCTTTAGCCACAGCCTAACATATCCCATAATTCAACATTTTGATCAGTTTTTAGAATTAAACTTTTCCTGACCAAGATGGATGTTTTTTTGTCATGTTGCTAGGCTGCCAATATCCATAATTCTATGTTCAGAACTGCACAGTGAGTCAGTAAGAACTGTCTCATTGAGGCAGTTTTAATAGCCTGCTTCCTTTGTCGACTGTCCCAGCCAGCCCTCTCAGTTTAACCATTAATCTGCTCTACTACTGGGACGTGAGGGAGGGAACTCCCTTTCAACACAGCAATGTGCTTCTTCTCAGTGCTCCGGCATAACATTTCAGCCATCTGACGTTAGCCACATTATTAACACATTTCATGTGACTCCAAATTGATTCCCATGAATGATATTGCTTATGTGGCGAGATGTCCATTTTTTCTACTATGGTGAATATGTGGAGAAGCTTACATACCTGTAATGTACAGTTTGGACTCTTGTGTGATTCAGACAGTAGAATTACAATCTTAAAGATCAAGATCAAGCAAAACATTAAATCAATAGATTCAACTAATTCATTTGGTAGGATTTAAAACTGCACAGCAGACAAGTGCCTGACAACATCTGGCAGGACTCCTTTGAAAATGACAAACGACCCGTAGCCCACACAACATTTTCTCTAAACGTCAAAGGTCTTTAAAAGATTCAAGGTACTTCGGTAGAGAAGCTAGGGTCTATTACTCACGCGACTGCTCTCCTTGAAGAGTTTAAAGCTCATCCACTTTGGCATGGTGTCTTTTTCTCTGCTCTCGCTCTCTCTCTCTGCGCTGCTGTGAGTTAAGCTCAGTTCAAGTAGCTCTGCCTTCTGATTGGTTGAGCCAGACAGGCAGGCACGCAGGCTGTACAGTAGTGTTTGTTATTATGACCCGTCTATACTACTCATAGTAAGCCTGTGGAACACTGGATACCACCAGCTGCTGTGGTGATCTACACTCTGACAGTATGTGTATGCTTGCTTGAGGGAGGGTGTGGCACCGCTAAGCCCAACTTGGCCCAAAGCTGACTCTTGGGGAGGGGGGAGAGAGAGAGAGAGAGAGAGAGAGAGAGAGAGAGAGAGAGAGAGAGAGAGAGAACCCTCCTCTCCCATCGGCGGAGCATGAGGCATCTTATGACTTATGGATGCAGCGGTGGCGATGGGAGAATAGCTTCATTATATGGTGAGACGGGGTGGAGGAGTCAACTTTTATTAATGGAGAGATGCACACAGCCTTGCCTTAGTGAATGAGCACAGCAACACATCCATGAGATGTGCAGCATGAGGGACAGAGGTCAAACACCCTTGTGAACTATGGGTCGTATTCATAAGTGCATACCGTCGTAAAATGATTTGCAATGGAAAACAAAAACAAGCCTTTCCTATTGGACAAGTTCAAGTAATCCCTCCCAGTTTCGGCCCATTTGCTTCCATTTTGTTCCTTGTGAATACGCACGCCCCTGTTGTACACCCAAAATAGTTATATTTTAGAAAACTGTTTTCATCATGTATCAATCTATTTTTTTTTTAAGTGTTGATGTTAGACTTAATACTCTATAATGCTCCATGGAGCCATGGGTTGGGTGGGTCTACAGGGAAAGTAGACACCGCCGAAAAATACACGTTGGAGACAGACGGCAGCAAGACAAGCCCAGGATGCAGCCTAGGCGTGCTTCCCAAATGTCAGCCTATTCCCTATGTACTGCGCTACTTTTGACCAGGGCCCATAGGGAATCCCATAGAGCTCTGTCCAAAAGTAGTGCACTATAGGGAATAGGGTGCCATTTGGATTGCAGACGAGCTCTTCCAGCTCCATGCAGGGTGAAAACAAATCCTCCCTCAGTGGCAGCCACAGCCACTGGGCCATAGCAGTGGGTGCGAGACAGGAGTCTGCATGTGTCTGTGCAGAGTGGCAAACTTTCAACTTGGATCAGACGAAGGCATTGGAAGGGCTTGGAAAGACCTCAAAACCAGTCTGTGGAAGAATTGACATGGCTCTGCTTGTGATATAACAACAGAGAGTAAAAAAAAAACTCATGACAGTCAGTCAGTGATACTTAGCCACTCAAATTAGTTCAAGTTTGGCATTATGAACTGTGATTTGTACTATCCAGCCTTCCCCTACCTATTCATAACAGCATAAGCAACATCGAAATATAGCTTATCGGACTTATCGCAATAAACTATAAGGGAGCTCCAGCACTGAGCCTTCCAAGAAGAGCAACAAGACAACACTCCCACCTCAAGACTGAATGAAATAATATTGTTGAGACAACCTCCAAGAGAAAGAAAGCAGTCCTAACTTTCAGGAAGAGCTGCAAACAACAGAGGAGAGTAGACATTGTGTTGTGTTCCAGAGATAAAAACAAGGCAAGAGTTCATGGAAAAACACACAAGAAGAAGCCCAGACACGACATACACAAACTAACAAACACACACACACACAAGGCTGTTCCATAAACTTCCCTCACATCAAGCCCATTCATCACCAGCCCAACTAAGCCATGTCACTCCATTTCTAGAGCCCTGTCTGTCTGTTGTGTGTGGCAGAGTGACATTTAGCAGTGGGGCAAAGCATGGCATGTGGGTGGACTGTGTGAAAAGGCCATAGAGTGTCACAAAAGCCTGGTCGGCCTCCCTCTCTGGCTGCATCCCAAATGGCAACATATTCCCTATTTAGTGTGATACTTTTGACCAGGGACCATGGGGAGGGTCAAAGCATGATCTTCCATCCAAAAGATAAGACAACAAACAGGCACAACTAGAGACAGCTTCACAACAGAACGCCCATCAGGGGCATGTTCAACAGAGTACAATGTTGTGGAACGTTCAGATAGAAATATATGAGGTATAACAACCATGTATTTTTGATATGTAGAATAAGGAATCATGTCAGCTCTATTTATTTCATTTCTATCTGGAACGTTTGACTACTGAATGTGGCCCAGCTTAACTCCCATACTAGCCAGCAGATCCAACACCTTACGCTTGCTTTCAGCTGCACTACAGGGTCAGACAGACTGTTTAAATTAAGACAGAGGAGCTGGCATGAGATATGGCTTAGAAAACTTACCTCAATCGAGGGATGAGAAATGCGTTGTACTCATTATCCCAACTGTTACACTGAGAAGATTCAATGACAATCTTCTCTGTGTAACAGTTGGTAGTGATGGGAAAAATAAGCTTCCTGAGGCACTGAGGTTTTCCAGTCAATTGTGTCAAAAACAGGTCCATTACTCAAGGCTTTGATCAACACAGCATACACTAGTGGCAGCTGCTGGTCAAAAGAATTTAGAACAGCCACATTATTATAGATGGACTTTTTTTGTCCTAGCAAACCAAATCAGGTGGATGTTGGACGAAACGAAGCTTCGGACATCATTGATCACGTGCTTCTGATAAAGTGATACAGGCATCGGCACACTGCTTCGAAGTACACTGCTTAGTGATTTTGACGCATGCCTTGAAGCTACAGTATCCAACGTAACATCACTAACAGTTAGGATAATGGGACATTACGGAGTACAACACATTTCCCATCCCTGGATTGATGTATATTTTCCAAGCCATATCTCACGCCGGCTCCGCAGTGTCTTAATTTAAGAAAATGGCCTGTCCGACCCTGTAGTGCTGCTGTAAGCAAGCGTAAGGTGTCGGATTTGCTGGCTACTCCCACACCAACAATACAGTGTATTCTAGCTCAAGAGACACCATTTAGCTGCAAAATAGTTTAAAATGATCCTTACTTTGATTTCATATGGTCCTTCATATGTTGAGTGAGGGCACATGCCCGCACAAAACCTTAACACACTTTTCATAGTTTCACATGATTGTTGTCTAACCTATTAGCATCTACATGGGGAGTCTAATCTCTAATGCCAGGCCACAGCCCCTGCTGCGAACATAAGAGAGGCCAGGGAAACCCTGTTTGTCAATCACCTCTCCATCATGTGACCTACAGGGGGCAGGGCTAGGGAGGAGTCAATTGGCCAGACTGACCACATTGCAAATGCGTGCCAGGTGTCATTATGCTACGATAAGTGTTTAACATATCAGCTAACCGCATAATTTAATTTAGCAACTCTATTCCCGACTGTTCAGTCGAAGACACGGCACACCACCGTTTGGTTTATGTAATGCAATGTCTGCAATGCGCAGTGCCTTCAGAAAGTATTCAAACCCCTTGACTTATTCCACATGTTGTTGTGTTACAGCCTGAATTCAAAATTCTACACACAATACCCCATAAAAAAAAGTTAAAACATATTTAATTTTTTTTGCAAATGTACTGAAAATGAAATACATTTGTATTCACACCCCCACACAATACTTTGTAGAAACACTTATGGCAGTGATTACAGCTGTTAGTCTTTCTGGGTACGTATCTAAGAGCTTTCCACACCGGGACTGTGCAACATTTGCCAATTATTATAGCTCTGTCAAATTGATTGTTGATAATTGCTAGACAACCATTTTCAGGTCTTGAAAATTTAAGTAAAAACTCGGCTATTCAGGAAGATTCACTGTCTTCTTGGTAAGCAACTCCAGTGTAGATTAGGCCTTGTGTTGTGAATTAATCTTTCTGGTGGAAAGCAGACTACAGCAGGTTTTCCTCTAGGATTTTGCCTGTGCTTAGCTCCATTCCGTTTATTTTTTTATCCTAGAAAAACTCCCCAGTTCTTAACAATTACAAGCATACCCATGACATGATGCAGCCACCACTATGCTTGAGCATATGGAGAGTGGTACTCAGTAGTGTGTTGTATTTCCATAACACTTTGTATTCAGGACAAAAAGTTAATTGCTTTGCCACATTTTTTGCAGTACTACTTTAGTGCCTTATTGCAAACAGGATGCATGTTTTGGAATATTTTTATTCTGTACAGCCTTCCTTTTTATTCTGTCAATTAGGTTAGTATTGTGGAGTAACTACAATGCTGTTGATCCATCCTCAGTTTTCTTATATCACAGCCATTAAACTCTAACTGTTTTAAAGTCACCATTGGCATCATGGTGAAATCCCTGATGGGTTTACTTCCTCTCCGGCAACTGAGTTAGGAAGTATGCTTGTAGTGACTGGGTGTATTAATACACCATCCAAAGTGTAATTAATAACTGTGGTGTGGTGTACAGAGATGAGGTAGTCATTGAACAATTATATTATTAAACACTATTATTGCAACTTATTAAGCACATTTTTACTCCTGAACTTATTTAGGCTTACCATAACAAAGGGGTTGAATACTTACTGACTCAAGACATTTCAGCTTTTCATTTTTAATGGTAAAACATTAAAAAAACTGAATTCAACTTTGACATTATGGGGTATTGTGTGTGGTCCGTTGACAAAAATATCAATGTAATCCATTTTAAATGCAGGCTGTAACACAACAAAATGTAGAAAAAGTCAAGGGGTGTGAATACTTTCTGAAGGCCCTGTAGGTGACCGATATCATTGTAACTTTCTTGTTTGTTTGATGCAATACACAATATACATCCCACAATTGTGAAATATGTGTGATGGTAATATCTTGTGTAGGCCTATTGGGAATAGAAGAGATGTTCCTGATGTCTTCCTACCTTATCACTGTCTACAGTGTTCTGGGAGGTCCTGGAGGCGATGGAGATGGTGTCTGGCTGGCTGCTGCCGTCACCCTGGCTGTCTGCATCCTCACCAGCATCCCTGGACACACACACACACACACACACACACACACACAGAGAGTTAAAAGGGATGTGACTCATCACTGTCTGTCTTGATGTTCATTTCTTGAAGGGGACGTATCTTATCTTTAGCCATGCTAATTTAAAAGACGGACCAAATCAAATTGAATGAGCCATACTGATCTATCAACTATGATTATTGTTTATTTGATTCTTGTTTATTCTTCCAGGTGTTGCTTATGTGGGTGCCTGCCAAGGCAGAGTGATGGGCCAGCTCACCTCTTGCTGTTGTTGCGTGGCTTGGCCGGGGTTTTGGGCATGTGGATGGGCTCTTTCAGC
This sequence comes from Brachymystax lenok tsinlingensis, assembly GCA_030435695.1. Lineage (NCBI taxonomy): Eukaryota > Metazoa > Chordata > Actinopteri > Salmoniformes > Salmonidae > Brachymystax > Brachymystax lenok. The sequence continues at coordinate 40,068,095 of CM059785.1, read as the reverse complement.
GCCCCCTTGAGGTGGATGATCCTCTCCTGGATCACCTCCCGGATGTTCTTGATCCATTCCTGCTTTGCTTCGATACTGGACGCCTGGGGAGGAGAGTGCGACACACCACATCACATTGATTGACCTTTTTGTATCCTCTGGCCTCTGTCACTTGAAGTTCACGAGAAGGTGTAGGCGTATAAAGGAGAAAAACTGCACTGTAACCCTGAAGCTGTTGCTGTGTAAACCATGCTTTCTGCAAGGCATGGCCCTTGCAGGCCTAGTCTTTAGGCAGACTATATTATATGTCACCTTTAATGGCCCTCAATGTCCTGAAAAATATAGAAGATCAGTAGAAGGCAGCTTTAAGAGACCTGGGCCAGTATTCACAAAGCGTCTCAGAGTAGGAGTGCTGATCTAGGATCAGGTCCCCCCTGTCCAAATAATCATATTCATTATGATCTAAAAGGGAAAACTGCCCTAAATTATCTTTAGGAATCAGTAGATGCCTTTGTGGACCTACCTTGAGGACAGTCTTGTTGTCAGATGAGGGGGTCCTTCCAGCCCACAGGGCAAACTTACAGGGGTCCCCTTCAATGTGCTCTGTCACGCCCAGTTCTGATGTCTGGAGATGGAGAACAACAAGTTCTTAAATACTGTTTTCAAATGCTTTTTATGACTTGGAACATCCCATATCATGTGTTCAGTATACCATTGAATATAATTTAAAAAAAAACAATAGCAATGTTCCCTTTACGATAAGGAGGTACATTAAGGTACAGTCATAGTAAATCCCATCCAACTTTCCTCTTTGTCCCTGTGGACTGTAGTCCATGGGTCCTGGCTGGTCGTGTGTCCCAAATGGCACCCTATTCCCTATATAGTGCACTAATTATGACCAGGGCCCATAGGGCTCTCTCCATAAAGGCAAATAGGGTGCCATGTGGGAATCAACCTGGAACAGCTGCGATTGGACACGCACATATGCATTCATAATTCATGCTTTAATTCAGGACTGAGACCACTCCATCTGCTCTGGGTTTCATGTATTCAACACCTGACTCTTTGTATTCTCCCTCCACAGCTTCCTCTAAAACACCCTGAATACTGTAGCCTATTATACAAGCGGGCAATTAACACGTATACCGTAGTCCAGTCCTGCTTACACATAATACACATCTTAGTCATTTAGCAGACACTCATTTGAGAGTGACTTTATTGAAATAAGAAGGAAAGAATATCTACACGTGAGCATTGTATGAATCGTAGCCCACAATAGCACAAATACTCCGCGCACCCATCCAACGCACGCACGTAGGCACGCGCACACGATGGGGGCTTTACATCTCATCCAAGGCTGGATGCAGATCAAAGGGAATTGGTTGGCTAACCTCTTGGCCCACAGTGTGGAGCAAACATCTCCACTGGCTAAAAGCACCTGCCCTTCTGATCCAACTCACCAGGAGTCCCCAGGACACATGCAAGGCATCACATCGTTATAGTATTATTAGGTTCACAGCTTGGCCAGCTGGATGACACAATATCTATATGAAAACACCAGCACTATCTTGAGAAAATGCCCTTGAAAAGCTGGAACTCCAAATTACTATATGTGACCAGTCTCATTCCTCAGATCTCAAGTCAAGTGCAGCTTCATTCCTTTCAAATGGACCTCTGACTTGAACTTTAACTGTAGAGCAGGTAAGAGAGGAGGGGAGAGGAGAAAATAGACAAGGAGAGGAGAGGCGAGGAGAGGAGAGGAGAAAAGAGAGGAGGAGAGGAGAAAAGAGGGGGGGAGAGGAGAGACAAGGAGAGGAGAGGAGAGGAGAGAAAGGAGGCGAGGAGAGGAAAGGAAAGGTGAAAAGAGACAAGGAGAGGAGAAAAGAGGTGAGGAGAAAAGAGGCAATGAGAAAAGAGCCTAGAAGAGGCAATTAGAGGAGAGGCGAGGAGAGGAGGACAAGGAAAGGAGAAAAAGGGTCCAGAAAAAGAGTCCAGTCCTACCAGCAGTTTGTTCTTGAAGGCGTATTTGGTGCGTCCGGCCGAGTCTTTGATCTCCTTGCTGAACACCAAGGAGATCTCGAACAGGAAGAGATGACGGTCCCGGCCCTTCCGGATCAGAGACTTGGGATCCCACACCTGGAACGTGTCCTGAATGAACAGCTCTCCCTGCACGTCCAGATTCTCATCGAAACCTGCCGGAGTTCACATTGCTCTATAAATACGGCAATGCACTACGGACTGCAGAGTTGGGGCCAATTTGAATGGAAGTCATTTAAGAACTTTGGAAATAAATAACTTCTCCTTTTCAATTTAGTGAGAAATCATTGAAAATAGAAGCACATTTCTTTTGCAATTATTGAATTTACAATTTCGGCAATTGGAATAGTCAGACTTCAATTCCAATTGTCCCCAACCCTGACAGAGAAGCAACAACCTTACAGCTCTATACTTGCTTACTAGATAGTATTATTCCATGCAGTGCAGGTCTTACTGTACATTTCACAACTGTCCCTTAAAGGGATAGATAAGGTTAGTTAGTTTACTTCCACATGAAGTGATGGAACACCCTTGCTAAGAAAATTTTAGATGTTTTAAATAGAATGCAGCACACAGGCCTCCCTCCTGCTGTACCTTCCAGCATGGCAACGTGCATGGCGTCGTTGGCCCTCTTGGGGACACTAAGCATAACCTCCAGGCCGTCTTTAATCTCCCCCTTCCCCTCCTCACAGCAGGTCAGCAGCTCCTGAAACATGACATTTGGACAGTTTTCATCAGTTCCAGTGCATTGATGGGGTTCCTACGTCTACAGTTCCTGGCATGCATGTTAAACACAGGACAATCATTTTCCCAGCTGGATATTGTTTTATTAGAAAATAGGAGGGGTAAGAACAGTCATTTTGAAAAGATACGTCTGGAAATGGTTTCAGTGCTATTTCTCATGCCAGACACTGTAAAGGGGATCTCTGTATGTAAGATACTGTCTCCGTCCTAAATGGCATAAGTGCACTATATAGCATAGGGAATAGGATGCCATTTGGGATGCTACCCTAAGATACTGTGTGATGAGGTTCTGTACAAGCAGACACATCACTAAGTGCTAGGATGGACATTTAACACAGAGCTAAGGGCCCACACACAGGCAGGGGAATCAGCCGTCTCATGGGAAGCCATTAATGAGCTTGACCCTATGAGAAAACTCACGTAAACATACTGATAGAGAGGAAGTGAGGGCTGCATGGGAAGGAGGGAGGGGAGAGAGGGATGGAGGGAGAGAGAGAGAGAGTGAATAGAGAGAAAGTGAAAGAGAGTGAGAGGAGGGAGAGAGGGAAATAGAGAGAGGGAGGGAGGGTGGGTGCATATGTAGGTGGTGAGGGAGGGATAGAGGGAGGGAGAGAAGTGCTCCAGAATGCTTTGATGTTCCATATTTCCTGGGGGAAGTGGGATGGATAACAATGGCTCCCAGGCTTCCTCCTTCCTCCTTGTCCCAAATGGCACCCTATTCTACTATTGCCTATGTGCACTATATTGGCAACCTTGATAAAGATGTGAAAAAGAGACTGTATAATATAAATATTGCAAATAATGAGCTACACTGTAAGCTATTTATAGATTTTTTGTTGTTATTTTTATACTAATACAATTGCTCAGAGAAAAATATTCTGTTTAACAAATTCTCTCAAAAAGATAGGGGTCGAAATGACAGTCTTGACACCCATGTTTTCAATACTGTAGGACCCTCTCCTGTGAGGATAACGGCACTAAGCCTTTTTCAAAAATGTTTTATGAGATTGGGAGCGATCTTAGACCAATCCTCCTCAGGTTTTCAATGGGTTTTAAGTCCGGAGACTGAGATGGCCATTGCAAAATTCGGCTTTTGGCCCAATTAACCATTTCTTTGTGGATTTTGATGGCCTTACTGTCATGCTGGAAGATCCACTGGTCGCCCATTTTCAGCCTTCTGGCAGAGGCAACCAAGTTTTTGGCGAAAATGTCCTGGTACTGGGTAATGTTCATGATGCTGTTGACCTTAACAAGGGCCCCAGGACCAGAGGAAGCAAAATAGTCCCATGACATCAAGGATCCACTACCATATTTTACAGTAGGTATGAGGTTCGTTGCATCCTTCTTTCGATGCCAAACTGTGCGTGGCCAAAGAGCTCTATTTTAATTTAATCCAACAAATTTAAAAGCCTGAAGTTTGCTAAACGGCATTGGCACTTGGATTGTAAGGTCAGATGACATGAAAGTAAAGCTCTTTGGCCACGCACACCAGTAGTGGGTTTGGTGTCGAATAGTGCTGAGTGATTAACCAAAAATGTTGTATTTTTGTTTTTTTAAACAACTAATTGATCAACATTGGTTAAATTATTTGAATTCCATTTAGTTCTGGGGTTTTTTCTTCTGTGAGCTCAATGTGCACCTTGCATAGTTTCTCTAGAGATAAATCAGATCAAGCCAGAACTGTGCGATGTAGTAGGGAGTTGTAGTTTAGCACAAAATGGGTGGTAATTAACTACAACAGCTAGGTTTCCATCCAATTGGCGACAGATTTTCAAGCGAATATTCAAAAATCTGCATAAAGAAAATAGTAGGCATTTTCCCACCAGTGCTGTTTCCACCAAACGTACTTGTTGCTGATGAAAGTCAGTGCGTTATGACAGTGCACACAAAATGTAGTTTTTCGCTTAAAGGTGCACTATGCAGAAATTGCTCTGCCATTCCCTAGCTGCTAAAATGTCAGTTCATGTGACAAGACAAGAAAGTATAGTGTAGAGAATCATTGTACCATTAAAACCACTGTGAAATATATTTTCCATAAACAAAAATATAGCATTTTCAGCTATTTGAAGCTGGTGAACAAAACTGAAATTAAAAGACACAAAAACGAAATAGCACACATAGAACAGATCTACCGCTTCTTAGACTTACTTTCAAGGAGAATGACAGATCTATCACTCACATTTCTATGTGAATTTGGTCAGGTCGCGCCCAAAAAGTTACATATTGCAGCTTTAAGTTTTCATGTACCGAATAAAAATCTGTTGCGTTAAATAGCGAATGTGCCTACTGGTCTTGGCACATGCGCTATAGCCAACAGCTCACAGATACAGTGCAGGTAGGCTGTGCGGGTAGGCTAGTCTACATGATGAGATTATTATGGATAAGAGCTAGAATATTTATATTTGTCAAACGGCAGTCAAGCATCGATCATCATTCTTATTTAACTAGGCAATAAGGCAATTTTTATGCCAATTTAAGTAAAAACTGTAACTAGGCCACTCAGGAACATTCAACATCATCTAACGTCATCTTGGTAAGCAACTCCAGTGTATATTTGGCCTTGTGTTTTAGGTTATTGTCTTGCTAAAAGGTGAATTTGTCTCCCAGTGTCTTTTGGAAAGCAGACTGAACCAGGTTTTCCTCTAGGATTTTGCATGTGCTTAGCTGTATTCCAATAAATAAATATATAAAAAATACCCATATCATGATGCAGCCACCACTGTGCTTGAAAATATCAAAAGTGGTACCTAGTGATGTGTTGTGTTGGATTTGCCCCAAACTTAACTCTTTGTATTCAGGACATAAAGTTCATTTCTTGCAGTTTTACTTTAGTGCATTATTGCAAACAGGATGCATGTTTTGGAATATTTTTATTCTTTACAGGCTTCCTTCTTTTCACTCTGTCAATTAGGTTAGTATTGTGGAGTAACTACAATGTTGTTGATCCATCCTCAGTTTTCTCCTATCACAGCCATCATACTCTATAACAGTTTTTTATTGGCCTCATGGTGAAATCACTGAGTGGTTTCCTTCCTCTCTGGCAACTGAGTTAGGAAGGACGCCTTTATCTTTGTAGTGACTGGTGGTATTGATACACCATCCAAAGTGTAATTAATAACTTCACCATGCTCAAAACACTATAATTGCACACAGTGAGTCCATTCATCTTATTATGTGACTTGTTAAGCAAATGTTTACTCCTGAACGTATTTAGGCTTCAAATAACAAAGGGGTTGAATACTTATTGACTCAAGCCATTTCAGCTTTAATAAATTCGTAAAGTCATCAAACACTAATTGCTCAGCACTAGTGTCGAAAAGACGCCAAGAACCTCATACTTACTGTAAAATATTGTGGTGGATCTTTGATGTTATAGGAGTATTTTGCTTCCACTGGTCCTGGGGACCATGTTAAGGTCAATGGCATCATGAACTTTACCCAGTTATCAACATTTTACAATGGCCATCTCAGTCTCTGGGCTTGAACCATATTGAAAACCTGTGGTTTGAATTCACAAGGGAAGTCCATAAGAGCAGATGAAGGATATGAAGGATCTGGAAGTATTCTGAAAGGCGGATTGGTCTAAGATCCCTCCCAATGTGTTCTCCAATCTCATAAAACATTTTAGAAAAAAGCTGTCTCATTATCCTCGCCAGGGGAGCGCGCTGGAGTATTGAAAACAGGGGTGACAATATTTTTTTTCCTCTCTTTTTGGAAAAAAAAGCTATTGTATTAGTACAAAATAATACAATTTCCCTTTTCTTTTTTTTCCATCTTTATCAATGTCGCCAATCATTTCGGTCATGACTGTAGTGCACTACTTTTGACCAGGGCCCATAGGGCTCGAGTCAAAAGTAGTGCTCTATATAGGTAATTGGGTGCCACTTGGGACAGAAACCGTCTGTCCCATCATGTTCCCTACCTTGAGGAGAAGCTGGTACTTAGTGATCCTCTGCACTGGTTTGATAAGGTAGGAGGAGATTGAGTTAGCCAGTCCGTGTCGCTGCTGGATTTCCTGCACACAGAATTGACGACATCATGACGATTAAAGCATATTGATGTTGACATTGAGATACCCTAATGTGTTCAAGCCTATCATCATGTGTTCGTCCGAAATGGCACCCTATCCCTACGTAGTGCACTACTTTTATCTGGAACCTTATGGCCACTGTTCAGATGTAGTGCACTGTAAAGGGAATAGGGTGCCATTTGGAACAGAAGTCATAAGACTCTGAGGATGACTGTGCACTGTAATGCAAAGAGACTAATGGTAGTAAGCAGAAAAAATATGATTCCTGTGTTTTAGGGTTGAAATAAATGGCTAATTGGCACCACCTACAGGTATAAGTGGAAAACTCATTCACTTACATCGAAGAAGCTTCCAGCATGCTCCAAGATGAGTTGGCTGGAATCTGGTTTGTTTTTACAGTAATTTACATACATGTGGAATTTATCAGCCTGCAAAACAGAATGGGAAAATCCAGTCAAATTCAAATGACTGAACATATATTTTCTTACATGCATATATTTTTCCATATATATACCACTACAACTACGGTAAGCAACGTTCACTGCCAATGCTTAAACCAAGCAGCTTTACAAGAGGTTATCATGGGACGGCAGGTAGCCTAGTGGTTAGAGGCAGGTAGCCTAGTGGTTAGAGCGTTGGACTAGTGGTTAGAGGCAGGTAGCCTAGTGGTTAGAGCGTTGGACTAGTGGTTATAGGCAGGTAGCCTAGTGGTTAGAGGCAGGTAGCCTAGTGGTTAGAGCGTGGGACTAGTAACCCAATTTTGCTAGATCGTATCCCAGGGCTGAAAGGGAAAAATCTGTCCTTCTGCCCCTGAACAAGGCAATTAACGCACTGTTCCTAGGCCGTCATGAAAAATAAGAATTTGTTCTTAACTGACTTGCCTAGTTAAATAAAGGTAAAATATATATATATTTTTTTAAATCATGCTACTGTATGCCTGCCCATAGTTTATGAAAAAAAGGGCTTTATAAAATCCATTTGATTGATTGATTACTGATGTTGTATAAACTAATTGCAAGAAAGTAAACAACATTCACATGTAATTATCAATCGCGAAGCCACAAGTCAGAAGTGCCCTGCGGGCTGTGTAAGCAAAAAACTAAACACCATGGTTGTATTCACTAGGCACGAAGCGGACTGAAACAGGATGGGACTACCTGGACTTGACCAATAATACATACTCATTTTAGGTTTCCATTGCAAAACGTTTCACAACGTTTTCCTTTATGTGCTGTAATGAATACGACCCATTGAGTGAAAACAGGAGTCTTACCCATGTGACAAAACAATGGCCCACATCTTCAGGTAGCTGTTCATAGTTCACTAGCTCTTTGAGGAAAATGCTGCAATTAGACAGCAAATAGAGGGTTAACCATGATAATATTCACTGCTTATCATAGAATATGTATTTCCTCAACCAAAATCACATGAAATATAAGTGATTTGAATTGGTCTCTCATGCAATAATGTGCACCTGAAACACAACAACAAAGCTAACTGATATAACAAGTTGGAATCTCTTTCAAATTAAGGATGTGTCCCAGATGACACCCTGTTCCCTATATAATGCACTACTTTTGACCAAGACCCTGGTCAAAAGAAGTGCACTATATAGGGCATATGGTGCCATTTGGGACGCATCCTCAATTTGAAAGAGACCCCTACCTGTTATGGAAATCATAAATCTCCTGGATGTTGCCGAAGATGATGTGCTCCTTGTTGACGATGCCAGGCGGGATCTCCTCCACCCCACTCGTCATCTCCCACAGGTACGTCTAGACAGGACGAGAAGATGAGAAAGACACACAGTAAATGACACCCTATCATGTCCTACAACCAATCCTCACAAAAGAATCTTGGACTTGTTTTTTCATCCTGGCAACCTTTTCGAAGAATGGTTATAACTGTAATGTGTTTTTTCCTACAAAAATTAGTTGAATGCACTGACTGTTAGTTGCTCTGGATAACTAAAATGTTAATGTAATTGAAATACTTGTGTCTGTGACGACCAACGACCGTGTAGGTGAAAAACAAAAAACAAATCTGACTTATTATATCATGAAAAGACCGCAAGAACCACCTCATAAGGCCAAAACAACCCTGAAAAGAAGAGCTTCATTGCCAAGTGAAAATGGAAGAGGAAAAAGCTTACCTCTAAACATTCATGCAAGTCCCTGACATAGGCCTTCTCAGTCTGAAGGAGTTCAGCCATTATGAACCTGGATAAATAAACACATGCAATATATCACCAACCAGTACCAGTCAAAGGTATGGACACACCTACTCATTCAAGGGCTTTTCTTTATTTTGACAATTTTCTACATTGTAGAATAATAGTGAAGAAATCAAAACTATGAAAGAACACATATGGAATCATGTAGTAACCAAAAAAGTGTTAAACAAATCGAAATCGATTCTTCAAAGTAGCCACCCTTTGCCTTGATGACATCTTTGCACACTCTTGGCATTCTCTCAACCAGCTTCGTGAGGTAGTCACCTTTAATGTATTTCAATGAACAGGTGTGCCTAATTAAAAGTTAAGTTGTGGAATTTCTTTCCTTCTTAACCTCTTACAGCTAGGGGGCAGAATTCCTAGATTCCGCCTGTCTGACGTGCCCAAAGTAAACAGGCTGTCACTCAGGCCCAGAAGCTAGGATATGCATATCATTTAGTAGCTTCGGATAGAAAAGACTCTGAATTTTCCAAAACCGTAAGAATTATGTCTGTGGCTATAACAGAACTGATTTGGCAGGCAAAAACCTGAAGGAAATCCGACCAGAAATAAAATAAATTCTGCTCCCATGCTCTTAATTTGAAAAGTTATTGAAAAGCATTGAATCCATCCACCATTTTCCTATTCCTATGGCTTCCCCTATATGGTAACAGTCTACAATTGATGGCTTTGGGCTTGTATTTTGAAAAATGAATACGTTTTTTCACATGAAGGAAAGCGTGCACCGGAAGAAAAACAGTGTTTGGGCGAGTTCTGGGGAGAGCACTCGCAAGGGAATTTGCCTTGTCTATTGAACATAGTTGTTTCCGCATGAAGTTTTATCGTTTTTTTTTACATTTTAGACAACCTAAGGATTATATAGAGTCTTTGTTTGACAAAAATAGACGATTGCTCAGTTTGTCAGGGCGACCAGCTCTAGGAAGAGTCTTGGTGCTTCCAAACTTCTTCCATTTAAGAATAATGGAGGGTACGGCGTTCTTGGGGACTTTCAATGCTGCAGACATTTTTTGGTACCCTTCCCCAGATCTGTGCCTCGACACAATCCTGTCTCGGAGCTCTACGGACAATTCCTTCAACCTCATTGCTTGGTTTTTGCTCTGACATGCACTGTCAACTGTGGGACATTATATAGACAGGTGTGTGCCTTTCCAAATCAAGTCCAATCAATTGAATTTAACCCAGGTGGACTCCAATCAAGTTGTGGAAACATCTCAAGGATGATCAATGGAAACAGGATACACCTGAGCTCAATATCGAGTCTCATAGCAAAAGGTCTGAATACTTATGTAAATAAGGTATTTCTGTTTTGTATTTTTTAAACATTTGCAAAAATTTCTAAAAACTATAGTTATAGGGTATTGTGGGTAGACTGATAAGGAAAACATTTAATTTAATCCATTTTAGAATAAGGCTGTAACGTAACAAAATGTGGAAAATGTCAAGGGGTCTGAATACTTCCCAAATTAACTGTATATAAACGAGGGATACAGCAGAGAAAGTGAGTGGCAGAACGAGGGTCTAACCACTTCTTCGAAGAGCATATGTGTTCTGGCGTGGGCAGACGGCAGCACTACCCCCAGCACATCATGAAATATTAAACATAGGCCTATACACCTTATGAAAAGCCATAGTACTACTTTGCAACACTTGCTTCCTCCAGCGATTCTTCCCGATTTCTCTCTATCTGAAGTGTGTACTCACTCTTTCTTCCTGGCTGACTTCCTCTTCTCTTCGTTGACCTCGTGGTTGGGGTCGCGGAGCTTCACCTCCCCCAGGATCAGTCAGGCTGGCTGGGATGATGTCCAGCTCCAAGTCCTTATTATCCTACCAGAGACAGAGGGAGCTCTCAGCACACATCCCAAATGGCACCCTATTCCCTATGTAATGCACTACGTTTGACCAGAGCCCTATGGACGCTGGTCAAAGTAGTGCCATACATAGGGAATAGAGTGCCATTTGGGACGCAACATCAGAGTCATGTTATATTCCTTTCAACATGGTCCATGATGACTCAGCACTCTAACATCAAATAGACTTTTCGAACAGACTCTCTTTCAAGTAGAGTAGAAATCAATGCCTGCGTGTTGAGATGAGGACAAGGCTACAAACTGAGATGTGTTAGGTCTTGCCCCCCGGTTTTCCTTGCCCCAAGGCAGTAGAGATACTAGCTATAGTAAAGATATTGTATTTAGCTTGCTGGAAGCCGTTCCTTTGTGAGACAGTCACACTTACAGTTGAAGTCGGAAGTTTACATACACTTAGGTTGGAGTCATTAAAACTTGTACTTCAACCACTCCACAAATTTCTTGTTAACAAACTATAGTTTTGGCAAGTTGGTTAGGACATCTACTTTGTGCATGACACAAGTAATTTTTCCAACAATTGTTTACAGACAGATTATTTCACTTATAATTCACTGTATCACAATTCCAGTGGGTCAGAAGTTTACATACACTAAGTTGACTGTGCCTTTAAACAGCTTGGAAAATTCCAGAAAATAATGTCATGGCTTTAGAAGCTTCTGATAGGCTAATTGACATAATTTGAGTCAATTGGAGGTGTACATGTGGATGTATTTCAAGGCCTACCTTCAAACCCAGTGCCTCTTTGCTTGACATCATGGGAAAATCAAAAGAAATCAGCCAAGACCTCAGAAAAAAAATTGTAGACCTCCACAAGTCTGGTTCAACCTTGGGAGCAATTTCCAAGTGCCTGAAGGTACCACGTTCATCTGTACAAACAATAGTACGCAAGTATAAACACCATGGGACCACACAGCCGTCATACCGCTCAGGAAGGAGACGCGTTCTGTCTCCTAGAGATGAACGTACTTTGGTGAGAAAAGTGCAAATCAATCCCAACAGCAAAGGACCTTGTGAAGATGCTGGAGGAAACAAGTACAAAAGTACCTATATCCACAGTAAAAGGAGTCCTATATCGACATAACCTGAAAGGCCGATCTGCAAGGAAGAAGCCACTGCTCCAAAACCGCCATAAAAAAGCCAGACTACGGTTTGCAACTGCACATGGGGACAAAGATCGTACTTTTTGGAGAAATGTCCTCTGGTCTGATGAAACAAAAATAGAACTGTTTGGCCATAATGACCATCGTTATGTTTGGAGGAAAAAGGACCAAGAAGCCCAAGAACACCATCCCAACCGTGAAGCACGGGGGTGGCAGCATCATGTTGTGGAGGTGCTTTGCTGCAGGAGGGACTGGTGCACTTCACAAAATAGATGGCATCATGAGGCAGGAAAATTATGTGGATATATTGAAGAAACATCTCAAGACATCAGCCAGGAAGTTAGAGCTTGGTCGCAAACGGGTCTTCCAAATGGACAAGGACCCCAAGCATACTTCCAAAGTTGTAGCAAAATGGCTTAAGGACAACAAAGTCAAGGTATTGGAGTGGCCATCACAAAGCCCTGACCTCAATCCCATAGAAAATGTGTGGGCAGAACTGAAAAAGCGTGTGCGAGCAAGGAGGCCTACAAACCTAACTCAATTACACCAGTTCTGTCAGGAGGAACGGGCCAAAATTCACCCAACTTATTGTGGGAAGCTTGTGGAAGGCTACCCGTAACGTTTGACCCAAGTTAAACAATTTAAAGGCAATGCTACCAAATACTAATTGAGTGTATGTAAACTTCTGACCCTCTGGGAATGTGATAAAAGAAATAAAAGCTGAAAAAATAATTCTCTCTACTATTATTCTGACATTTCACATTCTTAAAATAAAGTGGTGATCCTAACTGACCTAAGACAGGGAATTTTTACTACGTTTAAATGTCAGGAATTGTTAAAAACTGAGTTTAAATGTATTTGGCTAAGGTGTGTGTAAACTTCCGACTTCAACTGTAAGTGTATTTGCAGGACCTTTCTACTGGGGAGGTGACCTCTAAGGGAGTAGCAGCAGCAGATGAAGGACTATCTATACATTTAAGGAAGCACAAATTATGAATATCATACGTTGGACAAAATTTCATATGTCCTTTGAAAACACACTCATTAGCAATAGAAAGACTAAGCCTAATTAGTTGCCAGGGATTGGTGTTATGTTGATGAATGAGCATTCACAGCATGTGGGGTTAGCCCTAAACCCTATAGGGGCCTTACCGGGGCCCTTCAGGGGCCCTTACCTCGGAGCTGATGCCCAGTGATTTCTCCAGGCTGGAGCGGTACTTCCCTATCCGGAGGGAAAAGTCTCGGTAGCGCTTGTCCACTGTGGTGACCCACTTCTTCAGCTCAATGACGTGCACATGTCCCTTCTCAACGAAGCTGTCTGCCAACTGAATGAGGAGCTTCACCTTCTCCTTGGTTTGCTGTAGGAAGACCACAGAGAGATGTGTATGAGTGTGTGTGCGTGTGCATAGGTGAGTTTGCATATATGTGTGTGTATTATAACATGTGTGTGTGCATGTAAGCATGATCGTGTGTGAGTGTTTCAATCATCTGTAGCCTCCACACTCCCCGTCAATGTCTAGGCTGACGCTTGAGAGAGTGCAGACATCCCTCAGGAGAGATCTCCTAACACTTGTTTGCTGCCTGAACCACTGATAGCCAATGATCTCATCCGGCTGTAAACAGGTAGACAAGAGGCAGACTGCAGTGGAAATGTTTAGCTAATGTGATATGCAGGTATAGGGTCAGCAGTAAGTGAGGGAATCAGAGCAGACTCCGAACATTAGATCTGCTTCCCAGCTCCAGCTCCATACCTTTGCGGAGACTCGGAATTCCTCATACTCCTTCAGTAGTTCCTGACTCCTCTCGCCGCTCTCTCCAGGGGAGGTGTGAGTGGAGAGGTAATACTCTCCTGTTTCCTGGATCCAGTCTAAGGCCTGTGGAGAGAGACATGGGGGGAAATTAGTGAAGTGAAGAGCTCCCTCATTCCATATTCTTCTCTTCCTCTCTGCATGTCCTCTATCTTTCATCGTTGGCTGTGCTTGCCATCGAAAGCAAATAAAACCCCCACGTATCCCTGGTTGGGTCCAGTCCAGGAGGCCAGATGTTATGGACATGCAGTAAAAACACAGCACTCGAAGTGCTTGGGCTGCGTTCAGGAGAGCTCACCTGTTTGGCGCTGCGTTCAAACACCACGTACTGCTGGCACTGATCCAGGCGGCGTTTCTTCATGGTCCAAAAGTGCAGAACCCGGTTCTCCCTCTGGAGTAGCTCGTTGAGGATGGCTAAAGAGGAGAGGGAGGCCCGGGAGCACAGAAAGAAGTTAGGATATCTTCAAATCAAATCACATTTTATTGGTTGCATACACATATTTAGTATATGTTATTGCGGGTGTAGTGAAATGCTTGTGCTCCTAGCTCCAACAGTGCAGTAATAACTAACAGTGGTGAATACTCCAGAGTTTCAAACAAAACCTCACTAGTCAATATATAAACATAAGAAACATTATAACTAAGTTTTACTGAAAGTAAACTGAATGTGAAAATAAATATGTACATTTCCTAAAGAAGAGGAGCAAGAAAAGAGTTAGTAACAGCAAGGTATAAGGACTCGTGCTCAGTAGTAAATTTATGTGCGTCCCAAATGACACCTTATTATTCCCTGTATAGTGCACTACTTTTGACCAGCCCTGGTCCAAAGTAGGTGTGCATTGAATGTGGGAAAGGCGCTCTACAAATTAAATATTATAATTAATATTAGCTACTATATAGGGAATAGGGTGCCATTTGGGACAAACACCATGCTAGTCAAATAAGGCTATTGTGACTGACCTTTAACCTGCTGCTCAGGTCCTCTGGCATGGCCTGAAGCACCAGGTATACCCACATTATTCCTGTGGATGTACTTCAGGAACACCTCAGCATTTCTCCTGGCCAATGTGCAAGCCTGTGCCACAAGAAAATACATTGTCAAACAGGTTCCTTGCAATGGACAATGTATCCACAACTACCATCCAAAATACATTGAGAGGTTAGGATATTGCATGTGTATCTTAAGACAACATACAGTGCATTCGGTAAGTATTCAGACACCTTGACTTTTTCCACATTTTGTTACGTTAAAGCCTTATTCTGAAATGTCCTCATCAATCTACACACAACACCCCATAATGACAAAGCGAAAACAGATATTTTTACATTTTTGCTAATAAAAAAGGAAAAAAAGAACAGAAAAACCTTATTTACATAATATTCAGACCTTTTGCTATGAGACTCAAAATTTAGCTCAGGTGCATCCTGTTTCCATTGATCAACCTTGAAATGTTTCTACAACTTGATTGGAGTCCACCTGTGGTAAACTAAATTGATTGGACATGATTTGGAAAGGCACACACCTGTCTATATAAGGTCCCACAGTTGACAGTGCATGTCAGAAAAAAAAACAAGCCATGAGGTTGAATGAATTGTCCGTAGAGCTCCGAGACAGGATTGTGTCGAGGCACAGATTTGGGGAAGGGTACTGACAGTCCCCAAAAACACAGTGGCCTCCATAATTCTTAAATGGAAGAACTTTGGAAGCACCAAGAATCTTCCTAGAGCTGGCCGCCCGGCCAAACTGAGAAATCGGGAGAGAAGGCCCTTGGTCTGACAGAGCTCCAGAGTTCCTCTTGACAGCCCGCTTGGAGCTTCCTAAGAGGCACCTAAAGACTCTCAGACCATGAGAAACAAGATTCTCTGGTCTGATTAAACCAAGATTGAACTCTTTGGCCTGAATGCCAAGCGTCTGGAGGAAACGTCTGGAGGAAACCTGGCCCCATCCCTATGGTGTAGCATGGTGGTGACAGCATCATGCTGTGGGGATGTGTTTCAGTGGCAGGATCAGGATCAGGATCGAGGGAAAGATGAACAGAGCTAAATGAAAATAGGTCTCCATCCAGCCTAACAGAGCTTAAGAGGATCTGCAGAAAAGAACGGGAGAAACTCACCAAATACAAGTGTGCCAAGCTTGTAGCGTCATAGCCAAGAAGACTCGAGGTTGTAATCGCTGCCAAAGGCGCTTCAACAAAGTACTGAGTAAAGGTCTGAATACTTATGTAAATGTAATAACCTGTTTTTGCCTTGTCATTATGGGGTATTGTGTGTAGGGATGAAAAAATATATATTGTAGAGTAAGGCTGTAACGTAAAAGAATGTGGGAAAAGTGAGGCGGTTGGAATACTTTTCAAATGCGCTATGGATACATCACTGTCAACATGGTTATTTGTTTTAGTTTGACAACAAGTAAACTGGTATCCACAACATGTCCTGCAAGAGGTAGACATGTATTCCAACTCTGTAATGGGAAATAAATATGTAACCAAACAGCTACGTGTTGCAGAATGAAGATGAGTTCTAGTGAAAAGAATCAGACAGAACAGCATCAGTTCAGGGTCTGTGAATATGCAGCAAATTAATTATCAACAGAACCTGGGTTACGTCCCAGATGTCACCCAATTCCCTATAGTGCACTACCTTCCATGCAGCACTCGTGGCTGTTTTGGGAAATGTGTTGCCATCCCCCTGGGTGATTCTTAGGAGCTGGGGGGAGTAGGATGAAGTTGCCCCTAGCTGATATTGGGTCAGCTTTGCATTTCTCCCATATGGGGAAGCTGATATTTCCTGCGTGTTCCTAGGTACAGATCTGGGATCAAATCCCCCTTCCCCAATCCTACCATTAACCATTAGTGGGGGAAATGCAGAACTGACCCAATATCAGCATCCAGGGGCAACTTCACCCTCCCCGGGGAGGAAGACACTATCAACGACGTCAGAAACACTTCAAAAGAGTAACGAAAATATAAGGCAACATTATGGTTGAGAAAAACCAGCCGGAGTAATGGCAGCTGGTAGAGCTTTATGAGTTAATGCGACATGGTGGCAACTTCAAGACACAAGAACTATTTGAACAGTTTCATACTACAGAGGATGAAAGAGCAGAAAGAGCGCGGAGATGTGGAAATGGACAGCTAGGGAGAAGGAAAGGAGCGGAGTGCAGAGGGAAGCGGAGTGCTGAGAAAGATTGTTGTCAAGTACAAAAATAAAAAAACATACTCCGGTAGCTCAGAAATTGAACCTTACGAGAGTGAAGATGAATTACCTGCGGTGGCAGGTGCGGTGAAGACCACAGAGTTCAAGCCTTGCCCTGATGATGACAAAGATGATTCTGGTGCAGTAGGAGTGAGATTTCTGGAGAAAATGGATTGCCTTCCGGCTGATTCATATGTGGTGTCAGGTTGGGTGGACAAGAGGTAGGGGACTGTTGAATTGGTGAAAATAACTCGAAGTGGACTCGTGATTACTTTTTGTGTGTCTTCCGTCCAGAGGGAGTGGGTACTCAGCACAACGCGCCTCAGGACAGGACCTGTGACTTGCTTTGATATGGAGTGGGTTGCTGTTGAAAGGAGTGATAACTGGGGTGGCGTTAAATGTTGAGTAGGATCAACTGAAATTGAAGATTGACGGTGTTTGTGACGCCCGCCGTTTGGGGTGGCGCAGACACGGTGGAGAGTATGGTGAAACACAGAAGACAACATCTGTCCTGCCGAGTTTTGATGCAGTCTTTACCCGACAGTCAAGTTAGGAGGTTTCAGTTATCCCGTGAGAGCTTTTGTCCCGAACCCATTACAGTGTTTTAGGTGCCAAGCTTATGATCATGTTGCAGCAGTGTGTAGAAATTCCTAAATGTGAGAAGTGTGCAAGAGGGTATGAGTCAAAGGAATGTGTAGTATCAGTGGAAAAAGCTGTGTGTGTGTTAATTGTAGGGGTACCCATGTTGCTGGAGATCAGAAGTGTCCAGTGTGAGAAAGGTAGATCGAGGTTGCCAGGGTCAGAGTAGTACAGAAGGTGTTGTATGCTGATGCATTGAAGAAAGTAGTAGAGGAAGATGGTACATGGTGAGGGATCCTAAGAGGCTCCCTGTGAGTAGGCAAAGGGCAATAGAGAGTGACAGGAATAACAACAGCTTCTTAGCCCTGGTTATCAACTGTACTGCAGAAATGGAATGTAAATCACAGAAAATGTACTGAACAAAATATAAATGCAACATGTGAAGTGTTGGTCCCATGTTTCCTAAGGTGAAATAAAATATCCCAGAAATGTTCCCCAAAAAGTTATTTCTCAAAAATGTTGTGCACAAATTTGTTTAAATCCCTGTTAGTGAGCATTTCTCCTTTGCTAAAATAATCCATCCACCTAAGAGGTGTAGCATTTCAAGAAGCTGATTAAACAGCATGATAATTACACAGGTGCACCTTGTTCTGGGGACAATAAAAGGCTACTCCAAAATGTGCAATTTTGTCAGACAACAACACAATTCCACAGATGTCTCAAGTTTTGAGGGAGCGCACAATTGGCATGCTGACTGCAGGAATGTCCACCAGAGCTGTTGCCAGATAATTGAATGTTAATTTCTCTACCATAAGCTGCCTCCAACGTCATTTTAGAGAATTTGGCAGTATGTCCAACCGGTCTCACAACCGCAGACCTTGTGTAACCACGCCAGCCCAGGACCTCCAATTCCGGCTTTTTCACCTGCGGGATCGTCTGAGACCAGCCACCTGGACAGCTGATGAACCTGAGTAGTATATCTGTCTGTAATAAAGCTATTTTGTGGGGAAAAACTCATTCTGATTGGCTAGGCCTGGCTCCCCAGTGGGTGGGCCTTACTCCCAGGTGGGAGGGCATAGCCCACCCATGGTTGCGCCCCTCCCCAGTCATGTGAAATCCATAGATTAGGGTCTAATGAATTTATTTAAATTGACTGATTTCCTATATGAACTGTAACTCAGTAAAATCGTTGAAATTGTTGCATGTTGCAATTTTTTTTCTTCAAGTGGCAGCTGCAAAGAAGTACTTGGGTGTACAAGGTTTTACTGCAGAAAAGTTACAAGGTGTGTTGAACGATAGTGTTCCGCCCTGTAGGATCAGATAGGGCTAAGTAGTGGAATAGCGTGTGAGGCTTTAATGGGTGTAGGGTTAGTTGGTAGGGCAATATTTCTTCCCTTTTCCAAATAATTTTTGCCCTACCCTTTTAGTTTCACAAAGTGTAATGAATTTACACTCTAGAACAGTAGGCAGACACAGCCCACACAGTAGGTGGTGGTGACGGTTAGCTAGCTAGCTACGTTCATCTGTTTTTGTTAATATTGTAGCTAAATGGGATTGCTAGCTAGCTACTTAAATATTTGTACCGTATACTAATTGTCTGTGTTTGTTTATTATTTTCTTTGCAGACAATCATGATATACCGGCACAGACAAAGGAGGCACAGAGAATAGAGACAGAACCATTTTTCTCTGCTGTACCTTGAGGAAGGCTTCCTTCTGCTCCAAGTGTTTGCTGATGAGGGGGATGACATGGTCTGTCTCGGCCATGGCTCCCAGCTTGTCATGGCCACCACACCAGTCCTCATCTCTCCTGTACTCTTGCTCCAGACTCTCCAGCACACTGCATACCTGAGGAGGGCACAGTTGTCTCAGTTAGTCCTCACAATAGGTCACACACAATTTCGAGGTGCATCATGGAACCGGACGTACTACCGTTATGCAGCATTTTCTGCCTTTGAGTTTTTTATTTTGATTTAATCTTTATTTAACTAGGCAAGTCTGTTAAGAACAAATACTTATTTACAATGACGGCCTAGGAACAGTGGGTTAACTGCCTTGTTCTTGTTTATTGAGGATATAGCTAGAGACAGGATGATGTGATTAAAGAGAGAATGCCTCTCAAGTAGGCCCTCCAGGCCACCACCACCATTTGTCTTAATGGATGGGAAATGCTTGAGGCGGTTTTTGAGTGATTCAGCTAAAACTAAAAACAATTCAGGGAGCACTGTGTGGGGGTGGAGTGGACACACACCTGCTCTGAGGTCTTGTAGAAGGCCACAGAAGCGTTGACCAGCTTGAGTCGATCCTCCATCTTGAGCATGAGCTGTTGCCAGTGCATGGCCACCTTCTCGGCGCAGGCCCGTATGCCGTCCGGGTCAAAGTGGCCCGCCTGGAGCATGACCTCAGCCTTCTGCTGCACCTGCAGGGCACTCTGGTGGGTCTTCTGGAGGGAATTGGCATGAAACAGGGACTGAGGGGACACAGAGAGAGAGAGAGAGACAGAGAGAGAGGGTTGTTTAGGGTCAGGGTAAGTGAGGGGTCAATGTTACATGATCGTGTCTTAATTGTAATGTATAGGTTAAATATGAAGTTTTTACAAACTGAACATGTGCTAAGACTTGAGATAGTTTCATGTTTACATTTTCTTTCTACAATGACGTTTTTGGGGCTGAGAGAACATTCACTAAGTGCGTCGTTGGAGAATGTCGAAACTGATAGGATCAAAAGAAAGGTAGCGCTGCTCTCGGATCAGGTTTTCCCATTCAAATCTTACATTAACATTATAATTACTTCATAATACTGATGACGGATCAGCTCCTAGAGAGATATTATCAACTATGGCTGCAAATACAGAGGTGGCTTATTCTAATGCTTACCCAATAATGATGCACTAAATCCCAGATTTGGCATATCATTGCGCATGTTGTTACACATCATGAAATATATTGAGACAGTAGGCTACAATTTGCATGAAATTGATTTCAATATGATTTAAATATATAGGCCTATGTATGTATCTTACAGGTCTACTGTATTTATCTTTTAATGTAGTCATCTCGGTTTTAATTTGAAGTTCTGTGACCACTTTATCAGCGGTCACAGAGAGACAGATAAACATCTTGATTCTTGATTCTATGTTTAGCGGAGAGGGCAAAAAAGCATCTAACAACGCAGCCAGCTGTTCTACGTGGTCTGAGGCAGGCGGTAAATAACAAGTGTTTTCAAGTGCAACTTTTTCGAGCTGTTTTGGGAAATTTAATGACGCTCCTACGAAGGTTCTAACTATGAACTTAGCCATAAGATGTTTTTGGGAAACTGGGCCTGGTCAATAGTAGTGCACGGTATGGGAAATAGGGTGCCATTTGTGATGTACCCTAGTCTGCCGACTTCCTTTCCTATTTTCTCCTCATCTCACATACGTATGTCATCTAGAAAGGAAAGATTCAGTTGTAACCGTGTCAAACGGCTGCCTGTTTTTGTTGCTTGGCTAGTCTGAGCAGCATCACAAAGGAACAAATAAATCTGAATTTAAGAGGCACAGAATGCACGTTTTTACAAGTGTACTCAATCTTACCGAATTAAATCCTGACAGGCAAACTACCATGTTGTGCTTTCCCTGCCAGATCCAGGACTGATTTACAACTATAAATTCACCAGAGATAACCAATGCAGGAGAAACGGAAAGGATTCAGTCAAGAGTCATTCAACATTTCTGCACTTACACAAGAAGGAATACAGAATTTAACTTTAAGTTACTACTTTTAAATAAAAATATGATGATTTGTGTATTGTCAAAAACAAAGCAAAGTTCAGATATCTCCTAACAGAATGCAATCGAGTTTGTCTTTTGAATTGAGTTTGAAAACTCAATTCGAAATATTTATTGAATCGGTACGACAAGGCAATGTACCGTTACATAACACATATGGAATTTCCTCTCTGGATGACTCCCGTTACCCAACACTATAGGCCTTCCTACACTATACCGTAGAGCATGCTTGCGCCCTAAATGGCACCCTATTCCCTTTATAGTGCACTACGTTCGCCCTGGGCCCATATCAGTGACCAAAGATATGGGACAAATGGCAGGAATTCAGTAGGTGAAGGATTAATATTGTACCATTCCTGTTAGTAGAGACCTTGAAGAGTAGGAATGTGAAAATAAATAGTTAAGATGTAAAAAGGCTAAAAAGCAAGAATTTGGTAAAAATGTGCTCAACCAGGCGGTTTTGGTCAAAAGTAGTGCACTACAGTATATAGTGAATAGGGTGCCATTTGGGATGCACACCAGTCAACTGGTCCACAGCTAATGGAGGGTAACTCCTCAGGAAATGACAGGAACAAGAGCCATACACCTTTCCTAAAGCATCCTTCTTAGAAGAGTATTATACCAAATAACAGGTGTTGGTTCCTGTAGAGTAGAACGCTCTGCCAATGCAGTTACCTTAACAATATCCATTTAGCATCTAATATGATACACTACATGACCAAAAGTATGTTGACACCATTTCAAATGAGTGGATTCAGCTATTTCAGCCACACCCGTTGCTGACAGGTGCACAAGAACTGTTCGTCGGGAGCTTCATGAAATGTTTTCCATGCCCGAGTTGCCGCACACAAGCCTAGGATCACCATGCGCAAAGCCAAGCGTCCGCTGGAGTGGTGTAAAGCTCCCCACCATTGGACTCTGGAGTGATGAATCACGCTTCACCATTTGGCAGTCCGACGGAGGAATCTGTGTTTGGCGGATGCCAGGAGAACACTACCTGCCCCAATGCATAGTGCCAAATGTAAAGGAAAATCTTATGACATTCTAGACGATTCTGTGCTTCCAACTTTGTGGTAACAGTTTTGGGGAAGGCTCTTTCCTGTTTCAACATGACAATGCCCCCGTGAACAAAGCGAGGTCTATACAGACATGGTTTGTCGAGATCAGTGTGGAAGAACTTGACTGGCCTGCACAGAGCCCTGACCTCAACCCCATTGAACACCTTTGGGATGAATTGGAACGCCGACTGCGAGCCAGGCCTAATCGGCCAACATCAATACCCAACCGAACGAATGCTCTTGTGGCTGAATGGAAGCAAGTCCCCACAGCAATGATTAATCATCTAGTGGAAATAATGCCCATGATTTTGGAAAGATGTTAGACAATTGATACATGTAGTGTATCAACCGGCTGGTTGAGCACATTTTACAAAATTCTTGCTTTTTAGCCTTTTTACATCTTAACTATTTATTTTCACATTCCTACTCTTCATGGTCTCTACTAACAGGAATGGTACAATATTAATCCCTCACCTACTGAATTCCTGCCATTTATCCCATATCTTCGGTCACTGTTTTCTTACAGCCCTCTGAGTAGGCAAAGTTAAAGTGCCACAACACTGAACTGCAACAACCCAAAAGGATACAATGTATGTAAATGTCAAAACATGCTCTACCCGCCGGTTGAAAATAAGGTTGAAGAGCTTATTTTCATTCCCCCAAATGGATTCAGAGCTGTGCTGGATGGGATTCAGGACACACACATGCATGCGCGCACAAAAGAATGCACTGGAACAGGCCACTGGGCCTCCGGAACCAGGCTCCAGTACTCAGAGTGAGAGCCCCGGCAGAGCCTGTGCTAGTGTGCTGATACAGGACTTTACCAGGCAGCCCCATCCTGTGTGTGTGTGAGCACTTGCCGTCATGCTCAGACCAGCAGCTATTTAAAGAGCTGAACAAAAACAAGCAGTGCACTGGTGTTGACAGAGAATGTTTGTGTGTGTGTGACTAAGCGTATATGGAGTTTACACCAAATATCTGTGTGTGTTTGTGTATGTGTGTGTGCGTACGCCCATGCGTGTGTATGCAGTTTCATGACACCGCACATTGAAGTGATTTGCCTTGTCAGTCTGGTTTGGCGGGTGGAAGCGGTTACCTCGATGGCCAGCTGGAACTGTTCATGCTCCCTCTGGAGTTGCTCTGCCTCTGACAGTGAACTGGCATTCACCATGCTGGCATTCAGCATAGAATCCCCATTCCGGATCCAGCCCAGGACCTGCACAGGACACACAGAGTAGGAGTACAGTTAGGCCTGGGCCAGAGGAGGCTGGTGAGGGTAGGACAGCTCATAATAATGGCTGGAATTTGGTGAATAGAATGGTATCAAACACATGGAAACATGTTGTTCCTGTGTTTTTCATACCATTCCAATTATTCTGTTACAGCTATTACTATTATATGAGCCTGTCTTCCAACTTAAAGTGCCACCAGCCACCACTGGTGGGCAAACATTCTTGGCAAACATCAGCTCACAGGAAGCCATGGTCAATGTGGCAAGAAGAACTCTGAATTATTGGTTGGCGTCATGTAACATAATACCGTACCCATAATGTCACATTTTTATGAGCATGAAGATACTCAGACATGGTTAACTGTAAACAGCAGTTGAAAACGTAAGGATGGACTTAGAAATACCCAAAGTCACTTAGACAGAGCTTATGTAATACATATCTAATGCAATCCCAAAATCAAGCATGAAATACAACTAGAGGCACTTAGAGCTTTAGAATAGTTTAGCTTCATAAAAGCACATATTGTTGGCATAGTTCAACATAAACAAGGGAATAAACTAGGATTAGCAGTAGTATTTTCTTCACGGGCATTTAACTATTAGATATTACATGTGTTCCCTTTTGTTCATTTAGGAATCCCACGAGGGATTAGAAACATTGTTTTTTTCTCTCTAGCTTCCTAAAACTCAAGAGACCGGCTGTGCAGGTCAGGGGGATACTGAGAATATGGCTAATCCGTACCACCCTCTTTCTTTCTTTCTTTCTTTCTCTCGCTCTCTCTTTCTGTCTGTCTGTCTCTGTACGTGTCTGTCTGTCCCTTCCTTTCTTTCTTTCTCTCGCTCTCTCTTTCTCTGTCTGTCTCTGTATGTCTGTCTGTCCCTTTCTTTCTTTCTTTCTTTCTTTCTTTCTTTCTTTCTTTCTTTCTTTCTTTCTTTCTTTCTGTCTCGTTCTCTCCCTCTATCTATCTCTCTCCCTCTATCTCCCGGTCTCTCTATCTCTCCTCTCTCTTCATCTTCATATCTGTCTCTCCCTCCTGCTCTCTTAGCCCTGCCCATTGCTACACCTTCTCCTCCTCCCTCCACCACCACAATACCTGGGCTGGGTCCCAGAAGCCTCCTTCAGAGATACTCTGCGACAATCAGGCTTATTTCCCGCCTTCCTTCCATTAGAGTGCATCATGCAAAGTGGAGCCTCTTCACTCCCAAGTCCCCGGTGACAGCAGTTTGGCCCTCAATTACTACAGCCCAAATGAGATTAGTGCAGAATGCGGCTAGCGCGAGGCGAGACACTGAGGATGGTGTGAGGGAAGCTAGCAGCCATCTGGGAACACCTTCCTAATACTAAGTTGCGGTGAACTGGACTGGTGAGTTGCGCAATCTGTCGTTCTGCCCCTGAACAAGGCAGTTAACCCACTGTTCCTAGGCCGTCATTGAAAATAAGAATTTGTTCTTAACTGACTTGCCTAGTAAAATAAAGGTAAAAAAATTTGTATCACTGGTGTACACACAATACCCCATAACGTCAAAGTGGAATTATGTTTTCGAAATGTTTACAAATTAATAAAAAATGAAAAGCTTAAATGTCTTGAGTCAATAAGTATTCAACCCCTTTGCTATAGCAAGCCTAAATACATTCAGGAGTAAAGATTTGCTCAACAAGTCACATGATAAATGGCATGGACTCTGTGTGCAATAACGATGGTTAACATGATTTTTGAATAACTACCTCATCTCTGTAACCCACACATACAATTATCTGTAAGGTCCCTCATTCGAGCAGTAAATTGCAAACACAGATTCAACCACAAAGACCAGGGAGGTTTTCCAATGCCTCACAAAGAAGAGAACCTATTGGTAGATGAGTAAAAATAAAACAAAAGCAGATACTGAATGTCCCTTTGAGCATGGTGAAGTTATTAATTACGCTTTGGATAGTGTATCAATAAACCTAGTCACTAAAAGATACAGGCATTCTTCCTAACTCAGTTCCCGGAGAGGAAGGAAACCGCTCAGGGATTTCACCATGAGGCCAATGGTGACTTTAAAACAGTTACAGAGTTTAATGGCTGTGATAGGATGAAACAACAACATTGTAGTTACTCCACAACACTAACCTAAATGACAGAGTAAAAAGAAGGAAGACTCCTGTTTGCAACAAGGCACTAAAGTAAAACTGCAACAAAATATGGCAAAGAAATTAACTTTATGTCCTGAGTAAAAAGTGTTATGTTTGGGGCAAATACAACACATCACTGAGTAACACTCTTCATATTTTTGTTATGGGTGTTCTTGTCATTGGCAAGGACCAGGGAGTCTACTTTCCAACAGAGAGTAGGAGACAGATGCACCTTTCAGCAAGACTATAGCCTAAAACACAAGGCCAAATATACACTGGAGTTGCTTACCAAGATGACATTGAATGTTCCTGAGTGGCCTAGTTACAGTTTTGACTTAAATTGTCTTGAAAATATATGGCAGGACTTTAAAATGGTCTAGCAATGATCAGCAACCAACTTGACAGAGCTTGAAGAAATGTTGTACATTCCAGGTTTGCAAAGAAAGCTCTTAGAGACTTACCCAGAAAGACTCACAGCTGTAATCGCTGCCAAAGGTGATTTAACACTTGAGTCGAGGGTGTGAGATATTTCTGTATTTCATTTTCAATACATTTGCAAACATTTCCAAAAACATGTTTTCACTTTGTCATTATAGGGTATTGTATATCACAGGAGGTTGGTGGCAGCTTAATTGGGGAGGAATGGTATCAAATACACCAAACACATGTTTCCATGTGTTTGATGCCATTCCATTCAATCCGTTCCAGCCATTATTATGAGCCGTCCTCCCCTCAGCAGCCTCGACTGTTGTGTATAGATGGGTGAGAAAAACATGTATTTAATCCATTTAGAATTCAGGCTGTAACACTACAAAATGGAATAAGTCAAGGGGTATAAATACTTTCTGAAGGCACTGTACAATATGAGCGTGTGTATGTGTGTGCATGCGTACTCCCACCCACCTGTTTGACCTCTGACTGCAGGTGGCGGAGCTGCAGACACTCCTGCAGTCTCTTCTGGGTCTGGTCAGCGCTGATGTCCAGCTCATGCTGCTTCTCATGGAGGAACTCCAGCAGCTCCTGGACCTGAGTGGCCAGATCCACCTCCTTTTCCCCAGTCAGCTCAATGCCTGTACCACCACACGAAACTACTGTCACTACCACATGAAACCATTCAGTCACACATAGTTCACATTCCATAAATTAGCCTATTTGGTTGTCGGATTTAAATGTTCTGCTTTTCTTCCTGTCAGCAGAGCCTGAACGCTAAGACCAAATTGTATTGGATTTATTGGAGTGTTTCCCCTATCACTGCACAATAGGAGTGGCTGCAGACCTTTGTGGTATATATGAAGGATGTGTTATAAACTGTAGCACTAGGTGGAGCTAGTCCACTAGTCCTTCTCTATTTCAATTTGTCGTGTTCCTTCTCAATTAATGAATTAAATCACCCTACTTAAAAAGACAACACTTCCCTTCAATGTCTAATTAAATAATGACTGTGATTACCCCAAACCCCAGGGTTATCAAGTCTATCCCAAATGGAGCCCTATTCCCTATAGTGCACAACGTTTCACCAGAGCTAGGAGGAGCACCACTCCAAAAGTCTGCAATGAAACTGTCCATACTGTAAATGTACAGTATAAAATCTGAAACTAGTACAGCTGACTATTTTAATCTACCATCCTGAAATATTGTCTAGAGCCCAGCAGTAACCTTTGGAGGGCTTAAGTCTCCATTGGTCCCGACTGAGGGGGATGTCACAGTCCACACAGTCCATGAAGGGCACACGAGGGTGGCCCAGATTTCAGCTCCACCCCCTCCCTCCCCTTCCTCCCCCCTCTTGGCACAGAGTGATGGTTGGCACAGTGGATACTCCTCACCCCTGGTGTGTGTGAGGGGGGCTATGGAGAGGTGGTGTGTGTGTGTCCCAAATGGCATCCATTCCAAATATAGTGCACTACTTTTGACCAGGCCTCATAGGGCTCTGGTCAAAAGTAGTGTATTATATAGGGAATAGAGTACAATTTGCGATGCAGCTCAGGCCTCGTATTAAGCCCCATGCAGTGCAGTGGGGAGGGTAAGAGGATTGTGCTGAGGGAGAAGGAAAGCCATGCTTTTTTAACCTAATTCCTGACTCCTCTCTCTCCAGATGGTTAACTCCAGATTCGACCCAGCACCTCTGATGCTGCCTCCCTCCACCCCATCCTACTATCAACTCGTTCCACTTGGCCCAAGTCAGGTGACCTCTGCTCACTCTGAGTTGGCAGGGCAGCACATTCTCAGTCACATCAATGCTCCTGTCCCAATCTCTGAACCCGCAGACGCAATAGGAGTCTTACAGACAGAAACAGACTGGCAAATATCAGATGGGCTTTTCCATTTTTAGCCCAGTGGGCCTGTCTAAATAGGTTTTTAGTTGTTGTGCAGAATGATCATTGTTTGGCTAATAATGGGAGCCTCAAGGGAAGAAATGGGCCTGTCAGAAGTATTACAATGTAAACATACTTTTAATCTGCATATTTCAAGACATGGCATATGGGGGTGTAGTGAGATACCCAACGGGCTGGACAATTCTCTTCTCATCACTCATCTTGAAAAAAAGTATACTTAAAACTTGAAATATATATTTACAAAAAACTTGGAAATCAATCAACCCACCATCAACACAACAGAAAAATCAAATGATTCATTATTGAAATATTGAAATAGCATGGGTGACCGAGAAAAACAAATTGATACAATTTAAGGCCAAGTGGCAAACAATAATGCAGGCACTAGGATGGGGGTGTGAGCATGCGGTTCTGGGCAGATGAGAGGTAGTCAATGTTTGTGTGCGTCTGTAAGTTCTTGTTCGTATGTATAAGTTTGTAAATGGAGTAAAAAATACAAAATACAAAAAGAAAAAAGAAGGTTAAAGGAGAAATGCTTGGACCTAAAAAAAAGGAAGGCCTTAAAAATGGTCAAAGACTCCAGCCACCCAAGTCATAAACAAATGTTCCATCCCTATAATACATCACTTTTCTCCCGGGTAACCCAGGATATCCCGCCAAAACCAGAAGTGGTATTCATAAGCATTAGAAAGTATATACTGTAAATAGGCATATGTCTGGATTTGATTAGAGCTTTGATCAACAATTCTAGCTGGATGCTACCTGATCGTGATGAGCCATGCATTAAAAACAACGATGAGCCCTACATTAAAAACATTTAACGATCTCATGCCCAAAAAAGCTCAAATGATTATGCCGTTTTCCAACACATGTATATGAATTAGGCTACTGCACATTATGCACGACAGAAAAACATAAAAGCCCATAGATGTAGCTAGCTATATGCTCTCTTGGGTAAATAAATGAAACTAGCTAATGAAACTAGCTAATCTAATATTTTGGAGTGTGAAGTGTATTACTGAACTGTATTGTATTGTATTACTGAACTGTATTGTATTGTATTACTGAACTGTATTGTATTATACGGACTGTTGAAACCATGATGAATCGGGGAAGGAACATGTGATTCTGGTGCAGCACATGCAGCCTACAAAGTTAAAGCGTAGGCTAGCGAATTTGATTTTAATTTAGAAATTTAATAGGGCCTATTTGTATAATTAGTAGGCTGACTCATATGTACCTTATGTAGGCTGACATATATAGTAGGCTGACACATACAGTTGAAGTCAGAAGTTTACATACACTTAGGTTGGAGTCATTAAAACTCGGTTTTCAACCACTCCACAAATTTCTTGTTAACAAACTATAGTTTTGGCAAGTCGGTTAGGACATCTACTTTGTGCATGACACAAGTAATTTTTCCAACAATTGTTTACAGACAGATTATTTCACTTATAATTCACTGTATCACAATTCCAGTGGGTCAGAAGTTTACATACACTAAGTTAACTGTGCCTTTAAACAGCTTGGAAAATTCCAGAAAATTATGTCATGGCTTTAGAAGCTTCTGATAGGCTAATTGACATCATTTGAGTCAATTGGAGGTGTACCTGTGGATGTATTTTAAGTCCTAACTTCAAACTCTGTGCCTCTTTGCTTGACATCATGGGAAAATCTAAAGTAATCAGCCAAGACCTCAGAAAAAAAATTGTTGACGTCCACAAGTCTGCTTTATCCTTGGGAGCAATTTCCAAAAGCTTGATGGTACCACGTTCATCTGTACAAACAATAGTAAACAAGTATAAACACCATGGGACCTCGCAGCCGTCATACCGCTCAGTAAGGAGGCAGGTTCTGTCTCCTAGATATGAACGTACTTTGGTGTGAAATTTGCAAATCAATCCCAGAACAACAGCAAATGACCTTGTGAAGATGCTGGAGGAAACAGGTACAAAAGTATCTATATCCACAGTAAAACAAGTCCTATATCGACATAAGGCCGCTCAGCAAGGAAGAAGCCACTGCTCCAAAACCGCCATAAAAAAGCCAGACTACGGTTTGCAACTGCACATGGGGACAAAGATCGTACTTTTTGGAGAAATGTCCTCTGGTCTGATGAAACAAAAATAGAACTGTTTGGCCATAATGACCATCGTTATGTTTGGAGGAAAAAGGACGAGGCTTGCAAGCCCAAGAACACCATCCCAACCGTGAAGCACGGGTGTGGCAGAATCATGTTGTGGGGGTGCTAGATAACTTGTGGGCAGAACTGAAAAAGCGTGTGTGAGCAAGGAGGCCTACAAACCTGACTCAGTTACACCAGCTCTGTCAGGAGGAATGGACCAAAATTCACCCAACTTATTGTGGGAAGCTTGTGGAAGGCTACCCGAAACGTTTGACCCAAGTTAAACAATTTAAAGGCAATGCTACCAAATACTAATTGAGTGTATGTAAACTTCTTACCCACTGGGAATGTGATGAAAGCTGAAATAAATCATTCTCGCTACAATTATTCTGACATTTCACATTCTTAAAATAAAGTGGTGATCCTAACTGACCTAAGACAGGGAATTCTTACTAGGATTAAATGTCAAGAATTGTGAAAAACTGAGTTTAAATGTATTTGGCTAAGGTGTATGTAAACTTCCAACTTCAACTGTACATACTCATATTCCCCTAAAATTATTAGCCTACCTCCTCTTTCTCTCGCTATTGTAGCTTCATTCCTTCCTCACTTTTAACAGTTAAATGAAACAAGTTTAGTTGGCCTTATCTTATCATTATAATTTCATCCTTGAATAATATAGGACTTGAATTAGATGCAGAAGGCTTTCACCTCTTCACAAAGATTGAATTGTTATGGGTCTGAATAAATAACTGTTTTAGCCTACCACAAGAAAAAAAAGTTACCATGATGAGATGATAGGTCCATATGCATTGTGAACTGCGCTCCATACAGAGATGGGCTGTCTGTCCCCACCCTGAGCATTGATGATTCATCATGCAGAGGCCGTAGAGAAGCCAGATTTAGACATCGCAAATAATGTAACAGTTCCATTTCACGCCATGCTGTTCATATAAATAATTTATTATAATTTACCGGTTTCTCGCAGTTATTTATCCTGGGAAAAGGGAGTGGTTTTGGGTGGTAAATCCCGGTAAATCTCAGTAACAGGGTTTCCGCTATTCAAATGATGTACTCTCCCTCCCTCCCCTGTAACCGGCTCCGGTCTGGTCTCAGTATCTCTCACCTGAGGCCTGGACCTCCATGATGTACTGGTGCAGGTCCTGTCCCTGCTGCATCACCTCGAAGGTCATGTTGTTCATGGCCAGCTTGCGCTCCGTGTGGCGCTGCAGCCGCTGCTCGGCCAGGGTCAGGTCCTCCGAGTTGAAGTCGTTCACCTGGCGCAGCAGGTCCTCGTTCCACGAGTCCAGCTCCGCCGTCACCTGCAGTGAGGTCAGCCAGGCAAGGTTAATGATGTTAGTGTTGCCCATGGATGGGCCAAGGTACTCACACTGAGACCGAGTGTTATCGATTATGAAATTAAGTCGTTATGTGCAGCTCAGATGATACTGTGAAAGATGAAGCTATTCCAAACAAAGCTATTCCATTGGACATACAGTACTTTACATGGATAGTATCTATTTAGCTCTCCCAGTATTATTGTTCTTAATGACAGCATTGGGTAAGAATCCCCCCCTACCCCCCAAGTGAATTACTACTGTAGTCATTTAAGTTCCACTGGTAGTCTTATTTTTATTCACTGTGGTATCATGCCATGTTTTTCTGAAACTGTAAGGGCCTAGATACACCCATTGGTAATTCACGGCACGTCTCGGCCTAGGACATACTAAAGAGCAACACTGCTCCACACTGCAGTTCAGTGGAGGCCTAGTCCTCATCAGGGACGACATAGATTACTCTGTGATAGATTACCGATCATTAGATTACTGTGTGGCCAGCAGATGCCATCTCACAAAAACACGCTCATGCGCATACACACACACACACCCACGCATGCAACATGCACACACACGTACGTATGCACGTACACACACGTAGACACCAGTGGAGGCTCCTCATAAGAGAAAGGGGAGTACCATCATCCTCAGTGAACTTCAGAAAAATACAAATATTGAAACATTAAAAAAGTTATAATTTTTAGATTGAACTATACAAAATATATTAATCTCATCGAATAATTGATTAAAACACACTGTTTTGCAATGAAGGTCTACAGTAGCCTCAACAGCTCTCTGTAGCGTAGCACCATGGTGTAGCCGGAGGTCAGCTAGTTTCCATCCTCCTCTGGGTACATTGACTTCAATACAAAACCTAGGAGGCTCATGGTTCTCACCCCCTTCCATAGACTTACACAGTAATTATGACAACTTCCATAGGATGTCCTCCAACCTATCAGAGCTCTTGTTGTCCACCCAATCAAAGGATCAGCAAATAAATCTAGTACTTAGAGCATAAGCTACAGCTGGCTAGCAAATTGAACAACTTAATTTCTTCTTCAACAAGGAAGGAGAAGCAAAAGAGAGAGCGAGAAAGAGAGAGGGGGCTAGCTAAACTCAGCAAAAAAAGAAACGTCTCTTTTTCAGGACCCTGTCTTTCAAAGATAATTCTTAAAAATCCAAATAACTTCACAGATCTTCATTGTAAAGGGTTTAAACACTGCTTCCCATGCTTGTTCAATGAACCATAAAACAATTAATGAACATGCACCTGTGGAACGGTCGTTAAGACACTAACGGCTTACAGATGGTAGGCAATTGAGGTCACAGTTATGAAAACACGAAAGAGGCCTTTCTACTGACTCTGAAAAACACCAAAAGAAAGGTGCCCAGGGTCCCTGCATGCTTAGGCATGCTGCAAAGAGGCATGAGGACTGCAGATGTGGCCAGGGCAATAAATTGCAAAATCCGTACTGTGAGACGCCTAAGACAGCGCTACAGGGAGACAGGATTGACAGCTGATCGTCCTCACAGTGGCAGACCACGTGTAACAACACCTGCACAGGATCGATACATTCAAACATCACACCTGCGGGACAAGTACAGAATGGCAACAACAACTGCCCGAGTTACACCAGGAACGCACAATCCCTCCATCGGTGCTCAGACTGTCCGCAATAGGCTGAGAGAGGCTGGACTGAGGGCTTGTAGGCCTGTTGTAAGGCCGGTCCTCACCAGACATCACCGGAAACAATGTCGCCTACGGGCACAAAACCACCGTCGCTGGACCAGACAGGACTGGCAAAAAGTGCTCTTCACTGACGAGTCGCGGTTTTGTCTCACCAGGGGTGATGGTCGAAGGAATGAGCGTTACACCGAGGCCTGTACTCTGGAGCGGGATCGATTTGGAGGTGGAGGGTCCTTTCCATTGACCCCCCAACCCCCAGCCTCTGGTGCCTCTCACCTCAATGGTGTACTGCTCAAAAATGCGTAGCTGCAGGAAGATGTCCAGTTTGATCTTCCTCTCATGGAACAGCTCCTCCATCTGGCCCTGGGCCTCGTCCAGCTGCTGCAGGACACTCTCAATGTGGGCGATGGAGCTGTTGTGGGGCATCTTGTTGGTGGACATGGCAGCGTCCCTGGAGGGGGAGAGAGAGAGCAGCAAGATTTGTGACCTGTTGCCACAAGAAAAGGGCAACCAGTGAAGAACAAACACCATTGTAAATACAACCCATATTTATGTTTATTTACTTTCCCTTTTGTACTTCTTGCCCATCGTTACAACAATGTATATAGACATAATATGACATTTGAAATGTCTTTATTCTTTTGGAACTTCTGTGAGTGTCATGTTTACTGTTTCTTTGTTTCACTTTTGTTTATTATCTACTTCACTTTCTTTGGCAATGTTAACATATGTTTCTCATGCCAACAAAGCCCTTGAATTTAATTGAGAGGGGGCGAGAGAGAGGGAGGGAGGGATTGTTATTATTTTGGGGTTATTGCTTTTGTTTGCGTTGACATTGTAAGTTGCAAATTTTTCATGTCAATAAAGTACAGAGAGAGAGAGAGAGAGAGAGAGAGAGAGAGAGAGAGAGAGAGAGAGAGAGAGAGAGAGAGAGATTTAACATTACAGAGAGCAACCCTGAGCTGTGAGATGGGTAGTACTAAGTGCGCAACTCAAATGGCACCCTATTCCCTTTATTGTGCACTACCTTTTGACCAGGGCTCCTAGTGGCGCATTTCCATTCAGGATTTACCCAAAAGGCTCAGACTTTTCTGTTTCCATCTACACGGGCCTGCACCCGTGTCTCACTGGGCCATGGCTCCGGCTGACCTGCAGCCAAATCCAGGCCATTGGTACATTACTGATGACATTTACATAACAATGGCCAACTGTGAACTTCAACACCTTCTCACGAAGCAACTGTCTTGATGATGCAGAGGTTGTTGATTCTGCTCTTAACATAAAAACAATGGCAACACACTGTTGTCGGGGTAAGTCACCATGGAAATGCGGCACTAGGAGTCTGTTCAAAAGTAGTGCACTATATAGGGAATAGGGTGCCATTTGGGACAACACAAAAATATAATGAGCAAAATAGGAGCAACGGAGTGTTCTTGTCTTGGTGTTAGTGTTCAATAAGGGAGGTTGTAAAATATGTCAGAAACAGAGCCTCTCTAAGGAATAACCCAATTGTCCTCACTGTAAAGGCACTTTAACACACCTGCACTTGAAGTGGATTAGCAAACATTTTTATTTTACTAGGCAAGTCAGTTAAGAACAAATTCTTATTTACAATGGCGGCCTACCCTGGCCAAACAATCCCCTAACACGGACGACGATGGGCCCGTACCATCCTCATGTTGTAATACAGGGTTAGGGTTAGGGTCCTCATGTTGTAATACAGCCCGGGATCAAACCAGGGTCTGTAGTGACGCCTCTAGCACTGAGATGCAGTGCCTTAGACAGCTGCGCCACTCGGGAACACCTATCACCTTGTAACACCTATCACCATGTAGTATTGAACTTATAGTGCGGAAGTCTAATGGTCTGACCCACTTGATCCTCTCTCCTACACAAGGACCCAAGGCCCAAAAACAAGTGAGTGTGTTTTGATGACTGCAGTGAAATGGTATTATATTTCCATCACTCTTGACAATACAGTACAGTATTTCATAAATCGAGTGCTGATCTAGGATCAGGTACCCCCTGTCCTTGTAATCTTCTTCATTACGATCTGAAAAGAAAAACCTAGATCTGGCCCATTCATAAAGTGTCTCAGAGTAGGAGTGATCATTTAGGATCAGGTTCCCCCTGTCTGTGTACTCTTACACCAGGGTTGTGCTCAATTCAGAACTGAATTGAGAATGCCTCATAAATTCCAATTCTTGAATTTGAATCGAATTTGAATTGAAGTAGTAAACCGAATATAGAATTGAAATTTGAATTTGAATAAAAGGA